>CM050164.1:138055616-139255616 GCA_027410445.1 Discoglossus pictus
TACTTACTTTTGTAAATGCGAAAAATGTACGATTTGTAATGCTTGCAAGAAAAAGAAGGGATAGTACTTCACACGTTTAAATGTGATCATCAAAATAAACAAATTTACACAGGGGGCAATGCATCCTGGAGACTTTGGGAAATCACCTCTGGTTTCTTGCCTTGCCCTTTTAAAACCACATGTTTTTATTTTAAGTGATATTCTCAGAGGGAGTAATATAACAAGGTAATTGTTCAGAAAACAAGAACAATATTGTGATTTTTCATTTCTTTTTTTATTTTTGCATCATTGCAAAAAGATAATTAACTCCATGTCCCGAAAGTGCTGCTCTACATATGTACATATAATTTTCTATAAAGAAAATTCTGGAAATATTAAACTTCCATGACAAACTATCAAAGATGTTCTAATGTTTTTCTGGTTAAGAATCTTTTCATAACATAATAAAATGAAAATAAAAATCAGACATGTAGAAAATACCAACATATATAAATTAAGTAAAATTTGGAGTTTAGAGATCAGGTTAACATAATTTGCAACATAATACTATTTTATAGGTCTTTTGGCTATTACTAATGCTATTACTGCATCTAATAAATATTGTATGATAACAGATCCTTTATTCACTCGGAAATGTGTGTGTGTGACAATGACTAAAACCAAGTCCTGCTCTGGGATTTTAGATTAGTAAAGTTTGATGTATACTAAGAAGTAGTTGCATCTTTTTCTATAACAAACAAATTCATACCTTTTAGCATTTCTATCATGGGCAGCTAACTTGACACCTGAGAGCATGTGGTCCTACTGGGAGGTAGACTCAGAACTGCCATCAGAATACACTGTATATGGTGCCCCAAAAAAGAGGACACTAAGTTCTCCTGAGTTGTTTCACAAGCGTGAATCTCTCAATAAGTCTACCTCATCATGCTCAGAATGACTTACCTCAAAATGTTTGTGCTAAATCACATGGGATTATGAGATGGGTTACAAAATGGTTCAATGTTCAAGTTGAAACTTTCCCTTAGGATCCTATGTTAGGCAGCATGTTTTCCTTAGCCTATAGCCAAGCTCTTTAAGACCATAAAGCTGGAGTTGTTACTGGTGTTATATCATAAAGTTCACATTGTTGTTGTTTAGTCTTTTACTCTCCATAACCCATGGACCACAGCTCGCCAGGGACAACTTGTGTCTGGTTGTGCCAATCCATAAGGTTTTCATGGCAAATAAACTGGAGTTGGTTGCTAGTTCCTTCACTAGTGTACAGCAATTTGTCTGACATCTCTGCTATGACCTGCCCATCTTGGCTGACACCACATGGTATAGCTCACAGCTTCATTGAAGTACACAAGCCCCATCACCACAACAAGGTAGCGATCTAGAAGTGGAAAGTTCACATTAGGTCAGTCAACATGTTTTGCTAATACAGTAATGTTCCACCAGACTTACATTCTGATAAGAAAGTTCAGATGGTCAAAGAAAGTAATTTCAATGGTTGTATTTTGAAAAGTTGTTTATCTTACTACAAAATACTGTAGAGTTCTGGTGTCCCCGAAATAAAACTGCTAAAACTTTTAAATTGTTTGTATAGAGGATAAAACATATGTAGAAGTCATATACTTTCAACATCTGAAATATAATTTGCCCTCCAGGTCTACTTGGTCCCATTATTTTTATATGTTGTCTTTGAATAACTAAGCCTTGTAATGATTATAGATAGCAAATAAAATAACCCCCTTATTTGTATTTATTTTATGCTTTTATGTGCATTTATTCTTTACTGTGCAATTGAGCTTTCCATTAGTCTTGTTGACAGCAAGCTGTTTAGCTAGCATTTTGTCATTACCAATTTGCATGTAGAAGCTTCCTCTATATCTAAAATCTCAGCAGAAACCAAAACAGTTGGTAGCATTATTGCTTGTAAAATTAAATAAATGAAAGGCATGATTTTTTTTTTTTACATTCTAAAAGCATTGTTTTAGAACAATATATATTTTATATTTCAAATATAGGACTACATCATAATGTGAGTGTTTCATCTTTTACCAAAGACATACATAACATACATACATTAGTCACTTTATCTCAGTGATTTATCATTTATTATATCCTTGCATTTTGGAAGCTTATTTTATCACTTTGACTAACTACAATATATTGTTATTTTGCCAACAGACTGCTGGGAAATATACAAAGCAATTTTGGGGATTAGATTGTACTGTTGAATTTGTATTTGTAAGTCATGTGTACCTCAGTTCCTTCAGTAATGAGGTTTACAGGTAACATAAGCCTTATCTCCAGATAAGGATCCTTTGATGCCTAAGTGGATTATTTACCGAAATGCTCCAAATTGTCCTAATTAGGGATTACTGTAGAGCCTGTGGAAATGTGTTGCTGCAGATCTGAAGAGCAGTGATAGGTTCAAGTTACAGACACTGTGATCTAAAGCATATTTTTCAAAAATATTAGTTGAATAGAGGTCATGTGCTGTGCAGAATTTGAACAGATGTGTTTCTCAGAAGCTCCATTTTGCTACAAATCCATCTGAAGTATTTACTAAAATACTTGTGTTTGGAATGAAAGATGCTGCTTTGATGATGTCCATGAATCAAACAAAGCAACACGAGGCAGCTTGCAGATAGTTTCCATTGCTTATAGAGAAGTATACAACATAGAAAGTTCTGGAGTTTGAGGCCTTTACTTCCTTAGAAGTAGGCAATATCAGTTGTGGAGTGCTGAATAAAGGCTACAATGTCAGTATATCCCTGACATGCAAAGTGTCTCCTTATTGTGATTGACTCTCCAATTCATTGAAGAGAAATCCTGGATTGTGTTTACTAAATTGTCTTCACTTGCTTTCAATGTTGTGCAAAGTAATCAATATTCAGATATACATAAATGCAGCAGGGATCTTGTTTAGTTATCCCCTCCTGACTTCAGGGGTGTGTTTCTGACTGGGCCCACGAACCTCAGGACCTGAGAGCACATTTCCAAGGGGGCAGTAGGCTGCTTGAAGATGCAGCGCACTACATTGGAATAGGCTTACATATGTACATAAATGCATATATGCTGTTATATGTGTGTTAGAATGTGCAACTGATGTTTTCTGACATATATATATATATATATATATATATATATATATATATATATTATTTTCAATACTTTGTAGAGCCATCTTTTGCAGCAATCACAGCTCCAAGTTGCTTTGGATAAGTTTGTATGAGCTTGCCACCACTGGGATTTTTGCCCATTCCTCCTTGCAAAACTGCTCCAGCTCCTTCAAGTTGGATGGTTTGCACTTGTGAACAGCAATCTTTAAGTCTGACCACAGATTTTCTATTGGATTGATGTCTGGGCTGTGACTAGGCCATTCCAACACATTTACATGTTTCCCCTTAAACCACTCAAGTGTTGCTTTAGCAGTGTTTTTTTCGGTCATTGTCCTGCTGGAAGGTGAACCTCTGCCTAGCCTCAAATCACGCACAGAGTGGTACAGGTTTTGCTCAAGAATATCCCTGTATTTAACACCATCCATCTTTCCCTCAACTCTGACCAGTTTTCCAATCCCGGCTGCTGAAAAACATCCCCACAGCATGATACCGCCACCACCATGTTTCACTGTGGGGGTGGTGTTCTTTGGGTGATGTGATGTGTTGGGTTTGCGCCAGATATACCGTTTTCTTTGATGGCCAAAAAGTTCAATTTTAGTGTTATCAGACCAGAGCACCTTCCTCCATACATTTTGGGAGTTTCCCACATGCCTTTTCGCAAACTCAAAACGTGCCATTTGGTTTTTGCTGAAAGTAATGTCTTTCTTCTGGCCACTCTGCCATAAGGCCCAACTCTTTGGAGCGTATGGCTTATTGTCGTCCTATGTACAGATACTCCAGTCTCTGCTGTGGAACTCTGCAGTTCCTTCAGGGTTACATTAGGTCTCTGTGCTGCCTCTCTGATTAATGCCCTCCTTGCCCGGTCCGTGAGTTTTGGTGGGTTTGCTGTTGTGCCATGTTCTTTCCATTTGTTTATGATAGATTTGATGGTACTCCTGGGGATCATCAAAGATTTGGATATTTTTTTATAACCTAACCCTGACTTGTACTTCTCAACAACATTGTTCCTTACTTGTTTGGAGAGTTCCTTGGTCTACATGGCAGTGTTTGGTTAGTGGTGCCTCTTGCTTAGGTGTTGAAGCCTCTGGGGGCTTTCAAAAAAGGTATGTATATGTAATGACAGATCATGTGACACTTAGATTGCACACAGGTGGACATCATTTCACTAATTGTGTATTCGGCCCATTCCCCTGGTTAGTACACCCACCCCCTCTCCCCTCGAGGCCCAGCCCTCTGTGCACTCTCTCTCTCACTTGGTTTCACCAGAGCTTTCTTTGGGTTTAATAAGAAAGGGGGTGAATACATACGCACATGCCAATTTTCTGTTTTCTATTTCTCAAAAAATAGTTTTATGTATATATTTTTCTAATTTCACTACACCTACTTAGACTATTGTGTTCTGATCCATCACATACAATTTAGATTAACAAATCATTGAACTTAAGGCTGTAATATAACAAAATAGGTTAAAAAGTCAAGGGGGGTGAATACTTTTGCAAGGCACTGTATATATATATATATATATGGCACTGGAGGGTTGCCCGGGGGGGTCAAAAAAAATGTTTTTCCCTCCTCCTCCCTGGAGTGGGGGTGGCAAAAAATGTTTTTGCATCGGGCCCTCCATTCACTAGCCCTGCAACTGGGAGTAGGGTAATGGAAATGCAATTTATGTCTGGCTGGCCATATGGCTCCTAAGTTCATAGGGTATGGCAAACAGTCAAGCAAACCACTGTCATATTATCACTATGAGATTCTTCATTACAATTCAGTTACTGTTTATGACATTTTATTTATCAAAATTAACACTCTAATATGTATTTCGTAAAATAGGTTAGACTACTGCACAAATTAAGTGTTATTATGACAGAAGACAAACAGGGCATTATGTCAGTAACATATGTTTTGTAGGACCTCTCTCTTGGGATAATCCTTTAGGAAAATAGAGAATAATGCCAATTGTGGTTTAAATAACCAAACAATACATTTTAAAGGATCAGTGAAGTGTCATATTTACAGAATGCTATGTTCAAGGTTGCTGTAAGATCTCTGTTTAGTTCTGTTGGAATACTGCTGTTTTATATAGCAACTTTACAATAGAACTCAATAGACTTGTATTTTACAGTAGGATACAGGCAGACTTGCAGTGGTGATTTAATTGAACTGTTGCAGATTATACTTCAATTGCACACAGATCTCTCTCTCTCTCTATATATATATATATATATCACACATATAATAGTTGTCAAACTGCAAACCGTCGTCACGCTTTGCTAGCTCACAAGAACTGCATCGCTCGCAAAGCGAGGGATGCAGTTCGGGCCGCAAATGCGGACCTCGCGAAGTGAGGGGCGGCATTTGTGGAAGGTGGAGTCTCCAACGTCGCCTTCGGCTCATTGCAGGCCGCATTTGCGGAGGTGGAGGCTCTACGAGGCCTCACTTGCGGTTAAAACCCCCCCAGAAATGCAGAACTTTGAAAAAAAACAACCACAACGCAGGACTTAAATAAAAAAACAATAACGAGCAATGATGAAATATGGACTTAGCCAAAAAAATACGAACCGCAGGACTTTGAAAAATACAAAATTACGAGGTCGCAATAATACAAAATTAATGGCCGAAACGCGGACATCCACAAACAACAAAAACAGTTAAAAAATAAAAAAAACACACACACAGCATGGGAGGACAGCCATGACATCTGCCAGTGAGTCTGTCCCTGAATTAAAGTCAAAATTAAGGAGTTTTGGAACTTGAAAATCGGCTAAGCGAGAAAAAAAATGGCGGACGAAAAAAATGAAAACGTGGCTACGTGACCCAAAGTGCACAAATAACAGCCAGGCATGTACAACTTTTTCCAGGAATGTACGAGGTACAAAAAGGCAAAATTACAAGGTCGCAAAAATACGAACTTAACGCCGAACCGCACACAGAGAAAAACATGAAAAACACACAATACAAAAAATTGTACAAAATACAAAAAAAAAAAAAAAAAAACACACATTACACACATCAAGGAGGTACAGCCAGGATGTCTGGGAGTGAGGTTACATGCAAATTTAAGTTAAATCTCAAGAGTTTTGCCACTCGAAAATCCCGTAAGCAACAGAAAAAATGGTCGCCGAAAAATACGAAAATGAAGCTACACGACCCCTAAACCCGCAAAACACAGCCAGGCCTACATGACTTTTACACAACCCCGTACGAGGTACAAAATACACTATTAGGAAGGACGCAAAATCATCCACACCCGTGTACCACATACACATTCGCCGCCATTTTACAACACTAACTTACACAATGCGGAAGTACACAGCTACACTAACGGTTTCCCCTCGCGCACGCAGCCTATTTACACTACACACTGCACACATTGCTGACACTTCCACCTCGGCTCACCAAGACTGCAAATCTACATTGTATGCTGCAGGAACATCAAAACAGATTGTTAGCTCTTCAGCATATTGCTTGCTGCATATATTAATTACAAATAGGTAAAGTATATTAATTTATGATTTTAATAATTAATTAATTATCATTAAAAAATACATATACAGAAAAAAAACACCACACGACAGGATCGCAATAAATGCCAAAGGCGTTCAGCGCGTGCCTCACAATGAGTGCCAAGGGTGCTCAGAGGAGCAAAAGTACACCAGGGGAGAGGCTCGCAATGAGCACCAAAAGGAGATCAGCGCAGACCTTTCAATGAGCAGCAAAGTGGCTCTGATAACAAAAAATACACCAACCGAGAGGCCTGTAATGAGCGCCGAAGGTACTGAGACGACCAAAACACTTACTGTCTGTGGCAAACAGCATTACCTGCCTTACAATTTTATTACCATAATTTTTTGATGGGCAAGTCACTAGTATATCTATATTAATTTTAATTTATTTTATATGTTAGAGATGAACTGTGTTTCCTTTGTCTCCATGGAATTCATATGACTACTGATGTTATATATCATGTGTTGATTTGTATGAACATACCTAAAATGATATATGTCCTTGCGTCTCTGCTTTAACAGCTGGAAGAAGCAGCTTGGTTTCTGAATGACACATGAGTGGATACAGATGTTATAAAGAGTAAAATATATTATGGAAGAGAAACAAAATATGCAGCTGATCAGTTTCAAGCACTTCTGAATTATTTTAACATGCAGATTTGTCTGTCTATCTATCTATCTATCTATCTATCTATCTATCTATATTACCAGACTCATGCATACCTGTGCTGTGCTCAAAAGCTGTTTTATAAAGGCAGCCATATGCTGCAAAGAAGACTCTTTAATGACCCCCATAGTTATGCTTTAGCTGGAGTATACCTGGAGTAAGGGATATTATTAAGGGGAATCCTGAGGGAAACACAGCTCATGGGAGTAGTGAAAATTTAGGGTGAATCTTGGTGGATACTCAGGCTCATAGGGGGTAGAAGGTATTGAGGAGGAATCCCAGGGACCCTTTGGCTCAAAGGAGATAGTGGTATCGACCCCTTCATTTTATTGGATTTGAGCAAACAATCTGCACAATAAAGGTGTTAGCTCCTTAATAACGTTGAAACCCAGGCTCTCTGAGGCATATTTCTGACTTTACATGAGGTTGAAGGTACTTGTAGGCTTTTTTTAAATGTCTGGTGGCATGTGATTAAGATTTTTTAAATATTTATGGGCAGGCACTTGGAACATTTCAAGCACTTGGGTGGCATCTCTTAGAGGCTAGATTTACATTTAAGATGTGATAGCTAGGTAATGGTTTATAACTGAACTTATGTGGTACAATCTTGGGTACCACTTTAAAAGAGGACATTGTAGTGCTACAAAAGGTATAGAGAAGGGCAATAACATTAATAAAGGGAATGGAGGGAAATAAATACTAATCAAATTAGATTCCAGGCTCCTTAAATCTTTTTAATTCACATATACATACTCTTCTGATTCTTTCCTGCTCAGATTTAATTTTGGAGAAGAACTGGGCCATGTAATACAATTTTGGAGAAGAAATCGACCATGGTACTGAAATTCGAACAATGCAGCTTGTAGCACAAATAAATCCTGATGGTAATGTCTTTCACAAGTAATATATTCCAGAAGGGAAGAAGATGGAACTATAACAAAGAATGATTTTGCTTACTTAAGACGTTGACTGCTTGAGGGTGTTCTATTCAAGTGCAGGCCAATAGCAGGGGCTAAAGTGGTTAGGATTGCTGTGCTTATTATTTTCTTGAAAATAATAGGTAATCATAAACACTTGGCCTACTTTAAAAATGTATCCTAAATATTGCTAATTTGTTATACATAAATGTATTAAGCCTGAGAATCACAAAGTAAGCAATATTTCCAAGAATCCCATGTCTTATATTTCACACAGTCTCCAACTACCATAATGGGGTATATGTACCAAACTGGGTTACAAGTGGGTATAAGTGGATATAAATATCCCTCTTTCTATGTTTTCTATAGACCTGTGTATCAAGAGAGGATAAAATGTAACAAATAAATAACTCCTATAGAAAGCATAACAAGTTGGAATATTTAACTCCACATTTTTAAACCCTCCTTCATAAATATACCCCTATGTGTCAAAAAATATGTAACTGGGAAAAGGAAATATAAGTACTAAATAGAACACTTATCCTTGAAGGCAACTTAATTATCTTTCACCGTATTTGACTCTGAACAACCTTATAGAAAAAGTATATTTTGTCATATTCAGTACCTCCAGTTTCCTGCCAAGGAAAAAGAAGAGGAGCTTTAAACCATAATTACCCTGAGTCCCTGTCCATTAAGACTGTTTTCCATGAAAGTGCGTGTGACTGGATTAGTGGTCTGCTGTGTCCATCGTAATGAAAGATGGTGTGTGTGACTGGACATATAGAGCCCCATTCCATTGAGTGATTTTGAGATCCGGTAGCCCGTAAGTGAGGTCGCAAGCTACTTTGCTATTCACTTGGCATCTTTTTGAGGGCTCCAATCGACTTCCGAGTTACGGCCTTGAAAAAATGACGATGGTTAAACCTTGAACTTGCAGCCTCCAGAAGCCTTTGATCTGTCACTTTCGCAAGGCTAAAATCGCAAATCGCTATTCAATTGCTCAATTTTCCCAAGCCCACAAATGTATTGACACCCGTAAATGGCAAATGAAGGAGAAAATCCTACATGTGAGAGGATCCGCAAAGGGGTTAAACACCTATTCATAGCAGTGTAAAAGCAAATAAAAGATCAATACTGCACTGTAAATAACGAAGAAAGCGATGGTAGACATTAGAATTAATGTCTCAAGCTCACAAATCGGCAGGATATTACATTTATTTTTATGTGCAATTTCAGGTTAAATCGATCTCTGGTATCAATAATTTAATACATATCAAGCCAACCATAGGGACTAGAACAGTATTGGCATCCATTTTCATAATTCTCTGATTTGCATATTTTGCGAGTCCCAGAATCTAATTGATTGACATGTAACCTCCATGTTTTACTGCCGTAAATATGACAATCTTACATAGTTACATAGTTACATAGTTACATAGTAATTAAGGTTGAAAAAAGACTTTCAGTCCATCAAGTTCAACCTGTTAAGATCTCCTCTGATCTGCAATATCTCATTTTCTATTGGCTGATTTGAAATGGGAAGTTACGGGCTTGCTTAATTGATCATGTTCCCACCCTGAAGTGCTCCAAACTAGTGCATGGCTTACGGTTTTGGTTTGGTGCCCATAACTTGCGGCCTTGAGCAATTGAATAGCATCGCAATCTGAGACCAATAGTAGCCCGCAACTCACTCACAGACATTTATTCGGCTGTCTGCGATCGAGTTGCGAGTCTCGAATTCAATGGAGCCCTCATTCTGTTGAGTGAATGGTAGACCAATGAATAATTACATCATCAAGGAGTAACACCAAATCTAATGTAGTAATGTAGTACTCGGGAACCGTACAAAACTATGTAGTATAGTGTTTCTAATAAAAAAAGCCTTGGTCACATTCCTCTGTATAAATTAATTCAAAGTATTACCAAAAAACTGTGTGTCATGAAATATGGATATACTTTTTAGATCAATCTCTTGATAAATGGATGAAGAATATTGTGAACTAGGCCATAATGATGAAAAACCTGCAATTTTTGACAGTTGCAATAACTGATTTCTTCCAGACAATTGTAACCAAACATATAACTTTCATGTGAAATAGTATTAATATTTAATCAGTTAATACAAGGGGATGTGATCACTATTGTTGCCTTTAAAGATCAGTTATGATATTAGCTTCAGCACAGATCCCACTTCACTCACATATATGACTGAGAATTTCACACACACCATTTCTTGGAAACCAGTACTTTTCTTTTTCTTTTGTAAGCAAAAGATATCCCAAACATTCATGCAAATGAATAGTCCACGTGTCTTTCTTGACTAGATCTCGATAATCAGTGAGCTCACAACTGCACTAACCTACTCCCCTCAACATGATTTGGCAGATTTTCCATATGGGAAAAATTCCCATTTAATCAATAGGCTGGAATATCTATTCTATGTCAGCTGATGACCTTGGACCAAATATAACCCAATAAATGACAGAATGATTCCAATAAATGACAGTCTATGTTCCAACCAAGAATATTCAACACCTCATAGATAATAACACCAAGAAAATATGTTACTCTCATCAAAGGAAACTGAAATGCTAAAGCAGGGAACCAAAACAGACCTAGAATAACAGGCAAGTTTGGTTTTGGAGTACAAAATGAAGCAGGTCAGAGATTAGTAGAATTTTGTAAAGATAATTCTCTGGTCATAGCAAACACCCTCTTCCAACAGCCTCCGCGACTACTCTACACATGGACATCACCAGATGGACAATGTAGAAATCAGATTGACTATATACTATGTAGCCAAAGATCAAATAGCTCTACATAGTCAGCAAATACAAGACCTGGAGATGACTGTGGCTCAGACCATAAGCTTCTTAATGTAAAGTTCAGAATTAAATTGAGGAAAAGAGGGAAAATTATTAGACCAAGTGGATATGCAGTGGATATGCAGCAGGGGAAAGAGGTAAAGTAAATTTAAGAACTAGACATAATAGGTAGAATTCCTGTAGAACTTTGGGCAGAAGTTTGTGTCATTCTTAAGAAAACAGCAAGAATGAAGATCCCCATAAGAAAGAAAACTAAGGAGGCAAAATGAAAGTAGCCCAGGAAAGTGAAAGACTGTAGAGATAGGAAAATATTTGCCAACTAAATACATAATTTCAGAGGATAGCAAAAAGAAACAAGGAGACATTCTACGAGCCATGCAAAGAGATAGACAAAGATAACAAAATGGGAAAATCAAGAAAACAGGGGATCTCAAGAGATCCTTTCATGCCAAAGGGGGTATGATAAAAGACAAAATGGTAGGGACTTAACAGAATCAGATCAGATAGAAGAAGTGGCAGGAATAAACAGAAGAGCTGTATAGGTAAGACAACACTAAGAACCTTAATAGTTTATTCAATGAGCTGGAGCCAGACATCTAGAGAGTAAAGTGAGATGGGCCATAGGAAGCCTTGCAGGAGTTAATGCAATACCAGCTGAACTGTTCAAAATCCTAGATGATGATGCTGTGAAAATGTTGCTTGCAATAAACCAACACATTTGGAAGAAGGAGAGGCACTAGAGATCAATTTGTTATGTTCCTTGGATAATAGAGAAAGCAAAAGAGTTCCAGAAAAACATTTACCCCTGTGTTATAGACTATTCTAAAGCCTTTGACTATATGGATTACAACAAAATTTTAAAAAAGGTATTAAAGATATGGAGATACCAGACCATCTCACCCGGCTCCTGAGGAATGTATGTGGACCAAGAAGCCAAGGTCTGTACCAAACATGGAACAACTGAATGGTTCAAAATTGGGAAAGGAGTGCGACAAGGCTGTATATTCACACATTATTTATTCATTATTTTTGTGGATACATCATTGGTATTGCTAGAAGAAATATCAGCAACCTCAGATACATGGATGATACTACTCTGATGGCTGAAAGTGTCGAGAAACTACAGGGCTTATTGATGAGTGAAAGAAGAGAGTTCAAAAGCTGTTCTGCTGCTCATCGACAAAGATCATCAAAAAACGAAGATCATGGCAAACAAAAATCTCAGTTACTGGCAAATAGATGGGCAAGAAGTGAAAGCAGGGACATATTTTATTTTCCTGGGCTCCAAGATTATTGCAGGTGGTGACTGCAGCCATTAAATTAAAAGACATTTGCTTCTGAGGATAAAAGTCTGGAGAGGCTATTAAAAAGTAAACATCAACAAAGGTCTGCATAGTTAGAACTATTGTATTCCCAGTAGTAACATACAGATCTGAGATTTGGACTGTAAAGAAGTTATGAATGCTGTGGAATTATCTCATTTGAATTGTGGTGTTGGAGAAAGCTGGTTAGAGTCCCTGAGACTGCAAGAGTATCCAATCAATCAATACTAGAAGAAATCAAGCCAAACTGTTCCATGGTATGATCATGAGGCTAATGGTCAAATACTTTGGCCATATCATGAGAAGATATGATTCCCTAGAGAAAACTCAGATGCTGGGAAAGATTGAAAACACACAAAGAAGGGAACGGCAGAGGCAAAGATGGATAGATGAGGTAATTGAAGTAATGAATATGAACTTGAAGAGCTCAGAGGGGCAGTAGTTGACAGTTGTGCCTAGCTTGCTGAGGTCCATAAGGTCACGGAGAGTCAGACTCTACTGAATGACAAAACAACAAAAATAACTCAATTTACATCTAAATGTCTATATCAGGAATCACTTTCTCCAACCAGTTACACACCACAGCTCAGTCTCTTCAAATTTTGCATAACAAGGACTTCAGATAAGAGTAGGGGTCTATTGAATAATGAATACAGTTAATTGCCATGCTAACTGGATACTGCCTTGTGTCATTTTTTTACATTTTATGTTTATGTTCTATTTTTCTTGAAACATTGTGGTACTGCTGTCACATGTTCAAATATGTACAGCTGTACTGTACAGCATCCTTCTTAGATTACATACATAGAGATGTATAGACCATTTATATGTGCACTGGGTGAGGAAGAAAGCTACAGAGAGAGTATCTCTCACTGCAGCTGTTGGTTAAGAGAGATGTCATGACACATTTGGTTTGAGAATGTAGTGATATCCTGGGATGGGCTGATGCCTAAATTTGTCAGGACTGTAGCCAGTGATGACTCTCCAGATATAATGCTACTGCACCTGGGAGGTAATGAAATAAGGAAGCAGCACTTACTAGAAATGCAGACCTTAAGCCTTTAAGCTCCTAGAGTTCGAAGGTCCTTACTCACCCTAAATGTCAAACAATTTTGGAACATTTTGATATGCATCTGTGCAAGAGTCATATGAGTAACTTTTTAAGCACATTTGGAAATTGTATATTGTATACTTCTGCACATTTCCATCTTACCATCGCATTATGTGTTATTTTGATTAGGTGTCCAGTGACAATGATACCAGTTCCAAAATTTTAAAACAAATTCACATTACAATTATTTTACTCACAGTACCGATGATTGAATTGTTTTCTTTGACTCACTGAACCTAAAGTATGTACCAAGGCTAGACTATATTATAACATAAAATTAACGATAATATATATATACATATTTCTTCTCTTTTTTTTAGAGTTAATTTTGCCATTTCCATGCTGTATTTTTGTAAATTAAGGGCTTGGTGGGATTATAGGGATTATTTGTAGCCAGCAATTAAACCAGATTACATACCTTAGCATTACAAGGAATTTTATTATAATGAGCATTAACCAAATGGAATTATCATTCCCAGATGCAAGGGACAACAAAGACACCCAGTAAATGCAATTTGACTATTATAGTATATGTAATCTCACTGCATGATTGTATGCTCCAAGATCACAATAAGGAAAGCATGGGGATGGAATGCTGTCTACAGATCTGTACATGCCTTATAAAGTGACCACTTGAAACACATAAGACATCTGGGGAGAAAATCATATGTAACTTATCCAGAGGAAGGCTTACAGTGAGTGATTGCTACTAATGTGTCTCTTTGATTGATACTACCATGTCTCCTTGATAACTTGTACCTCACTTCTACCTAGCTCAGTGCTACATAAATTATTATTATGCGTTATTTGTAACGTGTCAACCGCTTCCTTATCGCTATACATGGGTTACCTACAAGTCCAGAGTCCACATGAGAAGGGTAGAGTGGAGGATTTGTGATAGGTGATGGGTATTAAGTCATGAGGGTTTTGAGTGTTTGTTTGCCTGTGGGCTGAGCGTGACTGATAAAAGGTAGAAATGCATGAGCTGCCTGGGTTAAGAGATATTTCTCCAGCAACCAGTAAAATGAGCAATGAAAGAGAGAGGAGATGGGAATAGGACTTACAGAAGTGTTGATGCTTATTGACTTTAGAAGAGGGAGGAGATAGAGACTGGAGGAAGGAAAGGAGCTCCTGGGAACAAAGAAGAGGAGAAGAGAGTAGGGAGGATGAGATGGTTATGCAGTTTGAAACTTGAATTGGAGAAATTAGGGAGAACCTGAGAAACAGGCAGGAGATGATAAGGAAGAGAGAAGTAAGAGCAAACATTGTTAGAGTGTGTATTCTTAAAGGAGTGGTTAGGGGTAATAAGCAGATGTTGCTGATTGAACAGGTGCAGGTAATTAGTGTTCCTCAGTAAATTAAGTGTAAACAGGGGTGGGTGGGTAGAGGGGCAGGGAGGGAGGAGATTGCATTCAGGTAAATATCTGTGGGATATGCTGGGCAGCAGTATGTTTTCTTAATAACTTTTATTAACTCACATTGTGAAATATCAACATACAATTGTAAATATAATTTTACTCTCCAAGGAGAACTTGACAAGGTAATCAAAATAAAGTATGTGTTAAGTATTTAAGTAAAAAATTCAAGTGAGTGATACTACTTTACATTTTCCTTTTTCCATACGGAAGATAAATAATGGGAAGGTACATTAGGTAGGGGGGGGGGGGGGATAGGGAAGGTGTTCATTTTGGTATGTTAAGCATTGTTTCCATTAATAAAAGCAGGTAAATGAAAAGATAATAAATTGAAAACTCACAATCTTGTCCGTCTCCAGGGTTCCCGCCACGATCACGTTACCCCCAGCCCCAACTCGATTTATGAATAGAATAGAGGTATCGAAAGCTCTCGTTATTTGATGGCAATGCTATGTGAGGAAATCACCCATGTATCACAGGTTGATAGGAACGTGGGAAAGGTATCAGAAATTATATGTGAAAGTCTTTCATTTATCATGATAAAATTCATTTTGTTGATTATTTCCTGAAAGATAAGTATCTTTCCATTTCTTGCCGATATGGCTTTTGGTTGCTAACCTAGGGCCCTATTAAATTCGAGCTGCGGATGAATTCGTATCTCGCAAAGGCCCATCGTAAGTCGATTTACGATATCCGAGTCGACTTGCGATTGACTTGCGATTGACTTGCGTAATTTCGGACTACTTTGCCGAGATTTGCCTCCGATAAGCGCTACGTAGTAAGTAGCGGACAAGAATTCCTTGCGTAGACGCTCGTATCTCGCAAATTCGCTAAGTGCACAAAAAACCCACGTAAAATGGTTTACGCATTACGTACAGACAACTTAAAAATCTAAAAGTGAGTTTAACAGAGGAAAAGCATGGAAGGCCATTACAATTGATTTAACCATCCCCTCCCCCCACCAAAGCCAAGGCATTATACAACCAATTAGTTGTTACATTTTGAATGAAAAGCCATGCTGCAGCTTACATAAACCAAAATTAAAGACACACTACCTGATTACATAAAAACACTAAAACATCCAGAAAATGCAATATTAACCCTGTTATTTTGTATACATGTTGCTCATCACATCTACATTTGGGAACACAAATATGTGGCACATGGAGTATGTGAATATGTCCTGTTCAGTCTTTCGGTCGGGTCCCACTCTGACCCTCTGGCACTGCTTTCTTACAAGGTTCCTATGCTGGTGAGACCGGAGTGGATTGTCAGTTCTGCTGTCACTCTCCAACCCACAATGACCCTTAATGGGATAGCTCACAGCTTCATTGAAATACACAATACCTCTTGTTTGGTCTTTCGGTCGGGTCCCACTCTGACCCTCTGGCACTGCTTTCTTACAAGGTTCCTATGCCGGTGAGACCGGAGTGGGTTGTCAGTTCCTTCCCCAGTGGTTTGGGATTTGGCCCTGCATTCAGCTTTCCCTCTCACCCCCACAATGACCCTTAATAAGATAGCTCACAGCTTCATTGAAATACACAATACCTCTTGTTTGGTCTTTCGGTCGGGTCCCACTCTGACCCTCTGGCACTGCTTTCTTACAAGGTTCCTATGCCGGTGAGACCGGAGTGGGTTGTCAGTTCCTTCCCCAGTGGTTTGGGATTTGGCCCTGCATTCAGCTTTCCCTCTCACCCCCACAATGACCCTTAATAAGATAGCTCACAGCTTCATTGAAATACACAATACCTCTTGTTTGGTCTTTCGGTCGGGTCCCACTCTGACCCTCTGGCACTGCTTTCTTACAAGGTTCCTATGCCGGTGAGACCGGAGTGGGTTGTCAGTTCCTTCCCCAGTGGTTTGGGATTTGGCCCTGCATTCAGCTTTCCCTCTCAACCCCACAATGACCCTTAATAAGATAGCTCACAGCTTCATTGAAATACACAATACCTCTTGTTTGGTCTTTCGGTCGGGTCCCACTCTGACCCTCTGGCACTGCTTTCTTACAAGGTTCCTATGCCGGTGAGACCGGAGTGGGTTGTCAGTTCCTTCCCCAGTGGTTTGGGATTTGGCCCTGCATTCAGCTTTCCCTCTCACCCCCACAATGACCCTTAATAAGATAGCTCACAGCTTCATTGAAATACACAATACCTCTTGTTTGGTCTTTCGGTCGGGTCCCACTCTGACCCTCTGGCACTGCTTTCTTACAAGGTTCCTATGCCGGTGAGACCGGAGTGGGTTGTCAGTTCCTTCCCCAGTGGTTTGGGATTTGGCCCTGCATTCAGCTTTCCCTCTCACCCCCACAATGACCCTTAATAAGATAGCTCACAGCTTCATTGAAATACACAATACCTCTTGTTTGGTCTTTCGGTCGGGTCCCACTCTGACCCTCTGGCACTGCTTTCTTACAAGGTTCCTATGCCGGTGAGACCGGAGTGGGTTGTCAGTTGTGCTGTCACTCTCCCACCCACAAGCGCAGCAAACACACACAGAAGGTTTGCAGAGGCACAATGAGCACCAGCCAACTCACCTCCATCAGGGGTAATTGCCACTTCTCTTATCCAAGGAAGTCCCACGACATTGCTGGTGGCCATGTGCCAAGATGACCATTCATTCCCATTTGGTGACCTCCCATTATGTTCTGCTATTCATCAATTTACATTAGTTTCGATTGCTAAGTGATGTTGGGGAAGTGCGTGTGAGAGCAGAATTGACAGACAAATCAATAATCACTGGAGAAGGAACTGACAACCCACTGCAGTATCACCTATCATCACCCTTTTAGGCCCACAGGGGAATGTTCCTACTCCCCATTCCCGCAAATTGTACTTGGCCTGTGCATTAACCCTTTATTATGCATAGATTGTAGATCACTTAGATGCATTATATGATATCTAATGCTATTAGGACTATTATTCCTCTTAGTATGTATGGATCTATTGCAGGTTAACTATTGCTCATTAGTTTACAGCTATAGTAATGTGACACTAATGTGATGCATGTGGATGTCCCCTAACCCCAACCATTGAAAACACACCGACATGGGAAGAACAGAATAACACAGCTTTATTTTTGGACACAGACCACAATCAGCAGTGGTCAAGACTGTGCATTCACAGAACGGTATAACAAAACTTTATTTTTGGACACAGACCACAATCAGCAGTGGTCAAGACTGTGCATTAATATCATGGGTGTGGTGTGGGCGGGTCCCGAGAGAGCAAGGGGCTAAATTAAAAAAAGGGGATACCTACAGGGGTCAATCTAATAGTCTAGAATAAGCATGATGCATAGCACCTACCAGGGTCACATGCTGCAACCGGAACCAGAAATCTCTCCATTTAACTGAAGAAACCATTAGAGTGCATGGCACTTACAACTTGTCTGGATCTGTTCAATTGAACAAATGATTCAACCTCTGGACTGTGTAATCCAATCCAGTTTCACACATACAGTATGGTGTGTGAAATTGCCCACAAAAATGAATGGTCAACAAAAAACAAAAAAGGCGGAGGAGGCTAAAAAAAAATAATGACAATGCATGTACAGTAAAGTGCTAAATACTGTACCAATATACCAACTCACCTGATTCCCATCTGCAAGCATTACTAACTATTAGCTAGGTCTATGGATAATGAGTAATATGGGCAAATACCCATTAATATGGACAGGACACAAAGGTCAGCAGCCACATTCACTGTTTCTTACATCAGACCCAAAGATCTGTTCTCAGACCGATATTGAGGTCAGGATCACATGCTTTATTAGTGCATATATTAATGCTGGCTGTCATTAACATGCCATTGGGAGACTTTGCAAGTCCACCGCCATAGCGGTATTAGTCTACATTTCAGCTAACAACAATCATGTCTGAGATATCTGGCAATATGATAGCTTTAAGATTGTGGGAGCTACATGTTAAGGAGGGGGCTGTCATTGGAGTAATGTCTACCTGAGAGGAACTGGGAAAACCTTACGCCTCATATAATTCCTCCACTATGCTTGCAGATGCAGGAGATGCCTTCATGGGCCTGAATTGTACCTAAAACAAATGGAAAGAAAAACATAAAGAGAAAACATAAAATCTAAGGGCCTAAAAAAAAAGGGGACTGCAGCATCCCTTTCCAACAGCATTCCCAAGTGACCATCAATTGGTGGCATGCTCAACCGAACCCTACGTGTCCACAGAGAAGAGGATCATGGACCATGTGATGGGAGGTAGCCATCTGCATACAAAATGTCACCATCACATAGGCAAAGATCCAAAACTCTGTAGCCAGGCTAGATGAGGTCAGCATTGTGACCAATAGATTGTCACTGAGGAGTGCTGTTGAGAAGGCACAATTATGTCCACAGCCCCTAGGTCCTCCTCCGCCTGGGCACAGGACCTGCATCGTCCGCGGCCGGACGCCGTCTCCTTGGTGGTGGGGGAGCAGGAGGAGGTAGTGGCACCACGGGTGGTGGTGGCGGCGGAGGCATGGTGGAAGGAGAGGAGGGGCCAGGCTGCTGTTGGCTGGTGACCTGCCCCGTTCCCAGCAGCCTGACCAAATGCTGCTCCAGCCTCCGATGATGGCTCCTCTCCTCCCTAAAGCGCCTGTCCAGGCTGCGCCTCATGCCAGAGATGTTGGCCTCAATCCTATTCACGGCGGCCAACAACTCCAGCAGCGCAGCCTCGGTCGTTGGTGGTGGGGGCTCGGGTCCTGCTGGCAGGGCCGGGTGGGAAGATGGCGGGGACAGAGTGGGGAGGATCTGGGACCCGGCTGGAGACAGGGGCTCTGATGTTGTTGTCCCCGGTGGCTCAGAGTGTGGGGAAGGAGGAGCTGTGGCATATTCCACTCCTTCTGAGGGCCCCGGCGAGATGGCAAGTCTTTGGAGGAGGGGGACAGTCGGGCTCTGGACAGGGGGGCTGTCAACGACCACGACCTCCCCCTCCGAAGAGCCAGGGCCCTCGGATGAGCCTGTAGCCTCCTCCCCCTGAGCGGTCTCCTGCGGGGCGGGGGCTGACGGCCCCGCTCGTGGCTCATCACTGGACCCAGACCTCCTACTGGATGCTGAAATAGAGAAAAGAAAGGTACATGTCATTAGTATGCTGATCAATACATTGATATGTTTTCACTCCTAACTATCTGACATCTAGGCCTGAACATGGATGATTCTCCTAATTGCAACTCCCATTAGCTCTCATTTGCTAGATTGGATCTATTCTTTGGTTTCTTGTCTTGACCTCTCCTGGCTCCTAACACTGTCTGGATTTTGCCTGCGGTTTCACTCCTAACTATCTGACATCTAGGCCTGAACATGGATGATTCTCCTAATTGCAACTCCCATTAGCTCTCATTTGCTAGATTGGATCTATTCTTTGGTTTCTTGTCTTGACCTCTCCTGGCTCCTAACACTGTCTGGATTTTGCCTGCGGTTTCACTCCTAACTATCTGACATCTAGGCCTGAACATGGATGATTCTCCTAATTGCAACTCCCATTAGCTCTCATTTGCTAGATTGGATCTATTCTTTGGTTTCTTGTCTTGACCTCTCCTGGCTCCTAACACTGTCTGGATTTTGCCTGCGGTTTCACTCCTAACTATCTGACATCTAGGCCTGAACATGGATGATTCTCCTAATTGCAACTCCCATTAGCTCTCATTTGCTAGATTGGATCTATTCTTTGGTTTCTTGTCTTGACCTCTCCTGGCTCCTAACACTGTCTGGATTTTGCCTGCGGTCTGTAACTGCATAGGCTGCATTGGGCGCACCAGTACATGGACTCTATTGCTTAATTACTCTTGGGGTGGCCAGGAATGACAGTGATTTTTCAGCTTCATGGATTTAATGATACATCCATCCATCCCTTGTTAATTCCATGGAGCTGACATGTCAGTGTCCTTGTTGGTCACCATGTGTAGTGTGTGTGATGCACATGTGGTGGCATGTTGGTGTATGTGATATTCACCTGAACTGGAGGCTGGGTCGTGCTGGGCCACCGGGGATGAAGCTCCAGCTGCGGGCGATGGTCCTAGAAAGTCCCTTGCGATCCTCTCCCACTCCTTATAGGCGACACTGTGTCCCTCCGCTTCTCTGGCCATCTTCCTTTTCACCGTGGCCCTGATATCCACATATCTGTGCTTCAAGGACCTCAAGCCCCTAGGAACCGTGGACACCTCCTTCATCACTTCCACTACCTCCTTCCAAGCCTGAGCCTTAGGCCCAGGCTTCGCTTCCCTTGCCACAAGGATGACGGGCCGGTCACGGATCGCACCCAGGAGGACCATATTCTCCTGGGGCGTATAATTACGGGCCCTGCGCCTGCCCTTGCCAATAGCCCCTTGCTCTCTCGACTGTGCTGGGGGACCCTGGCCTCCCTGCACTCTTCCTGAGGCCTGTCCCTTCCCCAAACTACCCCGCCCCCTGGGAACAGGCCCCTTCCCCTCTGTCCCTCCTCTACAAGTGCCTCTGTCTCCCTCCTCCTCCTCCTCCTCCTCCTCCCCCCCCCCTCTGGGGACCACTCCTCCTCCTCTGGGGACACCTCCTCCTCTGGGGACACCTCCTCCACCCCCTCCAGGGACACCTCCTCCTCTGGGGACACCTCCTCCTCCGGGGACACCTCCTCCACCTCTCCTCCACCCTCCACTACACTCTCCTCACTCTCCTCACTCTCCGCTCCTCTCCTCTCCTCCTCTCTCCACCTATCTCCTCCCTCCATGCTCAAATAATACAAAAATAAGGATAACTCAAAATAAGTGTAACTGTTATATATGTGAAGGAAACAAAAGTGTATGTTCTATGTGTTTTTACTAACTGTTGGGGGATGCGGTGCAAAGGTTGGGGGGGTGGGAGGTGTGTGTTGTGTGTCCTAACGCTATGTATGTCTCTATGTGTCTTTAATCTATGTGTCAGGCAAATATGTGTAATGTGTAAATATGTGTAACTCTTACGTGTAAATATGCTAGTAATAAAATACAAAACAATCAAAAAGAGTGCGCCTACAAATCAAAAGAACGATAAAGAAATAAAAGTATTACTGGAATGTCTGTTGGAAAGAAAAGATGTGTGTGCTATGTGTATTTAATAAGTGGTGGGGGATGGGGTGTGTTGGGGGATGGGGTGTGGTGGGGGGAATGGGTGTGTGGGGTGTGTGTCCTAACTATATATATGTCTCTATGTGTGTTATTTAATCTATGTGTCTTGCAAATATGTGAAATCTGTAAATATGTGTAATGCTTAAATGGAAGGACTTATGAAATAGACAATGCAAAAAGAAAAAAATAACTACAGTAATCTCCCTCTCTCCAAAGTACTAATCAAACTCTCTCCCACCTGCTCCTGAAACTGCGTGCTAACTCCAATGGCTCTTACAACACAGTCAGCGCATGGGTTTGTATCACTCACATTTATAAGCTCATACTGTCAATCTAATTCTTAGCTCGTACGTGATTGGCTGAGAGGCGTGTCTCGCTAGGACGTCCCCTTATCAGCTTGCGAGCGCGCCAACAGACTCAGCCAATTACATACGCACGTATAGTGTCAGGCCGCCAAGTGCGTATGTAATTGGCTGAGAGTCCCAATACATACGCACTTGGCGTCCCGCGTTGGGCTTCTCAGCCAATTACATACGCACTTGGCGTCCCGCGTTGGGCTTCTCAGCCAATTACATACGCACTTGGCGTCCCGCGTTGGGCTTCTCAGCCAATTACATACGCACTTGGCGTCCCGCGTTGGGACAGCCAATTACATGCGGCCAAGTGCGTATGTAATAGGTTGAGAGGCTTCTTGACCTAAAATCATCAGCTGGAATGCCATGTAAAGATCCACAGGTGACCAATGGCAAAGCAGAAATTAACGTGCCTAATACCAGATCATGCAATCAACAAGCTATATAACCCCATCCCCAACAAGTCATCAGCATGTCTGAAACAGCATGGATGATCATGAGAGAGGGATGAGGGCTCGGATGAGTGGGCGTATGAGGTTGAGACGCTTTTGTGCAGCTCAACTAGCACAGTATGAAGAACAGGAAGCAAGGTGTGTGATTGAGGGGGTGATGGGGAGTGGCAGAGAGGAATGTCTGGGAGTGAATGAGGGTGTGAGTGGTGATGTGATCCATGCTGGGGCAGAACCAAGCCAGGCAAGGGAATTACCACAGGCCATGCCTAGTATCGTGGGGGTGGATCAGGGAGGAGAGAGAGCTCCAGTAGCACAGGGACAGAGGGATATAGGGCCACCTGCACCCAGGGAGGCTGACAATGTTGTCGGTGATCAGCTGCTGGGGGGAGTACAGGATGTGTTGGCTCAGGCAGAAGGGGGGGAGCCTGACCAGGAGCCTGACCAGGAGCCTGACCAGGAGCCTGTGAGGAGGCGGGCACCCAATGTGTACAGGGAGAGACTCACATTAGAGGGGTTAACTGATGGGGAGGTGTATGAGCGTTTTCGGCTGACCCGTGCCAGTCTTGTGGAGCTCTATGAGGTTCTCAGAGCGGACCTTGAGCCTCGCTCACGGGCAAATAGAGCCATCCCAGGAATGACACGGATGTTAGTTGCAATACACCTCCTTGCTTCTGGGAGCTTTCAGACCACCCTGAGCATAGCCGGAGGAATGTCTCAGCCAAGCCTCTCGAATTGTCTGAGTGCATTCCTCCGTGCTATTGGTCGGAGAGCTGCCAGATACATCAGTTACCCTAACACTGCCGAAGAGATCTCGAAGGTGAAGTTCGATTTCTTCCAATTAGGAGGTATCCCCAATGTGCTTGGTGCTATTGACTGTACACACGTGGCACTGATACCTCCTAGAGAGCAAGAAGCGCTGTACAGAAATCGTAAGCATTATCATTCAATCAATGTACAGGTTGTTTGCGATGCGAACATGCGCATACAAGGTGTGTTTGCAGGCTTCCCGGGAAGTGCTCACGACGCCTATATCCTGCGAGCATCTGGAATCTATCACATCTTTGAGTCCGGCAGATTTCCATCCGGATGGCTACTGGGTGAGTACACATTAGTAATGGCAGTCAACCATATCTTACTATGACTGGATACAATAACACATACGGTACATCATGTTTCCCTCTATTGATCTGATGTTCACATGTGCATTACGGAGTAATACGACCAAAGCCAGAACATAATAGCTCATTGCTGTGTTAGCTTGGCCAAACAGTATGCAGTTCACAACAACATATGCCAAAAACCACAATTGATTAATCATTAGGTATATGTTCTGATGCATTCCATTGTATCCTGTGACATGGACATCTCTAGTCTACATAACGTGTTGTGTGTTCTTGTACGGCCTATGTAAGTGAGATGTCTTCAGAATTCATCTGATAGAGGAGAATTAATATTGTTTGGCCAACTTTTTCTTGCCTGAATATATCCCGGAATAAACATGAATTAGCTTACCTTGAAGTTATCAAAATCTCCAAGGTCTTTTGGCATTTGCGTTTGATCGTGTACGCCCCTGGGAAATTCCACCTGAATTAGCATCACATTTACGTTCACAAGAATACACGATCACTCTTCACCTCAGACCTCTGGCATGTGCTCGTTACAAGAACTGCAACAGTGACTTCCTGCTCTCTACCAGAAGGGTCGCAATATGTACCCTGTTGTATTTCCCTTGTATCTCCGCCTCATGTAAGTGTCCTGTGGGTGTGAACATCTGGATTTTCCATTTGTTGAAATTACATTATAATTGATCTGAAGCTTCCGATAGAATCCATGTGTTAATACCCTAGTAATTATCCTATCAGATGCATCCATGATCCATCTCCCTTACATATATCTGTAACTGTGTATTAGCCACAGGGATGTGTTGATAGGTCATGATGACGATATTTGGCCATATGCTTTGTCAAACATCACAACATCCTATTCATATCAACATCATATTTTATTTACACCAGGTGATGCAGGATATGGGTGTTTGCCGTGGTTGTTGACCCCTGTGAGCAATCCCCAGACTCGGGCAGAGGCGCGGTATAATGCTGCGCATAAAACCTGCCGGAATGTAATTGAGCGCACCTTTGGTGTACTAAAGATGCGCTTCAGATGTTTACATTCCACTGGGGGGGCTCTACAATACAAGCCCCAGAAAGTTTGTCGCATCATCCTTGCCTGCTGCTGTCTGCACAATATAGCACTACAGGCCAACTGTCTGGGGGACATTGATGCGGCTCCGCTACCTGGGGAGGAAGAGCCTTTATTTCACCCTGAAGTGGATAATCTGCAGGGGTCACAACAACGTGCCCGCCTAATTCGTGAGTACTTCACATGTAAGTACATACCCAATATGCATGGAACACAGTCTAATGTATCTGGATTATGCCTAACTCCCAAATCCACCTTTATCCATCGCCCTTGTCATACAGAATTCCAACCAGTCCACAGTAGAGGAGAGTTCCCTGACGTTGTCAATGTTTGTACACTGGAACAAGCCACATGATCAGTTACAGGTAAGTAAGCACACATTCCCATACACATCTTAAGTACTGACGGTTAGAAACATCAATGGCATAGATAATTTGAGTGGATTATATATCCCACTATGTCAATGTATATATGCCCCACGTTACATTGTTATCTAGTAATTTATATTGAAAAAAGACTTTAGTCCATCAGGTTCAACCTCTATAGATCTATGATCTGCAATACGCAGAATTATTGTTAATTGATCCAGAGGAAGTCACCGAAAAACAAAAAGTGAAGCTTTGCCAATTGTCTACACAGGGACGAAAAATATAACATTCCTTCCTGACCCCAGATACTGGTGATCATATTCATCCCTGGATCAATACTCCCTATCTCTTTATCCAGGATAGCCCCTAATGCCTGTTTGGTTTTGTAATGTAAAAAGATACCCAATCCCTTTTTAAAGTCACCTACAACCTCTACGGACCAGGATTGCTCACATTGTCTGATCCTGCAAAACCACATGAAATGGGATCCAAATGTGGTTGAAAAATACCATACACACATACTTTAGTCTAATTTGTGACTGTAATCCTAACATCATATTAACCTTACAGAGCTGCTGTCGTGTGTCAACTCTTCTTTAAACAACCTAGACATGGAAAAACATGACCAGCAACAGAACTGCTACATCAATGTAAGCTACATAGCGAGTATTTGTGTAATAATATGGCCACGTATGCTGAAGGACACAAATAACACATCAATCACTTTATTAATATCGGCCTATCTCTTTCCAGGATACAGCAGATAGGTAAGCGGTGATAACTAATGCTGATCCACAGCGCACGTGTCCTGGTGGAACAAATCACCTCGCGGATGAGCTTGGGACTGCGTCCAAGGTAAAACACCACATTTGGCTCTCCACAGATGCATTAATGTGTAATCTATGTGATATTCCTACATCATTAGCCAGATGAGTAGCTCGTTTCCTTTGTAGGGAAAGAACAGTGAAGACGTTTGTATGAAATGAGCAACATATATCGGTACAGTGGATCGAAAAGGTCTAAAGTCTACACACCCCTGTTAAAATGTCATGTTTCTGTGCTGTCAAAAAATGAGACCAAGATAAATCATTTCAGAACTTTCTCCACCTTTAATGTGACCTATAAACTGGACAACTCATTTGAAAAACAAACTATAATCAGTTAAGTAGAGTGAATAAAAAATCAAAAAAGAAAATCACAAGGTTGCATAAGTATGCACACCCCTAAACTAATACTTTGTTGAAGCACCTTGTGATTTTATTACAGCACTCAGTCTTTTTGGGTATGAGTCTATCCGCATCGCACATTGTGACTTTGCAAGATTTGCCCACTCTTCTTTGCAAAAACACTTCAGATCTGTCAGATTGCGATTCCATCTCCTGTGCACAGCCCTCTTCAGATCACCCCACAGGGATTTTGGTCTGGGCTCTGGCTGTGCCATTCCCAAACTTTAATCTACTTCTGGTGAAGCTATTCCTTTGTTAATTTGGATGTATGCTTTGGGTCGTTGTCAAGCTGAAAGATGAAGTTCCTCTTCATGTTCAGCTTTCTAGCAGAAGCCTAAAGGTTTTGTGCCAATATTGACTGGTATTTGGAACTGGTCCTAATTCCCTCTATCTTAACTAAGGTTCCAGCTGCAGAAAAACAGCCCCAAAGCATGATGCTGCCACCACCATGCGTCACTGTGGGTATGGTGTTCTTTTGGTGATGTGCAGTGTTGTTTTTGCGCCAAACATATCTTTTGGAATTATGGGCAAAATGTTCAACCTTGGTTTCATCAGACCAGAACACCTTTTCCCACATGCTTTTGGGAGACTTCAGATGTTTTTTTTTTTGGGAAAAATGCAGCCTGGCTTTGATGTTTTGCTTTGTAAGAAAAGGCTTTCATCTTGCCACTCTACCCCATACGCCAGACATATGAAGAATACGGGAGATTGTTGTCACATGTACCACACAGCCAGTACTTGCCAGATATTCCTGCAGTTCCTTTAATGTTGCTGTCGGCCCTCTTGGTAGCCTCCCAGACCAGTTTTCTTTAGGTCTTTTCCTCCATTTTGGAGGGAGCTCCAGTTCTTGGTAATGTCACTGTTGTGCCATATTTTTTACGCTGTCTTCCATGGTATATCTAATGCCTTGGAAATTCTTTTGTACCCTTCTCCTAACTGATACCTTTTAACAATGAGATCCCTCTGATGCTTTGGAAGCTCTCTGTGAACCATGGCTTTTGCTGTGGGATGCGACTAAGAACATTTCAGGAAAGACCAACTAGAGCAGCTTAACTTAATTTTGGGTTAATCAGAGGCACTTTAAATGATGGCAGGTGTATGCTGACTCCTATTTAACATGATTTGGAATGTGATTGCTTCATTCTGAACACAGCTACATCCCCAGTTATAAGAGGGTGTGCAGACTTATGCAACCACATTAGTTTTCTTTCATATTTTCTTCCCTCCACCTTACAGATTTCAGTTTGTTTGACAATTGAGTTGTCCAGTTTTTGTCACATTAAAGGTGGATATAGTTCTGAAATGATTTTTCATTGGCTAATTTGTTTACAGGAGTGTGTAGACTTTTTATAACCACTGTAAGTGACGAAGTAAGCGCTCTGGGAGCATGTGCAATGTAAATCTTGACATGTTCCTTTTATGTTTCAGATCGCAAAGATTAGTCCCTTTCCACGGTCAGAACAAGGAATGATGAGCATTCCCACGTTCCAGGACTATGCTATTGTCACATTGCATCATGTATGTTCAGATGTCAGTCATCATGTGTTGCATCGGGTGTGATATCACATCCTCTACATCGCTTTAGATGTACCTATTGCTTTAGATCTGCCATTCTCTCCTCTACTTGGACTATTGTGAAGCCTGTATCATACTTCCTTCCAGATCTCTTCCTCAGTGCTGATGTGATCCTCCCTGTACATATGGGGAACAGTAACTCTAGCCTTGGAACATAACTGTTAATGAGGTTCCATTTACCTTCAGTTATGAATATGCAACAGCAGATAATAGAGATGCTCATTCACAGAACAGAATACACCTCGAACTGGCCAGTTGGTTGGTAGTTCTGCTAACACCTGAAATTATTTGGAACACACTGATATGGTCCTGGTCATGTTCCCATCTGAGTGTCCAAACTTATGTATGTAGAGTCTTCTCTCATAGTGCCATTTCCAGTGACATGGCCTACGGGGGTTCTAACATTGACTGATTGAGCACTTCTACCTCTGCAGTTGCATAGGAGTGTGTGTTGCGCGCACACACAAGACTACAGATTACTTCTCCCCATGAGCATATCTCCTTCTGTATTGTTGGTTTTGAATATTGAATGTTAGCCTGATATATTTAAGAATATAACTGATATTGCCTCACGTTGGCTGATGCACTGTATCTCCCCCCCTCAACTGATCATCTATACCAATGTCACCCCCCCCGCGTGCATTCTGGCCCCATGTCCCTATTTCCGTGTGTTACTGGAACTCTGTATCCTACCCACCTCCACCATGATACTGAGCAGGCCTGTGGTAATTTGTCACTGTGTGGCTTTGTGAACAATTAAACCGTTTTTTTTTCACTCAATGTTTGTGTAATCCTGTATATTTACCATGTAACAATTCAATTCCCCTGAAAGTCAGATGTGCTCATCACCATCAGTTAGTGGTGTAGCTATTCGGGGCAATCTGCGTTGACATTACTACATAATCATGAATGTCGATTCATATCATTCAAGTTGAGCCCTTCAAGTCACTATATACAACCCTGCAGGTCTCTAGACCTGATTTCAGAATTCCCACCCCTCCAACTTGCACCTACATGTATATTGGCAAGGGCCAGATTAATGTAGCATATGTATCTATGTAAACACACACAGATATATGTATTTAACAATGACACTTCATTCTCTCTGTATTGTCGCAACTAGAAAGCATGATATGGTACAAACACACAGAAACAGTGATAACAGTATAACAATCATACTTTATTGCATACACAGAGTACAAACAGAAATAGACAGGAATGTGCATTAATATCATGTGTGTGTTGTGAAGAGATCCTAGTATGGCAAGGGGCTGTGGCAAATCTGAGGACATCTGAAGAGGAAACAGACAACATCATCAGGGTAATGCATAGCATCTCCTAGGGTCACATGTGGTCAGGACCCCACAGTAACCAACAGCATATAACACGACATCTAATCAACATAACCATTAATGCGCATACAACAACCATATGGTTGCCAGAATAAACAGACACTATAAAACAGGGATCATGTCATACTAAGCGATTTCACACACAGTGTGAATTGGTCAATAGATGATATGAATCTGGAAAACAGAGGTAGGAGGTGTTAGAACAATCATAAGCTGTTATTAGAGTACATTGTTTTTGCTTTTGACACTACTCTAAACCAACTAACATGAACATCATCTCCGAGCAGTAAGAACCATATGTATTCTATCCTGTTCAGTCAGCCTTCCAGGAAGATGCTTAGGATGTGGAATACGACAAGGCATGCTTCACTGTGAACACAATCCTTCAGCAAAATGTACTATCACTATCTATGTGGAATAGTTGTGCCATGCTGATATCACATCTCACTTCTAAATGGGTGGTACCAAGGCCAGACAGATTACACTGTTCACATTACCCCTAAACACATGCACATTGATCATGAAGTCAAACCCTTGAAATTGCCACTTTGGTTTGGATGACATGAAAAAACTGAAGCCAATTTCATAATGTTAACGGGATGGAATGCTATAAACTTATGTGGAATTGCTGGTTTGGATTAGCAGATAGTAATGGGACTGTGCAACTCGATAGCCTGGACACTGATCATTATAATGGAAGATCACACAGTCATGTTTCTTAGTGAAAAGATATGGAGTCATATATTTAATTTCAGAGCCATCTGCAGTGGGGAATAATCCTGATAGAATGCCCGTTGGGAACTGGGTTGAGCGTTTACTCACATGATGGTATTGTACTGCTCGAAGATGAAGAAAATGTCTTCATAGTTGTGTGATTTGGCTATTAACACCTACAAAGACAAAAACAATGTCTCATTCCGAACAATATTATGATTAAATACAGCATTTAAGCTCAAGGTCAATCCACATTGAACATCAATTGTTAAAATGTTCAACATAACCAGACATGTACACACTCTGTAGCCAATATTATGTCAACATGTATAACAATCTGTATTCTGTGAGGAGTGGTCAGGAGGCCCTCTCGGATGGTCCTAACACCTCCTACTCCGAGTTAGCGGGCCCCCCACCGTCTGTGCCCGCGGCCCGTCTCCCTCTTCCACGCCTTGGTGTGGGATCAGGGGGTGCCACTACAGCAGGTGGCTGGGGTTCATGGGTGGGCGATGTCTGAGATGAGGAGGCAGACATTTCAGGTTGAGATTGGACCACCGAAGGCTGGAGAGGTATGGGCTGCCGACGGAGATTACGCAATAATGCGCGTCTCTCCCGGCTTGCGCGTTCCTCATATCTCTCCATCCTTCGGTTGTGCCTCCTCATCTCAGCATATATGGCCCGTGTGGTGGCTGAAATGACCCGATTTCCAGCCAGGATGGCCCTGCTGACTGCCAATTGATTAGCACTGATGGCCAGCATTTGACTTGAGAGCTGGCTTTGGGCCTGGTCCTCTTCATCAATGTGGGACATTATGTTCCGTAATTGGGCAGGGAGATGTGGCAGAGGACCTGGAGGTCTGGCGGCTGGCGGCTGGGCGGCTGGCGGCTGGGCGGCCGGCGACTCCGCGGCCGGCGACTCCGCGGCCGGCGACTCCGCGGCCGGCGACTCCGCGGCCGGCGACTCCGCGGCCGGCGACTCCGCGGCACTTCCTCCCGGGGCACTTCCTCCCGGGGCACTTGGGGCCGGTGCACTTGGGGCCGGTGCACCTCCTCCCGGGGCACTTGGGGCCGGTGCACTTGTGGCCGGTGCACCTCCTCCCGGGGCACTTGGGGCCGGTGCACTTGTGGCCGGTGCACCTCCTCCCGGGGCACTTGGGGCCGGTGCACCTCCTCCCGGGGTACCTCCTCCCGGGGCACTTGGGGCCGGGGCACTTCCTCCCGGGGCACCTCCTCCCGGGGCACTTGGGGCCGGTGCACTTGTGGCCGGTGCACCTCCTCCCGGGGCACTTGGGGCCGGTGCACTTCCTCCCGGGGTACCTCCTCCCGGGGCACTTGGGGCCGGGGCACTTCCTCCCGGGGCACCTCCTCCCGGGGCACCTCCTCCCGGGGCACTTCCTCCCGGGGCACCTCCTCCCGGGGCACCTCCTGCCGGGGCACCTCCTCCTGGGGCCCATGGTGGAGCCCAGGCTGAGTGCGGTGCCCCGTATGTCGGGGGAGCACAGTATGAGGGCTGTGCCCAGGGTGAGGGCTGTGCCCAGGGTGAGGGCTGTGCCCAGGGTGAGGGCTGTGCCCAGGGTGAGGGCTGTGCCCAGGGTGAGGGCTGTGCCCAGGGTGAGGGTGGAGCACCAGATGAGGGAGGAGCCCAGGATGAGGGAGGAGCCCAGGATGAGGGAGGAGCCCAGGATGAGGGAGGAGCCCAGGATGAGGGAGGAGCCCAGGATGAGGGTGGAGCCGCTGAGGGTGGAGCCGCTGAGGGTGGAGCCGCTGAGGGTGGAGCCGCTGAGAGAGGCACAGGATGGTGTGGCTGGTGCAGGCCCTGAGGTGGCCACGCCGAAGAGGGCCCGGGCATCACTTCCCGCTCCGTATGAGCAAGTGATGTGGATGGTCCCGGGCCCTCCTGAATGTCCTGGGCCACTTCAGCTCTTCCTGCCTCCTCCTCTTCTGAATCTGTGGATACTGCAATGGAATAAACATATATTTCAGTTGGTTGCCATACACAATTGCCAGCTATGCATTTACATATCATTGACATCATGGTCACCTGTGAGCGACTGTGGTGCTTGTGTTACACAGATGAGCCACGGGCTGCATAATGAGCATTGTGGATCATGGCTCATATGAATGTGTACTGCATGTGCCTCAGACACGTGCTCTGCTGCATCTGCTGTGCAGTGTGTGAGACTGACCAATCTGACCAGTTTCCAGCAATGGTTGTTAATATGCAGCTGAGACATGGGCCAGGTTAGGACAGTATATGACACACATGCAGTGCTACAGAGTCTGTATCCACATATGCCACACAGGCAAATTTTTATTCTCAATCGCAGTGGAGGCCAAAGTCAGGCCTGCAGTTGTGGATAGCCATGCTGCACCCAGCTGAGAATATCATTCTCCAAGTCATTAAGTCTAATTGACTCATCTGTTCACATAAAGGAAATCCACATATACAGGCCTGTGCGCAGCACAGCAAGTTTGACTTTGGACACCCTGCTCTATTGCAATTAATCTGGATATAATTAGAAATTGACATATCAGGGAGACAAATTATGAACATGATAGGTTTGCTACCAGGTCTGAAATGGTTATTGTCGCCCCATAAATTTTTAGTCAACCATAGGGCTTACAGTGCTATTGGATGTGAATTATCCCAGTGTGTGGGCAGGGGTGTAGGAGGCCATATAATTCTTGAGCAAGGGTGGGCAGGTTCGGGCCTGGAGGGCCACACAGGTGAGCCAATCGCCTTTTCAGTCATCCTGATTGTCTCACCTGTGCCCAAAAAGGATATCCTGAAAGTCCGGCATGTATGTGGCCCTCCTTACCCACCCCTGTTCTAGAGGGATACAGCTCATTATATACAACAGCCAGAACACAAGCCTATTTATACATACATACATACATACAGCATGATATCCTGAAAGTCCGGCATGTATGTGGCCCTCCTTACCCACACCTGTTCTAGAGGGATACAGCTCATTATATACAACAGCCAGAACACAAGCCTATTTATACATACATACATACATACAGCATGATATCCTGAAAGTCCGGCATGTATGTGGCCCTCCTTACCCACACCTGTTCTAGAGGGATACAGCTCATTATATACAACAGCCAGAACACAAGCCTATTTATACATACATACATACATACAGCATGTTATCTGCAGGCTTTTAGCCAGCCCATCCCCCCACAATCTCAGCCAACCATGTGTGTGATATGATACTCACGTTGCAGGGTGTTAGCCCAATCTGTGTCCACCTGCCCCGGTATTCCCACCACAGATTCAGAAGGGATGAAGCGCATCACTGTCCTCTCCCATTCCTTGTAAACAAAAGGGACCGCGGGCCCACCACCAGTCTGACGTGCTGCTGCTGACTCATCGGACATCCTTCTTTTCACCGCCATCTTTAAATCATCAAATTTGTGCCGCACTAACCTCCAGTCCCTATTAGTAACCCCTACTGCCGACACAGCTCTGGCAATTTGGGACCAGGCCTGCTGCCTCTGGCTGGCATTAATGTCTCTGCCACCACATATAATTCCCTGGCGGGCACAGATTTCCCTGAGGAGAACCTGGATCTCCTCTGGGCTGTAATTGGGGGCCCTAGGCCTTGCCACAACCCGTTGCCTTACAGACGGTGCCTGGTCTTCCTCTTCTATCCCTGGGGCCGCTCCCTCATCCCCACTACTTCCCACCAAGGGATCAGGCCCCTGACCCTCTGCCCCTTCCACTAGAATTCCTAGCTCTGGGGGCACTTCCCTCCCCCCCTGCTCTCCTCCTTGCTCTCCTCCTCCTCTCCCTCGACCTCCTCCTCCTCTCCCTCCTCTCCCTCCTCCTCCTCTCCCTCCTCCTCCTCTCCCTCCTCCTCCTCCTCCTCTCCTCCTCATCCTCCTCCTCTCCTCAGATGTTCTCCTCACTCTCCTCCGCGCCTCTCTTGCCTTACCACCTCCTCTCCTCTAAACTCCTCCAAAACAAAATTAACAATAAAGCAAGATGATCTTTGTGTTGGTTTAGGAGGTAAAAAAAGATGCAAGTATTATGTGTAGTATTATGTGTGGGGGGAGGGGGGGGGGGGAGGTCGTGGGGGGAGGGGGGGGTGTAGGTGTGCAGTGGCCTACCACTAGGTGTTGCTATGTGTACGTATTAATCTATGTGTGTGAATTATGTGATATCAGTAATTATGTGTATTGTAAACAAAGGGTTAAATTATCTGCTAGTTCAAAATTGAAATTCTCTCCTCTCTCCTCTCTCTTCTCTCTCTCTCCTTGCTCTCCAAAAACCCACCAACGCCTAGACCTGTGTGTCTACTTGCAAAAGCTCCAGCACAGTCAATTATGTTCTGTTTTTGGCTCCCTTTTAAAGGCATACTGCCGTCAGGTTAAGTGGTACGTATCACGTATTTCGCGCTCTTTTCCTACGCAAAGGGATCCGAGATATCGTAACTCATGCGCAAATCCTAACGTTTACGCATTCGCATCCATCGCTCGTATCTCGCAGCACTTGGAATTTAATAGCGTCGGAAATGGTTTCAATTTTCAACTACGTAGGCCTTGCGTTTTCACCTTTTATTTACGCAGCTCGAATTTAATAGGGCCCCTAATTTGTTTTGAGAGTTTGGCAGGTTAGGGAGGTGAATTCCTAAAATGCATAATGCTATAGAAGGTGTAATTTGTGTTTGAAAAATATTTGACGTTAGTTGGGATATTTTAGCCCAAATAGTTTGGGCTTTAGGGCATGTCCACCAGGTGTGTATAAAGGTGCCCAATTCTGGGCAGCCACTAAAGCAGTTATCTGATTCTTGGGTCTTCATTTTGTGGAGCCTACAGTATCTGGGGTAATGTATGCTCTGTGGAGGACTTTTAATGAGGTTTCCAGAAGGCTATAATTCAATGAGCTCATAGTTAATCTGCTGCAAACCCTTTCCCATTTGTCTATATCCCAATTCTGAGCTAAAGCTTCTTCCCATTTAAGCATGAATTTAACTTGTGAATTTTTTGAGGGGCATTGAAAGTCAGCAGTATGTTTTAAAGATTTCTAAGACAGAGAAAAAAATGAGTTATTTGAGTGGGTGGAGATATAGGGACAATAAATGAGATGAGTGAACACAGAACCTATCTGGTTTACACATAAACAGCAATAGATCATGAAAATAGCAGTAAAATTCAACAGAAACAAAGTCTATCTCAGTGATTATCATAACACAGATATTAATAATATTAAATAGTCTATTGTAGAGGTATAATCATAATCATCATATGCATAGCTTTAGGGTGACCATTGCGTAGCAATTCCCTCTATGTAGAGACTTTATTTTGAGGTAGCATCTTTTATGCTGATATTATGTGATAAAACTGTGACTTTTTACTTCAAACAAGCCTGGCCTGGTTAATTTGAAGGGGAGGATAAATGAAATACTCTATAATAGATGCAATTGTTTAATTTATGTATATATTGTTTTTTAATTGTGTGAGAACAAACAGACTATATATAAAAATAAAAATATAATTGCATAACTTATGATCTCATTTCATCTCCTGGAGGAGACCACACTACTTCACCAAGGCCCTCATTCAATTGCAATTTTGCCAATTGAATAAGGGTCTAAATAAGTACATCACATATATTTTTTAAAGAAGTTTTTAGTTATTAAGCATCTATCCACAAGCAAGGTTTTCACTAACTAAAAACTTCTTTAAAAAATATATATTATCTGCTTATTTAGAGCCCTATTCAATTGGCAAAATCGCAATTGAATGAGGGCCCAAGACAGCCCTGTGTTCTCATATTTCAAAGTTTTTACTTGCTAGGTCACTTTCCCCTTCTAATAAAATGAGTGTTGGGAAAGGTATATTGACATCTTATATCTAAAGCAGACCCACGTGTCAGTGTTCCTCTAAACCTGTGCTAGCAGGGGCTCATTATAAGGGCATATGACATATGTAACAGGATAGAGATGTAAAAAATGATGGCAAGAACATTTTAAGCCTGGCAATGTTGTTTGCCACACATTGAGAGGCTCCCCCCCTCTACTTCCTCTCCCTCCCCTGTGTCTCTCCCCCCTCTCCTTCCCCTGTCTCCCCTCTCCCCTGTGTCTCTCCCCCCTCTCCCTCCCCTGTCTCTCTCCCCCCTCTCGCTCGCCTGTGTCTTTTCCCCTTTCTCTCTCCTGTGTCTCTTCCCCCTCTCCCTCCCTTGTGTCTCCTCCAGGTAAATAGTGTTCCAATTACTAATCCTGCTCCTCCCTCCTTCCCCCTTATCCTCCTCTCCACTAACCTCCCTATCCCCTTTCCCCTCTCTCCTTACTGTGTCCGATGAACTCCTGCTGCTCTTCTCTACCCTGCAGCGCATCTTCTTGCTGTGACCGGACCGGAATATGCTAATGACGTGACGCGCATATGCCGTTTCTGGTCACAGCAAGAAGACGCGCTGCAGGGTAGAGAAGCAGGAAGTCATCGGACACAGTAAGAAGAGAGGTGAAAGGTGATAGGGAAGTTAGTGGAGTGGGGGAATGGGAAGAGGAGGATAAGGGGGAAGGAGGGAGGAAGAGGATGAGGGGAAGGGAGGAAGTTGTCACAAGTGCGAGGCCCGCAAGCGTGATAACAACTCGCTGTTTGACAACTATTATATGTGATAGCTGTGTTGTTACTTAGTTCTTGCTCTGCTACTAAAATAACCTTAAAGAACCACTGCTCATACAATAGGGTTTTAGCAGATGTGCTTCTCTCCATCCCATATCAGGTGTACAGAGTGTCATGATCCTCCTGACCACCAATTTTGGGACTCATGTGATCCGGTGGTGTGGGCTGTTTATAGTTATTTTATGTTATGTTATGTAATGTTAATTACTGTATGTTATGTTATGTTATGCTAATTACTGAATGTTATGTTGCTTCCCTATGTGTGATTGACTTGTGATGTGTGATTCTGTATGATGCATGTTTGGTTCACTAAGTGTTAAATATTTTAGAATGTTGTGTTGTCAGGCTGTAACTGTCAGAGTTAAGCAGTTTGGCAGTTGAGAGATTCAGTTGAGATTCAGAGTTGGTGTCTCTGAGGAAAAGCCCGTTCTGAATGCAGTCTATGAAGTTTTAACAGAAATAAAAACAGTTTCTGATATTTTTTTTATGCTGAGCCGGAGTCCATATTTTTAAATACTGCATCAGAGAAGGACATTTTAGAGACATCTGCTGTCTTGGTGAAGGGATTTAAAGAACCGGGTGTATCTGCTGGGTAGGTTTGGCCATAATAGCCTTATCAAGCACGACTGAAGAAAGCAGATCACCACAACTGCTGTCAGAAGCGGGGTTCCCTTCATCATAAAACCAGCAGCCAGGATGGAATATGGAAACTTATCCAAGATAGAAATCAAGTACTTTCAGAGGCTTGGAGGAGATGCAGAGACAGATAAGTGATTTGCCCAGTACTATAAGACAAAGTCCCTGATTTCCTGCAGAGCAGAGGTGATCCAGGAGAAAAGGAGCCATATCACATGTATGAAGGAGAGGAGAGCACATCAGGTTGACATGCAAAAGGACTTGGCAGCAGCTCTTAAGCATCAGTGGATGGCATTCCTGGAGCTCCAGCAGGAAGGTGAGCTATCAAAATGGCTGGAGGGACTGGTGTGGGAGGAGATCACTTTGGAGCAGGAGTATGATTATCTTATGGAGCCGGCTATCGCTTTGCAACGGCCTTCCTACTACCGGCTGGAGTTAATGAAAAGACTCCAGGGTATACTGCAGGGTGATCCAGCATGTGGCATTGGGCATATAGAACAGGGGTTGATCCTGTATAATAAGCGCTGCTAAGAATTGGGACTAAAACCAGGGTCCAAGGAGGCTGCATTGATTGAAACCTTTATCCAGGAAGAGTTGGAGCTAAAAGCAGAAATCAATATGTCCCAGGGTTTGAAGAATGAACAGGAACAGCTGCAAAGAAATATCATTGAAAGAGATGAGAAAATAAGATATCTTGATGAGCAACTTCAGAATGAGCATGCAAAAGTGTCTCACAAAGTTGAGGAAAACAAAGCTGTGCATAATCACAACAAGGAGTTGCAATTACAGATCCAGGAATTGCAGGCTAATAAATATTTATTAGGGCAGATGCACAAGAGTAATAAAGAAAAATAGGAAAAAATCAAAACAATGAATTAACTTTTAGTGGCCAGACTCATAGAGGAGGCAAATAAACAAGAAGAGTTAAGAATATTGAAAGAAGAAAATTCCTCATTACGAATGGATATTCAAAAATTTGCAGGCTTAAAAGACAGAGCAGATGTCACTTACCTCAGCTGTTGAGGAACTGAAAAATGTGATCCATGAGAAAGAATGGAAGATTAAGTCTGTATAAGATTGCCTACAGGCTGAAATCCTCAGAGCGGACATCAAGGAGAATATGGTCCAGGCATAGAATAAGAAAATTGAGGCTCTGGAGGAAGAGTTAGCAAATGGCCAACTCGAAAATGCAGAACAGGTGCCTATTATAGCACTGGTACAGGAGCTACAGAATGAACTGAAGGACAAGGAAGAAACATTAAGAATGCTGGAGGCCAGATTCAATGGGCGTGAGAACGATATGATAGATAAAGAAAGACAAATCCAGGAATTGCTGCAGAAGTATGAAGAAAAGTATGATCAGTTAATGAAGGAAGCTGAGTATTTGATGCAAGAAATATAAAATAAAAACAAGACAATTGAAGAGTTACAACAAGAAAACAACTCTTTGAAAAATAAAATTACAAGAGAAAGCAAGCAGTGTAGTGTTCTTGAATCTGAGGTGAAGGAATTATACATACAACTTGAAGATACTAAAATCGACCATGAAAGAACACTCAACAATAAGCAAAAGGATATAGCTGATGTAAAGATAAGAGAAGAATGTCTTAACAAAGAGGTTAATAGAATAAAAGGTGCTACAGATGAAGCAATCAAAATACAGAAATAAACAGATATCCATTGTCAGCATAAGGCTGCTGAAATGGTTGCAGTAATGGAAAAACATAAGCATCAGTACAATAAAATGGTTGAAGAAAATTACACAGTATTAGGACACTACAGATCAAGAGAACAAGAATTAACATCCATTATAGGTTCTCTGGAAATGGATCTGTCTTGCAAAACAGATGAAGTAGACTCTCTTAAGGAGCAACTGAAGCAGGAAATAGAAGAGAAGGAAAGCATTGCAAAAGTGGCAAAATAAACCAAGATTTCCTTACAAAAAGAAAGGAAATACAAAATTATATAGACATATTTCATGGAGACTCCCAAGCAGAATACTGAAAAAAGAGATTTCAATAATCCAACATCACTTTCAAAGGTGTCCCAGCTGTCACAAAAAGAAATGAAACACAAAATTATACAGACATATTTCATGGGGACTCCCAAGCAGAATACTGATAAAAAGAGATTTCAAGAATCCAACATCACTTTCAAAGATGTCCCAGATGTCACAAAAAGAAATGAAACACAAAATTATACAGACATATTTCATGGAGACTCCCAAGCAGAATACTGATAAAAAGAAATATCAAGAATCCAACACCACTTTCAAAGAGGTCCCAGCTGTCACATATGCCTGCTCACGTGGAAACAAACAAATTGTCAGATAAGAGAGATACATCTATTTGGTCTACATCAAGAATCCCTATATATACACAACAACAGAGTTATTCAGTAAAGACTCCATCTAAGTATGAAAAGCCTCACTATGAAAAAAATTATTCCGGCTCAACAAGAATCTGCAAAGAAAAGAAAAGAAAAGTTGCTTTGAATTTGACTTTCACTCTTATAGCTCTGAACCAACAGATATTCTGGGTATATGTGAATATAATGGATTTCTTAAGAAGTTATGCCCAAACTACCCCCATCCTCAACCATTTGTGACACAAGGGATGTATGGCCCACTTTTGGTCACATAGGTCCATGAACTGTTTTAGTCATAACAGGATAACTGTTGAGACTGGCTTGGTTGGGGAGGGTTGTTATGGCATGGGATCCACAGGAGTCACTTCCAGAATAGTTTTTACCCCTGGACATTTTACAGAAGAAAAAGAACAAAAACCTGCCCTACACACTTAAAATAAGGCCTCGGGCAGGAAGAGACCTAGGGGGATTGTTTTCCACATTTGCCCCAATGGAGTTCAGAAGCCCAGCAACTGAGACAAGGACTTACACATGGACCTTGTGTTTGCAGCATGCCAGTGTTAATCTGATAGAGATGATAACCGTGCTGCTGCATCTAAAAGGGGGGAGTAGTTGTCATGATCCTCCTGACCACCAGTTTTGGGACCTTATGTGATCCAGCGGTGTGGTCTGTTTATAGTTATATTATGTTATGTAATGTTAATTACTGTAAGTTATGTTATGTTATGCTAATTACTGTATGTTATGTTGCTTCCCTATGTTTGATTGATTTGTGATATGTGATTCTGTATGATGCATGTTTGGTTCATTAAGTGTTAAATAGTTTAGAAGGTTGTACTGTCTGTAACTGTCAGAGTTTGGCAGTTGAGAGGTTCAGTTGAGATTCAGAGTTGGTGTCTCTGAGGAAAAGCCCGTTCTAAATGCAGTCTGTGAAGTTTCCACAGAAATAAAAACAGTTTCTGATATTTTTCTAATGCTGAGCCGGAGTCCATATTTTTAAATACTGCATCAGACAAGGACATTTAGAGACATCTGCTGTCTTGGTGAAGTGATATAAAGAACTGGGTGTATCTGCAGGGTAGGTTTGGCCATACCAGCCTTATCAAGCCTGACTGAAGAAAGCAGATCACCACACAGAGGCCGAAAGATGATTTTCCCAGAAGGCAACCCACACAAAAATGATACCAATACAGTTACGACAAGTGGTATACATGAAAGACATTAAGAGATTTAAAGTGGATAGGTTGCTCTAGTTGCAAGGAACCATGTTCTACATACTACTGTATCTGTTCTGAGTACATCAGAATAGCTGCAGACACACAAGTTCTTTCCAATACACACAAGATAATTTACTCAACAATCTCACATAATCATTCATATAACTTTTTTTTTCATCTTATTTTCATTCCCTTCTGTGACCTATTAAATCATAATCCTTTGCTAAGGGAATTGCTGGGCTAATTTCCTAGTTATTTAGCACGAGATCATCAGATCAGTGTTTCTTTGTCTGCAGGCTGTTCATCTGTCTGGATCAATGTCAGGCAAGTAGAAAAATACTTGCCCAATTTTTACTACAACAAGCAGAAAATGCCTTTACTATTTCTATAGATAAATAAATCAATGCAATGTGTTATCAATTTATGATGTATTTATTTATGGAGATAATTTAATAAATAATAATACAATTAATTAATTAATTAAATTAACAAATACCTAATCATAATTTGCAATTCATTTCTCTGAATTTCTGACAGGCAGTCTTACCATTTCCAGTTTATGGAATTAAATGACTCTGCAATTAATTGACATGCAAGCTTACGTTGTCTTACAGCAAAGGGTCTATACTGTTGTTAGATTTTTATATTAATCAGCCCCACGATAGGTTACCTGGGTAATAATGGTGAAACAGTGCGTTATAGCACACTAGTCTTTTTTGGAGCAAATCATTTTTGTTTGTTGTGGCAGATTATTTTCTTTCTGTGGCAGTGTAGGTCTTTAGTTGTATAGCTGCAAGGCTATAAGTCAGAAATGGGGCATTAACATAGGTTTGCCCTCAGATAAGAGGATCTGTGATGATCAAAGGGTTCCCTCTCTCTGTCTATCACTGTCATCCATACATTACTATACATTATGTGGCCTAATTGATTATCCTTGACAAGTGACCGATCAAAGGGCCCTCTTTCACTATCTAACAGCTTACCGTGTATGTTATGTTACAATTATGTTTAAAAGTCTCTATAAATTATGAATTGGAAGTAATTGCAAAGTCTGTATCGTACCACACATTATTGGACTCCAAATATTGATCCCCATGATATAGTGCACCAGGTCACCTGGGGTTTCATTGTTTTTAACACTGTGTTCTTTGAGTTAATAAAATTTATGTTTTTTTATAGATTATACTGTAACCTAATTGGGTGTTAAACACCATATTTACACTTGAATACTATAGTTATTTTCACACCTAAAGTAAATAGATTCAATAAGCAAAAATGTATTGCTATTTTTTTACAGCTGAAGCTGTACAATTATCTGTTAGAAATTATTTTAATAACTGAGCCATTTCAAGTAAGAATTCTAATGTCAATGTACAGAACACAGTTCCTCCTACCTGACACAATAGATTTGTGGATCTGAAAATAATACTTTGCAGACAGGAAGTTTCTTTAAATATGTCAATTAAAGCTCTTCTACCAGGTAAAGAAGGATCATAGTACTGTGAAGAAATGCATGCCTAAAAATACAGAATTGTAGAGCAGGGTAAGATATCATGGACTTTTGTAACCGGCAACCGGATTTTGATGAACACTAGTCATATGGTTACCTGACCCAAGACCTATTGTAATGGCCATAAGAATGTTTGAAAAGACTATGTCATTTTCTGAGTTGCATTATTGTATGATGTTTTCCCCTAAGCCCTAGTTGAATGCCTTGGGCCCCGGATATCCCTTTGCACCAGGTCATTTGAGTTTAGAGGGCTCTGGGTCAGTTTACCATTTTACGAACAGTTTTTTTATGTGAGGAGTCTGTCTCGGGTGTAACTATTGCATTGGGCTAATAAAAAATATTTTGGCGTTAGTACCACTTTAAATGGTTCCCTGGTGGACCAAGAGCTCACACCCCCCTCAAGCCATTCAGGGTTTGGCCTGGTCAGCACTTGGATGCGAGATGACCTAGGAATATCAAGAGCCCACTGGAGAAGGAAATGGCAACCCACTCCAGTATTTCTACCATGAATAGAATGTGTATCAGCATGGTGTGTTACAGTCCATGATGTTATGGAGAGTAGGACATGACTGAACAATGTAAACACACAACACCACTTTAAAAGCAATCAGTATATGCTTCCAGTAGCCAGCCACGATACTCAGTTCTCTCCTAGGCCCAGGTCTTGGCTAGTATCCTGGCTGGGCCTGAATTTGCTGTAAGCGTCAGATTAGGCTCCATAGAAATCAATTGGAGATCCACAGTGCTGATTAACAGCCCTATTAAAAATCCGGGCTACGTGTTAAAAAAAAAAAAAAGTAAGGCTTACTGCTATTAAATTATTTCCGTAAAGCAGGCCGCTGCCGATCTGCGGGTTAGCCGCGAAAAAAGCCTACGGGATGAGCAACGTTGTACTTCAGGGCTGAATTATTTGATTAGTTAACCCTGTAATCGCTATAATTCCAATCATGCTATTAAATTGCAACAAAGTCATTCGTAAGCAAGCCCGTAACACGCAAATGGGGCCCAAAGGCCAACGTGTGATGGAGAGGACTCGCAAGGGGGGTAAAGTCCAATACGTAGCACTTGAAATACAAATAAAAACACACCACTCTACTAATATTAAAAGGGAAAGTGATGTTCGGTCTTAGATGTATAATTTCTTATTATGTATAATTTTTGTGTTAATACATATACTGTTACATAGTTACATAGTAATTGAGGTTGAAAAAAGATCTTTAGCCCATCAAGTTCAACCTTTTAAGATCTACTCTGATCTGCAATATGCAGATTAGTTGTTAATTGATCCAAAGGAAGGCAAACAAAAAAAAAACTTTGCCAATTGTCTCAAAAGGGAAAAAATGAATTCCTTCCTGACCACAGATACTGGCGATCGAAGGTGGTTGTCCACAAGCACTCCCAAATCCCTTTCAATATCAGATACCCCTAGATTTGCTTCATTAAGTTTATAGATTGCATGGTCACTTTTCCTTCCCAGATGCATAACCTTACATTTATTCGTATTAAATCTCATCTGTCATTTAATTGCCCATTTCTCTAATTTATGCAAATCCCTTTGGAGGGAAAGTACGTAATTTTCAGATTTAATTACCTTGCACAACTTCGTGTCATTAGCAAAAATGGAGACACTACTTTCCAATCCTACTTCTAAGTCATTAATAAGTATGTTAAAAAGGAGAGGACCTAATACTGAGCCCTGAGGAACCCCACTTACCATAATAGTCCAATCCGAGTATGTTCCATTCACAACAACCCTTTGTTTCCTGTCTTTTAGCCAGCTCTCAATCCATGTGCATATATTTACTGCAATTCCTTTATCCCTTAGTTTGCACAATAGTATCCCATGTGGTACTGTATCAAAAGCCTTTGCACAATCTAAAAAGACTACATCCACTGAGTTGCCCTGATCCAGGTTCCTACTAACCTCCTCATAGAAACTAATTAGGTTTGTTTGACACGACCTATCCCTCATAAATCCATGTTGGCTCCTACTTATAATGCTGTTTGAATAGACATACTCTTGTATATTATCCCTTATTAACCCTTCTAAAAGCTTTCCCACTACAGAAGTGAGGCTTACAGGTCTATAATTTCCTGGGTTTGATCTTGCCACTTCTTAAATATAGGTATTCTCCAGTCATCTGGTAGTGACCCAGTGTTGAGTGAATCTTGAAAAATTAGATATAATGGTTTGGCTATTACAGAGCCCAGTTCCCTCAGTACCCTTGGATGTATTTCATCAGGACCCAGGGCTTTATTGACATTTATTGTTTCCAACCTCTTTTGGATTCCTTCCTGCGTTAACCAGTTATTTGGGGAAGATAGTGTAGCCCCATTATGGTGCAGTGACCCAACCATTGGTACCTCCCTTGTATATACAGAAGAAAATAACCTATTTAGATCATGTGCCTTTTCCTGGTCACTAATTGTCAGATGGCCTGTTTCACATTGTAATGGTCCTATAGATTCCTTCCTGGCCTTCTTCCCATTTATATAATTAAAAAATATTTTAGGGTTAGCCTTACTCGCTTTTGCAACTAATTTTTCATTTTCTATTTTAGCCAGTCTGATAGCCCTTTTGCAAGTCTTGTTGATTTCCTTGTACTCCCGTAATGCAGTGTCTGTTCCCTCATTTTTGTATAATTTAAATGCCTGTTTTTTACATATCTTGATCTTTAAATCATTGTTAGACACGTTGGATGTAATTTACTCCTCTTACTTTTATTCCCACATGGTATATGCTGATGTGTATGTATATTTAGTACGTATTTAAATGTTGTCCATTTATGTTTAGTATTTTTACCTGCCAGTTCTCTGTCCCAGTCTATACTTTGTATCGCTGCCCTTAGACCGTTAAAATCTGCCCTTTTAAAATTAAGAGTTTTTGTTGGCCCCTTACAGTTTAGTTTTTTTAATTCAATCTCAAATGAGACTGTGTTGTGATCACTGTTTCCCAAAGGTTGCCCTATTTCAACATTTGATACCATACCAATATTATTTGTGAGGACTAAATCGAAGATGGCCTAATTTCTAGTAGGCTCTTGTAAAACCTGGGACAGATAATGATGCCTGAGTGTACTCAAGAACCTGCTCCCTTTGCCCGTACTGCTGGTCTCATTCATCCAGTTTATTTCAGGGTAGTTAAAATCTCCCATTATTAGAATTTGCCCATGCTTAGCTGCATTTCCAATCTGTCACAATATTTGTATTTCCTCCCTTTCAATTATATTTGGGGGTTTATAGCATACTCCAACCAATATTGTTTTAGAATTTGCTGCTCCGCTATTTAACTCTACCCACAAACATTCAACATTACCGCTAGTTCCAGCATAAATATCCTCTCCCATATTTCCTGGCAAGCTTCTGGCATTAGTAAGCATACATCTTATGTTATGAGTTTGTAGTTATGAGGCACCTGCCTCTGTACTTGAATTACTTAGTAATACCTCCCTATTGACTATACTAACCCTCCCCATCGCCTCCCCAATGAGTATGTAAATTCATCCCCTTTCCCTCTACATTTCCTACCCCATTACTACTATCTAGTCCCTCACCCCCACCTACTGTAACTCGCATGTGATAGAATATCATATTTACGGCTTTATTAATATTGCATTACAAGTGGAATGTGGGTCTGATCGTAAATCTTAATTGAACCCCTTAAGACTTTGAGATCTAACCTCCATTTTTCTGTGACGCAATTGTGATGATCTCTGTTTCCATTGACTCCGTCTAAACCCGTAACTACGTGTTTGACTAATTGATTATGTTTAAGCCTGCAAATCTGATCGTAGCTCGCATCCCGTTCTAATATAATAGCACAGTAACTCGGCCAAATTTCAAGCCCGCCGCCCTTGGGAGTTTCACACTGCACTTACAGGGCTCAAATTTAATAGTGCTGTTTGTCATCAAGTATTTAACAAGGCTGTCAAACAGCAATTAAAGCACTTGTTCCAATAGATAAGGATCAAGTGGTTTTATGTGTTTTGCAAGTAATATCTGTTTGATCCTTTGTCTTATGGTTAACCATAAATCAGGAATTACTTGACCATTGTTGTGACCCCCCATTCAATCTAATAGAGAACCCAAATTTCTAATTCTGGAAGTCCTGATCGACCACAAAAACTGGATACTTCCTGAAGCCACCTCACCTTCTCTAGCCGACTCTCCTCCGGCTCAATAAAGGTATCTCTATCTGAGGGGCGGAGGCCAGCTAGGGAGCCAATAGATCCAACTGCATAGTCCCTTAAACTCACCAAGCCTTACTATTCCCTTCCTGCACTGAGCCTGCTCACCAACCCTTCTAACCTCCGTGGGGTCCCACAATTAACAGATAACCATCCACCCAGGAAATTAAGCTTGCCCGTCCCAGATCTATGGTTCACCAGGTGGGCTAGACCCGACCCATCACCCAGACACTCTCCAGTAGTTAGATTATGTAATCAACCTGTGATGTGCCTAGCAAGCCTCTCTTCAACAATACTCTGTGCATTATATCGCTCTAAACGTAGCAAATAATACACAATTGTACTCCTAAATACTTCCTATCTATACATGAATTACCAATTAATTCCTTTCTTACAGAAATGGTACCATCTTGCTTTGGGAAAAATAAAAAGGTTAAAGCACTGAGAGGCCACATATGAGGCCCTTCAAGTCAAAATGCAAGTTTTTTTATTCGAAAAAAAACACTTTTGCAGTATAACAAATATTTCTATTCTATTTTTTATTTTTCAATTGAAATGGCATAGTACCAAATAAGATAAAGATGCAATATCTTGAACTATCTCTCTGTATGTACAGGGTGTGGACAAGAGATGTACTAAGGTTTTATGCCAATTCCATGGCATTGCACCAGCAACTTCAGGCAGACTGTTGCCGCCTGAAAATATGCTGTCAGAATCTTGGGCGTCATGGGCCTAGGCTAAAACACATTCATGGGGAGGACACAATTACAGAACACCTACCCATATATTAGTATTAAGGACCTAATAAAGAATGGGGCCACACTTTGCCTTGAGAACAGCTTCAGTTCTTCTTGGAGTGCTATCATACAAGTCCTGAACTATGTATTAAAGTCATTCTTTTGTTTTCTCCAAACATAATCCCATCCAGAAGTAGTAACTAGGGTGAATGATGACTCATAAGACGATATTACTTTTTCTCCATTGCTGATGGATCCAGGTTTTGTGCTCCTTGCACCAGGTGATGTGTTTTTCCAGCTATATAATTCTCATAAAATGTTTAGACTGAGTCACAGAGGTGCATTTCTTAATTGTCGTTTAGCAACTATCCTATGAAGTCTTTTAGTCACTGCTGGAATATGACTCATCCCTGCTTCCTGTCTATGCTGTGTGCTATTGCCATAGCAACTAACATAGTGCTATGTCTCAAATCTTTAATCTAAAACAAATTATGGAGGGGGTGTTAACCTTAATTTTAAACTGTCAGAAATTACAATAGATTTTGCTAACTTCAAAGTAAGTGTTAAAATGTATATTTTGGTATTTTTTCATGCAAACATTTTTTTTCCACATACTATGATTTCTCCTCTATAAGATGCATTCATAATCCAGGGAACCTACATATCCCTTTAAGGAAAGGTCTAGGTCACTCAGCAAGCGTATTCTTCAAAATAAAGTATCCCTCATGAAAGTTATCTTCCCAGCCTGATTTAAAAAATGTGCAGCATTCAATCCAATACAAGAATAATGGAATCCCCACATTATTTGTATTCTATTTATTCCATTTTCAGCTTATAATATTATTTCCTTATTAATTAAATGTTATTACAACAAGCAAATGCCTACAGTAAATTAACACTAAAGTTTATAATATTTATCTGTCAATCAGATTTTCTAATCTACTAATTGCTAATCCCTTCATGGGGCTCTATCTGCATTGTTTTAAGTCTAAAGCCATCTGACATTAAGAAGAATGAGCATGAGGAGATCACAGGAATAATTAGTTTACATTTGCTTTAAAATTGTATTTAGATTGTATATGCTGTTTTTTAATTATTAAGTTGAAATATATATATATATATATATATATATATATACTGAAACAGCTGTGAATGTCCAGTAATCTAGTAATTTAGTCATTATTAATATATATATATATATATATATATATATATATATATATATATATATATATATAGATTAATAATGAGTATTGCAGTATATTATGATACATTTTGTATTTGACAAACGTCTTATTTATAGTGGCAAGCTTTTCAAGAGCTTCAACCTCTCTTTATCAAGTCTGAAGCAATATTAACATGAGATGGAACCCTGAGTTTGAATAAAAACAGTGATGCAGAGAGAGTGGAAACAGCATCTGACATCATCAGATAAATATATATACAACATGGTAAAGTCAATATATACATGACAAAACAGAGCACTATAGTCAATAGTGATATATTTCCTGTTGGACAAGTATGTTATGGTATAAGAAGAAAAATTCACATGAAATTCTGATAATGTGTTAGAAAACCCAAGTCCATATTAAGTCCTGTATTTTTATTGTTGAAGAATGTGATCATCTTTATTTCAAATGCTTTTCTCTCTTTGATGTTTTTAAAATTTCCTCTGAGAATTTTAACTTTTAAGTTTTGGATGGAGTGATCATTCTGGCTAAAATGGTGTCCTACTGGGCTACAATAACTGTCTTCATTATGCTTTCTTATTGAATGCCTGTGTAAATTCATCCTTAAATGCATTTTCTGTCCGGTTTCTCCAATGTAACCGCCTGTGACACATAAAGTACATTGTATTTTATAAACCACATTAGACGATGTACATGAATATGATACTTTGATGTTATAGGTTTTGTGTTACAAATGTGTTGACATAATTTACAGGCACAAGGTTTAGTTCCATTTTTTATATTTAGTTGTTCATTGGCCAATTTTCTGTTGACAAGTTTTTGTTTAAAGTTTGGTGGTTGTTTAAATGCAAGGATGGGAGGTTTTGGGAAAATATTTTTTTATTCAGTATCTTCAATTAGCAATGGTTAGAAATATTTGATTATTTTCCATAAGTAGTTTCTATTGTTTTGTACTTTAACAGGGAACGAAGCCTTCAGGAACATGGGGCAGGCTATACCCTCTACTGGTCAGGCAAGCCAGAAAATGAGAAACGTCTCTCTGGTGTGGACTTCATGGTCAGGAACCATACCGCCTCCAAACTTGATAAACTGCCAAAGGATCACTCTGACTGCTTAATTGTTATGCACCTGCCACTTCAAAACAAACAGCATGCTACAATTTTCAGTGTCTATGCACCAACTCTTCAAGCGGATCCTGCAGAAAAGGACAGGTTTTACACTGACCTGCGCAATCTTGTACAAAACGTTCCTGCAGACGACAAGGTCATCATCCTCGGTGACTTCAATGCCAGAGTAGGCAAGGATTCAGAAGCTTTTAAAGGTGTACTTGGCAATCACGGTGTTGGAAACTACAATAACAGCGGGAGTCTTCTATTTTGAACTGAGCAGAAACTCACCATTACAATACAGTTTTCCAGCAGAAAGACAGACAGAAGACAACCTGCATACATCCTCGGCCCAAGCACTGGCATCTTAAAGACTATATTCTGGTGCGCCAGCGAGACCTACGAGATATCCTGTCTGGTGCACTGCAAACTGTCTGGTGCGCTGCAAACTTCGACTCCACTTCAATCCTAAACCAAAGAGGAAATGAGCCCCAAAGAAGAAGTTGCAGATTGGTAACCTCCAGTCAGCTGAAGTGAAGGCCACCTTCCAGGTGAATCTCCAGTCAAGACTAGAAGACAGCAGATGCTTCACGGATCCCTCCTCAGATGCTCTATGGGAACATCTCAAAACCAGCATCCTGCAGACCTCTGAAGAGATTTTGGGTTTCTCCACAGAGAAAAACAAAGACTGGTTTGACGAAAACAGTCTGGAGATCCATGAATTACTGTTGGAAAAGAGATCCGCCCATCAAGAGCATCTTGCTCAGCTGTCTTGCCCAGCAAGAAAGCAGCATTCCGGCTTGTTTGCAGCAACTCACAACGAAAAGCTTCAAGAAATTCAGAACCAGTGGTGAACCAACCTGGAAGAACTCAACATTGCGCAGATGTTGGTGACTACAGAGGGCTGTGTATGGCCCTTCACACCTGGTTCAAAGCCCATTGCACAGTGCAGACGGTCAAACACTCCTTACAGACAAGGGGTTGATTCTGAACCGATGGTCTGATCACTTTCAGACTCTATTCTGTGCCAACCGCATAGTTTCAGTCTCAGCGCTCCGTCGCATTCCACAACAAACAATGAAAACACAACTGGATGAAATCCCTACTCTCGAAGAGACTGTAAAAGCCATTGAGCAGCTAGAAAATGGTAAGGCTGCATGAGTTGATAGGATCTTAGCTGAGATTTGGAAACATGGGGGGCCAGCACTTCACGCTAAACTCAATGAGCTCTTTGTTTGCTGCTGGCACCAAGGCAAACTACCACAGGACCTTCGTGATGCAATCATAACCCTGTACAAGAATGGAGGAAAGGCAGACTTCTCCAATTACTGGGGGATAACTCTGCTCTCCGTCGCAGGGAAAATCCTCACAAGAGCACTCCTCAACAGACTGGTGCCCACTATCGCAGAAGAACTCCTCCCCAAGAGTCAGTGTGACTTTAGAGCCAACAGAAGCACCACTGACATGGGTTTTGTTCTCAGATAGCTCCAACAGAAATGCAGAGAACAGAACAAGTGACTTTATGTGACGTTTGTCGACCTTACCAAAGCGTTCAGCACTGTGAGCAGGAAGGGTTTATGGCAAATCCTGGAATGTATAGGATGTCCTCCCAAGTTCGGCAAAATGATCATCTAGCTACGCGAAGACCAGCGTGACCAAGTTAGTCATAACAATGACCTATGTGAGCCCTTCCCAATAAGCAACGGAGTGAAGCAGGGCTGTGTTTTTGCACCCACTCTATTCACGCTATTCTCCAGTATGATGGTGCAAAAGGGCCACAACAGACCTTGATGTTGAGGATGGACTCTACATCCGATTCAGCACAGAGAGCAGTCTGTTCAACCGGAAGCGACTAAAGGCCCACACCAAGACAGTGGAATGACTCATTTGAGAGCTACTCTTCGCCGACGAGGCTGCCCTCGTTTCCCATATGGCAACAGCTTTGCAACAAATGACATCTTGCTTTGCCAAGGCCGCTGAGCTCTTCGGTCTAGAAGTCAGTTTGAAGAAGACTGAAGTTCTCCACCAGCCCAGACCTCAGGAAGATTACTGTCCTCCTCGCATCACTATTGGTGAGTCTAAGCTGAAAACAGTCCAACAGTTTACCTACTTGGGTTGCATCATCTCCTCTGACGCAAAGGTTGACAAGGATATTGACAACAGACTGGCAAAGGCAAATGGTGCATTCGGCAAGTTAAATAAAAGACTTTTGGAAAAACAAGCATCCGAACAAGTGGACAAAGGTGTACGGAGCTGTTCTGGTGACCACCTTTCTGTACGGTTCCGAGTCTTGGGTTTCCTACCGCCACCAACTACGACTTCTTGAGCGCTTTCATTAATGCTGCCTCTGCACCATCCTCAACATTCACTGGAATTACCACATCCCCAACACTGAAGTCCTAGAACAGGTGGGAATCACCGGCGATGAGGCATACTCTTGAAAAAGCAGTTATGCTGGGCAGGACACATCTCTAGGATGGAGGATGATCGACTTCCAAACATTGTGCTATATGGTGAGCTCACCACTGGCAATCGTGACAGAGGAGGGCCAAAGAAGAGGTACAAGGAATCACTGAAACAGTCATCGTTGATGGTCCGCCTTAGCTTCATACCAAAAGGCATGGAGACGTACCAATTCACCAGGCTGTCTCTTCTTTCAAGACCACACACAGGGCTGGTCTTGAAGACAAGAGGAAATGGAGAAAAAATGGTGTCACTACAGCACCCATCCAAGAACAACCCTTCCTGTGCAACCACTGTTGTTGAGTCTGCCTGTCCTGCATTGGCCTCCTCAGCCACCTCAGCGCATAGATGTGGACACCCATCTTAAATCTTCATTCGTGTAGCCAAACCTATATAGATCTTACATACTTTCAATTACTATCAATTCAGTGTTTTAGAACTGACAAAGCACTATCAACTGCTTACATGCTTAGGTAGTTAGTTGTAGTCAAAGATATATTTTTAAAAGTGTCTAATTTTAAGCAGTAAAATTTTGGATTTCTAATGTGTTGTAACCTATAGTATGTGGGCTTCAGTTCATGCCCCACGCAGAATTATTTGCGAGAAAAATGTATAGCAAATTACTACTTAGCAAGTACAACTCTCTACCTAAATAAAGGTACTAGAAATGGTTGCTGTTAAATTTAAAGAAATTGCAGCTCATCTTCCATTGACATCCTCACCAAGGTTATTACATTGTTGTAGTAGTGAAATCTCAGCACTATGAGGGATACACATAAGGCTTTCCAAGTCATGAAAATTCAAAAAAACCCTACATCTACCCTTAAGCACCCATAAAGGTAAAATAGGCTTGCAAAAGAGCCACAGGCTTGCCATACATGTGCTATGTAAGAGGCTATAAGTACTGGTTGGCTAAACTAGAATGAATTATCATAGCAACAAATGTGCCATGCTAGCTATGCAACAAGCTAGCATGATGTGTGAACTCTGCATACATCTGTGAACATCAACTTTCGTCAGTCATTCATGTCATCATCACAATGATTAAATGTAATGTTAACAGTGACTCAATGACACACGATAATAATACAAATCATTAAAGCCACATGGGTGGAAACAGGCCCAGCTACTCTAAAAGCAACATTCATTGTCATCATAGATCATATTAGTGGCGTTAACCGATGGTGAAGTGTATGACCATCTCTGACTAACACATGCCAGTCTGATAGACCTCTATGAGGTACTATATAATGACCCAGGAATGACAATGATTAAATCTATCATACACTTCTTGGCTTCCGGTAGATCCCAGAGCACAGAGTGCATTGTGGTGGGAATGGCACAATGCACATTTTCAAATGTGCTGGCCCAGTTCTTCCTAACCATGGTTAGGTTAGCTACCAGGAACATCAGTTTCCCCACACTTTAATAAGGGTTTGACTGCGTGGCTTCTGCAGGAAGTATTCTGAGTGAACTTTCCACAGGGATCCACGTAGCTTTCCACCAGCAGCAAAACCCTTATGAGTATACCCTAATGAGTGATCACTACTGTTGAAATGTTCCTTGATCTACAGGTATTTACCGAAACTGCTTACATGGCTCCTATAAGGGACAATTTAAAAGTGTTTTCTAAAGACTCACAGTGAGATTAATCCTTACATGTAAAATCAATGGCACCCCGACCGCAGTGAGCTCACCAACATTGCGCCGAGAACTGCGCGGCATAGAAGAGAGCGCCCGACAACTGAGCGCCACCCCGCATCCCATCACCCCCATCACTCTTACTGAGTGAGACCCAGCGGTGTTCTCTTGTAACTGCCTCCCCTCATGGTCCCCTCATAGTCAGGCAACTCATAGTCAGCCTAGGAGCTGTCTCCTCACTGTCTCCCCTTTCCAAGTACACCCCCAGCTTAGCGCAAAGGCAGAGCTGTCATCTGAGGGAAGCTGGGATGCAGGGTGTGCGCTACGGTCGGGGTGCTGTCGGCGAGCGCATCCGTCAGCTCGCTGGTGCCAAGGTTGTGCTACCAAAATTAATATCCCACAAGAGCTGATAAACACTTACAAGAACACTTACAATAAACCTAAGTAACTATGAGTGTCCCATGTAGAAGAAAGAAGCTGTTTTCTACATAAATTTTTTTTAGGTTTAATGCACAAAAGAAGCATTTCTAGTAGTTATTACAACACTGTACAACAATACTAAAAAAACATTTACCTAGATCACAATCTCAGCTAGATCACAATCCCTGCTCAAATGCCTACACACGTACCCTACAAATACATTTACAACCCCCACAACAATAATCTTGTTTTAGCAATATTTACTGAATAGCTACTGTAGTTACCTTGTGGGAGTTCCTATTGGAGACATGCGATCAAGCTCAAAGTTAAATTTTTCCTCTAGTTCTCTCTAGATTATTTTTTTTAAAGCAATACAAAAACTTCAAACTGTAGTATGTGTGAAAATTTGCCCTTCAGAACAATTTACATGCTCTTTTTTATTATCGGGTCACTTTTTTGAGTGGAACCAGACTGATATACTACAGGATATTTCTCCCTGTGAAGGGCACAAGTGAGCTAAATGAGGTTGCTCTCAGAGTGGCTTATCATGGCCATAGAACTAACCTATTAAGGATAGTTTGTTCTCTGATGAGCACCTCTGACTTAGTTTTTTTTTTTTTTTTTTATACCACACATTATTTGGTACCTTAAATGAAGCACAGACCTTATTAAAATAATTTGCTTACTTATTCATCATTGATGCTTTGAGACATATTCTTCCTTCAGAAAGCACATCGATTAATAGACCTTTTAAATCAAAGTTAAAAAAGTAATGAATGATTGGAACTTAATTTCTTGAACAGTGTTTTCCAATGCTTAATATTTTATGCCTATGATCATAATACAATCTGTCATCAATCAAACCGCAACATTCTTTCTTTGTTATGGTCTTATAGTGGATAAGAAGAACATTGTAAATAAATCACTTAGCACGCAGGCAATTCACAAGGAATTTTGTATCCACAATAGCTGCCAGAACTTTGATTAAATAATATCATAAGATGGCTATCACAGACATGTCCATTGTACAGAACCCATGCTGTGCAATGACACAAATGGAGCTCTCATATGTTTATTTATAAATCTGAAGAGTGATGTGGGGATGTGGGGGTGGGAAATAACCAAGATCCTACACATAACTGAGAAAACTGGTGTCTCGTAACTGTTTATCTACATAAACTCCTTTCCATAGAAGGGAATGGGTTAATGTCACCTACTATTTAGCCATATGCCCCGGAGTTCCTGAAATGGTTACCCGATAATATGGTGGTCCTCAAAGGACACCCATGGTTCCTAACATTAACTACTACTACCATGGGGGTCCATATGAACTCCAAGTATACCTAAAATGCACCCCTATGTGCCATGGGGCTCAGTAAGGATAATTGTGATTGGCTGAAATATGATTGGCACATATTTCAGCCAATCAGAAGTCTAAAAAAAATCATATTTAAGCTGGAAAAGTGTGGCAAAAATAATTTGTGACACAGGGATCTCTGGATTTTTTTTAGGTGGAGGCCTTCAAGGGGCAAGAAGATAGAGAGCACTGGCTTCAAGCAAGATTGAAGAGGACTAGAAACTTCTATCAACATGGATTCAGTTTCTACTAGAAACAGGTGCTCTATAGACAAATAATATAGTCCGAGAATAATGTGATAGAAAGACAAGGAATTAACTTGTAAATACATTTTTAATAAAAAAAAAACATTGGTTTTAAATACTACACTATGTTTGTCTCCATGCATGCACTCTCGTTCTTTTTTTCTACTATATTTTATCAACATGGATAGCCTATTTATTCACGGCAGGAGAATGGGGACAGAGTAAATGTTGATCATCATTGGAGGGCATAAAAGGGAAAGTAAATATATTTTTTGGGCATACAGTTTTATTTGGTAGTTAATTTAATTTATTTATGTCTTTAGTTTAATTTATTTTTGATTTTCTGTAAATTTTTGTGTGTCATTTTTTCTGTCAACCTACAGTATATAGGGTTAATGGGGGGAGTTATAACAAAGGGCCACTATCATTTCCTACCAAACATTTAAAACCACTTAGTGTCACACAGGATAGGTCACCAAAACACAGCCCAAGCGACCTTTACAGTAAACAGGGCACCAAGACACTGCCCAAGCGATCCCCCAGTGAACAGGGCACGGATGCTGAGTGGACGGTGCCCGTGGGTAGACACTGCAGATGTGCTAACTTGTCCCTACACTCACCCATACACAGAAACAGAGAGAACGCCTGGTAAGTTAATGAGTTATCTCGAAATGAAGAAGATGATCAGACCAGGGAGTAGGTTTATTCCGAATGCTGGTATGAGATTGACAGAATGCATCCATTTGGGATTAAGGACAGTGACAATTTATTTATTGTGAGACTGAAACAGTTCTATTCATTGAGAGAGAGTAAAAGAGCACTGAAAGATGTAATACTAAACAAGGCCTTTAAATGCCATCTCATTTGGGGGAGGCATCATGAAGCATGAATTGCTGGCCAATCCCGTACAGATAATCTGCGTCTGTTCTTAAAACACAGCTTTACATTTGCTACCCTGAATTCCAGTTATTTGGGATACAATAAGCTGGGCAGTGACTTTCTGATATGCCTTTGCTCAATGACTGAGAACCAAGACAATATTATATTTATATTCCTTTCTTTCTAGAGCCAGAAACAGCCCAATTCCACAAATTCATTAGTAATTCTATTGTGAAATAAACAAATAACTTTCTATCAGAAAACAAACAACAGCTCTCTAAATGAAATAGAGTAAATATCAATGTAAATGATGAGTTCCCAAATGCACTGGATCTTCAATGCCTATCCCCAGTGCACTATAGAAACACACAAGACTCTATTTAGACTTTTGTAGCAACAAATTACAGAAAAAAACAAAAAAATCTTTATTATAGAAAAAACATAAAAAATAATGTATGTGCAATAATGTGTATATAAATATAAAAAATATACTATACAGTATATCAAATAGCAGGCTGGTTAATAGGGGTTAAGGCCATATAAGTTACCCCTTGTTAATAACTTGAATGCCCCACATTAAATGTAATTATCTAAATTAAACCAGCACCTGTCCAGTTGAAAGGGCAGATGGCGGCTTACAGTTGCTGATATTACTTGAAAAGGTGGATCTCTATGTTTTCCTTAAGGAAAAAATGACCAAAACACTCACAGTCTTTTGAGCTTAAGTAAGGTCTTACTAGGTCAACATAGAGATTATTGCCACACGTTAGGTTGACTAATAATTTTGATAGACAGCACAATGCTGTAATCAAAAGCTCCACTAACCCAAAAGTAATAGGTTAACTGATCTTAATAAATGATCTTATGGGACAAGGTGTACTAAGAAATAAGAAATTTCACTATTACCTTATAGTAGTGAAGGGATAGGGTATTCTACACCACAAGTGGGAATGCCTACCCCCACAGCCTGCTACTTTGTTCCCGATGCGCGTTTCCCCGTCGTTAGTGTTTCGGATTCATCAGGGGACCATTATTGAGAAGAAATCACAGTTTTTAAAGGGTCCCGCGATTCACGCTCACGCCGCGACATTATCGCGTACTGCGTGATCACGTTTCTCGCGAGACCGACAAGTCAGGATCGCGAACTCGCGTTGATCGCGAGATTTAAGGGTATTGTTGCCTCCACAGCCAGTAACTGTGTCTATGGTCATGCAATGCTTTAAAACACTTTGGCTACAGATTAATATTTTAGGAATATTAATGCATCATTATTACAATGCACCAATAAAGAATGTATGATTTAATAGCGTCAACTATGGATAATAAGTATTAATTTAAACAAGCAGTTTCAGAGAGGAGTTGTTTATAGGTTAAACAAATAACTTTAGTGCAATGATAAGATAACCATATGTCATTAAAAAACTAAGATCCATGTTGTGTTTAGTAGTAATAAATGATTTTTAACAGTCCTTTCTGTAAAAGTTATGACAAGTCAAAGCAAATTTATAATTAAGCTTTTAATGCTTGCTTATCTATCTTATGTAAAAATAATGATTATAATATTTTTTATGAAAACAAAACATATAATATAATGATGTCACTAAATCATCTAAATTAAGCTACGTTGTAAATGTTTAAATATATTCTCATACATATTCCAGATACCTTTAGAAGAGATGGAATGCTTAAACCTTTAATTACAGTTAAGAATGTTCCAGTAAGGTATTTAGAAGTCCACAGGCACCGATTGCAGTTTCCTTTAAAAGTGTGAGAAAGAGGCATGAAACCACTCAGCTAGTAATATTCCCTTAGGGTCACTGTTAAGATCACACTAATGTCCATAAAGGTTTAACAAAAATAGTTTTGTAGTTGTTATTATAATGTATGAGATTAGCACACAACTTCCTTAGCAGATGAGCCTGTAGTTAAATCCTCCACACTAATAACAATTAGGCTCAAGGGTCTGTTGTTCTGTTGTAATTACTCTGGAAAATACACAAAAATATGTCTCTTTCTTTTCCTTTTCATCTAAAATGAAGGTTAAACGTATTTATTTTAAATGCTTCAACACATTTTAGTATGTTATAAAGTAAGGTACCTCATAAGGCCACAATGAAGAAAGGCGATAAAAAAGGAGATATATAGGAGAGCGATAGGTAAATGATTGAGAGAAGAAGATGAACAGGAGATGAAATAATAGTAGGAATCTTAGAAAGCACTGGGGTATAAGGGATCTCATTAGCTTGCTCATCATAAATAGTGTACTTGGCTACACACTATACAAATATATACATGCATTTACCAAATACATGAATACCGTCACTGTGCTTTTCAAATACATGCACACAATATATGTAAACATTCTTCTTTAACAGTGAGATGCATATGTTTTACATAAATATAATTATGATTATAATTGTAATGTAAACTGGAAGAGCTCTGTGCCAGGGAAAAGCTTTTCTGTGCCTCTAATGTGCCACAAACTGGCTTTATCGCTTTGTTAGCATTCATTTACCTCCCTAGATCCCTATGTCTCCAGGGTTAGCACATGAACGTGGTAGTAAATCATAAAATACTACTTTGAAGGTTCTTGTCATAAACTTCCTACCTAGATACCTTAAACCAATTGTGAGAACCCCACTTCTCTCACAAATGTTGTCTGTGTTATCAATATACTCTACATGTTATGGGTTATTTCCCCATTCAACTAGCAATATGTGTGCTAGATCACAGCATGCCTGTCATGTTCTGATAAAATAACACCCGTCTAGTAGTTGTTCCCCCTCCTGGATCTCTACCTTGTTGTAGTGAAGAGGTGGTGTACCTCAATGAAGCTGTGAGCTATACCATTTAGGGTCACCCAAGATGGGCTGGTCACAGCTGAGAGGTCAGACTGGAGTAAGAACTAGCAACCCAGTCCAGTATCTTTGCCAAGATAACATTATGGATAAGCACAACCAGATACATAATAATAGATGTTCATGGCGTGCTGCTGTCCGTAGGTTCACGAATAGTCTGACATGACTGAATGACTGGGCAGCAACAAGTAGTTGATTAACTAGAATATACTAAATATATGTAACTAGTCGTTTGCCTGACATAAATAACTATAATATTTTATGTGCTCTCTCTCTCTCTCTGTGCCCTCTCTCTCTTTCTATGCACCCTCTCCCTCTCTCTCTATGGGTTGTCTCTCTGTGCCCTATCTCTCTCTCTTTCTCTCTCCCTACTTCTCTCCCTCCCTCTCACTCCCTCTTCTGTCTCTCCATCCCTCCTTCTGTCTCCCCCTCCTAGTTCCCTCTTCCCCCCTCATCTCCTTCTTCTCTCTTTCCCTCCCCTCCCTCTTCTCTCTCCCCCCCCCCTTCTTCTCTCTCCCCCCTCCCCTCCATCTCCCTACCCCCTGGCTCTCTCTCCCATGTCTCCCCCACTGTGTCTCTCTTCCACCCTTCCCCTCCCCTGTCTCTCTCCCACCCTCTCCCACTCACCCCCACAGCATGCTGCTAGCACCACGCACTGCACATTCACGTGCAATGCGCTGCTATCTCTGTGCTAGCGCTGTGCATTCCTTTATAGTTTCCGTTGTGCGCATGCACAAAAACAGCATTACACACTATGGAAACTATATTATTGATGGAGCACAGACATAACCTAAACACTTGAAAGGGAAGGAGACACACCACAGGCAGTGTACATTAGGAACAGCTGGAGTACTATTACATATTTATCAGTTCTACTGGTTGCTGCTATGCTGCAACACCTGTGAGTTGCTACTTGTTGCCCTTTTTTATTTTCAGAGATGACAAATGTGTATTGCACTTTTGACTGTTTCCTTTTTTCTTAGTTTGTGGTATGCACACAAGGGGAGAATATGCTTCCTGATTAATTGAAATAATCTCATCTCTTTTGATCCTGTGTCAATTTGAACAAAAATCTTTTTTGGATATGTTTCACACTTTCCACGTTGTCAAGGAAGTTAACCTTAAGGTTTAACCACATCTGATGTTGATTACTTTAACAAATACATTTTGAAATTCACTGAACTTTTGGAAATTATATTTATTATACCATCTCACTTCTTATCTTTGTATCCTAATTCTGTTATTTAACTCATTCCTAAATTATAACTATAGTTCTTTTAGTTTTATGGTGGTTATAGTTTTGTTTAATGTTCGATGTAGGTGGCACTTAAGTTTTGCAGAAATATTTTAAATTTCATATATTAACTACTGGTTAAAATAATATTGATGGATACTTCATAATCATTTTATAGTATGTAATTGTTCTATAGTGTTGGGCCCTTTACTGGATTTGAGTTTTTAACTGTAACACTGGTGACTGATGACTGGAGGTGGACTCATGGTACAAAGATACATATTATCAGACATTTCACTGGGGCGCAGATTTGGTCATCCAAATCCAGACCAATAGTCAGGGGCTGGTGGCAGGCATCAGGTAAATGTAAAGGGCAGGTCAGACCTGGCAACAGACAGGAAAACCCAAAACAGAGGCAGAGGTCAGGGGATGGAAGCAGGCAAGAGTAGTTCAGGTCAAAACAAATATAGCCAGCCAGTAAAGATTGAAAATAGCACCCAGACAGCCACATTAAATTAGAAGAATCAGCAAGGCTTCAAAGACTGTGGGCTTGAAATTTGTCCGAGTTTCAGAGCTATTTAATTAGACCATGGCACGAGTTACGGGCCGAAGACGCAAGCCCTTAATCCATTCTTGCGCCGCCGGATTTGCACTGTGAACACGATCAATTAGTCAAACCTGTAGTTATGGGTTTAGACGGAGCCAATGGCAAAAGAAATCGGCAGCATTACGTCACTGAAAATTGGGAGTTAGATTTCAAAGCTTTACGGGTTTCAATTAATGGGTACGATTGGACCCGCATTCCAGAACTAATGCAATATTCATAAAGCCGTAAATATGATATTCAAGTCCATGCGAGTTTCATTATATGTACAGTAAAGGAAAAAAGTATTTAATCCCCTGCTGATTTTGAATGTTTGTCCACTGACAAAGAAATGAACAGTCTATAATTTTAATGGTAGGTGTATTTTAATAGTGAGAGACAGAATAACACGAAAAAACAAGAATAACGCATGTCAAAGAAGTTATGAATTGATTTGCAGGTCAATGAGTGAAATAAGTATTTGATCTCCTATCAATCAGCAAGATTTCTGACTCCCAGGTATCTTTTATACAGGTAACGAGTTGAGAATAGAACACTCTCGTAAAGGGAGTGCTCCTAATCGCAGCTCATTACCTTTATAAAAGACACCTATACACAAAGGCAATCAATTAGATTCAACACGTTCCACTATGGTCAAGACCAAAGAGCTGTCCAAGGATGTCAGGAACAAGATTGTAGACCTACACAAGACTGGAATGGGCTACAAGACCATCGCCAAGCAGCTTGGTGAGAAGGTGGCAACAGTTGGTGCGAAACACAAAAACACTGTCAGTCGCCCTCCATGCAAGATCTCACCTCGTGGAGTTTCAATGATCATGAGAACGGTGAGGAATCAGCCCAGAACTACACAGGAGGATCTTGTGAATGATCTCAAGGCAGCTAGGACCATAGTCTCCAAGCAAACAATTGGACACACCACTCCATGAAGGACTGAAATCCTGCAGCGCCCACAAGGTACCCCTGCTCAAGAAAGCACATGTACAGGGCCGTCTGAAGTTTGCCAATGAACATCTGAATGATTCAGAGGCGAACTGGATGAAAGTGTTGTGGTCAGATGAGACCAAAATTGAGCTCTTTGGATCAACTTAACTTGCCGTGTTTGGAGGAGGAGGAATGCTTTCTATGACCCCAAGAACACCATCCCCACCATCAAACATGGAGGTAGAAATATTATGCTTGCGGGGATGTTTTTCTGCTATGGGGACAGGACAACTCCACTGCATCAAAGGGAAGAAAGACGGGGCCATGTACCATCAAATCTTGGGTGAGGACCTCGTTCCATAGCCAGGGCATTGAAAACGGGTCGTGGGTGGGTATTCCAGCATGACAATGACCCAAAACACACAGCCAAGGCAACAAAGGAGTGGCTCAAGAAGAAGCACATTAAGGTCCAGACCTTAATCCCATAGAAAATATGTGAAGGTAGCCTCAAAACCTTAATGATTGGAGAGGATCTGCAAAGAGGAGTGGGACAATATCCCTCCTGAGATGTCTGCAAACCTAGTGGCCAACTACAAGAAACGCCTGACATCTGTGATTGCCAACAAGGGTTTGCCACCAAGTATTATGTCAAAGGGGTCACATACTTATTTCACTCATAGACCTGCAAATCAATTTATAACTTTTTTGACATGAATTTTTCCTGTTTTTTTATTTTTTATTCTGTCTCTCACTGTTAAAATACACTTACCATTAAAATTATAGACTGATAATTTCTTTGTCAGTGGACAAACGTTCAAAATCAGCAGGGTATCAAATACTTTTTCCCCTCACTGTATTAACACATTGATTGTCGGGATCGATATAACACGGAAATGAAACATAAAAAAAGTTTGCAAGCCTGGGAATGTTGTGCTATTAATTTTAATAGCTAACATCACTTTCCCTTTCATTATTTGTATAGTAGTGTGTTTTTATTTGCATTTACAGTGCTACAGATAGGACTTTTAGCCCCTTGCGGGTCCTCTTTAGCACCTGTTGGCTTTTTGGGTCCATTTGCGGGTTACAGGGTTCAACATCAGTGTATTTGTTGCAATTTAATAGCAAAATTGGAACGTAGCAGTTACGGGCTTGAGAGAACAAAAGATCCACGGATGCACAGTTCAAATATCCACGTCCCATAGTTTTTTTTTTTGCACCTAACCCGCAAGTCGTCCGCGGGTAGCTTTGAGAGGCCAATTTAATAGCGGTAAGTCTTGCGGGCTACTTTACGGGCTAAGGGCCTCATTAAATTCCAGCCTCGTAAATAAGAGGCTTCTACTTAAGCCCTACGTACTGCAAAGTTTCTCTAACTTACAATGCTATTAAATTAGCCCTGCTGCGAGCAACGTATGAGCTACGCAGCAGGCCCGTACGTATCTACACTGCGTAAATGTACATGAGGAGTGACAGCCTGCGAGATGATATCGCAGGCTCCCACTCCTCATCAAGTGCTGCGGGGGTCCTAAAAGGGACCTCCGCGGCAGTCCCCCACATAAGCATTGCCGTGGGGGGTACTCCAAACCCCCCCCAGGCACCTAAAATGAACCCCCCCTCAATGCGGGGGTCCCTGTCGGGACCCCCGAAGTGTCCTCACATGAACACCTTGCTGCAGGGGTCCATAGGAACCCCCGCAGCCCCCACACATTAACCCCTTGCAGCGGGGGTCCCCGATCGGCACTGATCAGGCCCCCGCTGCATTTAAAACTTTTAAATTCCCCGCCGCGGCTCCTTAAAGGGGCCGCGGCACACTATTACCCAATCCCGGCCGCGGCACTTAAAATTAACCCCCCTCTATGCTGGGGGTCCCCATCGGGACCCCCGAAGTGTCCCCACATAAACCCATTGCAGGGGGGGGTCCCCGATCTGCATAGATCAGGCCCCCCGCAGCATTTAAAACTTTTAAATTCCCCGCCGCGGCTCCTTAAAGGGGCCGCGGCACACTATTACCCAATCCCGGCCGCGGCACTTAAAATTAACCCCCCTCTATGCTGGGGGTCCCCATCGGGACCCCCGAAGTGTCCCCATATAAACCCCCTGCAGCGGGGGGCCCCGATCGGCACCGATCGTGACCCTGCTGCAATTCAATTTTAAATTTCCCGCCTCGCGGGTCCTCAAAGGACCGTAAAGGTCCTGAAAGGACTCGCACTAAAAATAATAACCCCAGGCAACTATAATTACCCCATTAACTCATGGTGGTCAATCCAGACCACCATAAGACCTAAATTACCCCATTAACTCATGGTGGTCAATCCAGACCACCATAAGACCTAAATTACCCCATTAACTCATGGTGGTCAATCCAGACCACCATAAGACCTAAATTACCCCATTAACTCATGGTGGTCAATCCAGACCACCATAAGACCTAAATTAACCCATTAACTCATGGTGGTCAATCCAGACCACCATAAGACCTAAATTACCCCATTAACTCATGGTGGTCAATCCAGACCACCATAAGACCTAAATTACCCCATTAACTCATGGTGGTCAATCCAGACCACCATAAGACCTAAATTAACCCATTAACTCATGGTGGTCAATCCAGACCACCATAAGACCTAAATTAACCCATTAACTCATGATGGTCAATCCAGACCACCATAAGACCTAAATTAACCCATTAACTCATGGTGGTCAATCCAGACCACCATAAGACCTAAATTAACCCATTAACTCATGGTGGTCAATCCAGACCACCATAAGACCTAAATTAACCCATTAACTCATGATGGTCAATCCAGACCACCATAAGACCTAAATTAACCCATTAACTCATGATGGTCAATCCAGACCACCATAAGACCTAAATTAACCCATTAACTCATGGTGGTCAATCCAGACCACCATAAGACCTAAATTAACCCATTAACTCATGGTGGTCAATCCAGACCACCATAAGACCTAAATTAACCCATTAACTCATGATGGTCAATCCAGACCAGCATAAGGCTCTATTTAACCCCATCAGTCCCATAAGGGTATATTATTACCATTATGGGCCTGTTACAACCCAACATTAACCACATAAGTGCCATGATGGTCCTCAAGGACCATCATGACACTAACTACAAACACTACACTATAACCCCCAATAAACCATTTAATCTAAACTAACCCCCCTCTACACTAATCTATTAACACTTACACTACCTACCTACACTACCTACCCCCTAATAAACCTCCCCAACACTCTAATTACAAAAAACAAAAAACCTACAGTACAAAAAACAAAAAAACCTACAGTACAGAAAACAAAAAAAAATTACAACCCCACCCCCCACTACAGAAAACAAAAAAATACATTACAACCCCACCCCCCACTACAGAAAATAAAAAAATTACACACCTGAAAAGGAAAGACAGATAAACACAATACAATAATACATATAATACATTACATACATTACATACAATACATGACATTACATATAATATATTAAATATAATATATTAAATATAATATATTACATATAATACATTACATACATTACATACAATACATGACATTACATATAATATATTAAATATAATATATTAAATATAATATATTACATATAATACATTACATACATTACATACAATACATGACATTACATATAATATATTAAATATAATATATTAAATATAATATATTACATATAATACATTACATACATTACATACAATACATGACATTACATATAATATATTAAATATAATATATTAAATATAATATATTACATATAATATATTACATATAGTCCTAATCAAATACCCCCTATCTATCTAACATACAATCTATTTAATTTAAAATAAATCCTAACTATATCAAATACATCCCCCTATCTATCTAATATACAAAAAATCCTAACTACATACACAGACCCTTATTCTAAAATAAAATAAAATAATTACAGTCCTAACTACATACACAGACCCTAATTCTAAGCTAAAATCAATAAATTAAGACCACTTACCTTTAAGATGTTGCTTCAGATCACTAACCTATGGGTCAAACAAAAAAAAAAATTAGTACAAAACATTAACATCAAATAAATAAACATTATATACATTCTACATATTCAACTCACCTTTACAGCATGTCCAGTCACTGTTAAGCTCTTCCGGCGCGGCCCTGTTAAAAAAAAAAAACACAATACATGAATACATGAATACAATATATAAACAATAAATAAAATACACAAATAAACATCTAAATATACATTTAACTTACCTCCCCGCGATGTCCCCGGCCTTCTCTCCTTCAGCCCCGGCTGGGCCGCGGAACCATCCGCGCTCTAAAAAAAAAAAAGAAAAAAAACTAACGGAGGTCTGCACTGGCAGACCTCCCCGACGCTACTGAACCTCCCGGAGTCGTTTCCGGGAGGAAATTGGCATTGGCGGCTTGTGATTGGCTGAAAAAGCTGTCTATCAATTTCAGCCAATCAAAAGTCGTCAATGTGTGAGCCAATCAGGATGGGATACACCCCAATATCCCACCCTGATTGGCTAAAACACTTGTCTATCTTTCTGGGAACCAATCACAACGCTCAGATGCCTTCAGCCAATCACTATGGGATACACCCCCACGGAGTGATTGGTAGAAGACATCTGCGCATCCTGATTGGCTCCTACATTGACGACTTTTGATTGGCTGACAGCTTTTTCAGCCAATCACAAGCCGCCAATGCCAATTTCCTCCCGGAAACGACTCCGGGAGGTTCAGTAGCGTCGGGGAGGTCTGCCAGTGCAGACCTCCGTTAGTTTTTTTTCTTTTTTTTTTTTAGAGCGCGGATGGTTCCGCGGCCCAGCCGGGGCTGAAGGAGAGAAGGCCGGGGACATCGCGGGGAGGTAAGTTAAATGTATATTTAGATGTTTATTTGTGTATTTTATTTATTGTTTATATATTGTATTCATGTATTCATGTATTGTGTTTTTTTTTTTTAACAGGGCCGCGCCGGAAGAGCTTAACAGTGACTGGACATGCTGTAAAGGTGAGTTGAATATGTAGAATGTATATAATGTTTATTTATTTGATGTTAATGTTTTGTACTAATTTTTTTTTTTGTTTGACCCATAGGTTAGTGATCTGAAGCAACATCTTAAAGGTAAGTGGTCTTAATTTATTGATTTTAGCTTAGAATTAGGGTCTGTGTATGTAGTTAGGACTGTAATTATTTTATTTTATTTTAGAATAAGGGTCTGTGTATGTAGTTAGGATTTTTTGTATATTAGATAGATAGGGGGATGTATTTGATATAGTTAGGATTTATTTTAAATTAAATAGATTGTATGTTAGATAGATAGGGGGTATTTGATTAGGACTATATGTAATATATTATATGTAATATATTATATTTAATATATTATATTTAATATATTATATGTAATGTCATGTATTGTATGTAATGTATGTAATGTATTATATGTAATATATTATATTTAATATATTATATTTAATATATTATATGTAATGTCATGTATTGTATGTAATGTATGTAATGTATTATATGTAATATATTATATTTAATATATTATATTTAATATATTATATGTAATGTCATGTATTGTATGTAATGTATGTAATGTATTATATGTAATATATTATATTTAATATATTATATTTAATATATTATATGTAATGTCATGTATTGTATGTAATGTATGTAATGTATTATATGTAATATATTATATTTAATATATTATATTTAATATATTATATGTAATGTCATGTATTGTATGTAATGTATGTAATGTATTATATGTATTATTGTATTGTGTTTATCTGTCTTTCCTTTTCAGGTGTGTAATTTTTTTATTTTCTGTAGTGGGGGGTGGGGTTGTAATGTATTTTTTTGTTTTCTGTAGTGGGGGGTGGGGTTGTAATTTTTTTTTGTTTTCTGTACTGTAGGTTTTTTTGTTTTTTGTACTGTAGGTTTTTTGTTTTTTGTAATTAGAGTGTTGGGGAGGTTTATTAGGGGGTAGGTAGTGTAGGTAGGTAGTGTAAGTGTTAATAGATTAGTGTAGAGGGGGGTTAGTTTAGATTAAATGGTTTATTGGGGGTTATAGTGTAGTGTTTGTAGTTAGTGTCATGATGGTCCTTGAGGACCATCATGGCACTTATGTGGTTAATGTTGGGTTGTAACAGGCCCATAATGGTAATAATATACCCTTATGGGACTGATGGGGTTAAATAGAGCCTTATGCTGGTCTGTATTGACCATCATGAGTTAATGGGTTAATTTAGGTCTTATGGTGGTCTGGATTGACCACCATGAGTTAATGGGTTAATTTAGGTCTTATGGTGGTCTGGATTGACCACCATGAGTTAATGGGTTAATTTAGGTCTTATGGTGGTCTGGATTGACCACCATGAGTTAATGGGTTAATTTAGGTCTTATGGTGGTCTGGATTGACCACCATGAGTTAATGGGTTAATTTAGGTCTTATGGTGGTCTGGATTGACCACCATGAGTTAATGGGTTAATTTAGGTCTTATGGTGGTCTGGATTGACCACCATGAGTTAATGGGTTAATTTAGGTCTTATGGTGGTCTGGATTGACCACCATGAGTTAATGGGTTAATTTAGGCCTTATGGTGGTCTGGATTGACCATCATGAGTTAATGGGTTAATTTAGGTCTTATGGTGGTCTGGATTGACCACCATGAGTTAATGGGTTAATTTAGGCCTTATGGTGGTCTGGATTGACCATCATGAGTTAATGGGGTAATTATAGTTGCCTGGGGTTATTATTTTTAGTGCGAGTCCTTTCAGGACCTTTACGGTCCTTTGAGGACCCGCGAGGCGGGAAATTTAAAATTGAATTGCAGCAGGGTCACGATCGGTGCCGATCGGGGCCCCCCGCTGCAGGGGGTTTATATGGGGACACTTCGGGGGTCCCGATGGGGACCCCCAGCATAGAGGGGGGTTAATTTTAAGTGCCGCGGCCGGGATTGGCTAATAGTGTGCCGCGGTCCCTTTAAGGAGCCGCGGCGGGGAATTTAAAAGTTTTAAATGCAGCGGGGGGCCTGATCTATGCAGATCGGGGACCCCCCCTGCAATGGGTTTATGTGGGGACACTTCGGGGGTCCCGATGGGGACCCCCAGCATAGAGGGGGGTTAATTTTAAGTGCCGCGGCCGGGATTGGCTAATAGTGTGCCGCGGTCCCTTTAAGGAGCCGCGGCGGGGAATTTAAAAGTTTTAAATGCAGCGGGGGGCCTGATCTATGCAGATCGGGGACCCCCCCTGCAATGGGTTTATGTGGGGACACTTCGGGGGTCCCGATGGGGACCCCCAGCATAGAGGGGGGTTAATTTTAAGTGCCGCGGCCGGGATTGGCTAATAGTGTGCCGCGGTCCCTTTAAGGAGCCGCGGCGGGGAATTTAAAAGTTTTAAATGCAGCGGGGGGCCTGATCTATGCAGATCGGGGACCCCCCCTGCAATGGGTTTATGTGGGGACACTTCGGGGGTCCCGATGGGGACCCCCAGCATAGAGGGGGGTTAATTTTAAGTGCCGCGGCCGGGATTGGCTAATAGTGTGCCGCGGTCCCTTTAAGGAGCCGCGGCGGGGAATTTAAAAGTTTTAAATGCAGCGGGGGGCCTGATCTATGCAGATCGGGGACCCCCGCTGCAAGGGGTTAATGTGGGGGTGCTGCAGGGGTCCTGATAGAGACCCCTGCAGCATGGGGATGTGTATAGGGTGCAGGGGGGAGCCTCACGCTGCTGTCTCGGGCTGTTCCGAGGCAGCACGTAGAGGCTTTCGGATCCCTTGCGTGGACTTTTTGTCCACGTAGGGATTCTTACGATATGCGAGACTCGTGCATAGATTTAAGGCTACGTAGCTCTCTCGGAGCCTATTCTCGGCCATTTTCTCGCAGTCATATCGTAAAGCAGGCTGCGAGAGATTCGGTTCTCGCAAACAGCAGGAAAACTGCCTTTTGCGAGCACCGAGAGAACTACGAGGGAGAATTTAATAGGGCCCTAAGGTTTTGCAACGTAGAGGGAATTTAATAAGACTGTAAGGGTCCTTGTTTAGGCTAGGAAGCTACTGCATAAGATATTATACCAACTGCATAAACTTTTGGCGCCTACTCTTCATTCACTTTGAGATGATGCATCTTGCTTCTGCATTGTGAAGCACTGTTCACTGTGGTTGCATAATAATAATGTGATGAGTGTGAGGACAAAGATGATGCAGCTTTGTGCCTTATATTAAGGTTCCCTGTATAGTTGTTGTACTTCATTTAAACTTAATTTCCATGTAATACAAATCTTGCCAACATTTCATGGCTCTCACAAAAAGGAATCCTGCAAAACTTACTGACTCATACCAGGGGAGGTTTGCTATCTCTCTAGCCCTAATGTGTGCTTGCAGCCTGCCTAAAGTATAGCCATAGTAGACTGTGAATCTGAGTCTCAGTAGTCTCTATAACAATACTACGGAACATTACCCACTAACTAACATTAACACACTACACTAATCCTAAATTCCTCCCATGTCTTTATATATCAATCTATCTAGATAAATGGGCAGGAGGTTTTTGACCCCTCTGCCTATTACTCAATATGCTCTATGAGTCTAGGCATGCCCCTGGATTCCCCCATCAATACCCACTACCCTCTATGAGCACAGATACCCCCAAAGATCCCCATCAACGCCTAGGGAGCCATTGGGTCCTCTTCCACACGCTTTGTGCTCTGGTGTGGGGAGTCCACAAACTCTATATCGACACTTATAAGTCTCTAACCATAACCACCGGGGTCCCTATGGAAACCTATGGCTTCTGAAATTAAACCTTTACCATATGAATCCCTATGGACTCGCATGGTAATCTAAAGCATAACCATGGAGTCTAACATTCTATTCTTAGATTAACTGTTTCTATAGCCAATAAGAGAAGGGTATCACTAGAATGAAGCTCTATTCTGATTGGCTGACATTTCAACCAATCAGAATAGGGCCCTATGATTTGTTAATGGCACCAATTTCAACCTATGCATTCTGATTGCTTAGGCTTTTATCCAATCATCGGGAGCAATTCAAATACTTGATTAGGATTGGCTGAAATATGATTGATACATATTTAAGCCAAGCCGAAGCCATAAAAATAGTATATAAGGCAAGGGTACATTCAAAAAGCCGGGGAGGGAGCTCTTCAATGGATGCGCTCCATTATATTAATGTTTTTTTTTTTTTTTTTTTAAGTGGAGGTCCTTTCTGTGATCTGAAGATGAGGATGAGAGGTGCCCGCTTAACCAGGGCTAAAGGCATTCATGAACGTCCCTGATGGGTCGTCAAAGAGGGGGTAAGTATAATTTGCCTCCCACAGGAGTAGTTTTTTTTTTTTTTTTAGTTGTTTATTTGTAATTTTTTTATTTTCTTATTTATTTCTAGTCTTTACTTTGTTACTTTGTTATTATTATACTTAATCACAATATTATTACAATGAATTATTATAATTGCATATTCATTTCAATACATTTCAACAAATGATCTTCAGTTCATAATATTACAAAGTCAAAAGCAAAACAATAAATAAATAAATAAAGCTTTCCAAGAACAAAATATCAAATCCAGACAATTACTTTGCTATACATCAACTATATAGCAAAAAGACTCCTATTTACACAGGCATTCAATAAGAAAGCATAATGAAGACAGTTATTTTAGCCCAGTAGGACACCATTTTAGCCAGAATGAACACTCCATCCAAAACTTAAAAGTTAAAATTATCAGAGGAAATTTTAAAAACATCAAAGAGAGAAAAGCATTTGAAATAAAGATGATCACATTCTTCAACAATAAAAATACAGGACTTAATATGGACTTGGGCTTTCTAACACATTATCAAAATTTCATGTGATTTTTTTTTCTTTTTCTTCTTATACTATAACAGACTTAGCTCTCTTAGTGAGGTGTTTGTCCAACAAGGAAAGATATCACTGTGGACTACAGTGTTCTGCTTTTCCATGTATATATTGATGTATATGTGTATATAATATGTGTATAGATGTTTCCTTTGCTATGTTGTATTTATTCCCCATATATGTATTTACCTGATGATGTCAGATGCTGTTTCCACTCTGTCTGCATCTGCTGGTATTATTCAAACTGAGTGTTCCATCTCATGTAGTATTGCTTGAGATGTGATAAAAAGAGGTTAAGCCTCTCGAAAGCTAGTCATTATAAATAAAACATTTGTCCAATACAAAAGGTATCAAATTATATTGCAATACTCATTATTAATCTATACATGTATCTGTATATGTACAGATTAATAATTACTAAACTACTAGATTACTGGACATTCACCGCTGCTTCACATTTCAATATATATATATATATATATATACCGTATATACTCGAGTATAATCCGACCCGAGTATAAGCAGAGGCACCCATTTTACCACAAAATACTGGGTAAAATGAGTGGCTCGAGTATAAGCCGAGGGTGGGAAATGTGCTGCCCCCTGTGTCCCTCTTGTGTCCTCTGTGTCCTCCTCTCTCTCCGTGTCTCTTCTCCCCTCTCCCTTACCTGTGTCTCTTCTCCCCTCTCCCTTCCCTGTGTCTCTTCCAACCTCTCCCTTACCTGTGTCTCTTCCCCCCTCCCTTATCACCCTCCTCAACCTCACTCCTCAACCTCCCTCCTCATCCTCAACCTCCCTCCTCATCCTCAACCTCCCTCCTCATCCTCAACCTCCCTCCTCATCCTCAACCTCCCTCCTCAGCCTCAACTCCCTCCTCAACCTCCCTCCTCATCCTCAACCCCCTCCTCAACCCCCCCATCCTCAACCCCCATCCTCATCCTCTCTCCTCAACCCCCCTCCTCAACTTCAACCCCCCTCCTCAACCCCTCCTCCTCATCCTCAACCTCCCTCCTCAACCCCCCATCCTCATCCTCCCTCCTCAACCCCCCATCCTCATCCACGACCCCCTCCTCAACCTCAACCCTCCTCAACCTCAACCACCCCTCAACCCCAACTCCTCAACCCCACCCTCAACCTCCCTCCTCAACCCCATCCTCAACCCCCCATCCTCATCCTCTCTCCTCAACCCCCATCCTCAACCCCCCTCCTCAACCCCTCCTCCTCATCTTCAACCTCCCTCCTCATCCTCAACCTCCCTCCTCATCTTCCCTCCTCTTCCTCAACCTCCCTCCTCAACCCCTTCCTCAACCCCCTCCTCAACCTCCCTCCTCAACCCCCTCCTCAACCCCTCATCCTCAACCTCCCTCCTCAACCTCAACCGCCCTCCTCAACCTCAACCCCCCTCAACCCCAACCCACCTCCTCAACCTCAACCCCCTTAACCTCCCCCCTCAATCCCCCTCAACCCAAACCCCCCTCCTCAACCCCCCTCCTAACCTAAACCCCCCTCAAACCCCCCCTCCACCTAAACCTCCCTAAATACCTCCCTCCTCTCCCCTCACTTACCTGCTTGTGCTCCGGCCTCCCTCCTTGACCCACATGCGCGTCGGTGCCGGGTCAAGGAGCAGAGGCCGGAGCACAAACAGGTAAGTGAGGGGAGAGGGGGGAGGTATTTAGGAGGGTTTAGGTGGAGGAGGGGGGTTGAGGGGGTTTAGGTTGAGGATGGGGAGGGAAAGACACACGGGGGGGTAGAGAGACACACAGGGGGTTAGAGACACACGGGGGGTTAGACACACACGGGAGGGGGGGTAGAGAGACATGGGGGGGTTAGAGAGACACGGTGGGGTTAGAGAGACACGGGGGGGGGGGGGGCAGAGTGACTCGAGTATAAGCCGAGGGGCCCTATTTTGCCTTAAAAAAAGGGCTGAAAAACTCGGCTTATACTCGAGTATATACAGTATATATAAAAATATATATATATATATATATATATATATATATATGCACCATACATTACTAAATAAGAAGTAGAAATTAATTAATAAATTACACCTAAAAAAATCTATATCAATTTAAAAAGGAGTCTAGGTATGGGAATTTTGATAAGCTCATGGAATAAAGTGAAAAAGTTATTTCACTTTTTACATAAATAAAATTATTATACAACCACAATATCATGACTATATATGGTAATTATACAAATAAAATAAATTAATGTGCATTCATACAATATTTTATAGTGCCATAAAAAGTTCCCTTAAAGAAAAGGGCCATAAATCTTACGCTATAATATAGTGCTATATTGACGATCTGTTAGGACAGTATGTTGTAGTGCAATTTATAATGCATGACGTTTATAGGGCTGTGTCATATATTTTAAATTGTTGATAAAAGGTAATCATTCCAGAAGAAATAAAATAATAATGTTGGCATCACATAACTAGCACTGGTATTCAAAACTGCTATTTGACATCAGATCTCTCTGAAATAAAATATTTACTGTATTAAATGGTGAAAGAGAATAGGCGAACATCTATAGGGTATTTTTAGATAATAAGTTAATTTGTTTATATATTTCCCATTAAGGGAAAATACTGATATTGAAGTCTTATTATAATATTTTTATGTGCAAACTATTAATGATAGAAGAGATGGTACACGTAGATGACCATAAATTTAATCAATTCAATAGGTGGAATCTATTATATACTTTCATTAAGGCCTTTCATTATGACAGTGTCCACCTACTCTGAGCTCTAAATAGAGTCTCCTCCATGTTACCTTTCCTAATTTCCATGACAATTTATTGCAGTATCCAGCATTTTATAACTTGCTTGGAGTAATGGTACTCAGGATAGTATTTTGCTATTGTGGAAGGGAGTTGCCTTTCTCAAAGTCTTCTTCACATTTTCTAATGTTTTCTAAGTGTTCATCTAGTCTTCTCCTCACTTCTCAGCTTGTCATCCCAACATACTTAAGTCCACATGAACATTCCAAGCAGTATACAACTCCACTGGCAATGCAGTTGAAAACATGTTTAATAGTGTGGACTCTGCCTGTTCTGTCTTCAATTGTTCTGCCTTCAATATCACAATTCTATCAGCCCACATTTTTCATTTTCTGTCTTTATAAATGAGTTATGTTAAATTAAAAGTTTTTAAAGGTTAAATGAAAAGTTATATTTTATCTTTATATATTTTCTCACTATCATGGTTGCTAGGATTTGATGCTGATCATAAATGGGAATCGCTAGTTTGTCAATATATTTTTCTATTTTTCATATTGTCTATTCATATATTACCGGAGTTATCCAAGCAGAAAAGGCAGTTTTCCTAATATATGCAGGATTTGTCAACTCTTTCTTACGAATTTTTTAATTTCAAGCTTATTACTTTTGCCTCTTCAATATTTCTGGGCACCTGATCTTTCTATAAATAATCCTAGCAACATGAATGATTTAAATCTTAGTCATGAACATATACTCAGGGATAACAAAAGAATAGAAGAAGTTGAGAGTTTTTAGTGATTTGGACTTTCATACAAACACCTCTGATTGGGGGACTGGGTTAACAAAATTATAGACATTGTTAAGAAAATACCTAAGTGCTTTTTGGAATAAGAGTCCCCACGTCTATTATTTGGCCCTACAAATTATTCCCAGAGGTCTCAGAATAAAAATCTTCCCATGTTGCGCATTTCACCTCGATCAGTATAAAGAAAGATGGGAACAGGCTTTAACTGTATGTTCAGAGACATTATTAGCAATGTTATCAGACTATAAATCTGACATAATTCAAGAACGTCATAAAGAAAGCACAGATCTAAATAAGAACATGAAAAGGTTGAAGCAGTTCAAGAACTGTTATATGAAAATAAAAGCAGATATTGATACAAAAGGAAAAAAGAGAAAAATGTAATTGTGATATCAGAAATTATGGCTCTAAGAAAATATACGATTGGAACCACAGGGACAACAATCCCAGAGATTTCAAATCTGGTAAGTTTGCTAATACTGTATGTTCCCTCTTCTGCAGAATATGAGACATCTTTAACAGATTATGAGACTATTAGAGGTGAACCATCTAAAGAACAGAGTACTCCTCCATCTAGCTTTTTTGTGGTATTCCCAGGGCAAGCATAGAGAGGTTTTTTTTTTTTTGATAAATCAGGAGACACAGATGACTTGATTCAAAACTGCAGTATCAGGGACAGGCAGGTTTGTGGATATGTGACGTCACATGCGCGTCGGTGCCGGGTCAAGGAGCGGAGGCCGGAGCACAAGCAGGTAAGTGAGGAGAGAGGGGGGAGGTATTTAGGGGGGTTTAGGTGGAGTAGGGGGTTTGAGGGGGGTTTAGGTTGAGGATGGGGAGGGAAAGACACACGGGGGGGAGAGACACACAGGAGGTTAGAGACACACGGGGGGTTAGAGACACATGGGGGGTTAGAGACACACGGGGGGGTTAGAGACACATGGGGGGGTTAGAGACACACGGGGGGTTAGAGAGACATGGGGGGGTTATTGAGACACAGTGGGGTTAGAGAGACACGGGGGGGGGGGCAGAGTGACTCGAGTAGAAGCCGAGGGGCCCTTTTTTGCCTTAAAAAAAGGGCTGAAAAACTCGGCTTATACTCGAGTATATACAGTATATATAAAAAATATATATATATATATATATATATATATATATATATATATATGCCATACATTACTAAATAAGATGTAGAAATTAATTAATAAATTACACCTAAAAAAATCTATATCAATTTAATAAGGAGTCTAGGTATGGGAATTTTGATAAGCTCATGGAATAAAGTGAAAAAGTTATTTCACTTTTTACATAAATAAAATTATTATACAACCACAATATCATGACTATATATGGTAATTATACAAATAAAATAAATTAATGTGCATTCATACAATATTTTATAGTGCGATAAAAAGTTCCCTTAAAGAAAAGGGCCATAAATCTTACGCTATAATATAGTGCTATATTGACAATCTGTTAGGACAGTATGTTGTAGTGCAATTTATAATGCATGATGTTTATAGGGCTGTGTCATATATTTTAAATTGTTGATAAAAGGTAATCATTCCAGAAGAAATAAAATAATAATGTTGGCATCACATAACTAGCACTGGTATTCAAAACTGCTATTTGACATCAGATCTCTCTGAAATAAAATATTTACTGTATTAAATGGTGAAAGAGAATAGGCGAACATCTATAGGGTATTCTTAGATAATAAGTTAATTTGTTTATATATTTCCCATTAAGGGAAAATACTGATATTGAAGTCTTATTATAATATTTTTATGTGCAAACAATTAATGATAGAAGAGATGGTACACGTAGATGACCATAAATTTAATCAATTCAATAGGTGGAATCTACTATAAACTTTCATTAAGGCCTTTCATTATGACAGTGTCCACCTACTCTGAGCTCTAAATAGAGTCTCCTCCATGGTACCTTTCCTAATTTCCATGACAATTTATTGCAGTATCCAGCATTTTATAACTTGCTTGGAGTAATGGTACTCAGGATAGTATTTTGCTATTGTGGAGGGGAGTTGCCTTTCTCAAAGTCTTCTTCACATTTTCTAATGTTTTCTAAGTGTTCATCTAGTCTTCTCCTCACTTCTCAGCTTGTCATCCCAACATACTTAAGTCCACATGAACATTCCAAGCAGTATACAACTCCACTGGTAATGCAGTTGAAAACATGTTTAATAGTGTGGATGCTGCCTGTTCTGTCTTCAATTGTTCTGTCTTCAATATCACAATTCTATCTACCCACATTTTTCATTTTCTGTCTTTATAAATGAGTTATTTTAAATTAAAAGTTTTTAAAGGTTAAATGAAAAGTTATATTTTATCTTTATCTATTTTCTCACTATCATGGTTGCTAGGATTTGATGCTGATCATAAATGGGAATCGCTAGTTTGTCAATATATTTTTCTATTTTTCATATTGTCTATTCATATATTACCGGAGTTATCCAAGCAGAAAAGGCAGTTTTCCTAATATACGCAGGATTTGTCAACTCTTTCTTACCAATTTTTAAATTTCAAGCTTCTTACTTTTGCCTCTTCAATATTTCTGGGCACCTGATCTTTCTATAAATAATCCTAGTAACATGAATGATTTAAATCTTAGTCATGAACATATACTCAGGGATAACAAAAGAATAGAAGAAGTTGAGAGTTTTTAGTGATTTGGACTTTCATACAAACACCTCTGATTGGGTTAACAAAATTATAGACATTGTTGAGAAAATACCTAAGTGCTTTTTGGAATAAGAGTCCCCACGTCTATTATTTGGCCCTAGAAATTATTCCCAGAGGTCTCAGGATAAAAATCTTCCCATGTTGCGCATTTCACCTCGATCAGTATAAAGAAAGATGGGAACAGGCTTTAACTGTATGTTCAGAGACATTATTAGCAATGTTATCAGACTATAAATCTGACATAATTCAAGAACGTCATAAAGAAAGCACAGATCTAAATAAGAACATGAAAAGATTGAAGCAGTTCAAGAACTGTTATATGAAAATAAAAGCAGATATTGATACAAAAGGAAAAAAGAGAAAAATGTAATTGTGATATCAGAAATTATGGCTCTAAGAAAATATACGATTGGAACCACAGGGACAACAATCCCAGAGATTTCAAATCTGGTAAGTTTGCTAATACTGTATGTTCCCTCTTCTGCAGAATATAAGACATCTTTAACAGATTATGAGACTATTAGAGGTGAACCATCTAAAGAACAGAGTACTCCTCCATCTAGCTTTTTTGGGGTATTCCCAGGGCAAGCATAGAGAGTTTTTTTTTTGTGATAAATCAGGAGACACAGATGACTTGATTCAAAACTGCAGTATCAGGGACAGGCAGGTTTGTGGATATGGGGGGGAGGGGGGGTGCAGACCATGCAGTAAGAAAGGTTGGGCTAAAGGACATAATTGGTAATGGAAGATCAGCTCCTCATAATCAGTCTGTCTAAGCATATCTTAACACCCAGCCAAATGAACTTCTCTTTCTCCCCCACCAAACATTTTGAATTTTTGGAGGTTATGAAGGACCTCCAACTTTTGGGATGCCTTAACAAATATTTTATTAGATGTGAGTAATTTACTGATCCCAAAATGAAAGAACAAGCACACAAAGATGTAATAGACCTTATGGGAGAGAGTTAAACAGAAGGTACAGAAACAATATGCAGGATAGAAAAATTTAGGATTAAATCAAAGTTCTATTCCGAACTGTCCATATTTCCATTAGTTGAGGTCTACTTCAAAGATCTAAAGATCTAGAGCACCTTCGCACTCTAGGTACTTCAAACATTATGCTAGTGAAAAAGGACCTTAAGGGAGATGATGCAATGGGAAGACGTAGTCTTCAAGCCTTCTGATAAAGCAGATAATGTGGTGATGTGTCCCCATAAAAGTATACTGAATAGGCTTTTAAACAACTGGTCAGGCATGTTATCAAAGACTACTAGTAGACTGTACAGATTCGCGATACGTGACAGTATAGCTGATGGCCGCTTTCTGCCACACAAACCAAAGAGTAACTCTATTCCTTGTGATACGTATAAGTGTGGAAGCTGTAAATTCTTTGACCACGTTGTCAATGTTCAAACTACTGAAGACAGAACAGTCAGTGTGCAAACTATTACAAATTGTTCAACTGAATTACCAGGGTGTTGTATACTGCTTATAATATCCAACTAAAGTATGTAGGGATGACAGGCCGTGAAGTGAGAAGAAGACTAGGGGAACACCTAGATAACATTAGAACATAGTTCCAAACCGGTTATCAAATGGTGGGTACTGCAACAAATTGTAATATTGTATTAGGAATTAGGAGGGGGTAGCATGGAAGAGGCTCTACTAAAAGCTGAGACTGGATGTGATGTTAAATGGTGGTTTTGAATACCAGTGTTATTTATGTGACTAGTGATGCCATCATTATTATTTTTATTTTTTCTGCAATGATTCTCTTTTAACAACCATTTAAAATATATGACACAGCCCTGTAAACATCATACATTATAAACTTCACTATAACACTACCCTAACAGATTGAATATAAAGCACTATATTATGGCCTAAGACTTATAGCCCTTTTCTTTAAGGGAGCTGTTTATGGCACTATAGAATAAAGTATGACTACACATTAATTAAATATATTTATATAATTACAGTATATAATCATGATATTTTGGTTGTATAATAATTTTATTTATGTGCAAAGTGAAATCACTTTTTCAGTTTATTCCATGTACTTATTACATTTCTCATATCCTTTCCTTTTTTCACTTTTTACTAACCATAATTGTGCATTGACATATTAGCCTGCACAACTATTTATTGTTATTTTTGTTCACTTGTAACTTTGGTCATAGTAATTGTCTTATTTCTTTTGTGATAAAATCATAAGATATAAATAATAAAGTAATATTCTCAAAAAATGATGTGTATATGCATTTCACTGTCAAATATTAATTTATCATTTATAAATACACTGGTAACATAATTGATAAAGTGTCCCCATATCAACCCTCGCAGTGGGGGTCTCGATCAGCATCAATCGTGACCCCACTGCATTAAAAAAAACTAATTGCCTGCCTTGCGGGTCCTTAAAGGACCGTATAGGTCCTGAAAGGACCAGAGCTAAACAAATATTAACCCCTGCCATGGGGGTACTATAAGTACCCCACCAGGCAGCTAAAATTAACCCCAACACTCATGAGGCTCTATACAGAGCCCCATGAGCCCTTAACCCTGTCACTCATGAGGGTCAATACAGACCTCCATGAGACCTTAATTAACCATATAACTCATGGGGCTCTGTTCAAAGCCCCATGAGCCCTTAATTAACCCTGTCACTCATGGGGGTCAATACAGACCTCCATAAGCCTTAAATTAACCTGATAATTCATGGGGCTCTATACAGAATGAACCCCCTCAGTCCAATAGGGGTCTATATAGACCCCTAAAGGACAGTATTAACCCCTAGGTTAACCCTACAAGTGCCATGTGGGTCCTCCAGGGCCCTCATGACAAAGTCTAAGCACTATACTACACTGTTAACCCTAACTATACCCCCAATAACCCCTTAACCCTAACTATACCCCATTAACTATACTAAACCCTATCTAACCCTAACTGGGCCTATCTAACCTGATCTGGCCCTAATAACGCTTACTGGGCGGTCTCACACCAACTAGGGCCATTTAAACCTATCTGAACCTAATAACCCTAACTGGGCCTATTTAACCCCTTCTAGCCCTATTTAACCCCATGTAAATCTATGTAACCCCAACTAGCCCTATTTAACCCCATCACTTATGAGAGTCTCTACAGTCCCCCATAAGCCTCCATCTAACCCCATCCCTTATGGGGGTCTATCAGCCCCCTGTAAGCCTCTATTTAACCCAATCAGTCCCATAAGGATCAATGAAGACTCTTATAGGACAGTGAGACGCCTATTATTAACCCCATAAGTGCCACAAGGGTCCTCCATGAACCTCATGACACTAAGTACAATCACTACACTACACTATTCCCCCCCAATAAACCACTAAATCTAAACTAACCCCCCTCTGCCTTAACCTATTAACCCCTACCTACCTAACACTACCTACCTAACCCCCTATTAAACCCCCACCCCACTAATTACACAAAATAAAAAAAACTAAGTTACAAAAAATAAATAATGGACATTACAACCCCCCTCACTACAAAAATAAAAAACAGATGATCACAACCCCCCCACTACTAAAAATAAGTAAATAATTACACACCTGCAAAGAAAAGGCATACACAAATATACATAACAGTACAGTAATAAAGACATTATAAATATACCCCTAACTACATTTCCCCCTATCTAGACATTACCCCCTCTGTTTACATAACCCCCTATCTAAACATTACCCAGCCGGGGCAAAAGAGGAGGAGGATTGGGACATCGCGGACAGGTATGTTTTACATTTATAATGCTTATTATTTATGTTGTGTGTATTTGTGTATGTGTTATACTAATGTGATGCTTCTTTTTTCCAGGTGCCAAGCCGGAGAACAGAAGATGGACGGGGACATGGTGGAAAGGTGAGTTCAATTCTGTATTCATCGAGTTTATTTATTATATTTAATGTTTAATTATGTACTAATTTGATGTTTCTTTTTTTCCTAGGGGTTCGATCTGAAGGGACATCGGCAAAGGTAAGTGGTTTTATTTATTCTATTTTAGCTTAGATTTAGGGGGTAATGTATAGATAGGGGGTAATTTCTAGATAGAGGGTGATGTATAGATAGGGGGTAATGTCTAGATAGGCGTAATGTATAGATAGGGGTTAATGTATAGATAGGGGTAATGTCTAGATAGGGGTTATGTATAGATGGGGTAATGTCTAGATAGGGGTCATGTATAGATAGGGGGTGATGTCTAGATAGGGGGTAATGTCTAGATAGGGGTAATGTATAGATAGGGGAAATGTATTGTAGTTAGGGGTATATTTATATTTATCTTTATTACTGTACTGTTATGTATATTTGTGTATGCCTTTTCTTTGCAGGTGTGTAATTATTTTTTTATTTTTATTAGTGCAGGGTTGTGATGTTCTTTTATTATTTTTGTAGTGAGGGGGGTTTGTAATGTCTTTTTTTTCTGTACCTTGGTTTTTCTTTTTTCTAGTAACATATGTTTTTTTTTTTTTGTACCTTAACGTTTTATTTTTATTTTGTGTAATTAGTAGGGTGAAGGGTTTAATAGGGGGTTGGATGGGTAGTGTTAGGTAGGTATGGGGTTAATAGGTTAGGGTAGAGGGGGTTGGTTTAGATTTAGTGGTTTATTGGGGGGGGAGAATAGTGTAGTGTAGTGTGTGTACTTAGTGTCAAGAGGTTCCTGAAGGACCATCATGGCACTTATGGGGTTAATAATAGGCTTCTCATTGTCCTATGAGGGTCTTCATAGACCCTTATGGGACTGATTGGGTTAATAGAGGTTTACTGGGGTCTGTATAGCCCCCCATAAGGGATGGGGTTAGATGGGGCTTATGGGGTTCTGTATAGACCACCATAAGTGATGGGGTTAAATAGGGCTAGATGGGGTTACATAGACTTACATGGGCTTAAATCGGGCTAGAAGGGGTTAAATAGGCTCAGTAAGGGTTATTGGGTTCAGGTAGGTTTAAATAGACCCAGTTAGGGCTAGATTGGCCCAGTAAGGCTTATTAGGTCCAGATAGGGTTAGATGGGCCCCTAACTGGGTTTAGTATGGGTTAATGGGGTATAGGTAGGGTTAATAGTGTAGTGTTTAGACTTTGTCATGAGGGAGTGGAGGCAGCATCTGACATCATCAGGTAAATGCATATAGGGGGAATCAACACAACATATTATAGAAAACATATATACACACATAGACAAATTACTTTACATTAAAAGTTCCATTCAAATGCTTATATTGTATACTCAAGTCACTTAAATTGTAGGAGATGTCTGGAATAGTACAGTATTGTTGAATTGTATGTCCCTTCACAGGGTCCTTCAAAAATAATGTTTGTGTACTACTGCTCTATTGGTTCCCTGGTGGTACAGTCAGTGGTTAGGAATATGATGCTTTCATTGCTGCGACCTGGGTTCAATTCCTGTCAGGGAACTTAGAGGTCACTACCCTGAAGCCAGGGAAGTTGTGCCTGGTTAGTACGGAGATTTATACACAGCTGATCAACACAAACACGCACCACTGCTATAGATTGAACATTCAAGCAGTTGAATTGATATTATATTATCTTTGATTTTTATATATTTATCTGGCATCAAGTGGAAAGGAAAATACCAACATTATTTTGTAGATGACCTGAAACCCATTTCTGGGTACCTGCAGTCTAGCAGCCTAATTAAATTGGAACTACGTGTTAACACGTAGCTCGTAACCGTCACCTTAGGGCTATTTGCGTGCTAAGATGCCTTATAACACGCAGGAAGGCCGAGAATAGGCTATGAGGAGAGCAACGCTGAATTTGGCGCATGTAAATCCTTTGATCTGACATGCCCGTAACCGCTAATTGTTTAATTCAGCTATACAAGTGCAACGTGGTCACTCGTGAGCATTCACGCAACACGCAAATGGAGTCCAGAGGCCAACGTGTGCTCTAGAGCACACGCAAAGGGGGAAAAGTACAAAACGTAGCACTTGTAAATAAAATCAATCTAAAAATGTCTCATGATTACACATCACAGCGTTTTTGATATTTTACAATTCAAATTCCAATATATTAATTTGCAAATAAAAAATAATATAATTAACATTTAAAATATATATATATATATATATATATATATATATATATTTTAACTAAAATTTACTATTTTATATCTTTAACAACATTAATTTCACAATTTCTTAATTATCCGTCCATTTATTAGTTACCATTGTGCACGTTGTATGTAAATCTGAAAATCAATTAACAATTTTCCGACCTTGCGTGTTAGACTAGCGCAACTCATGTGCACGCACTGCAATCGCGTTCCATTCAGGTCCTGAGTGTGAAGTGTTGTGTCCAATTAAGGTGGAGTACTACAGTTACAGTTAGAACAAACATATAGAAGCATCTAACATGCAAGGCCACAATTTTCTGCCATTACTAAAATTTTGGACAAAAAAATATATAATCAGCGTCTGTTCTATGGGCTTGGATCTGGAACTGGCTTGTGAAATTAAAAACAACAACAATTATTACATAGCATTGAAATATAATTTCTAGAGATAAACAGTACTAGCTAACAGTAGTTCAACATCAGTGTTAAATACTGGAAATAGAGTATTTTAAACAATAGATATATTAACTCTGAGCTGCAGCTGGTAACTTATTAGGACACTGGCAGTCTTAAACGAGGTAAGAGGGGATGGGATCCTTATATTGATCCAATATTGGGGCTTAAAACTCAGCTAAGCTTGGTTCATTCTTCACTCTGAGATCTAAGGTGAGTTCAGCATTTTGTGATTGGGAGCCAATATTTTCTATTTTATTGACTTCTTAGAAAATAATGAGCAGCTCAGAATCGCTAACTTTTCTGCAACTTCCACTACATTTCTGAGTCTTATACAAAGTATTAGCAAGCGGCCATTTTACTTAGAATAGGAGCCTATATATTTCTTGCACCGTAGTACTGTTTAATAATGCCTCTTAGTAAACCTTAATTTATTTATTTTGCTGTATCATTTTCTTAGCTTCTTCTTTATTTGAAACATTTTGTCTTCGGTAATTGTCGATAAGCACATGAAAAAAAAGGAATAAAAAAGACAACATTTAATTCACGAAAGAGGTAGGGGTAATGCACTTATCTACCATGCACTTGTAGCCACAGCTTCACGTTAACGGCATTATACCAGGGTTGCATTATTGCCATGGACTGTATTTATTGTATGAGCAGTAATTCTCCTTTATTATAACTTTGAGCCCCGACTACTAGGTAAATATCTCTGTTTGTATTTGGCGTGTTTCTAAGTTATTTATTTACTAGGGATTTTTAGCAGATGCTAAATATAGCTACATATATGCCTCGACCAAGTTCCCATTATACCTATTAGACTATGCCATCAGAATTAGTTTAATACCAGGTTGCGCAAATAAAAAGTATCATTGTGTGGTAATGATAATGCTTCTAATGTGAATTTAGTGGTACTGTGAGAAATAAATGTCTTATCTCATCTCATTATAAGTATAGGACGCTTTGACAAATGGCCTATTTGTCACTTTGATTGGTTGCCCCTCGCCTGCCTTTTTCTAAATGGACTTAGTTCTGCCAGCCTGTGGTAACCTGTTGGGAGGCTTGCCACTAGCCTTTGTGGGCTCTTATGCAACCGCGCAGGTGATACTAAATTCCCCTGAAACTCACCGGAGCTTTAGATCAGCCGTGTGCATGGTGTAAGATCTAGGTAACCATGTTTATTGCCTCTGTGTTAAGCTATTTCAGGATGTTATGCGCCACTAGCAACATCCACGTGCACTAGTCCAGTTATGTTAGGTATAGTAGTAGATTGTTCCCGGCAGCCAGCCACCCAGTTGTCGTGGGAAGAATTGCAACTAGCCTCTAGGGGAACTAGACACTAGTGCGTAAACATATGCTAAGTAAAGGGCAAGGGTCTGAAGTGTATAACTATACTGTAACTTACTATGTGTTATATGTTAGTATCACTTCTGGTGTCTCCTGCTGTACAGCCTGGTCGCAGGAGTTGTTAGAGTCCATCAAGAGTGCAGGGGTGACACACAGTAATGGACACTATGATATACTGCTTGCAATGTACATAGTATGTCGGTATTGTGTGTACCTGTACTGTACTCAGAGCTGTTTGTGTGTGTGTCTGTGCATGCAGCCGACTAGATGTAGGTAGAACATATATTCAGATGCTGTGTTCTGACGGGATATTGTACTGTTGCATATTATGTGTTGTTATTGGTGTGTGTGTTGTTATACAGAGAGCAGGATACATTGTACTGTTGTCTATATGTTGTTATTAGTCTACAGGATCTGTATAAATGTATAGGTCTATGTCGAGGGTACAAAGCTGTGTGTGTAACCAATATATATATCTGTGAACTCTATAGCTCTGGGGTTACTTTGTGTAGCCATCAGTGACTTTATATTATACCTTTGCACAGTTAGACATGCAGGAGTCATGGATGACAATGTGCCACAGTGTTATCAGAGACATATGATAAGGATGGTGTTGACTGTATTGTTCAGAGGCCAGGTAGTGTGTTTAGCATACAAAGTGAGTGGGTATAACGAACCCCTGGGTGGACGTGTTAATAAATTTAGACCAAAGGTCACTATGAGAATGTTCTTGTGTCCTGGTGACTTGGTCAGTGATGTCAGGGGGGCACGACTGCTATTGTGCATGATGTGTACCAGTCACTGTGTAACTTGTATCTGCATACTGTGAGTACTTGTAACCAAGTGTATATAAGCTGTGTGTCTGTGACCAGAATAAAGTATTCTTAGTGCTGTGTCCATATTGCCAAGAGGTTGCCCAGTGTGAGGCTAATTTCCTTGTTCTGGAACACTAGGTTCCTGCTTTTGTGGCATGAGTATTGCAGCACTACGCTGACCTACAAGAAGGAAATAACCCGATAGTGCCAGAACATAAGCCAGTGGTGTATCCCCTGGGCTGCTTGCCGGTATTCCCATCCACATAATTACTGAAATATTGTGAATCTGCAGAAAAGAGCCTCTCTCATATCGGAAAGGAATAGGCTGAGAGACAAAGAATCACACGGGTGGTTGAAGGTCTGAACTGTGCCATGCTGGTGCAGAGCAGCCAGGACTCAACCATCACAGGTGCATTACTTTAGTGTGCTCGCCCATTTCTTTAGCAAAGTCAAAGTTAATGCTTCTATTGGAATCCATAGGATGCGTTATAGAGAAAAAATGTACGCACTAGCGGTATTTACCACTAAGTGTCTTATCAATAAGGCCATACAAACAGAATAAAGTAAAGTAAACGTGCCTTTAGAGATAGCCTCTCACTTCAGAAATATATTAAATCCAGGATTAAATACCAATATTCCAAATGACACCAAATAAGAACTGTATTCCATAGGTCTTTTGCAATCTGAAAATGATCTATCTTTAATAATAAAAAAATATTTCAACCAATTAAGAATCTGAAAACACCTCAACATTATGTTGCACTCCAATAACTGCTCACTGTATTTAATGTACACATCATTGACACATTCCAGTAAATGAAATAAATCATAAGGTTTTAAATATACATATACATGTGTGTGGTTTGTACAGTGTCATGAATTTCACTTTACCTGAAATCCCTGTAACTGTTGAAGATTATAAACACATAAAGTTTCACTCACCAAGAACTGAATTGCATATCTGGGTACCAGCAAAGGCCTTTCTGACAGCATGTTTAGCTGAGGTTCCCGGAAAGATTATAGACTTCAGCAACATTATCCTCCATTAATCATTGCATCATATTACATAAAAGTAAATACACATTCTTCCCTCCAACACTTTGGAGGACTATTATCTGCAAAATAAGAAAATTAATGTAATAAGACACATATATATATTGTCACAAAGTCAGGCGGACCCACGGATACATTATAGAAAGAAGATATGTCAGCACTAGGCTGATCAGGTCCATTAATCCAGTGCTGACAGAATTAAAGCAATTAGCTGCACCTGAAGTGTCAAGCAGACTATTTAAATCCCCAGGAACAGCTAGAGGATGGAGTCTGGGGGAAAGTAAGAAGACAGACACAGGAAGTGTGGGTGCTGGAATCAGAGAGAGAGACAAACCATGGAAGCTGCTGTTGGAAACATGTCCAATCTGCTGAGTACCTGTGCTGCAGACTGAAGCCACCTGCAAGGCCGACTACAATACTGAAAGGCCAGAAACTCCTTTTGTTCTTTATTACCCCCAGGGAAGAGACTGTGGGGCTTTACAAGACTTTATTTTCTAGAGTATACTTGGTACTTGTTACAAGGGTCCCTGGGGGTGGTTACTCGAAGAGAAGGACGGGCCGGTATCCTGGCCACAAGATGGCACCATACCACATATAAGAGACTGTTTGTATCCTGGCCACAAGGTGGCACCGTACCACATATAAGAGACTGTATCCTGGCCACAAGGTGGCAACATATCACATATAAGAGACTGTTTGTATCCTGGCCACAAGGTGGCACCATACCACATATAAAAGACTGTTTGTATCCTGGCCACAAGGTGGCACCATACCACATATAAAAGACTGTTTGTATCCTGGCCACAAGGTGGCACCATACCACATATAAAAGACTGTTTGTATCCTGGCCACAAGGTGGCACCATACCACATATAAGAGACTGTTTGTATCCTGGCCTCAAGGTGGCACTATACCACATATAAGAGACTGTTTGTATCCAGGCCACAAGATGGCACTATACTACATATTGTATCCGATGCACAGGAACCTCTGCTGGAAGTAGCACAACAGGATTCATTTTTTTCTTTGTGAATCATATTTCTCCGGAGCAGAGAAGCTGCCCGTGTGTAGTCAGGGTGTTCCTGAATGTTTAGTAAGAACGTTTATGTAGATTTTTATTTTCATTTTTTTCTTAACGTTAATTACTACTTCTGTACCCTTGTTTATGAGCCCTTAAATAAACAAGTCTCCTGCATCATAAATCTATGTGTTGCAGAACCTTTTGTTATAAAAATCCCTGTGGTAAACGGCTATCCTTGTCACTATATATATATACATAAAATGATTGCCTATCAATGCCAATCAGCAAGTAAATAATTTTCCTTTCCAATTGGTAAGTATACATTGACAGATGTTGCACTCAAAATAAAAATTACTAAAATAAAATTGATAACATCAATGTTAAGAGATTGAGTACTGTATATACTCGAGTATAAGCCGACCCGAGTATAAGCCAAGGCACCTATTTTACTACAAAATACTGGGTAAAATGAGTGACTCGAGTATAAGCCGAGGGTGGGAAATGTGCTGCCCCCTGTGTCCCTCTTGTGTGCCCTTTTCTTGTGTCCCCCTCTTGTGTAAACAGCCATCCTTGTCACACTGGTGTCAGAAGAGGGGTCCTATAGTCTTGGTTTAGAGCAGGGGTGTCAAACTCGGTCCTGGAGGGCCACACCCAGGCCTGGATTTGTGGATATCCTTGCTACAAGCAGGTGAGACTATTGCTTCTGCAGTCATCCTGACTGACTCACCTGTACACAGAAAGGAAATCTTCAAATCCAGGCCTGGGTGTGGCCCTCCAGGACCGAGTTTGACACCCCTGGTTTAGAGGAATACCCAGCCGCCAACATGGAAGAGATGATGAAAGCCTTAATGATGACAACAGCAGCCCAACAAGAAACTAACCGGCAACAACAAGAGACAATCTGGCAGCAGCAGGAATTTAACCGGTTGTTGGCCACCCAAGTGAACCAGACACAGGCAGCTGTAGAAAGACTCACCACCGGTCGGGAACCCGCGGCCGGAGTTAGAGCCAGTCACCGGTTACCAAAGATGAGTAAGGAAGACGATGTAGAGACCTATCTGATGACATTTGAAAGGATTGCGGTGAGTGAGGCTTGGCCTCCTACTCAGTGGACTGAGATACTTGCTCCCTTCCTGGTTGGTACTGCCCAGCGAGCTTACTATGACCTTCCGGCCGACCAAGCCTCCAACTACACGATACTAAAAAGAGAGATTCTTGTCCAAGAAAGAGTAAACCCAGCGGTAAGGGCCCACAGATATCATCAGTGGAAGTATAACCGGCACCAACCTGCCCGGCAACAAATATATGATCTCCTTCTTGTCACCGCAAGTGGCTCTGTCTTGAAAACAAGTCACCGGTCCAGATAGTGGAAACATTAGTCATGGACCATTATTGTAGGGCCCTATCCAAGGAGATGAGAGATTGGGTAGGACAAGGGGGACCTACAACTCTAGATGAAATGATCAATGGGGCAGAACGGTATCAGCCAGTAAGAAAGTGCCTGAGAGTCCTTGGCCCAAGGTACCCCATTAAGAAGGGAGGTTCCAAATGGAGAAAAAGAGTCTTCCTGAAAGAAACTTGAATTTCAGAGGACCGTACGAAAGGAACTCAGAGGTCGGAGGGCAGAAGACAGACCCCCTTTTAGGCCCAGAGGAAAGCAGAAAACATTTGGTAGCCAGATAAAATATTTCCAATGTGGAAAGTATGGCCATATTGCTGCCCGAGTCCCGAAGAGCCCAGGCAATGTGAGATGGGGATCTCAATTCCCTGGTGTGACTTGATCACTCTAGTGGGACTAATCGAGACCCCGCACCTATTCACGACAAAAGTGCTACTACGGTATAAGTGTTGTAGGTCTGATTGACTCAAGGAGTGCTGTTACTCTAATATCAGGAAAGACAGGGGTCTCTAAAAGAACAAGAACGGGGAAGCAAATGGGCATAGCTTGTGTGCATGGCACAGTCATGACCTATCCTACCCAGTCCTTTTGGATATAAGTACAGGGGTTCCGGGCAAAGATGATAGGCCCCGTAGTCACTAGGCTCCCGTATACCGTGGTAGTGGGACGGAACTTCCCACATTTTGAAACTCTTCTAAAAATGAAATCCGATGAGAATGCGGAGTACAGACAGAATCTCCAACCCAGTTAATATTTCCTTTCGTTGACCACGAATTATGCTCCACCCAGGGAAAACAAAAGAAAACTAAAAAAGAAAGACGGAAAGAGAAAAGATTGGGACCTGGGTATAAGTTAAAACGGGCCCATGAGGGAGCCCTAGCCGCCTCCCAAGACAATCCCGAAGAGGAAGCAGAAACTTCCAACGCCCAAAACGCTTAGGGTGTGACCCCATGGAGGAGCATCTTCCTAGATTAGGGGATACGAGGAATTTTGGTAGGGTTCAAGCAAATGACCCCCTATTGCAGAGAATAAGAGAAGTGGTGGAGGAGGTAAATGGCATCTCAGTAACGGGAAGAGAAAACCCACCCAATCTGTATTTTATAACCAGAAAAGACCTCTTATACCAGTTTGTCAAGATCAATGAGGAGGTACTAGAACAATTGCTGGTTCCCCAAAGCTACCGACGGAAAGTCATGGACTTAGCTCATAGCCATCTTTTGGGAGGTCACCTGGGAGTGGACAAAACTTTGGATCGTATACTAAAAAGGTTCTATTGGGTATATTGGCTGAAGTAAAGAGACACTGTCTTTCATGTCCAAGACCCAGACTAAGGGCTCCCCTCGTACCATTGGCAATCATAGATGAACCTTCTGACAGGATTGCAATGGATCTGGTAGGACCACTGGAAAAAAAATAATAGGTGTCATTAGTATATTCTGGTTGTCTTGGATTACGCGACCAGACACCCCAAGGCATTTCCCTTGCGGACTGCAAGCTCAAGAAGTGTGGCCAAAGAGCTGGTACTCCTGTTCTCCAGAGTAGGGATACCCCGGGAAATCCTTACTGACCATGGTAACCCGTTCATCTCCAAGTTAATGACGGAGATGTGTAAATTATTGCCAATTCGGACACTACGGACTTCCGTGTATCATCCCCAAACGGACGGGTTAGTGGAACGGTTTAACCGCACCCTGAAGGGAATGATTCAAAAAGTAGTTGCCATGCCTCCTGTTGGCCATAAGAGAGGTACCCCAGGCCTCGACTGGGTTTTCACCCTTCCAGCTGTTATATGGACGCCATCCCCGGGGAATCCTGGACACCGTTTGTGAAGCTTGGAAAGACCAAGATATGCCTGGCCAGAATGTCAAAGAATTTGTGCAAAGCTTGAAAGAGAGGATGGACTAAGTGAGACTTCTCGTAAGAGAGCAGCTGGAACAAGCCCAAGCTAAACAGAAGACGTATTATGACGAAACTGCGCAAGTTCAGAATTTTCAGCCGGAAGATCGCGTGATGGTGTTAGTTCCTAAAGCCAAGAGTAAACTACTGGCTCAGTGGCAAGGGCCGTATGAAATTATAGAAGCACTGGGTGACGTAAACTATAAAATAAGACTACCTGAGTGACGGAAACAGGAACAAATATACCACATAAACTTGTTGAAGCCATGGCGGGACAGGGAAGTCGCAGTGAATTTTGACTCTTCGGTTTCCAGTTTGGAGAAACCATTACACGAGATACAGATATCTTCAGAGTTGTCCCCACAGCAGAGAACCGAAATGCTGCAGATGATCTACCGAAACCGCAACCTCTTTTCAGCACTTTCAGGGAGAACAACGGAAATTAGTCACTACATTACTACCGAGCCTGGTATGAAAGTGCGAATCAGACCATAGCGGATCCCGGAACCAAAGAGGGCAGAAGTACGGGAGGAAGTGAAGAGCATGCTAAAAGCTGGAATTATCGAGGAATCCTCTAGTGACTGGTGTAGCCCTATAGTCCTCATACCCAAGCCCGATGGCACCATATGGTTTTGCAGTGAAGATAAACGCCATATCTCAATTTGATGCCTATCCACTACCACGGATTGCCGAATTGGTGGATAACCTAGGAAAACCCTGTTTCTACTCAACATTGGACCTTACCAAGGGTTATTGGCAGGTTCCATTGGCCCAATCCTCCAAAGAGAAGATAGCCTTTGGTACACCAGAAGGTCTTTTTCACCAGAAGGTAATGCCCCTGACTGGGATATGCATGTGAAGAAGCTGGAGAAAGTCTTAGGAAGGCTGGTCTGACTGTAAAGCCTGCCAAGTGTAACCTGGGACAGATGGAGGTGAAATACTTGGGGTACGTAGTAGGTCGTGGATTAGTCCGACCTCAATTACAAAAAGTCGAGGCCATACAGGCATGGCCAAAACCCCTAAGGAAGAGACAGATACGTGCTTTCCAGGGCTTGATTGGCTACTACCCATGATTTGTTCAAGATTTCACTACAATAGCAGCCCAATTAACTGAGTGACCAAGTCGAGAGCTCCAGACACGGTCAAAAGGAATCCGGAGGCAGACCCATCCTTTGAAGCCCTGCGGTTAGCCTTGTGCCATGAACAGACGCCTCTGAGGTCGGGCTTGGGGCAGTGTTGTCGAAAGTGCAACAGGGAAATGAACACCCGGTGCTTTATTTAAGTCGGAAACTGTTACCCAGTGAAAAGAAGTACTCGGTGGTAGAGAAGGAATGTTTGGAAATTAAATGGGCAGTGGATGCCTTGCGGTACTACCTTTTGGGTCATCGATTCACACTGATCACAGACCTCGCCCCACTACAGTGGATGCACCGCAACAAGGGAGCCAATGCCAGAGTGATGAGGTGGTTCCTGTCCATGCAGCCCTTCTGTTTTGATGTGGTTCACAGACGAGACAGTCTCCAAGGTAATGCGGATGCCCTTTCCCGGTTCCACTGCCTCTCGGCAGATGCTCAACCCCCTGGTTTTGAACGGAGGGTGGGGGTGGGTGGTGTCACAAAGTCAGGCGGACCCACAGATACATTATAGAAGGAAGATATAATCAGGTCCATTAGTCCAGTGCTGACAGAATTAAAGCAATTAGCTGCACCTGAAGTGTCAAGCAGACTATCTAAATCCCCAGGAACTAACAGCAAGAGAATGGAGCCTGGGGGAAAGTAAGAGGACAGACACAGGAAGTGTGGGTGCTGGAATCAGAGAGAGACAAACCAAGGAAGCTGCTGTTGGAAACATGTCAAATCTGCTGAGGACTTGTGCTGCAGACTGAAGCCACCTGTAAGGCCGACTAAAATACTGAAAGGCTAGAATCTCCTTTTGTTCTTTATTACCCCCAGGGAATAGACTGTGGTACTTCACAAGATTTTATCTTCTAGAGTATACTTGGTACTTGTTACAAGTGTCCCTGGTGGTGGTTACTCAGAGAGAAGGATGGGTCAGAACCCTGGCAACAAGGTGGCACCATACCACATATCAGAGACTGTTGTATCCGATCCACAAGAACCCCTGCTAGAAGTAGCACGACAGGATCTATTTTTTTCTTTGTGAATCATATTTCTCCGGAGCAGAGAAGCTGCCAGGGTGTAGGCAGGGTGTTCCTGAATGTTTAGTAAGAACATTTATATAGATATTTTCATTTTTTTCTCAACGTTAATTACTACTTCTGGACCCTTGTTTATGAGCCCTAAAATAAACAAGTCTCCTACATCATAAATCATTGTGTTGCAGAACCTTTTGTTATAAAAATCCCTGTGGTAAACGGCTATCCTTGTCACTATATATATATATATATATATATATATATATATATATATATATATATATAAAATGATTGCCTATCAATGCCAATCAGCAAGTAAATCATTTTCCTTTCCAATTGGTAAGTATAATTTGACAGATATTGCATTCAAAATAAAAATTACTAAAATAAAATTGATAACATCAATGTTAAGAGATTGAGTACTGTATATACTCGAGTATAAGCCGACCCGAGTATAAGCGAGGCACCTATTTTACTACAAAATACTAGGTAAAATGAGTGACTCGAGTATAAGCCGAGGGTGGGAAATGTGCTGCCCCCTGTGTCCCTCTTGTGTGCCCTTTTCTTGTGTCCCCCTCTCTCTCCCTTGTCTATTCCCCCCTCTGCCTTCCCTGTGTCTCTTCCCCCCCTCCCTTATCACCCTCCTCAACCCCACTCCTCATCCTCATCCTCAACCTCCCTCCTCAACCCCCTCATCCTCAACCTCCCTCCTCAACCTCAACCTCCCTCCTCATCCTCAACCTCCCTCCTCAACCTCCCTCCTCAACCTCAACCCCCCTCCTCATCCTCCCTCCTCACCCTCAACCTCCATCCTCAACCTCAACCCCCCTCCTCAACCTCCCTCCTCAACCTACCTCCTCATCCTCAACCCCCCTTCTCAACGTCCCTCCTCAACATCACCCCCCTCCTCATTCTAAACCCCCCTCCTCATTCTACCCCTCTAAAAACCTCCCCTTCTCCCTTTCCATTCACTTACCTGCATCTGAAGCTTCTGCTCCGGCCTCCGCTCCTTCCGGGGTCTTGACGTGGCGCGCATGTGACGTCACGACATTAGCATATATCGGGTGCCGGCACCCGGTATATGCTAATGATGTGACGTCACATGCGCTCCACGTCATTAGCATATACCTGGTGCCGGCACCCGGTATATGCTAAAGACGTGACATCACATGCGCACCACGTCAAGACCCCGTAAGGAGCGGAGGCCGGAGCAGAAGCTTCAGATGCAGGTAAGTGAGGGGAAGGGAGAGGGGGAGGTATTTAGAGGGGTAGAATGATGAGGGGGGTTAAGAATGAGGGGGGATTCTAAGAATGAGGGGGGTTGAGGATGAGGAGGGGGGTAGAGAGACACGGGGAGGGGGGAGAGTGACTCGAGTATAAGCCGAGGGGGCCCTTTTTAGCCTTAAAAAAAGGGCTGAAAAACTCAGCTTATACTCGAGTATATACGATACTTTACAAGCTTAGACAACAAGGAAAAAAGGAAAAAAACATGTCTGTCATTAAAGGGATATTTTGCAAAGGCACATCACCATATTGTGTAAAGAACCTAGTGTTACTGTGTTAAAGATGCACATTGGGTCCAACTGTAGCCAAACTAAAGGGATAAACCTGAACTTAAGAGCTTACCAGTTTGTATTTCAGAGATTTGCTTGTTTTCAAAGCATCTTGTAATTTTTTAAAGTTGTCCAAAGACTTCAGGGCCAGAAGAATAAAAATCAATGTGTCATCTTCTTCTGCTATAGGTATATGTGCTACTAGTACATGTGTTATGGCTTCCAATCTTTCCTCTTTTTTTCAAGTCTCCCAGATATGTCGCCATCCACCTGCCCATTTTCGATCCTCTCTTGCAGGAGCTAGAAAGAAAAAATAAGAGGGAATTCATAAGATTCAGACATATTACCGAGAGCAACGTTAAATGCCCTGTTGTAATTAATGAGCACTTTCCATTTGACCATGTGAAAAGGTGACTACTAAACTATGTTTTCCTTCTTTTTATTCAGCATACAAACTATGCAAACTACATCAATATTCTACTTTTTTAGCACAAAATTGTTGGTGTTGACTTAGGATTCATCTTAGAGCATTTTTTAGGTTTAGCCTTACATCAAGGTAAAACAATATACAGCAAGCATATTGCTTTAAAATACAAATATTCTCAGTATTCCTTCAGCTGTGTTCTCCTTCTTCAGTGAGTCTTTGCAGCTTGTTGCACTCTCACCTATACTAGTAGTTTTTTATTCCTTGGGTGTATATTGAAGGTGTGTTTGCACTTAAAGGATCACTGTAATGATCCGAGAGCTTGAGCTAGATATTTTAATTGATCGTTATTAAAATTAACATTAAACTTATTTTCAAAATTCAGACTAAGTTTCTGATGGTATCCTTCCACTGTAAGGTCAGTTGGGGGAGTGGCTTTGTCAAGTAGGGAGCTACTTAAATTTCAGACTCAAAGTTATACCAACATTGGCTGGTGGCTTAGGGGCCCTATTAAATTCACCAAATTGTTTTTCCTAGAGCCTGTGAAGGAGTCCACAAAAGTTACGGCTATAAAATTGGCCTCTTTTAGCTACCTTCCAATGATCTACGGGTTACAGGTGAAAAAACAACAGTGGTTGCAAAAATCGTAACTCCGACCCACCTAAGCCTTTGATCTTTCAAGCCCATAAATGTTACAATCGCAAATCAATTTTAAATTGCTACAAGTCCTCAAACCTGCAATTGTTTTCACACCTATAAAATGGCAAATGTAGCAAAAAATCCTACGGATAGTAGATAGGACCCGCAAGGGGGTTAAACTCCTGTCCTTAGCACTGTAAAAGTAAAAATGAACACACTACTATATTTTAAATTACAGAGAAAGCGATGAAAGTTGTTAAAATGAATATTTCAACATTCTCAAGCTTGCAAATCTGCAATAAAAAATATTTTTTTTTATGTTTAATTTCTGTGTTATATCGATCCGGGCAATCAATGTGTTGATACATATAATAGAACTCTAGAATGGACTAGAATATTAGAATATTATATTTATTGATTTTTTCATACTGCATTATTTCTGGAATGCAAGTCCGATGGCAACTCAGACTTCAAGTGATTGAAATGTAACCTCCATGTTTTAGTGACATAATGATGACGATCTCTTTTACTATTGGCTCCGTCTAAACCCATAACTACGGGTTTGAATAATTTATCATGTTCACACCCGGAAATGCTATGCACCGAAGCATGTTTCACAGATTTGGATTTCAGCCATGTAGTTGCGGCCTTTTTTAATTTAATCACTCTGTAACTCCTGCAAATTTGGAATTTAATAGGGCCCTTATTGTGTTAAAGAGGTTTCCCTTCACAACAAGCCTTTGCTGTTGTGGCAGTCTATAAATACCTGTTTATTTTCTTTTCAAAATGAATCATAAGATTTGTATCTCAGTCCATCCCCATCCTCCACATATTGACCTTAACATAATGGAGACAAAAATTCCATACTTGAATCTCAAAATATGAAAAAATATATATATATTGCCATTATAAATGATTAATTAGGAATTTTATTAATAATGCATAACTAGTTAAACTTTTTAAGGCAATACAGTGGTCCTTTAACACAATAGCTTACATCCATTTGTGGTATACTGCAATCAGCTATCAGTCTTATATTGGACTGTGAACCTGCTCTATAATTAATATACTTATATTTAACAATATTTGTTTGTGAACTGTTAAAATGTTACATTTATTCCCCCAAAAATCTGCAAGCTCAAAAAAAGATAAAAAATCTGTTAACTTCATAAAATTTGTCTTTTTAGCTAAAATACATCCAAAAGCCGAAATGTATTACATTCTTCTGTGGCAAGGGATAGCATGAATAAGTCCTATGATCTTGGTGGATCAACACATTTTGTTTATGGGGAGCGCTTAGGCTTTGTTTGGGGGAGATTATACCCTTTTGCTAGTGCTTAGTCATCAGTGTGAATGTGATAATACTTACAGTATGAGGTTCCAGAATGGGTATTGGAAAAAAGACTATGACAGTCCTTCCTAGATGTTACAGCCTATAAGTGAAGTCGTTTAGTGATTACTAAGCTCTCCCCATACATGATACATGGGTTGTTCTTATTTTTTACTCTATTTTTTTTAGATTGATAAATAATAACTGACCTAATTAGCAATCAGACATCCACTGTTCTTCTTTTTTCTTCTATCTATAACAGGAACTTTATGTAATTTGGGGTTTTTATTAGAGAGCCTTCTAGGCAGGAGAATCCACTGAGATCATTATCTTTCAATTTATCCATTGCCACAGAAGAATTTAATATATTTTGGCTTTTGAATGTCTTTTAGCTAAAACGATACATTCTATACAGATTTGTAAAGTGGGTGTTAAGCACCAAGATTATTGAGAGTATTAGTTTACTCTTTAATTTACCTATTTTTTCATGCTATATCAAATTTTGCCTATAAAGAGGTATATTTTGTTTCTAAAAGTATTCAGATTTTTTTCTTTTAAGTGCTTTATACTTTACAGTAATGATTCACAACCCCCTCCTCACAGACCCCCAGGCTGGTCAGGGTAAAGATGTCCCACTGTGGGAATCCAGGTAAGATAAGTAGAAGTTCCACAGCCTCCTGAATACTAGTTGCCTCACCTGTGTGCACGCAGTGGGAATCCTAAATCATGACCTGTCTGGGGGTTCTCGAGGAGAGGAGTTGGAAACAATGCTGTACATGATTTATTAATGATTGTATTTTTTACTTTTTTAATTAAAGTGAACTCTTGTTAAGTGATGTTCATCTCAACTGAAAGATGAAATTATACATTTTGTATTGTTTAAATTACACTCAAACATTTCTACCATAGTCACGTGTTTTACCTTCTGTAATGTGATCCAGCACAAAGAGTTAATACTTTTTAAAAAAGTCATTAGGTAGCCTCTGTGAATACATGAAATTCATTAACATGACATAAATCATTAAAATGTATGAGATAAATGTAGTTGTATTTATAAAATGTCTTATTTTCAGTTGAAGTAAGATATAATATGATCAATTTCATGATTATAAAATCCACATGAGTTGAATATAACCTGATTAATTCATTTTTGGGGTTTTTAATTTATATCACTTAAACATATTTTACAAAATAATGCTTTATATTTTATATACAATATTCAGTAATGTGTTTGTGTAATCTACTGCTTTTGTAATTTTCTGATTATGCTCTCTACCCTTTAATGTTATAAGTGTCATAATTAAGTTATTGTTAATGTTATTAATGTAGGATTTATAAATGTTGCGTCTATTTATTGTTTGTTTTTGCAGTATGCCAAGTTATGCAGGTATTATTTTTTTTTGGGCAGCCATTTATAAAATGAATTATTTGGATAAAAGTACTTCTTACCAAAATACATTATATTAATATATTAATTTCCAGTGTTAATTTGCTGCAGTATATATTTATTCTGTTTCATGATATGACACTTGTTCATTGTATCTGAAATGTTTTGCGAAAGTTATAGATGATTTTACTCAAAGAACCTTGGTTATTATTGCAGACAATACTTGATGAAACCCTTTATCATTTGGAGTTATTCCCACTTGAACATTGGCACAATACACTCAAATAAACTGTGGAAAGGATTGACAACAAAACTGGAGCAATTAACATGAAGTGAATAGATTCAGGTAACCTCCAAACAAAAGTTATTTTATAATTAGAACATTTCTGTTCCAATATAATGACCAATGAAGTGTGCATGACTTAATGGACATAGACATAAATCATCACAATTCAAGAGTATGATGGGTTTAATTACAGTAAATACAAGGACATATTAAAGAGAACTGGATGGCTCTGTTTCTTGATACACTCTCATAATAACCTTCAAGATTAGGAAAGGCACCTTTGAAGTGTGAGTCCAATTTGGAAACTTAAAATTAATGTTTAACTACAATGTAAGAGGGTTGAATAAGAATCTACAGGTTCACAATATGCTTATATACAATTTAGATCCACTCATCTTACTTCTGATTTCCTGACTCTGACCTTGCCTTGTCTTTCAATGAAGGTATTCAGTGTAGTAGATATAAATGTTCTATGAACATTAACCTTACCCAACCAACAACGGGCATTGCTGGGGCAATGTAAATTTAGAAAGCAGGACATGAAAGCATGCTTCCATAAAAAGTCTGGCTCCCATACTAATCAAGTGGTATAATTTACGTTATGCCCTGAAATCGGCTGCTGGGGGGTTCTCTACATTACATTTTTTTGTTAATCTTTTCACTCTCAATATTACAGCACTCAGCTCACATCTGTGAATCCTGCCCCATCTGCAAGAGATTCCAATATAGGGAGTATGTGTTCATATTACACCAAAACCCTTGCTCACTGTGCCTTACCACTACACCTCACCGACGAGGCCCAAAGAAGGCTGTTTTTGCTGTTTCTCCTGTTCAGGGTAGAATTGCCTGGTATTTCGGGGCTGGGTCACTCTAGTGAGTGTGAGCAGACTGATATACTACAGGATATTTCTGCCTGTGAAGGGCACAAGTAAGCTTAAAGAGGTTGCTCTCAGAGTGGGTTATCATGTCCACAGAACTAACCTATTAAGGTTAGTTCGTTCTCTGATTGAGCACCTCTATTTTGTTTTTTTGTATTGCTATTTGCAGCATTTGAGTATTAAAGAGGCAGTGAAAGCTCCAGGTAAAGGTATCTAGTTAACCACTTGTTTGTTAAAGAAATATGGGCCAGATTCAATTTGAAGCCCGCAACTCGATTGCAGATAGCGGAATGTCTGTGAGTGTGTTGGGCCAAGACCGTAAACCATGCACTGGTTTGTAGCAGTTCAGGACGAGAATATGATCAATTCAGCAAGCCTGTAACCGCCCATTACGAATCAGCCAATAGATAATTAGACTGTCATTATTACGGCAGTAAAACAGTAACAGAGGTAACATGTCAATCAATTAGATTCGGGGGTGGGATATGCGATCAGAATAGCAAATCCCAAAAATACGGAATTATAAAAATGAATGCCAATACTGTTCTAGTCCATATGGGTGGCCTGATATGTATAAACTCATTGATACACGAAATAGATTTAACCCCGAAATTTCACATAAGAATAATTTATATTTCCTGCCGATTTGCGAGCTTGAGACTGTTGTGCAATTAATTCTAATGTCTTTCATCGTCTTCTGCGTCATTTACAGTACAGTATTATTTTTTTATTTGCATTTACAGTGCTACAAACATGTGTTTAACTCCCTTGCAGGTCCTCTCTAGCACTCATAGGAGTTTCTCCTTCATTTGCAATTTACGGGTGTGAAACCATTTGCGGGCTTGGGGAATTGGAGCAATTGAATAGCGATTTGCAATATTAGCGATCGTAATTGTTGTGGAATTGAAAGATTAAAGGTTTCTGGATAGTGATGTCGCGAACCTAAAATTTTCGGTTCGCGAACCGCGAACGCGAACCTCCGCAAATGTTCGCGAACCGGCGAACATTGGCGAACCGCCATAGACTTCAATGGGCAGGCGAATTTTAAAACCCACAGGGACTCTTTCTGGCCACAATAGTGATGGGAAAGTTGTTTCAAGGGGTCTAACAACTGGACTATGGCATGCCGGAGGGGGATCCATGGCAAAACTCCCACGGAAAATTACATAGTTGATACAGAGTCTGGTTTTAAGCCATAAAGGGCATAAATTACCTAACATTCCTAAATTGTTTGGAATAACATGCTTTAAAACATCAGGTATGATGTTGTATCGATCAGGTAGTGTAAGGGTTACACCTTACATGACTGGGGGGTCTATAGGTGACATTAGTACTGACCTTTATCTGACTGGGTGTCTATAGAGTGACATTAGTACTGACCTTTATATGACTGGGGGTCTATAGGTGACATTAGTACTGACCTTTATCTGACTGGGTGTCTATAGAGGGACATTAGTACTGACCTTTATAGGACTGGGGGTCTATAGAGGGACATTAGTACTGACCTTTATCTGACTGGGTGTCTATAGAGGGACATTAGTAATGACCTTTATCTGACTGGGGGTCTATAGAGGGACATTAGTACTGACCTTTATCTGACTGGGTGTCTATAGAGGGACATTAGTACTGACCTTTAGCTGACTGGGTGTCTATAGAGGGACATTAGTAATGACCTTAATCTGACTGGGGGTCTATAGAGTGACATTAGTACTGACCTTTAGCTGACTGGGTGTCTATAGAGGGACATTAGTAATGACCTTTATCTGACTGGGTGTCTATAGAGGGACATTAGTACTGACCTTTAGCTGACTGGGTGTCTATAGAGGGACATTAGTACTGACCTTTATCTGACTGGATGTCTATAGAGGGACATTAGTACTGACCTTTAGCTGACTGGGTGTCTATAGAGGGACATTAGTAATGACCTTTATCTGACTGGGGGTCTATAGAGTGACATTAGTACTGACCTTTAGCTGACTGGGTGTCTATAGAGGGACATTAGTAATGACCTTTATCTGACTGGGTGTCTATAGAGGGACATTAGTACTGACCTTTAGCTGACTGGGTGTCTATAGAGGGACATTAGTACTGACCTTTATCTGTCTGGGGGTATATAGGTGACATTAGTCCTGACCTCCTGCTGCAGTATTATTACTCCCAGTACTCCCAGGCTTGCTACTATTAGATATAATAACCTCAGTTTTGTTTCCTTAACTGTTGGTAACATCAAAATATGATTATTAAATATTTCATATTTGTTTTTGTTTTTCTCCCAAAGTGAACCCCTTTGTGTGTGTCCCACAGATGTGGCGTTTCCGCTCTGCGTATGTTGGATTTGCACCGCTCAAAAAGTATGAAAAGAGATCCCCCCCCTTGAAGCCCATTAATGACATGATCAGTAAATTGTATGTAACAGATTCCAGTGTTTAGGGTTTATGACTAAATACTGCGATCATATCACGTATAACAAAAATCCGTATTTGTCGTATTATTCAGACGCGCGTGCATCTTTGTGTTACATTTCCTGATACTTTTATTATCTTGATCTTTATATATTTACTAGCGACTTGCCCATCAAAAAATGGCGGCAATAAGATTGTAAGGCAGGTAATGGTTTGGACGAGACATTCATTCTGTTGGCGGTCGGAGATCCTTCAGCGCTCATTGCGAGGCTGTTGGTTGTATTTTTTTTCTGATAGGCGCTTTTGCTGTTATACTTTGGTCGGCGGTGATGTGTTTTTTGCGCTTATTGCAAGGCTTTGTATGCTATGAGCAGCGTTGGCGCTCGTTGTAAGGAGCGCAATGTTTTTTTTGTGTATATGTATTTTTGTATGCTAATGAAATAATTACTAAATGAATATACTTTACCTATTTGTAAGTAATATATGCAGGAAGCATTGTGCTGAAGAGCTGACAATCTGTTTTCATGTTCCTGCAGCATACAATGTAGGTTTTCAGTGCTGTGGAGCTGCTGTGTAAGTGTCAGCAATGTGTGCAGTGTGTAGTGTAAATAGGCTGCGTGCGCGAGGGGAAGCCGTTAGGGTAGCTGGGTACTTCCGCATTGTGTAAGTTAGTGTTGTAAAATGGCGGGGAATGTGTATGTGGTACGCGGGTGTGGATGATTTAGCGTCCTTGTTAATAGTGTATCTTTACCTTGCTTTTTAGGAAAATCCGTATGTGTTTTGCGTGTTTAGGGTCCTGTAGCCTCGTTTTCTTTTTTTCAAGGGCCATTTTTTCTCTCACTTAGGTGTTTTCGGGTGTCTAAACTCATGAATTTGGACTTAAATGGAGGTGTAACTTCACTTGCAGAGGTCCTCGGTGCCCGCCTTGCTGTGGGTAAGCTTTTTATGTGTTTGTTGTGTGTATTTATTGTGTTTTTAATGTTTTTAAGTGCGTGCGGTTCGGGCGTTAAGGTCGTATTTTTTCTAAGTCCCGTATTTTTGGATGGTAAGTCCGTAAATTTGATGGTGTAAGTCCCGCCTGCGGCTCATTGCAGCCGACGTGGGAGCCTTCGGCGCTCCTTGCCAGCAACTCTGGCCCTCGCTTCGCAAGCCCGCAGCGTTAGCAACAACCCGCCTGCTCAAAACTATATATGTGATATCTGTAACGTCTTCCCCAGTTGGCACTTGTAAATCGGCTAAGCAACAAAAAAAATGGCGTCCGGAAAAAATGAAAACGAGGCTACACGACCCCAAACCGCGCAAAACATCCACAGCCATGTACGACTTTTACCTAGGAACAGACGAGGTACAAAATACACTATTATAAATAATGGAAACTGCTGGCGAGCCGCGTAACACATACACAATCGCCGCCATTTTACAACACTAACTTGCAACTAATAACATTACAAATCTAAAATGGCGCGTTACACGACTATACAAGCGGTTTCCCCTCGTGCACTGCGCACATTGCTGACACTTACATTTCGGGTCACCAACAGTCCAAATGTACACTGTAAGCTGCAGGAAAATCAAAACTGATTGTTAGCTCTTCAGGTTATTGATCACTGGATATATTAATTACAAATAGGTAAAGTATTTTAGTAATTAATTAATTAATTATTATTAAAAAAATATATATAAAAAAAATATGCTTAATAGCATATTTTACACTGCGGTTACTTTACATACATTAACGCTTCGCACTTCCTAATACATTTGTTCATTCACAATAGTTATTATCGTGCATTCATTTAATAAGTATTAATTAGTAATGGAAAATAAAAATGTAGACTTTACACTACACTAAAATGTTTTACTTTTTACTCTGCAGTTATATATCTGGATTACTGCTCATTGGCTGCCAGCGATAGCACTCTCAAAGCAGTTACAAATCTAAATCACTTTATTATGCTCTGAGACCTGAATACATTTTTTAATTTACACTGCACAAAAATTTTTATATATTTAACACTGTACTTATATATCTGTCTTTGCGATGAGCGCCGAAGATTGATCGTTGCAAAGCATGAAACATGAAGGACACGAGGAAAGAGACTCACAATGAGCGCCGAAGGTCCTCAGAGTTCAAAAAGCATCACATTGTGTGGCAAACAGCATTGCCATGGCTTCAAACTTTATTGCCCCATCATTTGTGCCAGGCAAGTCGCTAGTGATATAATATAACATAATGCAATACAATATTATACAGTACACATGGGTGTTGGAACGGGGGGGGGGAAAGGGGTAACAACCCCTGCCCCCCCCCCCCCCCCAGATTTCTTATCGTATGTATGTATGCATATAGATGCTAACAGGGGAGGAGAGAGGGGGAGGAAACACAGGGGAGAGGGAGAGGAAGACACAGGAGAGGGGAGAGGGGGAGGAAGACACAGTGGAGAGGGGGAGGAAGACACAGGGCAGAGGGGGGAAGAGAAACAGGGTAAGGGAGAGGTGGGGGGAAGAGACATATGGGAGGGGGGAGAGACACAGGAGAGAGTGGGGGTAGAGACACAGGGGAGAGGGGGGAAGAGACTAATGGGAGGGAGTGGTGAGGAGACACCGGGGAGAGAAAAGGGGTTAAAGACACAGAGGAGGGGGGAAGAAACACAGGGGAAGGGAGAGGGGGTAGAGACACAGGGGAGAGGGGGTAGAGACACAGGAGAGAAGGGGGAAGAGACACAGATGAGGGGGGAGAGACACAGGGGAGAGGGAAGGGGAGAAAGACACAGGGGAGGGGGGAAAGAAACCCGGGAAGGGAGAGGGGGGTAGAGACACAGGGGAGGGGGGAGTGACACCGGGAAGAGGGAAGGGGGAAAAGACACAGGAGAGGGAGCAAAGAAACACTGGGGAAGGGAGAGGGGGTAGAGACACAGGCAAGGGTGGGAGAGACACAGGGGAGAGGGGGGGGGGAGAGAGACACATGGGAGGGAGTGGGGGGGAGACACAGGGGAGAGGGGGGAGAGAGACACATGGGAGGGAGTGGGGGGGAGACACAGGGGAGGTCTTCTGCTTTATTATTATTATTATTATTATTACTATATAATGTGTAATACGGACCACTTTTTGGCAATGAGCGCCGCAGGCCTCTATATATCATTCCTGGCTTATTCAGATATATGGAGGATGAATCCGTGGACGTACCTGAATCCCACAAGAGAGTGGTCGCCATGTTCATGTGGTGTTTATTATGACACTAGCGACTTGCCCGTCAAAAAATGACGGCAATGTTATTGTAACTGAGCTAATGTTGTTTTGTGTGTAATAGTAAACATGTAATACATTAATAAATGAATAGTCTTTACCTTTTTGGAAGCATTGTGTTGAAGAGCTGTGAACCTTGTTTGCACACAGACCTACAGCACCAAGCACACTGACAGTACACACAGACCCATAGCACCAAGTACACTGGCAGTGCACACAGACCTAAAGCACCAAGCACACTGACAGTACACACAGATTAACAGCACCAAGTACACTGACAGTACACACAGACCTACAGCACCAAGTACACTGGCAGTGCACACAGACCTATAGCACCAAGCACACTGACAGTACACACAGACCTACAGCACCAAGTACACTGCCAAGTACACACAGACCCATAGCACCAAGTACACTGGCAGTGCACACAGAACTACAGCACCAAGAACACTGACAGTGCACACAGACCTACAGCACCAAGCACACTGACAGTACACACAGACCCATAGCACCAAGTACACTGGCAGTGCAAAAAAAACCTACAGCACCAAGTACACTGACAGTACACATTGACCCACAGCACCAAGTACACTGATAGTACACACATATATACAGCACCAAGAACACTGACAGTGCACACAGACCTACAGCACCAAGCACACTGACAGTACACACAGACCCATAGCACCAAGTACACTGGCAGTGCAAACAGACCTACAGCACCAAGTACACATTGACCCACAGCACCAAGTACACTGATAGTACACACATATATACAGCACCAAGTACACTGACAGTACACACAGACCTACAGCACCAAGTACACTGACAGTACACACAGACTCACAGCACCAAGCACACTGACAGTACACACAAACCTAAAGCACCAAGTACACTGACAGTACACATTGACCCACAGCACCAAGTACACTGATAGTACACACATATATACAGCACCAAGTACACTGACAGTACACACAGACCTACAGCACCAAGTACACTGACAGTACACACTGACTCACAGCACCAAGCACACTGACAGTACACACAAACCTACAGCACCAAGCACACTGACAGTGCACACAGAACTACAGCACCAAGAACACTGACAGTGCACACAGACCTACAGCACCAAGCACACTGACAGTACACACAGACCCATAGCACCAAGTACACTGGCAGTGCAAACAGACCTACAGCACCAAGTACACATTGACCCACAGCACCAAGTACACTGATAGTACACACATATATACAGCACCAAGTACACTGACAGTACACACAGACCTACAGCACCAAGTACACTGACAGTACACACAGAATCACAGCACCAAGCACACTGACAGTACACACAAACCTACAGCACCAAGCACACTGACAGTACACACAGACCTACAGCACCAAGCACACTGACAGTACACACAGACCTACAGCACCAAGCACACTGACAGTACACACAGACCTACAGCACCAAGCACACTGACCGTATACACAGACCTACAGCACCAAGTACACTGACAGTACACACAGACCTAAAGCACCATGTACACTGACAGTACACATTGACCCACAGCACCAAGTACACTGATAGTACACACATATATACAGCACCAAGTACACTGACAGTACACACAGACCTACAGCACCAAGTACACTGACAGTACACACAGACTCACAGCACCAAGCACACTGACAGTACACACAAACCTACAGCACCAAGCACACTGACAGTACACACAGACCTACAGCACCAAGCACACTGACAGTACACACAGACCTACAGCACCAAGTACACTGACAGTACACACAGACCTAAAGCACCAAGTACACTGACAGTACACACATATATACAGCACCAAGTACACTGACAGTACACACAGACCTACAGCCCCAAGTACACTGACAGTACACACAGACTCACAGCACCAAGCACACTGACAGTACACACAAACCTACAGCACCAAGCACACTGACAGTACACACAAACCTACAGCACCACCACACTGACAGTACACACAGACCTACAGCACCAAGCACACTGACAGTACACACAGACCTACAACACCAAGTACACTGACAGTACACACAGACCTAAAGCACCAAGTACACATTGACCCACAGCACCAAGTACACTGATAGTACACACATATATACAGCACTGAGTACACTTACAGTACACACAGACCTACAGCACCAAGTACACTGACAGTACACACAGACTCACAGCACCAAGCACACTGACAGTACACACAAACCTACAGCACCAAGCACACTGACAGTACACACAGACCTACAGCACCAAGCACACTGACATTACACACAGACCTACAGCACCAAGTACACTGACAGTACACACAGACCTAAAGCACCAAGCACACTGGCAGTGCACACAGACCCATAGCACCAAGTACACTGGCAGTGCACACAGACCCATAGCACCAAGTACACTGGCAGTGCACACAGAACTACAGCACCAAGTACACTGACAGTACACACAGACCCATAGCACCAAGTACAATGACAGTGCACACAGACCTACAGCACCAAGCACTCTGACAGTACACACAGACCCATAACACCAAGTACACTGGCAGTGCACACAGACCTAAAGCACCAAGCACACTGACAGTACACACAGATTAACAGCACCAAGTACACTGACAGTACACACAGACCTACAGCACCAAGCACACTGACAGTACACATAGACCTATAGCACCAAGCACACTGACAGTACACACAGACTCACAGCACCAAGCACACTGACAGTACACACAAACCTACAGCACCAAGCACACTGACAGTACACACAGACCTACAGCACCAAGCACACTGACAGTACACACAGACCTACAGCACCAAGTACACTGACAGTACACACAGACCTAAAGCACCAAGCACACTGGCAGTGCACACAGACCCATAGCACCAAGTACACTGGCAGTGCACACAGAACTACAGCACCAAGTACACTGACAGTACACACAGACTCACAGCATCAAGCACACTGACAGTACACACAGGCGCTCATTGCAGGCGAGCCTCGCATAGCGAGGCGAGCCGTTAATACGGACCACTTTTTTATGGAGCAAACTGCTACATATGTATATTAATAACTATACAACTTTCCAAACATACACATCTCATTGCAATACGCTAGTAATAATAATAATGCACAAGAGTCCTTCAGCACTGCACTGGACACTGAATAAACTTGCCTAGCTATGGTTTTCCCTATTGATGGAGTCATCCAAACTGTCCCTCCTCTCAGTAAGACTGCAATGTACTTATGATTCCAAAATAGCTGCTGTCCATGAGGTAGAAGGGTGTAGAAGGGAGTTTATGCTGCTGATTGGCTGGAATGTGTCTGCTGACTGTGACATGCAGGGTCAAAGTTTGCTCAATGATAAAGTATTGGGGGCGGGTCGAATCTCGCATATGTTCGCAGTTCGCCGCGAACGCGAACATGCTATGTTCGCCGAAAAAAGTCCGCCGGCGAACTATTCGCGACATCTCTATTTCTGGAGGCCATAACACATAAACCGTTTGGAGCCCACAAAAAGACGCCAATTGAATTGCAAATTAACTTGCTGCCTCACTTATTGGCTACAGTAACTTGTGAAAGCTCAATTGAATCGGGCTCACAGTCTGTATTTAATTATTTTAAACATCGAACAAATATTTTGAGTTCCATGGTGATCCGGTGGTTAGGATTCGGTGCTTTCACTGCTGCAACCTGGGTTCCATTTCTGTCAGGGAACCAAGAGGTACACCACCCTGAAGCCATGCAGGGTTGGGCCTGGTCAGTACTTGGATGGGAGACCACCTAGGAATACCAGGATCTGTATGCTGTGGCCCACTGGAGAAAGAACTGGCAATCTACTCCACTATCTCTGCCATGAATACCAAATGGATCAGCATGGTGTGTTACCGTCCATGAGGTCACAGAAAGTAAGACACAACTGAACAATGAAAACACACAAAAGCACTTTGCATATTATCAAGTCATGTTCTTCAAAATAGAATAGTAAGAATGTCCATTATGGAAACCAATTTGGGTTTGTCCAACATTTATGAGCTTTTATTTTTCGCAACACATTTTTGTGGTATTTTAAAATATATTACAAAATGTAACCCTACTGATTTTGCCACCCGGAATGCTTCACATTGGTACCATTAACATGTAACCCTTAGCATCACATGGAGATAAGACAAGTTCCACGCTTTTTTGGCAGCTCTTCGTTTTTTAAAATGTATTGCACATACCTTTTGCCTTTAATCACAAATTTTAACATTGCAAAGTTCAGGAAATTAATCTTTTAAAATGAAGTCCAAATGTGAAGCTCCAGAAACACATTAATCCATAAGGTAGAAAATGTAATCTAGATAAAATATGTATTTTAGCAGTACAATTCTAAGTCTGTCTGCCTTTTCAGCAACCTGTTACTAATAAAATAAAAAAACATATATATTACACTATTAATTTCAAATGACTTAGAGCTGTTGATTCAAAACAGTTGCTTATTTTCCCAATATTTTAAATGTATATCTAAATTTATATATATAAAATGGTTTCCCCACCCCCAGCGCTGCTTACATATATCCCTATTAAATTCCATCAACATGGAAAACTGTAGCTGTAACGTAGGCCGCAAGACTTGTAGCTATTAAATTGGCCCTGTAAAGCAAGCCGCCAACGACTTGCGGGGTAAGGGCGAAAAAAGGCTACGGGACGTGGATATTTGAAATGCGCTCCCTGAAATCCTTTGATCCGTCAAGCCGGTAACTGTAAAGTTCCAATCACGCTATTAAATTGCAATGCCTCCAACTCGCAAATGGAGCCAAAAAGCCAGTGGGTACTAGAAAACGACCTGCTTGGGGGTTAAAGTGCTATCCGTAGCACTGTTAATACAAATATACACACACTACTGTATATATAGTTAAAGGGAAAGTGATGTTAGGTATTACAATTAATAGCACAACTTTCTCAAGCTCGCATATCTGCAATATAAAATACTTTATTTTCAGTCCAATTTCTGCGTTATATCGATCCCGGCAATCAATGTGTTAATACATATAATGGAACTTGCATGGACTAGAATATAATATTTACTGACATCAATTTTGCAGTATTTCTGGAATGTGGGTCCGATCTCAACTCGTAATTGAAGCCTGTAAAGCTTTGAAATCCAACCTCCATTATTTCAGTGACGTAATGATGACAATCTCTTTTGCCATTGGCTCCATCTAAACCCGTAACTACGGGTTTGACTAATTGATCATTCTCACGGCCACACATGCAAAATATGGTTTACGGATTTGAGTCTCAAGGCCGTATCTCGCTCCATGGTCAAATTCCATCGCTCTAGCCAAATTTCACACCTGCAGCCGTTGCGGGACTCTTGTTGCCGATACGGGCTTGGAATTTAATAGGCCTAATAGTCACCCTGTACTAACCTGTAGAAACATTACATTCAAGTATGCTTTTTATCCCTTAACTAACCTCGAACACTCAATTTGAAGCCCACAACTCGATCGAAGACGTCCGTATGTCTGCAGGTGTGTTGCAGGCTCCTGTTTCGGTGTCCAATATGCAATCAGACACGCAAACCCGCAAAAATAAAAAATTATGAAAATGAATGCCAATACTGTTCTAGTCCATATGGGTGGCCTGATATGTATTAAATCATTGATACCCAAGATCGATTTGACCCTGAAATGAAACATAAAAATAAATGTTATATACTGCTGATTTGCGGGCTTGAGACTGTTGTGCAATTTATTCTAGTGTCTGTCATCGCTTTTCCCATTATTTACAGTGCAATATTGATTTTTTATTTGCATTTACAGTACTACGAATAGGTGTTTAGCCCCTTTGCAGGTCCTCTCTAGCACTCGTAGGATTTTACCCATTTTTTTTTGCCATTTACAAGTGTGAAAACATTTGCGGCTTGGGGAAATTGAGCAATTGAATAGCAATTTGCGATTTTAGCCATCCTAACTCTTGAGAAAGTGAAAGATCAAAGGCTTCGGGAGGCTGTAAGTTACGGGTTTAATCATCACAATTTTTTCAAGGCCGTAACTCGGAACCCGTTTGGAGCCTGCAAAAAAGACGCCAATTGACTTGCAAATTAACGTGCGACCTCACTTGCAGGCTACCGGATCGTCCGAAACCTCAATTGAATAAGGCCCCTTCAATCCAACAGCAGAAACAATGCAGAAAGCTACAGCAGCACTGGTAAGTTGCATCATCAAGGGAGCAGAAAGAGAGGTGCTGTTTTGGGAACTAAGTCTACAAATCTCATGAGGCTTTGCTGCAGAGACTATTGTACCTGCCTCTGATTGGCCAAAATAAATTTTGAATTTTATGCTATTTTTAGCAGGGATTTTGCAGGGGTGCTAACTCTCAAAATTGACTGCTAGCAAACGAGATTTACCAAAATTAAGGGTAAGTTTAATAGTGATTATTTGGGTATGTTTTCAAGCAAAAAATGTTTTCATACACTACAGATTCTAAGATGCATTCACAATCCATGAAACTTAAATATGCCTTTAACGAATAATGTGAATGTAATGTTGCTGTGTTAATTGATGACATTAGTTTCTTATTTTATGAGGTCATATATAATACACTGTAGTAAATGGTATAATATCAAATATCATTGAGATTAGCCGTGCAATTCCGAGTTCAAACATAAAATTAATTTGCAGCTGATTTTGGCCCAATATAAAATTAAAAACAAAGAAAAAAAGCTTGCAAGTTATTATTCAGGTCATTTCTACAAGGACAGTTTATTTGTGACTTTCTGCAGAATGGTGTCACCTGAACATGAATTGACCATGCATTCCTGTTGCATTCTTTTAATCGGGGGCCGAAAGAAATACAGTGTAAATAGTTAGGGTTCAGGCTGTGCATTTTCCTCAGAGTCATGGCAACCAGCCAAAAAAGCATAACTTGCAATCTCTAAGAACAAGATATTGTATGTTCTTTTGCTTGAAGCGCAAATGGAGAATAGAGTCTGCATGTGTTTGTCCTACCAAAGAAACAACGGTGATTATGTGGGACAGAGGGGAAGAAAAGGACACATAACAGATTATCTGTCTCAAATTCACAATCATGCCTTGTTTAAAAGAAAATTATCCCCTCTAGCAAACCACATGACCCAGAATGCATTAATGTTTGTTGGCAGGATCCAAGCAGACAAGAGCCAAAAACCATGAGTGTTTGCCTAAAAGGTCATTTTATTGTAATTGTGTGTTGCCAGGCATCTTCTGTTGAGACCTTTTGCTCCATTAGTGTTGCATGTTATGTTCAATCTGTAGGTCGGTCTACAAGTGCTGTAAGCACAACTACTAGTGCTGTATATTTATTCCTGTATGTGAGATGTACAAATGATTTTATTAATATTAACTTGCATTTATATAGCACTAAATAGCTAGCAAATACTTGTGTGCTTTTATTATATATTTATATATATATATATATATATATATATATATATATATATATATATATATATAATTTATTTATATATATATATTTGCATGTCCCTGCTCAGCTTCCCAGAGTGAAATAACTGTATTTATTGGAATTCTGAGCATGAAACACATTTTTTTACTTATTTTAGACATTCAAATGTGAACACAGATGTACTATTTATTTACTGTACTACTGTACGATGGAGGGCTTCCATCGCTCTTTTACCCACTATAAATTAAATGATCGTTGTAGTAAACTACCACCTCAAAAAATAAAAAACAACTACAGAGGCTAGGAACGGGCCCCACACTGATGAGAGACAGTAACCTAGAAACAGTGCTGTCTGTGGGTTGGTTTCCTTGCTTGTACATAATTCATCCTGGGCTTTGCGTAAAGCTATGTAATACATCAGGTATATTCTTAAAAGGAGCCATGCTTGAAATGGTATTTGGATTAAAGAGCGAAGCCTTTGTGGGCACATTTGCATGTCCCTGCCCAGGTTCCAAGAATGCACTGTAATAACTGCATAGACTTAAAGTGAGGAAGTTGCAAATATGATAACATTTGGAAGAATATGTAATTACAAGTATCAACTGGATGCTATGGAAAAAATACATTTTCCTTCAGTAAGCTAACATTGACAAATCTTGTTTTGTGGGTAGATCAGAAAGGCAGAATTGCAGCTCAAAACAGAAAACCTCAATGCTAGTTTACAGTAGGAATATGAATTGAACGTTATTTTTAATACATTAAGTACTTGTCAATACCTATAGTTTTAAATATACCATATTCAGCAATATATATACTGTAACATACAAAAACAACATAAAAAAAAATCTTTAACCATGATTACATTTTTATTTAACCAAAAACTTTCAAATTATAGGCTAGACATAATAAGATCATCTGGGAATTATTGGTATTAGTTGCTTATGTGATTATAACTGTATATACCAAGGGCCTTATTCTATTAGCGGCCGTAAATCGGCCGTAAGGCTGCGATTCCTTGCGGGGGTTCTGTTAACTCACGATTCTATTATACGGCCCCGCAAGGATCTCCTCTTACGGCCGGCCGCATATCTTGGAACCGGCCGTAAGCTGTGAAATATAAAAACTCAAAAATAAATTCAAGCCTGCACTGTACAGCTCTGTAAATCTTAGGGATCATATTGGGGGACATGATGATTAAAAGGAACCCACTCTCAAGCTTGCACATCAGCCTAAACCCAAGTTCAAATTAACCGTTTATTTTCCGGCTGCGGCGTGGGCGGGTCTGAGGTGCTCCAAGCACTCTGGACTTTTTACATGGATATTTTACGGATATTAAAAATAAAATATTTTACGGATTTGAGTATAGGATAATTATGTGCTATTTTTGCTAACACCTAAAATCCCTTTATAGTCTTCTCAAAGTGCAGGATGGCTTTATTTGGGCTATTTTATGTGCTTAATTGGTGCTAGCGGGACCTCTTTCCTGCAAGTAAGCAGCGGCTCGTTTTTAGCCTTGCAGAGAGGTTTCCCGGAGCAATTGAATTGCAAATAGGAATTTCTTACGGCCGAAACTCTTGCGGCCGTTTTAGATCAAAGGCTTTCCTCTGGTGCGAGCGGCCGCAAGAGATAGCAAGGCACCGGCCGCAAGCCTGCCGGAGCCTCCGGCCATAAGGGAATAGAATAGCCGAATAGCTTGCGGCCGGTCCTTGCGGCCCCGCAACGGCTGCGGCCGCTAATAGAATGAGGCCCCAAGGGTGGGCAAGTCTGGTACTGGAGAGCCCCACACAGGCCTATATTTGAGGATATGCTTTCTGTGAACAGGTGAGTCAATCGGGATGACTGAAAAAGCTATTCACTCAGCTGTATGGAGCAGGTTATCCTCAAATCATGGACTGTGTGGGGCTCTCCGGGACTGAACTTGCAGGCACCACTTTTAATAATTAATACAATTGGGCCCTATACAAGGAGTCTGGAGGCAAATGAATAATATTTCAGAAAAGTATTCATTGCCTTTTTATGTATTATCATAATTCCAAACATGAATGAGCTTTTACTGCAAACATCAATTTGTTTTGATGCAAACATCACTGGTGACAATGATTAATTTCTAATTTGGGTAAATGCACCTTTAAATTTACTTTTATCCTTAAATGGGAATACCGAGCAGCACTTTCAATAACTGAGCCAAAATTTGTCAAAGCTTCAGTCAAAGTGAAAGACAATCGCTGACCTAAGTGACCTGAGAATTATTCAGTCTCACTTTATCTCAATTGCATTCTGTTGAGTTGTTAGAGATTAGTGAATTAAGTACATAACACTTTAAAAGTGCCATTAGGAACTTGTTATGAGCTTTGTATGAATTTAGCAAAGCACACAAAGATTTAATTAAAGATAGCTTTTGTTCCCATGGAGTTGACTGATCTGCCAATACTTAAAAAGGTTTGAGTGAATGTGCATATCCTTTGTACAGTTCTTAAAATTCATCAAACTTTACATCCTTGTTATCAATTCTCCACAAGCTCTTCATCCAGTATAAATGAACATGTATAGGCAAGTGAGGAATTAGTCTGAATTAAAGCCAGCAATTAACTATTAAAAAAAGGAGTGCAGAAAATGTTTGCCAATATTTTTTTAATAAACAATTAAAAGTGATTAATGACATATAAATATTGAAGAAGCAAACAGTGCTCAGTTGTACTTTTGTTATGTGTTTTATTAAATCATCCACTGTTGCTTAAAGGAAAACGTATTTGATCTCATTTGCACCAGACGCATGGTTTAACAGTTTAATGCAGGAATAATCAATACCCCCTTCTGGATGGCTACCTTGTCGTGGTGAAGGGGCTTGTGTATTTTAGTGAAGCTGTGAGCTATAACATGTAGGATATTTCAAGATGGGCAGGTTATAGCAGACTATCAATAAGTGTTATTGCATGAAATGCGTCAGGATATTCTGGTGGCACTTTATTGTATTGCACTTTGAAGCTATGAAGACTTTAACATCTCTTAACTTTTCAACTATCAGCAATATTTGACACATTTTATTTGATTATTTGCAACCCAATGTCTTTTTAACAAATTAAGTATCTCTTCTTTTGTTACTCATTATATGACCTTATAATGGCACAAGTTTATGAAAGCAAAAGTAACAAGTCTGTGACAACACTCCAAATACAAAAAATGTTCAGCACTGTTGATGTGAATTAAATGTGTGCATTGTTATTATCCTGTCTGCCAATCCAAGATTTTATTTTCACTTGATGCCAGTCCAGGAGTTGGGTGTTTTGGCTCAGCCTTCTAGGTGTTCGGAGTAAATACTTCCTTCTATTCACTTGAGAAATGTTTTGGATTATGTGGTGTTGGCAGGGCATTCTCAATTGTACATTTTTGTATGTTTTCAATTCCAGACCTTTTTATGTAAATATAACTTGAAATAGTTTGACTTCTATAACTATAAATGAATAAAGTAAAGACTGTATAAATGCTGACTGCACAAGTGACTGTACTCCAAAAAATTACTAAAAGCTTTTTTTGGATGAGGAATAATTCATTCTGGATCGCCACCATGCCATGGTGAAGGGGCTAGTGTACTTCAGTGAAGCTGTGCGTATACCATGTAGGGTTACCCAAGATGGGCAGGTCATAGCAGATAAGTCAGACAAATTGTGGTCCACTGGAGAAGGAACCCACTCTTGCTACTTTGCTAAGAAAATTTTATGGTGAAGAACAAACAGAGACATAAAAATATGACATTGGAAGATGTCTGATATGTGTCAGGGTTTAGAGCTATTGAATTCATCTATGCCGCGAGTTACGGGTCAGAGACGTGAACACGTAACCGATTTTGCGCTGTATTAATGCAATATTCATAAAGCAGTGAATATGACCATGAGAGTTCAATTACATGTATTAACACATCGATTGCTGGGATCAGATTATATGGAAATTAACCAATATAGATCTATTTATATTTCAGTTCTGAGAGCCTAAGAATGTTGTGCTATTAATTTTATACCTATCATCACTTTCTCTTTTATGATTTGTACAGTAGTGGTGCATTTTTCAGTGGTACGGATATGATTTTTAACCCCTTGCGGGTACTCTCTAGCACCCGTTGGCTCTCGAAATTGGAACATAGCAGTTTTGGGCTTTAGATATAATGGAATTTGCGGCTGCGTGGGCCAGATATTTTCGTCCTGTAGGGTTTTTTGCACCTAACCCGCATGTCGTTTGAAGGTAGCTTTAAAGGTCCGTTTAATTGCCGTAAGTCTTGTGGGCTGCATTTCAGTATTTGTTTTTTCTCGTAGAGGAAAGTTATGTATCTACTTGCCTTTATCTTTATCGTATCTGTGTCAGTTGTGTCTTCCCGGAACACAGTGCCAGTTTATAACTTGCGGACTTGTGAGTATATAGGGGTTATTTTAAAGTGACTTTTGGTGTACCCTCAACAACTGCACCAGGTACAGCACTTGTTAGTAGCTTGCTTCAGGGATTTTCAGCTTTACCACACTGGTGGAGTTGCCTGGTGTATGGGGCCATAAGCTTATATAATCACGTCAGGTTACCAGGTGCTGTTCTAAGAAGCTAGTTTATAGGAGGCAGGGAGGCCTTATGAGTTAGGGCCAGTTCCTCTCTATAGTGCTCTTCTTGGTGTGACTGTGCACAAATGTTATATTTAGTACTATTGCTTTTATTATACTTACTAGCGACTTGCCCGTCAAAAATGACAGAGCAATAACATTTGAATCGGTTTTGTATTTTCCATATTTTGTAATAGTGTATTTTGTATTTTGTTCATTGCTGTGTGAAAGTGCTACGTGTGTTGGTAGTGTTTTGGTCCTGGGTCTTGTAGCCTCGTTTTCATTTTTTGCCGCAGCCATTTTTTTTCTTGCTTAGGCGACTTTCGTGTGTTGAAAGTTGTCGAAATCGGCTTAAATTCCTGCCTGTTCCCCCGTGCTGTGGGTGATATCTTTGTTGTATTTATTTGTATTTTGTTTGTGTTTTTTGTGTTTTTTGGATGTTCGCGGTTCGGCCGTTAACCTCGTATTTTTGCTATCTTGTTTTTTTTTTTTTTCAAAGTCCCTCGTTTGTCAAGTGCTTGAAGGCTAATGTGATTGCGCATTTACTAAGTGTATACTAAGTCCCGCGTGTTTAATCGCCTTAACAGCTAGCCTTGCTATGGAGGCTCGCAGGCAAGGCGCTCATCGCCTAAGTGCTACGCGTTAATGGCTCGCCTCGCAAGGATTGCAAGCTATGAGCGCCTGTGACGCTCATCGCTTAACTCATAAGCACCACGCAAAGTGTGACGATGTCTCGCAGTCAGACAACTGTTATATGTGATAACACCTTAACCACAATGGTTGAGGGGCTGTTTACAAACAGACTTGTGGACAATACCAAGGGATAGTCAGAGGTGTTTGGGTCCAACTTAATTATTCGGGTCCTTTTTTTATACATAGTGTTATAGTACACTTTGCTATTCACGTGCTTAGTGGTATAGTTTTCTGACTCTGGTTTAATATCCCGCAGTGGTCAATCATGTACGCCGTCTGGGTTAGTGTCCAGTATTGCAATTTAGTGTTCCGTGTGTACTCCTCCCAATATGTTGGGAGGCTTTGTCATTTTATTGCTTTTATCATGGGGTTTTTCTGTACCATAGGTTCCTCGTTATCCTGTTTGATTTGTCATATTCCTTATCGTCCTCTTCCCATTTGTGGTGTAGTCAGTTTTCATACCACTAGTTTTTATGTTCAGTAGTGGGATTAAGGAGGGAGTACGTGGCTTTCCGGTATATATAGTGGTGGTTTATAGCGTGGATGGGTCTGCTTTTTCCCTGCTGCAAAGGGAAAGGCAGAGAGTTATCATCTATTGGGTTTTGTCCGGGTATGTGTGTAATCATCAGAGGATTGAATCGCTACCCATCAGCAAAATTTTCAATTTTACCCTTCTCATCGCCCTATTTGGTGCATTTCATATAATGGAGGACTCTATGGGACGGTTGGTTTTGTCCTGGTTGGATCACTCTTTCACCCTTCAGGCTTCTCTGGTGTTTCATAGCTAGGGTTACGGTGTCTAATGATACAAGGTTCTTGGCTTCGGAGATCCTTCAACAGTTATGTACTGTTTGTCGGTTGGAGTCTGCAGGAACAGTAAATAGATTTGTTCAGGTATATCGGCTGTAGTACAGGCCATTTACTATCAGTTATGCATCATCCTGCTCAGTTCTACGATGTCGGTAACACTTGGGCTCAGTACCGATAATGGAGCATATAGTGTAAAGGAGTGCAGGTACCAGGTTTCAGGACGTGTTGGCTGACTAGTCCTTTTATGTGTGCACCTCAGACTGCTGGCCATAGTGGGAGGATGGGCAGTTTGTGCGCTTGGTACGTGTGGTGGTATGCGAGCAGTGAATTGGCAAGGTTGGGGGTTCTTGGTAACACAAGGCACGAAGGAGGTGTCCTCCAAAGGTGGGAAGGCTGGTAGCAGCCGTGGCCTTTAAAAAAAAACAGGACGGTTTAAAAGACCTGCGGAGATTCCACTGTTCTGGAACGAGGGTTCAGGGCGTATGGGGTACTGTCTCTGGCCAGGCTCCTCCCAACATGTGTTTATGTTGATCTATTTATTGTTATGGTTATTATGTCATTTTGCATTTACCAGTAAACGCTGTGGCCAGTTATCGCCCCAAGAAGTGGTCTGTGTCTAATCATTATATTGAACTAGGAAATTGCAAAAAATGACGGCAGTAAAATTGTAAGGCTGGCAATGCTGTTTGCAACACAATGTGAGGCTTTTCCTCCTCTGAGCACCATTTGCGTGGCACGCGCTGACTGCCGTTGGTTTTATTTTCAAACTACTGCTTGCCTGGCGTTGTTCGTGTAAGTGTTACTGTCTTTGGCGTTGTGTACTTTCTAAGTTCTGCGTGGCTGGTCTTGCTGAGCCTCGTTTTCATCCTGTTTCAGAATTTTTACGTTTTTTCGGCAGCCTTTTTTTCCCCTTCTTCTGCGATTTATGATCGTTAAAAAGACAAATTAACTTCAACCTCAGACTCGCTGGCTCTTCCCCCTGTGCTGTGTGTGAGTGTGTAAGTTAATTTTAAGGCATATTTGTGTGTTTTTGCAGGCTTTTCCAGTTTGGTGGTTTGGCTGTTAAAGTCGTATTTTTGCAAGCCCCGCAGTCCATCTAGGTGCTTCTGGTCCTAAGTCATACAGGCTGTAATTATGCATCCGTTGCAGCTAAGTCCCGCGTGTCTTGGGATGAGCGCCAGCTAAGTCACGCGTGTCCACCTCTGCAATGAGCACCTTCCCTGCATGCTTCATCTGCTCACCTTGCTTCGCCAGGCTTGCAGTGCAATGGGTGCCTTCGCCTCACAAAGCGTGACGACAACTCACAGTACGACAACTATATTGGTGATTGTGTATAAACCCTTATGTGCACATACCAACTGGGCCTTACGTAGGTCATGGTAATCTTCAAGGTCCATGTTCTTTCAAACTAGAAGTTATTGTAACCTTACACCGACCTTTAGCAGATCTTGCAGGAGTAAAATTTAGGGTCCTTTTATTCTCAATTTTTTTAGTAGCCCTTTTGTAATGTGTTTATAACCTTTATACATTTTTTACTAAAACTAAGAAGTATTTGCTAAAACTAACAAAATAATAGCTTATGTGGAATGGTACTTTTTTGTTTCCATTTTGTTTGAATAATTCACCATGCTACCATGAACTTTATATAGGCAAACTGCTAAATGTATCTAATAGCCAAATGAATGTGTTGGGAAGCAATATGCTCCCAGATACAAAGTAGTTCAACCTTGAATTAACCATTTTGTTGCAGAACTAACAAAAGAACAGATCCAACACCTTGTTCTTGTAGTACGCAAACATCTTGTGGTCAGGTATAGGAAATTCTGGCGTAGGTACTTTAGACTGGGAGGCTTCTGTCTACGACATAAGGCAATGTCTGCCTTAGAACATAGTGGACTTGTATTTTGGTCTGCTGTGTTCTTCGAGGATCCTTGCACCTAATAAAGAAAGTTATTATGATATCATTGGTTTTGCCCTACCTCCTTTATTGATGACTGCTGAGTGAGAGCTTCTAGAGACTTTTTCCACAACAATTTTACCAAGACTATGACAACACATCCATAGAATAAGTGCAAAATGTAAGTGAATTAAAATTAAAGTAAAGGTCATATGATGGTCTCATCATAAAAATGCATTTTCAGAGAGTTTATTTGTTATAATGTCCACATTAAATACACTAATTTAGATTGAGGCAGACAGCAGGTATCAAAGTCAAGGAAAAGACGTAACATGTCAAGGCAGGCAGCAGATAAAAACAAGAGGAGGCAAGCAGAAAATCACAGCAGTCTGAGATGAAAGAAAGTCACAAGCCAAGGTCAGTTCCCAAAAGGTCAATAAAAAGATAAATAGCACATTCACTGTTCATAAATCGTTGCTCAAGTACAATTAGATTATTCTGACATGTTGCCCTGAAATTGTGCACTTCCAACAACAGAATGTCACTCTGAGATGATGCATAATGTGAACAAGAGTGATGAGAGTATGGTGCCCAGCTACACAGAAACTTATAGAATGCTACTATTTTAGGCAGAAATAACCTTTCTACATTTACCTACCTGACCCTGATTCTTGTCTTATGTAATTAATGAAAACAGAGTGGGTGAATACCAGAAAAATCATGACTGTTGGTTGATTCAAACAATTATAAAAGACTTACAATATTAAAAAACAGAAATCTGGGTAAAACCAGAAATCTAGGTATGCTCTTTTTGTTAACCTTCATAATGCCATAATTCCCCCTTCCACAGTTAACATAGCACTCTTTATGACTATGGCCCTCATTCAATTGCAATTTTGACAATTGAATAGGGGTCTAAATAAGCACATCACATATATTTTTTAAAGAAGTTTTTAGTTATTAAGCATCTATCCAAAAGCAAGTTTTTCACTAACTAAAAACTTCTTTAAAAAATATATATTATGTGCTTATTTAGAGCCCTATTCAATTGGCAAAATCGCAATTGAATGAGGGCCTATGAGACTAATTAATTTGAAGGTAAAGTGTTTATATATGCATGGAAAGCGCGCTAACATTTCTTTGTGTTAAAATTATTTGCCAGTAGTTTTCCAGCTGAAATGTTTTAATATTATGATGTTTTTGGATTCTGAGCTCAAGTTTATTTTAGATTTTCATTGACAGAATCTTGACTAAAATCTGACAACACAAGAGAACCAAGAATGTGTTTGTTCATGGTGAGAGCCAAGGATTACGTGGAAAGTGCAAGTAAATTATGAAATTATTTGATTGTATCATTTTTATTTGTCCATGCAAATCATATTCTGTGATGAAAAATGCTTTTCAAGGGCCACTTTAGTGGTCTTTTAAAGGTCTGTCTAAATAATAGGTAGGGACTCATAAATACATTTTACCCAAGAATTCCCCTAAAAAGCTCTAATTAAGATAGGAGGGGCTGGTTTGGGCCACAGAGACTGCAGGGGCCAGAGGTAGGGGCAAAGGGGAGCCAAGACAGCACTGAGGCTCCCCAGAGCCTGCATCCGGGTTTGCCCTGGACCATGTCTGCAACATTTTAAAATGAAAGTGCTTATCTAACCCCCAACCAAAGGGATTAAAAAATTCAAGTGTACATGACATATTTTGCATTTTATTAATTATTGAAATAAACAAACACTCAATTCAGTTAACTATGGCTTAAAATCATGCTGTCAACTTGGGTTTTGATAGAAGGGCAACTTGTTGATCTGTACTAGAGTTGGAGGTTGCTAACTTCTGACCAAGAACATCTGCTTTACAGTTTTCAACTTCTTTAGCTTCCCTACAATTTAGAATCATAATTCTTAATAACAAACAGATACATAAATAATATATACATATAGGATATGTTATAGCAGTTCCATCAGTCCACTGTCATTTGGGACAGGAATGGTCTAGCTTTCAATTTTATTTGATTTAAATTATTGTTTTTTTTTCCATACAGTTGTTCTTTAAATGATTGGGATAACAACAGTAGCTACTAATCTATTATTTGAACGAACAGTTTATACAATTTATATAGTAACCCCTTGGGTCTCTGAGAATTCAATCCTTGTAACAAGTATGTGACATTATGATCCGTATTTTATCTGAAATTGTGTCAGTTAAAAGGACAGAGACATTATGTCAAAAAAGATCGAGCCAATACATTGAATTAGTCCAAACTATAACCAGGAACAGCAGTGGTCATAGGTGCAGCCAGAGACTAAACTTGGAACAGTAGGCTGCCACAATGATGTAAATGCACTATGAATCTGTGTCTAATCCAATACACTCAATTAGCCATTTTTTTCTTCAAAAAATATTAATAAGGTTCCAATGTTTATTGTGATATAAAGCTGCAGATAGCACACAAATGAATATTCACTGAATGTGGCTAAAAGTGAGATTAAGTAGCGTTCTACCGAACAAGCTGGACTAACTTTTAACCCCATTTGATAAATAGGCTCTATAGAAAACAGAGGAAGCTGTGAAATGTAACTCCGATTTTTTTAACTCCAGGTATTCTTAATAAACTTCTCAGACTAATCTTGAAGGAAAATATGAAATTCAGGAACCAGATGGATACTTTCAAAATTAACATTGGCACTCAAATTCAAAGTTAGATTTTGTGGTGCTAGATATGCTAGAATATCATATTCATTCTTTCTAGCAATCCACACTATATCTGCACTCCAAATGTATTGGAAAAAAAACTGCCTACATTTGCTTTAAGTCATTATACCTTGCATGACCCCTTCACCACTTTTTGGGAACGGTTTCTATCTCTAGGGCAATATAAAGGAAGCCTAGTCAGGTGGTCATTAGGCCAATTAATGTTTACTTAGCTTAGTTAGATGAACATTAAACTTTATAATCAATTACTGTATAACTTAAAGATGACAGAAAATGGGAAGGACCACTCAACTGCCTCTTTCTTACCCATTCATACTTCATGGTAAAGAGCTTTCAAAAATCCTAGAACATTTTTAATTTCAGTCAGTTAGGGTCAAGCCTAAACAGCATACATCAGCATAATAAAATGTTCATACTATATACTGTATAAAGCTGTCAAAACCCCACTGATAAACTCCTTTTGCATGCTGATTGTAGACTCCATACTCCATACTCTTAACATGCTCCACTCAAATAACACATCTTACACCTGCTAAGAGTTTTCACCAATCTTACTCTAAATACATTGTTCCAATGATTCAACACTAACTTTGCGGAAGCCACGGGACTCATCAAACATCTATTAAAGTTATTAATGTAATTTCAGTCGACACTGATTACAATATGTCTTGAGGCCAACAATGTCAGGTCACATGTTCAATGACTTCCACTGGCAAGCTAGGAAAAATGCATGAGTTTACGTATTATCTTACAAGTTCTGCTCTAAAAGAGCACCAGTTATTGCCGCTAATACACAATACACTCTCTCCGAGAGTCATTACCAAATGTGTAAATAAATACTATTGCTCCTTCCAAAAGTAATTTGTTTCAGCTAATCTAAAACTATGGTATGTTACTGCAATTAAACTGATTATATCTATAGATTGACGTGAGACAGGAACCAATTTGCCACTTGGCTGACTTGTATATATGATTTGGTTCCATGAATCTGTTGCAGACTGGAAAGCATGTTTGGAAGAAAAAAACAGATCTGGGAAAGATTTCTAGCTGTTATGGAGAGTTCAAAACTCTTAGGTCATTTAAAGAGCACAACAATGTGGGATGAATATGTACAATTTGATCAATAGATACACAATAAATGTGAATAAAGAAAAATGAAGGAAATTAAAAACCAGAAAGAATTATTCATTCATTTTACTTTTTTGGAAAGGCCATAGCACACAATTAATTACTTTGTGTCATAACCATGACCTGCCACGGACATCAGAAGTGGAAGAGCAAGCCAACTTCATACGTATTTAATTTCTACTAGAAACAAAAAAAGAGTTGATGAGCATTGCATGTCAAAGTAAGCCGTAAAGAAATGATCTTCAGCCATCCATGCAAAAGGCTGCATCAACATACAATGGGAACATTGTTATTATACTGTATGTATATATGAGAAGTTTACATACTGCTTTTTTGATAATCAGTTAATGTTTTGAGTTGCTGTGTATTACTTTTTATTTACTAACCATTTACTACTTTTGAATATTACATGCATAAAATAACTTGTAAACTATGGTTACAATATTAATAATTGTATGTGATGCCTGTAATACAAATTTTCTCCTCGTTGAAATATGCGTCAAATCAATGCTAATAGAATGGAAAATTATTTTTCTATGTAAAATTATTGTCATTTTACAGCCATCAATGTAAGTAAACTGCAATATTTAATATTGTACATACAAATTGGTATATATATCACACTATTGTTGATTTACCTGCTGGCATTGGGCTGAAAATGATGTGCCATCCAAAACGAAGGAACAGGGTACAATAAGCTATTTTGTAAGGTACCACTGAGTAAAAAGACAAGAGGGATGGTTGGGGTAACAGATAAATGTCACGGCAGGACAACATCTTCAATGTATGGCACATGTAGAAGGTCAATGATTATGGTAATAATAGAAGAGTTGCCAAGTCCAAAGCCAAGATCAAAGAAATCAGGTAAAATCTAAACAGTTAGCCATACATCAGTAATGTCATAATTTACGCACACTGTGATATATGCTGTAGTCTAGAGCAGTTGCAATCAGTGTTCAAACATATTCTGATTCTTAAATATTTTGGAACGTTCTGTTCCATCACTTAAAGTGGCTTGTTCAGTGCCCACCAAGTGTGTTCCCACATTGTTTTCACTTACAGTAAACTGACCAGTTCTCATACTCAGAGTACTTTCTTTGTTTCAATTTAAGAGGGATACTTTCAATTGCCAAATTTAAAGCTGCATTGAATATCATTACGTACTGACGCATGACTAATCAAGAACTAAGTTAATAAATTAAACTCTATTGTTTGAGCACTGCAGTGACTCTTGAAGCTAAATTATGGTAATTTAAATTGCAGTTGTGCGTTACCTATTTTCTACAATGGTTCACCCCCTATGAATATCCACAATGCAGTTTTTAATATCCTAAACATCCAGACTATTTTCTACAGGGCCAATATCTGGGTATACTATAAATGTCTCCAGTGATAATCTACCTGTAGAGGGGTGAAAGGCTGTGTTAAGGGCAGTGTTATTCTTACATCATTGGTGCTCCATCCTACCTCCCAATTGCAATCAACAGTGCTTGCTTACAAAGGAAAATAACCACAATAAAAGGTACTGTACATTTCCCAGTGAGAGTATTTTTCTGCAGCCATGATTTCATGACATAAAATGTTAGTCCAGGGGCAGTAGGTTGGAAAGTCTTGTGACTAGCCAGAAAAGTCCTCCTGCTGAGCTTGCATAATGGTAAATCACACCTGGTAACAGGTGTGGTAACTGTTGGTGATACACCACAACAGGTATAATTGAAACCTAAACCATTGCACCATGAGCAGAGATAAGCACATGCAGACTGAATAGAGCTTCACTATTAGATCTTCTTTGTAAGTAGTGAGTTTTCCTATCTCTGCTTTGTATGATAGACCAAAACATAGTCCACACGGGGGAGTGAAGAGAAACACAGGGAGCATGATCACAAAATGGGGAATACCATACATGAACATGAACATTCAATATGATTTATATATATATTTCTCCTTTAGATTTAAAGTCTGCGAGTTTCAATCCTGCAAGGTGCTTTAGGGAAAGCGATATGGACACCGGATTCCAAGCTCAAAGACAGGGGCCTCCATTCTTTGCAATGTGTGAATCTTGAACTTGTCATTGCCTGTAACTTAACTTATGTATAGCGCTACAGAATATGTTGTCGCTTTACAAATAAACAATAATAATATTTTTTGCAAATAAAGGTACAGTTACATTGCTTGTTATACTGCCTTTAAATTGCTACAGTGGTCCTTTAAGTTTGTTATGCTCCATTATATTTTCTCAATCAAGTCCTTTAAAGAAAATGGTAGAACCAAGAAGGCAGTTCAGGCTCTTTATGAAACTGGGACTGCCAATAGAGGCAAATATAGAGCCAAATTAGAGCGCAGTGCTTTTTTGCCAAGAGGTAAATGTCTACAGAGATGGAGTCCAAATAACTCATTACAAAAAACAATCAAAATCATTATTTTTATTGCAGGCAGTAAAACCTGTGTTTAGGATCTAATTTCTATACTCTATAAATATTTTCTAAGGTTAGTTTCTAAAGGGCAGAAGATATAATCAAGCCAATAGCTGATTGCCAGAGGCCACAAGGTATATAGTATATTTGCCATAACTTCCATTAGCATCTGTGTCAATCTTACATAGTAGGTTTGTACAGTGGGAAAAGCTTTTACCAGTTTAGATCTGCAGGTGCAATAGACATAGATGATTAGTAAAATGAAAGCAAAATCTGATAGACAATAATTCTATTTAAAATATATGAAAATGTATATATGCTTGAGTGACTAAACTGTAAATCCTGGGCAAATATAGAGCAAAATAAATACTTGTTTGAATGACAAAGTTGAAGCTCACTATTAGCAAAACAATGTGCTACTTTGAAACATGGCATCATCCCTCCTGCAAACATGCCTAGGACCCCTGCAATATGAAACTGTCCAAATGTTATCGCTGCAGTTTGTGAGGGAGACATCATACTGGCCTACGTAAGAATATATCATCCCCCACTCTTACATTTACTTTCTCTTTCCATATTCACTCACCTCCAACCTCTTTCTCCACATCCACTCACTGCAGCTCACTGTCCATATACACTCACTGAAACTATCTACACCACTGGTTCTCAACGGCCAGTGTTAGGGCTGGAGCTGGACCCTGAGCCCTTAATAATAGTATCTCTGTTATCAGAATTTCTGAAAATGAAACTTATTCTGGTTAATTTGTGAACATGTATTATATTGTCATGCATCCCACTAACCCCAACCCCCAGTTTAAACCTTCTTATCTGTCTACCATGTCACTCACATTCCTGCTTTTACAGACTCAATCTTAAATCTGCATTATTCTTTTTGTTTTCAGTTTTATTAACTAGCAAGAATGCCAAAATACAAACAGTATAACAATTTACAAAGGAGTAATAGAATAGGTTTATGAAACATTCAAATAGAAAATTAAACCCCCTTGTAATCTCGTATAAATTAGTATTATAATACAAACAGAGATAACTATATTTAAATGTAAGATTTTTTGTCTAGGCATGAGCATTTTGCACTCATCCTTCCTAGCAGTTTTTCTATTTTTATAGATAAGGCACAAGGTTCTAATGGAAACATTGAAATCACAAAAAAATAAATAAAAGAGGGGGGGGGGGGAACAACTGGGTTAACTAAAAAGTGTGTCTCAGATACCTGTTACCAAAGAGTTTAAAGCTTACCTCCAACCTCTACCCCCGAGGGGAACCCCAGCCAGTCAAGTTGAGTATCAGTTTAGCCATCCATATATATTTTACGGAATTGAAATACTGTGTGAGGAGGCTAACCAATGAGCAACACAAAGTCAGAAATTAATTCTTACATTCCCTTTATCCCCAACCAAATAGCACAGTATATCTGACTAAACCACAATTACAGTGAGTCCTACAACTCCACCTGGCATGAGCAACAGGGTGACTGTTGTATAGCATGACCCACAATCAGCTCAATGCGGATCGGGTAGCTAGGTCCCCACCTCCCGAAGAAATAGTCTAGTGGACAGCAAACTGGTTGTGCAAAAAACATAAAAATTGTAGAAATAATTTTTCCCAGAATGCACAACTTGTGTAGGTGTTGACAGATAGATAATTATTTCATAAGAACCAATCAGAATAGATCATGATTTATGTCTTAACAGAAAGAATGTGGCATCCCTTATTAATTCATGAAAGAGGGCAGATCATGAGCTTCTACGGTCAGCAAGATTTTTCAAAAAGTTAATAAGAAGGTAGGAATAACTTAAATAACCATATATAAAAATTATATACACTGATGTATTACCTTTTATATGCAAGTTTGCTGCTGAGGAATCCATCATTTTTGTTTCTTTTGATTAACATCCTGAATTAGAAGAAAACTTTAAATTCAGAGAGGAGACTTCAATCTGCATAATGAGAATTTGGGTGCAATGTCAACAGGACAATTGAAAAGCTTATTTGTTTACAAGGGTACATCCTCCTAAGAAAGTAGTAGACAGGATGATGCCATAAGAAAAAATGTAACCCAGCAAAGAATAAATACATACAAAAGTTAAAAGTTCAGGTTGTATTTTTTTTCGACTTCCTACACATATTTGGCCATTATCAAGTTTAGTCATTTAAAATATTATACAGATACATACTGACCACAGTATTTCTTTACAACTATCATAAGTGAATATCTATCTGAAACCATGTGAAAATTTACTCTAACAGCATTTATTGAGCAAATCAATGTTTAACTATTTTTCCTTAGCGAGGTAGAATAAGCTTTGTTTTGGATTGATATACCTCTATATGCTATTGTCCTTCTTATATTATACGTGTTACACTGGAAATAATTCCTAACACAAACACTTGGAGTATCAGGAAAAATATATGTCCATTTCAATTATTCTTCATTGGCTTTTCAACTAGAAGAAGACCAGAATGATGAGGACACTTTTCCTTGTCTTAGTCCTAAGTGTGAATTGAATTGCTCTATTCTAGGGATTCTGAATGTATTGTCAAATCAATTTACTAAATTGCCCTAAAACTAAATTGCTAAATTATTGAAAATGTTGTATTTATATTTTTGTGACGTGACCTTTTAATAATTTGTGATTCTTTATTTGTATGCTATTTAATTTACATAACTCCTTTCACGTTTTGTTGACTTTTTAAGTGGTATTATCATTTTACTCATCCTTGTACTTGTATAAATAATGCAACAAATGTTTTTCTTTCTTCTATTATTGTTCTATTATAAGTTAAGAGTTTTTTTTAATACTAATTGTTCCTTATTGGAAGCTGTTATCAAGAATACATCATTTTATTTTTTATGTAGTCCAAAAAATAATTTTAATAAACATTACAGTTGGATTCTCTATGGTATGGCCCTTGGATGTGTGTATTTCTAGAATTTTAGATTGTTTAATAAATCCCTTTAATTTACGTGTTAATGTTATATCTAACTAATATATCATAGAAACTATGCTCTAACCAATTATTTGAGCAGTCCAATTCTACTTAAAAAAATATAAATTTTGATAAAGCTAGTGAGACATTGACAGCCTTTCTACTCATTATCTATACAGTTTTTTTGTGGGAGGGCAGGTGTGAAAAAGTTATTGGATGCATGACATGAGAGAAGGAGAGTATATTCAAAGGAGAGAGGAGGTACTCTTATAAGATGTGCTGGGTATCTAGAGCCATCATTGAGAAACTAAAGTTATGGAGGAGAGCTTATGTTAGTCAAACAGCTTGCCAAGAGCTAAATCCTGACAAAGCGGATTAATGAGAAGCATTGGGTTTATAGAATTGCTCATTATGTCCACCCTTAAAGGGCAGTCTGAGACTATGGGTTCTGCACCCCTTACATGCCCAAACAGATCTATAGCAACCTATGCTCCTTTTTTAGTCTGTCTAAAAATATTCATAATTTTGTTAATATAAAATGCAAATTAAGCTTTGTGTATGTTACTTCTTGTATGCTTACAGTACAAGCAAAGTAAAAAAAAATACTATTACATCCAAATGTTATGCAGCACCATCCATTATATATTCTTACAAATTTTGCACTGCATATATATAATGATCTCTCCTCATTCACTACTGATAATTCACCTCCTACACTCAAGATATCTCTTAAGCTAACATATCACTACTTTCTGTATATTCTACTGCCACTACTTTCTATATATTATACTGCAGGGATAGTCCACAAAGTCCACAAAGGTCCAAATATATTTGTAAAAATGAAGTCAATGAGTCAATATTTTTTTCACATACACAAAGAGCAATATTTATATAACTAGCGACTTGCCCGTCAAAAAATGACGGCAATGTGATGTATATGTTTGTGAAGTTGTTTAGTTATTTAAATATATTTTTGACCCTTGTAAGTATTGTGATATGAACATGTATTTTTGTAAAACGTTGATGTAATGGTTTTTAAAAATGAATTTTGTATCTGACGAATTGTTCACTTTAATATACATAGAATCCAGAGGAAAGTAAAAAGTAAAAATACTTTTTACAACGTGGCGAATTTTAACATGAAGTTTAAAATATATGTAAGGAATAACCTTGAAAGTATATATTTTTAAAATTGAACTTTATTTTTTATGTAACTTTGGAATTTTTGCAAAACATTTGTGTAATTTTGAACATTATAAACAGGAACATAGTAAATACATTTTGTAACATAATTTTGAATTAAAAGTATTAACATTTGAATGTAAAAACAGTTTAACTTTAAATTAATCAGTATTAACATGCAATTTGTCTGAGAATAATTGTTAAGTTTAATATACATTGAATGTAGAAGAAGGCATACAGTAAAAACTCTCCTTAAACCGTACGTAATTAAAGTAATTCATTACTGAGCACATAAACTGGCGATAAACATGAATGAAACATTAACATAGTGACTTAACATTTTAACATAATTTTTCATAGAAATGCAAGGCAAGTATTTTGTGAGGCGAATTATCTATAAACATGACTTCCATTAATTATGACTGAATTAAACAACCAATTGTTTAGTATTTTTGAATGTTTTTCCAAAATGTTTGCATGGCTTTAGTTTGTATCCTGCAAAGTTATAGTACTTCATAGTAGACAATGTTTTTAGTAAAAATACGTCCATCTTCTAATAAATCACCTTGACTTTCATTGTTTTCAATGTAAACTTTAATAGCCTGTGGATTTTTGCAGCGTGACAACGCAACGTACAATTGACCATGTGCAAAAACTGGTTCTTCCAAGAAAATACCCACAGATTTGAAAGTTTGACCTTGTGATTTATTAATGGTCATGGCAAATGCCATAATAATGGGAAATTGTCTTCTTTGAAGTATAAAAGGGAGACTACTTTCACTTGGTGCTAAATCTATTCTTGGTATGAAAACTCTCTCTCCTTTATGGGTCCCAGTTAAAATTTCAGCATCTATAAAATGGTCCTTTAATTGTTGAACAATTAATCTTGTGCCATTGCATAGGCCTTTTTTGGGGTTCATATTTCGCAGTAACATGATAATTGCACCTTTCTTTAGCTGCAAAATATGTGGTGGCATTCCAGAAGGAGTTAAAGAGTTTATGAATTCAGTCGAAAAGTTAGCCTGACTTTCATTGTCATCAGCAAGTACAGAATCAGCACTGTGATAATTTCTTTGTGGTGCATTAATTTTTTTTAAGATTTCATTATTGAGTATTAATGCATCTTTATTTTTACACGTCAGTATAACTTGGTTGGCAAGCTCGGAATATTCTTCGTTATTTATGCTCCCTTCAAATATAGCCGATATAATATCTTGTTGACAAATCATATGAGGTGGGATCTCTACAGTGTCGTCAGGTAAATGTAGTATTTTTTCTGTTCTGCCTTCTCCAATTTTAATAAGCCAATCATTGAAATCAGTTTGGCCTTCTGATCTCATATTTTGTTGCAGTTGAAGATGGGTAAAATGTTTCCATACTGTACTTGACTTTATACATGTTTCAATAATGTCTGTTCGATTTCCATGTACAACGACAGGTAATGTTTGTCTAAAATCGCCACCCAACAACATTACCTTTCCACCAAATGGAAAAATATTATCCATGACTTCACGAAGCAAACGGTCAATACATTGGAGGGCATAGCATGACATCATTGTGGCCTCATCTATTATAATTAATTTACATTTCTTCAATTTCTTTGCTTGTAAGGATGTCATGCGAATATCTGACACAGAATTTTCCAAAATAGGCACTGGCAGTTTAAATCCACTATGAACAGTTCTTCCACCTTCTAATAAAAGTGCAGCAATTCCAGTAGTGGCAAACGCCATTGCTATTTTTCCTTGTGCTTGTACTGAACTCATTAATAAATTGTACAAATATGTTTTCCCTGATCCGCCAGGTCCATCAAGATAGAAATAACGCTCTGTGACCATGTCATCATCTATAGCATTTTAAATGGCACGAAATGCTTGCAATTGTAGTGTATTTAAAGTTGCAAGTCTTTCTTCTGTTCTTTCTGCTTGTAGTTGAATGTCATAGTCTTCAAAGTTAATGTCATCTATAATACCTGGATCAGGCAAATTAAAACTTGCACAACTTAATCCATGAGTTAAAAAGACTTCTTGAATTTCCATTAACGCTTTTAAGTGTGCAATGGTTTCATTGTATCGTCGCATAAAGTCTTCAGCCATATTACTTTTAAAAGTCTCCCACAAAGCTAATGCATTTGGAGCATTTGAGAAGATACAAATAAAAGCAAATTGTTCTCTCATCTGTCGTGGCATTTGACATTGTGCTGCTTCTTCTAAACATCTTTCCCACTCTGTATCATCAGCGAGTAAGTTTCTATGTCTTGCAGCTAAATGGAAGGATTCATATACAATGTCATTAACAGTTCTTAATTGTTCAGAACTTTGTGCTCCTGGAACATTTAAAAGTAATATCCGTAAGCAAAAACGTTCAACATCTCTTGGACTGACTGTGTAAATTCGTGGAATTATTTTATTGCCTCTGGTTTTTCTTGCTCTCCATAATCCATTCACAAAAACATAGTGATATGGAATTTCAATATATAAGTATTGTGTTGCTTGAGCATCAGTGGAATTTAATGCAAACCATGCAGTTAGTGTAGTGTGACGATCTTCACTTTGGGCCAATGCATTCATTTCATTTCCAGCATGGAAATAGACTAAATGTTGTTGTGGCAAATGTACTGCTAACCTATATACTGCATGTGATCTATCATGCATTTCAAATTTTAAAAGCCGCCACATAGCTTCTGGCGCACTGACATAGCGAGCATCTACATGAGATGCAAGTTCATCATGTACTAACTCACTACTTTCAGGGATGTCTGCACTTTTGACGACTACAGTAGCTGCATCGTAACCTTTGTAAATATATTTGTAGACATATTTAATGGATTTGATGGAAGTGCAGGCTTCTATATTGATGTGGGCGTTGTACTTCATGAGTAAATGTGGATTGTAGGGTACTACATATCTATTGTCCACTTTTTTTCTACGAATAATGGCACTATCTCCTTCTCTTCTTTTATAAAGTGGATATCCATCACAATTTGCATATGTTTTGTCTCTATAATCTTTTGGAAAATCTTTTGAACATTGATTATTTTCCATACATGGTGATTGTGGATTAAGGTCTCCACAGGGTCCATGAATCATGCGATGAGTAACAATCTCATATAGTCTACCATATAGTTCTGGATCTGGTAGTTCAGCAACTATGACTGCATCCACTTTGTCCGAAGTATCTAATTTATCTTTCTCTTGAAGTATTATGAGAAGATGTGCATGTGGAAGGCCTCTTTTTTGAAATTCAATGGTATATACATAAGCAAGACATTTGCCAAATAACTGATTTATAGTGAAGTCACGTATTAATTCATTTAATTTGATCTTAAAAACTCTGGCTACTAAATCTGGTCGATCTGAAGCACTTTGTCCAAGAAGTAGATTTTGTGTAATTTCTGGCCATTGTGGATCACATGTAAATGTCACAAATAAATCGGGTTTTCCAAATTTTGTCACAATAGCCATAGCATCATTGTATCTTTCTCTCATATTTCGAGGAGATCCTTGAAAGGAAGATGGTAAAATGATGGCTTTGCCAGCTGTCATGTCTCTGCTTGTAGCCACGTCAGCAACATAGTCCATGAGTCCACAATATTGTTCTACATGTAGTTTATCTTGTTGATATTTTATAAAGTTTAAATTATTTGCTTCAACTTGCAAATATGAATCAATAATCCATTGTTGTGTTAGTTTCCCACCACATAAAATTGGATTAAATTCATCTCTAATGGCAATTTGAGCAACTTTAAATTCAAGCATAGAAACATTATTTCGGATTCTGGCTTTAGCATTTGGGTAACTGGGAAGGGTTAATTTTGGTTGCCAACCTGCTTCTCCATGTGGGAAAAAGATGGGATTTGTCATTGGATCTAAATTTGGACTTAAGATATTAATATTAATTAATGGTTGCTCCTCATTTCTGGGATATACTCTAATGTCTCTTTGAAATGGTGGTTCTCCTTCATCATTCTGAAAGACCATTGTAACCTCATTTGATGTTGGCAAGTTATAACGACGTTTATCAGTATGTCTGTCTCTTTTAAGCACCATATTAACCTTTGGCATGGGTAATTGATGTCTTTGTGCATGAAGTAGTTATTCATTTTCTACTTCTGCCAATTTTTTGTAAGCTTTACTGTAGGGATTGTTGTCCATAATGTTATTTAGCTCTATAAAAACACTGGGTAAGCATTTTTTATTTTCTTCCATCTGCATACGTTGGTCAAAAGCTTCCATTGTATCTAGGACATATAGTTGAGCGAATTTTCTTTGCTCTCCTTCCTCTGGATGTAAATGTGAAGTCCGATGATAAATTTGTCCTTGGACTTTAAAACAGTAAGGACCATGTCCTGGTACATTAGCAGCCAATGTTGCCCCCATAGATGCAAATGATATGGCACTATTGTAGGATCTTATGTTTGTCTTAAAATTTTTGTAATTTGGAAAAGTAGGTTCAGTCATAATATTTTGTAAATAGGTTGGAAATTGTTTCCTTTCTGGAAGTTTGAACTTTCCTTTTTGACAACAACTAATAAATTGTCCATCTCTGGGTCTCTCCTGTTTAAAATAATAAGCCTCACAAAATTGACATTGAGTACTCATGTCCCCACAACTATGAACCTCTACTGCTAAAGACTTCAGTAAAGGACAATTTGCAAAGCATATCGGATGTTGACTTTCATATTCATCAGATGAAAAGTCATGAAATGTTTCAACAACAGGTTCTAAATGTTTAGTTTTTTTCGTGGCTTTTCTTGGTATATATTGTCCTTGTTTGGTTGAAATGTCCTGTAAGTTTTTAGTAAGAGTTTGTAAATGCTTTGTTTTTGTAGTTGCTTTTTTTGGTCTGTCTTGACTGGTATCTTGTAAAATGTCATCTGATGTTTTAGGAACAGTTTGTAAATGCTTTATTATCTTTTTATTTTTTTTAGTTGTATCTTTCATTTTTGCAGCTGATATTCTTTTATTTGCAAGTCTTTTGCGTTCTTTTTCTCGACGAATTTCTTTCTCCTCCGGTGTCTGCTGGGCGGCCCATCTCTCTTGTCTTCCTCTAGTTTGACGTCTTTTCTTCTCTTCTTTGGTCTCGTTATCAGCCATATTAATCTGTAAAGGAAAAAAAATAAATGTAATTGTGTATATTTTAATTTGTAATTCCTGTTAAAGATTCTTGTGCACAATTGGTGAAATAAAAGGCAAATCATTAATGTATCATTTATATTTAGTTAAATTTATAATTCCTGTCCTCACTGGCTAAGAATTTGGGCAATGGAATACTGCTGTAAATAAGCATGTAACATATTTTTTTTAAATAATGGTTTTATTTATTAAAAACGTTGTTTGTGGATAGATATTTTCCACTGCAAAACTTCTTTGCTAAAAAAAAAAGGGATGTGGTTATTGAGCTATGTATTGCATAGTAGCAATTTAAATAGAATAAGGGAGATAGTAAATTTTTATTTTTATTTTTCTGTTGACACGGATGCAACTGAAAGCAGTTTCTTTAGTGTTATACTCTAGTACAGGGGTCACCAAACTTGGTCCTGGAGGGCCGACCCAGGCCTGGATTTGTGGATATCCTTGCTGCAAACAGGTGAGTCAATCAGGATGGCTGAAGAAACAAGATTCTCACCTGTTTGCAGCAAGGATATCCACAAATCCAGGCCTGGGTCGGCCCTCCAGGACCGAGTTTGGTGACCCCTGCTCTAGTAGTTATTATACTGTACCTTGGTTGAAGTGTGATTTAAATCCGAATGTTTGTTGGTCCTCGGTTCAAAATCGTTGTCCAATGGTGTGGTCCTCTGTTGGAAGTCCTCGTCCGATGGTGTGGTCCTGTGGCGATAGCCCTCGTCCGATGTTGTGGTCCTGTGGCGATAGCCCTCGTCCGATGTTGTGGTCCTTTGGTGAAAGTCCTCGTCCGATGGTCTGGTCCTGTGTTGAAATTCCTCGTCTGCTGGTCTGGTCCTGTGTTGAAATTCCTCGTCTGCTGGTCTGGTCCTGTGTTGAAAGTCCTCGTCCGATGGTCCGGTCCTGTGGAGAAAGTCCTCGTCCGATTGTCTTCACGCAGTATCTGTTGTAATATAAAATCGAAAATTTTGTTTGAGTGAAATGTCATTTAAATAAGTAAAAAATTTATGATTTTGGCTGTATTGTATCAGTTATGGTTATTTTTTTCTATATTTGTTTATTTTACTTTCTGTACAATCCCACGACTTTTGTTATTCTTATTTAAGGTTCTTAGTAAGACTTGTGGGTTGTGATATATTAAATAAGAATATAAATTTATTTTGCTATGTGTTTATGTTATTTTTTGTACAATCCTGTTTTGTGCGCACCACTTGTGGTATACTTATTTAACCTTTATTGGGATGGTTATAGTTAGTAAAACATGAAATAATATAATTAATGTAGTTTGCTATGTGTTTGTGTTAGTTTTTGACAATCCTGTTTTGTGCACACCACTTGTGCAAAAGTTTTTTATTCTTGATTGTACTGGTTATAGGTTGTTAAACATTAAAGAAGAATGTTAATGTAGTTTCCTATGTGTTTGTGTGATTTTTTGTACAATGCTATTAGGTGCGCAACACTTTTGTTATTCTTATTTTTGCTTCTTTGTAAGGCTTATAGGTTGTTAAACATTGAATAAGAAATTCTGTTTTGTGTGTAGCAGTTTGTGTCTCATTCAATTGCGATTTGGCTAATTGAATCGTGCCCTAAATAAGCACATAGCATATTTTTTTAAAGAAGTTTTTAGTCATTGAAAAAATTTATTTTGGATAGATTTTTAGTAACTAAAAACTTCTTTTAAAAAAAATGTTATGTTGTTATGTAGAGCCCTATTCAATTGTGCAAATTGCAATTGAATGAGGGCCTTTGTGTGTAGCATATGTTGCATAGTTTGCCCCTCATTCAATTGCATTTTTTACAATGTAATAGTACTCTAAGGCCGTCATTGAATTGCAATGTTGAAAATTGAATAGGGTTGTAAATAAGCACATCACATATATTTGTTATAATTGAATAAGGGCCTAAAAGTGCTTATTTATAGCCATATTTAATTGTCCAAAATAGCAATTGAATGAGGGCCTTTGGTTACTGCATTTGTTATATTGTCAGCTCCTCATTCAATTGTGTTTTGGCCAATGGAATAGAGCTCAATATCAGCACAGAGCATATTTTTTTACTGGATTTTGTATTTAGTGAACTTGTATCCAAAAGCAACGTGTTCACAAAATAAAAAGTTCCTTTAAAAAATATGGTCTGTGCTTATATAGAGCCCTATTGAAATAGGCAAATCACATTTGAGTGAGGCCCTTGGCCATTAAAGATATATAGGTCCTCATTGAATTGCAATTTTGCCAATTGAAGAGGGCTCTATATAATCACATAACATATTTATTGAGCAAAGTTTTTAGTTATTGAAAACCTTGATTGTGGTTAGAAGTTCAGTAACTAAAAAGTTCTGTATAAAAAATATGTTATGTGCTTATATAGAGCCCTATTGAATTGAGGAAGTCGCAATTGAATAAGGCTCATGGTTCTTTCTTGTTTATACTTAATACTTTACCTTGATTGAAGTGTCGAATGACAGAGGGTCCCCTCCTGCCAATCTTAATGCGCCGGTCTTCTTGTAGTGTCTGTTTGAAAAAGAAAGTGAAATAGTTATTTGTATATTTATAATTTTTCATCTAGCAAAGCATGGCCTTTTCAGCATGTAATGTCTGGGGGCCTCATTCTATTATCGGCCGTAAATCGGCCGTAAGGCTGCGATTCCTTGCGGGGGTTCAGTTAACTCGCGATTCTATTATACGGCCCCGCAAGGATCTCCTTTTACGGCCGGCCGCATATCTTGGAACCGGCCGTAAGCTGTGAAATATAAAAACTCAAAAATAAATTCAAGCCTGCACTGTACAGCTCTGTAAATGCTAGGGATCATATTGGGGGACATGAGGATTAAAAGGAACCCACTCTCAAGCTTGCACATCTGCCCAAACCCGAGTTCAAATTAACTGTTTATTTTCCGGCTGCGGCGTGGGTGTGTCTGAGGTGCTCCAAGCACTCTGGACTTTTTACATGGATATTTTACGGATATTAAAAATAAAATATTTTACGGATTTGAGTACAGGATAATTATGTGCTATTTTTTCTAATACCTAAAATCCCTTTATAGTCTTCTCAAAGTGCAGGATGGCTTTATTTGAGCTATTTTATGTGCTTAATTGGTGCTAGCGAGACCTCTTTCCTGCAAGTAAGCTGCGGCTCGCTTTTAGCCTTGCAGAGAGGTTTCCCGGAGCAATTGAATTGCAAATCTCTTGCGGCCGTTTTAGATCAAAGGCTTTCCTCCGGCGCGAGCGGCCGCAAGAGATAGCAAGGCACCGGCCGCAAGCCTGCCGGAATCCCCGGCCGTAAGGGAATAGAATAGCAGAATAGCTTGCGGCCGGTCCTTGCGGCCCCGCAACGGCTGCGGCCGCTAATAGAATGAGGCCCTTGTTGTATCTTACCTCTTCTTCTTTGTTGGTGTTCTTTAAAAGGGATTGTGCTTCACAGTGCACGGTGCAAATTGTTGAGGGACGCTGTTGATGCAGAGTCTGTTTGAATATTAAAAGAAATAGAAAGATTCAGCTTTATATGATCTATTGAATTGCAGTAAATTAATGTCATTTAAATATAGTTCTGTAATTATTTTCAATTGACCTTATTTTTTGTTGGGGGCTACACACATATGTCACATACATGAAGCACATTCCATAGTTTAATGTAATTATTTTGTGTACGTGTGACATATCAGTATACATGACTCATATTTAAATGGTTACATTAACCTTATATATTTTTTTTCCAACGCACATAAATGTCTGTGTGTGAGATGTAACTATAGATGATACACATATATGTGCGTGTGACATATCAGTATACATGACATATAATGTCATTTAAATGTAGTTGTTTACTGATTTTGTTTTAAGCTAATTTTGTTGCAGTGGCAATACACATAAATGTGCGTGTGACATATATGTCCGTGTCACATGTCACTATGAAGGGGCAATATACAGAAATGTGCGTGTCACATGTCACTATACATTATACACATATATGTCCGTGTCACATGTCACTATGAAGGGGCAGTACACATAAATGTGTGTGTCACATGTCACTATGCAGGGGCAATACACATAAATGTGCGTGTCACATGTCACTATGCAGGGGCAATACACATAAATGTCACATGTCACTATACATTCTATACATATATGTGCGTGTCAGATGTCACTATACATTATAGACATATAGACATCACTATACATAAACCTCTGTTTAATATTGAATTATGTTTTTTTGTTGTTTTGTTAAATGAACTGTATTTTTTTTTTGAGCCTATACACATAAATGTGCCATATATGTCACTACATAAATCCTATTTTTTTTTTTATTTGTTTGACCTGTCCTGATAATAAAATGTAATATATTATAGCTTACCTCTTGTAATTTGCACAATGCAAAGTAGTAAATTAGTAAAGAATTGTTTTCTCAAGTAAAAGCAGCAGTTATCTCAGAAGTCACTCCGTTGATCACCTGAGGAGAAATGTATTTTTTTGTTTGAAATAGGCAGTATTTATAAACTTGTAGAAAGTTCTGGAAAGTGAGACCGTTACAACGCAATACGCATGCGCTATTTGCGTTCCAGCTTACAATTTGCGTTCCATCCGCCATTTTCTGCGTATTACTGTTCAAAATGGTGTTTAATATGATTGTGATACGTTCCGCATAGTATGTGTTTCATTATTGCGAGTAAGTGTAGTGTAGTTACGTCTGAAGCCTCGTTTTCGTTTTGTTCTTCGGCCATTTTTTCTGTCGCTTAGCGATGGTATTAGTGTCTAAAGTGTTTTATTTTGATTTAAATGTAGGTGTAACTTTTTTTTTGAGGTGCTGGCTGGTTCCTCTTGCTGTAGGTAAGCTTTTTATGTGTTTGTTGTGTGTCTTTCTTAAGTTTTAAATGTTTGTATGTCGGCGTGTTGCGTCCGATGTTTGCGAAGTCGTAATGTGTGGTAACGTGTCTCGTATGGTGTTTGCGTGTGTAGCCTCGTTTTCGTTTTATTCGTCGGCCATTTTTTGTGTCGCTTAACAAACTATTTAGTGTCTAAACTCTTTTATTTTGAGTGCAATTAAGTTGTAAGTTGCATTTTTGAGGTCCTGGGTGCTTCCTGTTTGTGTAGGTAAGGTTTTTATGTATGTGCTGTGTGTATGTATTGTGTTTTAAATTTTGTAATGTTCGCGAGTTGCGTCCGAGTGTTGCGAGGCCGTAATGTGTGTGAACGTGTGTCGTATGTTGTTTGCGAGTGTCGTAATGTGTGTGAATGTGTGTCGTATGTTGTTTGCGAGTGTCGTAATGTGTTGCGACGTGAACTTTTTTTGAAATTTTGCAAGGGTCGCAGTTGCTGCAACTGAAGACCTCGCTTTGCGAGGTCCTCAGGTGCTGGCATGGAGCGCCTGCGGCGCTCCAAGACAGCAACTGAGGCCCTCGCTTCGCGAGGGTCCTCAGTTGCTGGCAAGGAGCGCCTTCGGCGCTCCATGCCAGCAACTCAGAACCTGGCACCGTGCCCTCGCTTCGCGAGGGCCGCGGGCTCGCTACGCGAGCCGCAACCCTCGCTACGCGAGGCCCGCAGCGTTAGCAACAACTCGTACGCTCACAACTATATATGTGATGGCATTCATGGATGTGTTTTAGCCTAGTACATGTTCAGGGAACAGCAACTGCTTGAAGTTGCCAAAATACAGCCCCATTAAATTCGGGCTAAGTGGAAAACCGTAGCTTGTTTTGTAGCCCGTAAGTCTTTCTGCTATTAAATTAGCCTCTTAAAGCAACCCGCAGACGACTTGCGAGTTAAGATGCAGCAAGGCAGAAGAAAGCCTACAGGATGTGTAATGTGGAACTTCGCGGCCGTAAATCCGTTGATTTGTCAAGCCCGTAACAGCTGCAATGCCAATCATGCTATTAAATTGCAACAAAGTCACTCGCGAGTGAGCCCGTAACACGCAAATGAAGCCCAAAGCCCAAAGAGTGCTGGAGAGGACTTGCAAGGGGGGTAAAGTCCAATATGTAGCACCTTAACTGCAAATAAAAACTCACTACTGTACTGATATTACAAGGAAAAGTGATGTTAGGTTTTAGAATTAATAGCACAAAATTTTCAAGTCCACAAATTGGCGCAGAAAAATACTTTATTTCATGTATAACATTTGTGTTTTATCGATCCCTGCAATCAATGTGTTAATACATATACTGTAACTCGCATGTGATAGAATATCATATTTACGGCTTTATTAATATTGCAACATAACTGGAATGTGGGTCCGATAGCAATTGGTAATTGTAGCCCGTAGGACTTTGAAATCTAACCTCCCCTTTTTCAGTGATGTAATGATGATGATCTCCTTTACTATTGGCTCCTTCTAAACCTGTAACTATGGGTTTGACTAATTGATTCTGGGCAGGGCCGCAAATCCAACGTTCGACAAATGAGTTACGGGTATGCGTCTCAAGCTCTTAACTCACAGCCCCTTCTAATTAAATAGCACCGTAACAAATTTCAAGCCCACAGCAGTTGCTGGTCTCACGTTGCCGATACAGGGCTCGAATTTAATGGGGCTGATAGTTACTGAAATAACAAGAGGAAATGAAGAGTAGTAACTGGGTTTTTGGGGGGCACACAAATCTTAATGGGACTATGGTAACATACAACCTAAATATGCCCCTGATGGCATTGAAAAAAACAACTAAAGAGTGATTAAATAGGGAATGATACCTAGAGAAAGCATACTATTTAATGGACATCTGTCGTCGATTTTGCCTACACTGTATTTTGAATAACTAACGTTGCTAAAGGGCAAAATGATTTAAAAAAAATAAAAAATTAAAACAGCTTTTATATTTTTTACTTTTATGTCGAGCAAGCTTCCATTTTCTTTACTGAACCTGTTTCTTTCAGCTTCTGTTTTAATAGGTTGTGTATTTGCAAACTAATGAGCATTCCACCTTACCTAACAATAACACTAATTGTCATTGTGCAGATTCTACAGCTGAATAACTACATATTTAAAAAAATTAGAGGATGTATTATTTTTTTTTACATTCTAAAATGTTGACTATTTTCAAGTGTAGCTCTGCAACTTTTAGTTAGTTTCTATACATCACCAACTGGAGCAAACAGCAGAATTTCAACACATCAAACAGTTGCAAACGGAGCATCCAGGAAAAGAACATCTATCACTTATGTTTTAAAAAGCAGACTCTCTTTATTGAGTAGGGTACATCATATTTATAGAGAAAATACAATGGTGACATTAGACATTAACACAAAATACTTAAATAGCGGCGCCATTAAACACTATCTCATGGTAATGTAATCAGTAGTTAAAATAGAGTGGTAGATTAAACATTAACACAAATTAACCAAACAGTGGTGCCATTAAACACTATTACATGGCAATGTAATCAATAGTTTGAAGCTGAGATTAAGATCACTAGATCGGAGGCCAAGTTGTTGTATAATTTCTGACTGGTTAGTAGCTGTTTATTTGCATCTCTCCATAGGAGGCCTACGTTCCATCTTTTAAAGGTAGTTAAAATGTTATGGCAGTTCCACAAATTAACTCTTAGATCTGCCATTGCAATAACTTGATTAAACCTCCATAGACCAGGTCACAAAATATAGTTTACATTTTGACAAAACTATTTTTAAAACAGTACATACAATTATTAGGCATGTTTAACATGGATATAATAACCATAGCAAACTTTTACACTCAAATATAATGCACACAGTACTACAGTACAGTAAAACAACCACGTATACAGTACAGTGAATATACCCAGAACTAAACACCAGAACAGGGATTCTTGGCCTAGAGGCCCAGTGAAAAGAGAATACTTCACACAACCCAGAATGGCACATGGTGGTTTGTGACAAGTTCTTCAAGAAGAACTACTTTAAATGTTTTACCACAGTTGCCCTTTAGCTAACAGCTTATTTAAAGTTATGGAAGCTTTAGGAGGGATGTATAGAAAATAGAATAATGATGTGAAGGTCTGGAATAAATGAGTCAGAGGTCCTGGTTCGGAAGCAGGTCCCCCTATTAACTACTTCTGTTCTACTGTATGTTAAACACTTTTAATAGGATATTATCCTATATTTACATAAAAATGGAATGTAGTGTAAGTTACGGTTAAACAAAGAGATTTTAAGTCTATTTTGAGAATTTCCATTCATAGATTTTAGTTTACAGAGTAATTTAGCTTTCTAGTTTCTTTGATCCACATTATGTTCCTTTTTAGCTAGGATTGAGACATGACAGTGTCAAATGCTGGAAGACTTGTTTTATTTAACCACACAGATAATTATACCACATTCCAGTTACTGTCCCTGCACTCAATTTTGCTGCACAAGAGAACCTGAGGGGCATGTGAGTAAAAAGCTTGAAGTGGTTTGCCAGTAATTCTTTGGGAAAAATGGGTGGTACAATTGTTTCTGTTGTAGCATGCATTTTCAATTTTTAAGGAATTCTGGTTTTAAATAAGAAAAAATCTGTTTTAAGTTACAATGACTATTTTCTGATAATCAGTTCCCACTGGTAGCATGTAAAAGAGAGCAAGGTGTAATTATTCTCAAATATACAACCGAGGAAGTTCATGTCTTCTAACGGATAAACAGAGTTCCTGGGAACAGGCCTCAGCTATAACGAAACGTACAATGTACACTGTACTATAAAAATATAGATATACTTGAAAACTTTAAGTGTGATTTAGAGCATAATTAGGAAGTGAAAAAAATTATGAAACTAATATTAAGGATGTATCCATAATACATTTGTGAGGGTTGTGTACATGAAAGGTACTTTAATTTTCCGGAGAGCAGGGCTTGCTTCATTAATGTAAGTAGTCTTTTTGTAAGCATATACGAGGAAAGTGAATTGGTGTCAAGTTCTATCACATATATAGTTCTCAGCAGTGCGGGCTTGCCAAAAAAAGTTGTTAACGCAACGTTAAAACTGTGGGCTCGCGGACCACAACCGCGGGGGCCGTGGTTGCGGCTAGGCTGAAGGCACTCATTGTGCTGCTGGACATAAGTGCCATAGGCGCTCATCCCTACGACCCCGCACGTTTTACGCATCATACCCCCTACACATCAACAGAAAACTCAAATACACAATTCGCAGGGCGAGACCCGTAGCACTTTGAAAAAAAACGCCTGCAAAAAATTATGGCCCGTAACACTTAGAAAAAGAAACCGCGGGGAGAGGATCGGAGCATCGGAGCTCCTGGGCAGCGTGGTGAGGTCTGACCAGGGGGCCCTTATTAGCTGGTGGCCGGGCATTGACCCAGGGAGACCGGGCGGCGGCCATTTTGATTCTCCACACGGAGAGAGCTGCGGTTGCAGCCAGGGAGCTGCAGACACACAACAAGCCTGGCAGTGCCCTCCTAACAGGGTCCGGTGACGGCTGGTTCCGGCCGGAGGGGTGCTGGGGGGTCTGTACCCAGAATTGGAGCCCACAGGGCGGCAAGACCACGCAAAAAAGCCCGCGAAAACGGGAGGCGGCCATCTTAGGCTGCTGACCAAGAGAAGAAGCAACTATAACCTGATTCTCAAACTGTGAGTAAACAGCTGCATTGCAGGCCCAGAGATATCTACATATGCCACATTTACATTTAAACTACTTTTGCCAGCACTACTGACTGTTCTAAACCTACAAGTGGCAGTGTACAAGTAATACCCAGGAAGCAAAGACTGACACAAATGACAAGTGTGATAATTGGCAAGGCAGTTTGGCACTACTTCTCAGGGCTGCAACTTTCAGGCTTCACTTGCAAACCCACAAGATTTCTGATGACTAAGATCAACTCAACTACTTTACTTGCTTGTTGAACATTGTTTACCTGTGGACAGAGAGTAATGCAGGTCTAATATGATCCACGGGGGGGGGACCTTGACAGTTTATGGCATAGCAGCACAGCACGCCACAACTTGTTGAATCACAAGCCGGAATCCCACTCCAACAAAAACATTTCCCTGAAAGGGGCATACATCTACGCGGCAACTCTAGCACTTCATATTCTGTGGCGGGTCCACTGCAGCCCAAGATGGGAAAGAGCAAAAAATCCCTTCCACTTAAGAAAATGACGGACTACTGCAAACCCCCTGAAACTGCTGACGAGGTGAGATCTGACCCCTCTGAGGAATCGGAGGGGGAGGACACACGAAATGCAGCCCAGGCTGATATAAATCTATCCAAGAGTGCAATGCCACAAATTGAAAAACTATTTCAAGCTTACACGACTAAAACGGTGGATGCAATCAGGAAAGACATCCAGGACCTAGGTCAAAGAACCCACCAACTAGAAGAAACAGTTGACCAACTGGTGGAAGCACAGGATAGAGACAGGAGGGAGACGCAAGACCACGCGTCACGCATAGCGGCTCTAGAGGACAAGTATGAAGATCTAGAGAATCGGTCTAGAAGACATAACATACGAATAAGGGGGATCCCTAAAGCGATAATGAATCTGAAAAGATATGTTATGGACTTGCTTATTGGGATCTTACCAGAAGGGGCAGAAGCGGACATTGATATAGAAAGAGCGCATAGGGCGCTAGGAGCTTCTCGTAACATGGATACCCCTAAAGATGTAATTGTCCGATTCTCCCGACAACAGTCAAGGGACTTAATTCTAGCTGCTACCCGAAAGATCTTGGACCTTAGAGGACCAGATGATGCTCAGCTCATGGTGTTTGCAGACCTTTCTCCTATCACGTTGACCAGGAGAAGAGAAATGAAACCGGCATTGGGGGTACTCATCCAGCATGGTATCCAATACCGATGGGGCTTCCCTTTTGCCCTTATTTTTCAATATAAGGGAAAAACCCACACGGTCCATAGTTTGGAAGACTGCCAGTCATTGCTACAAATGCTGCATATAACATCGGATGGTGGCCATAGGGACCCTGAAAGTCAGCGTGTGACCCTAAATCCTCTCCCTAAAAGACAGTGGACCTCGGTCCCGCTCAGGAGTAAAAACAGACTTGGAGAGGCTGACATGATAGAGGTCTTGACTATCCCTTCAGAAAGACATTCCAAGACTCGGGGAGAGGAATTGAGGAACTGCACAGAGTTGGAAGGAACTCAATAATCAATAATTACACAGACTCTGGAAATACAGGGCTAAAAAAAAAAAGAAAATCTGCTGAGCCCCAAGTTTTTTCTTACTGATGCATGGGACTTATTTATCTGGATTTCGGTGTCTGGAGAACCGGTTATTCTTCAAAAAAGTTGTTTTATTTTTTACAGTTGTGATTATTGTTTTTCAGCTAGTTACTAGGCTGCTAGTTCTAATGTTAGTTAAACAATTTGTATTGTTGAGGGTATCCCCCCTCTCCTCTCCTTAGTTGGAATTTTTTGTACCTCAAAGAATTCTATTACCCCTTCCTAATGGGGCTGTATTTGAGAATGGCAGGTCCATTACTCTCTCCCCTAGAAGCCAGGATTTACGATTGGCGTAGGAAGTTATGTGTATTAAAAATAATTTGTATGATAGTACTCCTCGAAAACTGCAAAGATATTGATCTTCTTGTGAACTATTCAACTGTTAATTTATTTTCTTGCTCTTTCTTTCATTTCCAGAATTGCGTGCTCGACTCTCATCACTCCAACAGCTCTCAGGAGCCTTCTGTTTTGGCTCCAGCGCTTCTCTGGTCGCCCCATCCAATCTGGCTATCACTAAATCAAGGTAAGATGTTTAGACCAAATGTCTTGGGAAGCAGGAAAGAAATGGCTAGAGTTTTGAAGGAGAAGTATAGTTTTTTAACACACAATGTCAAGGGCTTTAATTCCCAGTTTAAAAGAAGGAAAGCTTTTCTGTATTATCAAACTAAGAAACCATCTATAATTTTTATGCAAGAAACGCATTTTGCAAAGAATCATATTCCCTCGTACTTAAACAAGGAATATCCCACTTTCCACTCTTCAACCCAAAGGTCCAAAAAGGCAGGAGCTACCATTCTTATTCACCGTCACTTCCCCTTTCAAATAGACTCCAAATTGATAGACAAGGATGGGCATTATGTTATTTTGCGGGGCACAATTCAGGAAGTTAAACTTACGCTGGTATCCTTTTACGCGGACACGGTGGCACCCCATAAAAGTTTACTACACATGCTGAAAAAAGTAGAACCCTGGTCAGATGGTCTAGTGGTGATAGGGGGGGACTTCAATCTTGTGTTAGAGCATGGACTAGATCGTTCGAGCTCCCAGGCCACTAATAGATACTCGCGGAAACTACAACAGATTAATGGGGTGTTGGACAGAATGGGCTTAGTGGATGCCTGGAGAGGACATCATCCTAATAGTCGCGAATACACGTACTATTCACATACGCATGGGACCTACTCACGGATAGACACGATTTTGGTAACCTCTAAGTTTTTTGACCAAACCAGGGGCTCGGAAATTTTGGTATGCCCATGGTCAGACCACTCGGCAGTTTCCTTGGATATGGATCTTGGAGGAGACTCCAGGACTCCATATTCCTGGAAAATTAATGAACGTATGTTATCGGATACGGCGCTACTGGGCCAGATACAGAAAGAATTGCAACAATATTTTGAGCTAAATAATACCCCGGGATCTAATATAGGATGGGTGTGGATGGCCCACAAGGCCTATATCAGGGGGATGTGTATTAAGATGGCAGCTACCATAAAAAAAAATAGTATACGTCAGGAGCAGGAACTCACTGCTAAGTTACGAGATCTAGAAATACAGAATCAAAAGCTCCCCTCCAATAGACTTCGCCAGAGAATAGATGACACTAGATTAGAACTTGACGCCTTGCTTTCGCACAAGACAGAGAGTGCCCTGAGACGGACGAACCAGCTGTTTTATTCCAAAGCTAATAAACCTGATTCCTTTCTGGCACGGAAGCTTCGGTCTAGAGCAGCATCGTCCAGAATTCTTAGGATTAGAACCAGGGCTGGGAAGATAACAGTAAGTCAGAGCGAAATCAAGCACACATTTAGGGATTTTTATAATTCGATTTATTCAACAAAAATAAACCGAGCCCGGAAGCTCTTAGATCTTATCTGGATTCCTGTGATCTTCCTAAAGCTTCAGAGCAGCATATAGAGGATTTAAATGCGGATGTGGGTGTAGAGGAGATATTAGAAACCATTAAAAGTCTCAAGTCAGGGAAAGCCCCAGGGCCGGATGGCTTCACTAATTCTTATTATAAAGTATGTGGGAACGTTCTAGCCCCTTATCTTAGCTGTCTGTTTAATGCCGTACTTAGGGGGGAATCTATGCCCCCGGAACTCAGCACAGCGAACTTAGTAATCTTCCCTAAAGAAGGGAGGGATCCCCTGGAGCCGAAAAATTATCGTCCCATTTCCCTCATGAATGGGGATATTAAATTGTTGACTAAAATTATGGCAAATAGGATGGCAAGGTTTCTCCCAACTCTAATACACAAGGACCAGACCGGGTTCATACAACATAGACAAACGGTAGACAATATCCGTAGGACCATGAATGTTATACACCTGGCTTCCCAAAGAAAAACACCTCTTTGTGTGTTGGCACTGGATATGGAAAAGGCATTTGATACAGTAGAGTGGCCTTACCTATATGCAGTGTTAGCCAAATTTGGTATTAAAGGAAACTTTATACGCCTAATCAAGACACTATATAAAAGCCCTGAAGCTCATTTGAGAATGCCCGGGACAGGAGAGGCTTTGGTAAACATCCAGCGGGGTACCAGGCAAGGGTGCCCCCTGTCTCCACTGCTTTTTGCTCTGGCTTTTGAGCCTCTGGCTCAAAGGATAAGAGGAGAAGGGGAGATCAGGGGTCTGCAGATAGGTCACCATCACCTGAAATGCTCTCTATTCGCAGATGATCTCTTATGCACTCTAACGGACCCTGTAAACTCTATACCTAAATTATTGTCTACTTTAAGGGGGTTCGGGGCCATGTCAGGGCTGCAAATTAATGAGGAAAAAACTGAGGCCTTGGGGGTAGGGGTTCCAGGCCCTATATTAGAAACATTGAAGGCGGCATTCAATTTTCAATGGCCTAAAAATTCAATCAAGTACTTGGGAATTAAGCTTACCAAAAACTTGGCGGGTCTTTATAAAGCTAACTTCCCACCATTATTTAGGCGGCTGACTGAGGACTTGAGGACCTGGTCTAAAAATCAAATATCATGGACGGGACGTATAACATCGATAAAAATGACAGTGCTCCCAAAAATTCTCTATCTCTTCCGAACTCTACCAATTAACCTATGTATGAAGGATATTGATCAATTTCAGAATACAATGTTTAGATTTATCTGGCGTAATAAACCACCACGTATAGCGAGGAAAACGATGTACAGGAATAGGCAAAAAGGGGGTCTTTCTTGTCCCAATCTGAGGCTTTATTGGCAAGCAGCACGGCTGGCGTGCATCCCGGTAACCCACTCTAGTACATTACAGCCGTTGTGGACTTTTATTGAAAATTGGCAGATGAAACCCCACTCATGGGATACGGTGATCTGGGGGATAGAAAAGATAGACACGAGTTACAGACATACTAATCCAATAATTTCCACGACCCTTAAGGCCTGGGATAGGCTTAAAAAATCGAGCAACTTGATTCCAACCCTGTCACCACTGATGTCCTTAACGTCCTTCCCCGAGTTTGAGGCCACTATTAGCCCAAGTTCTAAAACATGGTGGTTGACTAGCCCTTTAAAGAGAATAGGGGAATGGTTTTCCACGGAGGCTCTGTTAACACATTCTTCTATCATACCCCGGTTCCAAATTCCGGAGAAGGAGCTGTGGAACTATCGGAAGTTTAGACACTGGATCTCCTCGTTAATACATACTTATGGGAATCCTACACATACAGCATGGTCCTCTATCTGTGAAAAGATACCCTCGATGACAGGCACCCTAGGATACATATACTCACACTTAATAGAGTTTCAGAACACACAAAAAAATAGATTTATGGTGAAGTGGGAGCAGGACCTGGGAAAGGAGTTAGATGCCATGGTCTGGAAAAGAATCTGCACTAATTTGACAAGGGGGTCATATACATATAGCTTGCTTGAGACCTCCATTAAGGTATTGCACAGAACCTATTATACTCCCCAAAGAATGGCAAAATTTAATAAAGATATAAATGGAGAGTGTTTTAGGGGATGCAGAACAGAAGGGAGCTTCCTGCATATCTGGTGGACTTGTCCCGTTGTACAGAGGCTATGGGGAGAACTCATAGACTTATTTACGCAAATTACAACCAGTGGCTTGAGACCCGAGATTGAAACATGTCTTTTGGGAATGACACATTATGATTTGTCTAGGGAACAGAATGAACTCTGGCAATTTTGGACCTTAGCTGCCAAAACTTGCATTGCCAAAAATTGGAAAACTTCTGTACTGTCAGTCAAAGAAGTTGTAAAAAAGATAAATTATATAATGATAAATGAGAGAATAGCGAATTCATTGCAGAATACAATGCCCAGGTTCACTAACACGTGGACTCCTTGGTTGGTGTCCAAATATAGTACACAGATCTAGATAGAGATGGGATAGAAGAGTATGGGATGTTGGAGGATGGTGGCGGCTGGAGAGGATGGCTAGTTCGCATCTGGATGGAGGCTTTTGGAGTGATGATGAAGGAGTTTGCAGGTACTGATTATGTTATGATTAGTAACACAAGTAAACATAAGCTGAGGAGGTTTAATGATGACTAAATATTTTGTAAAATAGTTAAAAGCAAGCATACTTAAGAATGCAGGTTAATAATCAAAAAGAGAAAAAATGTTAGGACGTTTTATTACATCATTGAATAGAGAGTCATATGGATTCCGGATCTCAGGTGGTCCCAATCAATAGGGTGGGGAGCTGAGAGCCGGTGTCTCATGTTTATTTTTATATGCTTCATCCACACCATTCTATTAATAGCTCTGGACATTTATCAGACCATGAAGATCTCATAGGCTGAGAAGGATAGAATGTTTAGTTTTTTTTTGTATATCTCAGATCTGCTCTTCATTTTATTTGTATTTTTTTTTTTTGTGCTTATGTCTTGCTATTTGCATGATTGACTTTTCTATTCTTTGTTATATTATATTGTTGTATAAAAATTGACTCGTCCTAAATAAAAATTAATTATCAAAAAAAAAAAAGAAAAAGAAACCGCCACTAAGATAAAAAAAAATATGAGCCGCAAAAAGTACGAACTTAACGTCCGAAATGCGCACATCGAAAAACACACCAAAAAAAAAAGACAAAAAACATCTCACACAGCACAGGGGGACAGCCAGGACATCTGGGAGTGAGGTTGCACGCAAATTTAAGTAGAGTTTCTCCACTTGAAAATCGCCTAAGCAAGAGGAAATATACCCGCCGAAAAAAATGAAAACGAGGCTACACGACCGCTAAGCACGCAAAACACCACCAAGCACATACGACTTTTACACAGGAACGAACGAGGTACAAAATACACTATTAGGAAGGACGGAAAATGCTCAAGAGCCACGTAACACATAGACACTCGCCGCCATTTTACCACACTACTTTAAAAATAATAACATTACTATTCTCAAATTGAGCTTTACACAACTAAACAAACAATTTAGCCTTTGCTCACACAGCCTATTTACACTGCACACTTGCCACATTGCTGACACTTTCTCCTCAGCTCAGCAACACTTCAAATCTACATTGTATGCTGCAGGAAAAACAACAGCAATTGTTAGCTCTTCACCATATTGATTGCTGCATATATTAATTACAAATAGGTAACATATATTAATTTATTATTTAATTAATTAATTAATTATTATTAAAATAAATATATATATAAACAATAAAAATACTACAGGAGAGCAACGCAATGAGCGCCGAAGGCCGCTCAGCGAGGACATCACAATGAACGCACAGAGTGTTTACACAAACAAAAGTACAATGAGCACCAAAGGACCCCACAACACCAAAACTACACCAGGGGAGAGGCTCGCTATGAGCGCCAAAGGCGCTCATTGCAAGCCACCCGATGAGCACCGAGGGCACTCAGCGAGAGGCTCTTAATAAGTGCACAGGGTACTCAGACGCCCAAAACCCTTACATTCGCGGCCAAACAGCATTACCTGGCTTACAATTTTATTGCCGTCATTTTTTGACGGGCAAGTCGCTAGTTAGATATAATTATCTCACAAATCTTCATCCCCCCATCTCTTCCTTCCTCCCGCACCCAAGCGTTTATTGACAGATAAAGACACATCAGTCATGGTTCTACTCTCAGGAAGTGATGAAACAAAGAAAAGGCGGATTATCGTATACAAAGTTGAGATGGGTTTACTAAGACTCTCAAGTGATTGAGGTGTGCATCCCTTGATTTCATATGAGGAAAAATTTAGATCATAGCCCTTCTCACCTCAACTCAGCCACTTGAGATGCGTAGTAAATTTTCTCAAGAGATTAAAATGTATGTTAATGGCTTAAAGGCGCTAATATTGATTCTCTTCACAAATAAGTACAGTTTTATATATCTACTCGTTTACAGCGAATAATACTGACACCTTTTCTATTATATCCAGTCAATCTAAAATCACAAACTTTATTACTTTTTTGTTCTATAAAGAATTTTAAGAGGGTTTAGGTCAAATGTATGTAATTAGCAGTTGATCAATGTATATTAGAAAGTAGTTTGAATCTTCATAAGTGCAAAGAAAACTTAATTAAATAGACAAAAAAGTGAAACGGTCTTTTTTGCATTTAAATGTTACACAAGTTATTTGTGCAGGAAAATGAGTGATCATAGTTTTACAACAAAATAACAAGACAGGAGATTGGAATTTTCTCCTCTGTTTGCCTTACTAATTAACAGCCTTATTAAATTGCGATCTGGTAAATTTAAAAGGGCTCTATTTAAGCAGACAGCATATTTTTTTTACAGAAGTGTTTAGTTAGTGAACTTCTATCCAAATGCAAGGTCTTCACTAACTAAAAACTTCTGGAAAAAAATATGCTGTGTGCTTAAATAGTTCCCTTTTAAATTTACAGAATCGCAATTTAATAAGACTGTAAATGATTTATACAATGCAATGAGGAGGGATCATGTATTTAAGCTTATTTAATTTAGTGCTGCCACACAAACAGAGTAAACTGATCTAAAGGATCACCGTGACAAAAATATATGTATGAGAACTTTAAGTCTGACTAAGAGCATAAATAACTAGGAAAAAGTCATACAGACAGTTTTAATTAGAAACAAATAATAATTTTGTTACATCTGGAGTAATTCATGATACACTGGGGGAGGTTGCATCTATATTTCTGAAGAGCTGTGGTTGCATTGAAGGATGCAAGGTATCTCCTTGTGGGCCAGTGGCAGAGAAGGAGTGTGGTTTCAATTTCAACCTTATATTATTATCAAACAAAGGCTCTGGACTTATGTCTGCTCCCTCCACTGATAGCTACAAACATACAGCCCCAGTCTTAAAAAATTAAATTTTCCCAAAAATATTTGTTGTTGTTGGCTTACACAGCTGCTAATATTGTTAGTTTGGTATATACTCGACAAACAAGTTTCTTGAACTGCAGTGGTCCTTTAAGAATCACCCAAAACGCTTCCTCACAGCTTTTGTATTAAACAGCCAGAGAAGGAAGACATTATTATCTCTGTATCTTTTAGTTTAATGTTATCAACTTTAAACTTCCCTTTTTCTAAAACATATGGGCACCAGAAATAAAAATGAAAACACAAGTAGATAATATAAAAGATTACATATAGTGTTCCTTGGGTATTGGTATCTCCATTCTTTGCCATGTTTTGAAATTATTTTTGACTTTTATTGAATCCATGTATAGTGCTACAGAATATGTTATATATTTGTATATTTGCCCATTCTGCCTTCTTGAACCTCAAAAAGAAAATTTGCTGGTAGGCAATAATGTAACTACCCCAGAATTTAAAATAAACATTTTTTGTTTAATTGAGCATATATTTTTATTTCTCTAGTTAGCTGCAGCTCTAAGGACCAGTGCGATCATATCTCTGTCAGGAGTTATGTTAGCAGCAGTTAACCATGCCATGAATAACAACAGCAGCCACAAGTCCGCTATAATATTCAGAAACACTTACAGTATCATGTGATTGAAAGCTCAGGGAAACATACAGACTCAATATAGACTCAATATGTTCTGATTTCACACAGTCAACACTGTTACTGTATCTGCTGAGCGAATGACCACACATATACTGCTATATGTTATGTAGAAGGATTCCCATACCTTTCATTGACATAAACATTTTATAAATAGGGCAGTTTGCCTTTGTTTGATTCTTTTTTTCTAAAACATATTTTTCATTCAGTAATACATATACATACATTTTGGGGAAGTTTGCTCCTGCAGACATGGATTTACTAAGCACGCCCATGAGTCAGGGCAACGCCCACTTAAGCCTGTGGGCCGGGTGCCTCACCTCCAAAGTTATTCCTACTTGCATCCTAACCTAGAAATCCCAAAACCCTTAACCTTCAACTCTTTTCCACCCCTTTTTTTTTTTTTTTTTTTAAACCTAACTTAAGCTCCCTGAACTTCGCTCACCCAACCTCACCCCCTAGACATACCTTATTAGTATATCTGCTACTTTCCTAACTAACCACCAACTCAAGGGGAGGGAGGGAATCAGCTCAATGGCCGGCGCGGAGTGAGGAGGAAGCCCGCAAATGGGCGGAAGTCCCTCCTCCTCCCCCAGCCAATCAAAAGCAACCAGGCTCCGCCGGGTCACGCAGTGCTGCGTGAGACCCTGCGTGCCTGGGGCTGCCTCCGCTCCGGCCATGAGTGTGACATTATAAACAAAAGGCACAGTCGTGAATTAAATCACACTGTTGGGCAAATAGTTGTCCTAGCTGATCTCAGGTATATATAAAGTTTCTTTGTCTTGCCCTTTAGCTTTGTGTGGAATGCCCACTGCACAAACATTTTGAAATTTCCAGTACTTGACTTGAGTCTATATTCACTCCAAATGAGGCCACAAGATAAAAATGAGTGTCACTGCCACTTAATTCAGTACAAAGTTGAGCAAACCAATGTAAAGATCTCTTAACAGCATGTTGAAAAACATTTTGAATTTTTTAAATCTCTTCTTTTTTCACTGAGATATTTATTAATTAAATGTATGTTTACATGTGTCACTGGCAAGCTGCCAGACAGACTGACAGCAAGCTCCAATGCAAAGAGCAAAGGTAAACTATAGTTAACTATTTATACATTCATCTGTGCATAGAAAGGAGTGTTGGAATCTTTGAAATAAGTTACTTGTGGGTTTACTGCTGGGCTGTAGGATTCCTAAATGCCAAGAAGGGCATATAAATACATCTCTGCACATGTCATTAATCAGTGTGTTTGTAAACACTGTAACAAATTTAGTTTTTTTAACTGTTATAAATATAATTAAAGAAAAAAATAGATATTTTTAACATAAAATTGTGTGATCTTTCACACTAAGAAAATAATTTATGGTGAGGTAACTGGCCCTTTAAAGATATTTGTTAAATGGTGCCCTTTATCTTGGTATAATTACCTAGTTGATCTTCCTTGTGGAATAATTTTCATTACCATTATATTAATTTATTTGTATGTATATGCATAAACAAGTATTGGACCTCAGTGGATTCTTTGAAAATTTATTGGCTAGCCCTGATTTAGGTTATATTTTCCTTGGGTAATTTGCCACCATGTGAAATAGTATTAATAGACCAGTCAAGAAGTTAACTTTTTTCTAATTAGTTGCCATTATCCGCCTTATTAAATTGTGATCCGGCCAATTAAATAGGGCTCTATATAAGCAAAGAGCATATTTTGTTTACAGAAGTTTTTAGTTTGTAAACTTCTATCCAAAAGCAAGGTCTTCACTAACTAGAAACTTCTGTAAATAAAATATGCTCTGTGCTTATATGGAGCCCTATTAAATTGGCCAAATTGCAATTTAATAAGGCTGTTAAAGGTTACAGAAGTCCCATATTTATACTATAGATTTTTTGTATATTTTGACAATGACCTAGTGAGAACAAAGAAGAAAGGACACATTTTTTATAGCAAAAAAAACTCCTTATACTAATATCATACTTCAAAAAGACATCCAATAAATACATTTTCGCAGTTTATTTAGAATTTTTTTTAAATATGACAAAGATGAATAAAAGGTAAAAGGTAAGTTTAAAATATAAAAAATATATACATATACACAGCGGTCACCTCTGATTTTTGAATTCCTTTGATAATCTCGAAACAAACTGAGTTGGATAAATAAAGAAATATTATCAAATATATCTTGTAATACACTTGTGCAATCGGTAACTTTATTTAAGAATGTATAGACTGTCAGTCTTACCTCATCTTCTTATATAGATTCAAGATGATCAAAGTATTTAGATATCAAAAAGAATAAATAAATAAATTGTATTCTCTTTAATCTAATTGTGGCATAAAATATACATGTCACTTACTTCTGAAAAGCTCCCAAAATAACAAATTCTCAGCTTCTCGAACCTCGCTTTCTTTCTTTTTTCACTCAGTATAGACTTCCATCTTGTACAGTTGAGACCTGAGGTGACTCCCCAAGGGTGAGAGACATCACATTTCCAATATAATTATGTGAGCAAACAGACGGTAACATTCTGTGTGTCTGAGCATCATGTGATACTGATAGTGTGGACTTAGGTCACAGCTATGAAACTTTAACTTTGGGGGCTTGTTATCAATGAAGTCAGTGAAATATAAAATGTATTTGCCAATTAGAGTGAGGATAACATTAATTAAGTCACCCTGTAAAACAAAAAAAAAATGAATATAACCTTTAAATTATTAGATAGTAAATGCAATTATAAAATAGTAGGAATTCATATAGTTTGGTTTGCTAACCTAGGAGTGAACAAAGAGTCCCTTTAAGCAAATAATTTACAATATTTTCCTCAGTAGCTCTAGCACTCTGGAATCCATAATCTTTTATGGTAATTCTGAAGTGTCCAGGTAATAATTATGTCAGAAATAAATTTGTACTTGAATAAGCTCATCTATAATGATTCATATTTCCAGACAACCTCACCTTGATTGAAATCTTTATATAATACCTGGTTATTGTTCACGTTGACCTTGGTAATTCTGAGCTTTAGTCATATCCAGAAGCTTCATTGAACTGAATGAACTTCTCATGTTACCTTTCAGAGAGATAAGGATTTTTTTCTATCCTGGGAACATTGGGATTCTGAAACATGTAAAAATAAATGAAGTTTCAATGAATTATTCTGAAATTCTCTGTGTTGATGTGCATAGGACTTTATGCTATTTTTAAAGGAAATATATAATGGGGAAGTTAATAAAAAAATATATGTTAATTAATTGCATGTTAAATGGCAACTAAACTCATTAATACCATCTGTGCCAATCTTTTTTATTTGAAGCTTTTTCATTGTGTTATAATTGTTTTAAAATGCTGTCCTTTTAGTGTTTATGGTGCTTACATTGTGTAAACAGGAATCCAGAGATGTATTACGCTCTCACACGTCCTGAAAGGACCATAAGGTACAACGTCCCTCTAAATGCTTACAGTGCCTTGCAAAAGTATTCACCCCCCTTGACTTTTTACCTATTTTGTTACATTACAGGCTTAAGTTCAATGTTTTGTTAATCTGAATTTTATGTGATTGATCAGAACACAATAGTCTAAGTTGGAGAAGTGAAATGAGAAAAATATATACATAAAACTATTTTTTAGAAATAGAAAAGGGTAAATTGGCATGTGCGTATGTATTCACCCCGTTTGTTATGAAGCCCATAAAAAGCTCTGGTGCAACCAATTGCTTTCAGAAGTCACATAATTAGTGAAATTATGTCCACCTGTGTGCAATCTAAGTGTCACATGATCTGTCATTACATATACACACCTTTTTTGAAAGGCCCCAGAGGCTGCAACACCTAAGCAAGAGGCACCATTAACCAAACACTGGCATGAAAACCAAGGAACTCTCCAAACAAGTAAGGGACAATGCTGTTGAGAAGTTCAAGTCTGGGTTAGGTTATAAAAAAATATCCAAATCTTTTATGATCCCCAGGAGCACCATCAAATCTATTATAACCAAATGGAAAGCACATGGCACAACAGCAAACCTGCCAAGAGACGGCCGCCCACCAAAACTCACGGACCGGGCAAGGAGGGCATTAATCAGAGAGGCAGCACAGAGACCTAAGGTAACCCTTGAGGAGCTGCAGAGTTCCACAGCAGAGACTGGAGTATATGTACATAGGATGACAATAAGCCGTACGCTCCATAGAGTTGGGATTTATGGCAAAGTGGCCAGAAGAAAGCTATTACTTTCAGCAAAAAACAAAATGACACGTTTTGAGTTTGCAAAAAGGCATGTGGGAGACTCCCAAAATGAAGGGAGGAAGTTGCTCTGGTCTGATGAGACTAAAATTGAACTTTTTGGCCATCAAATAAAATGCAAACCCAACACATCACATCACCCGAAAAATACCATCCCCACAGTGAAACATGATGGTGGCAGCATCATGCTGTGGGAATGTTTTTCAGCAGCCGAGACTGGGAAACTGGTCAGAGTTGAGGGAAAGATGGATGGTGCTAAGTACAGGGATATTCATGAGCAAAACCTGTACCACTCTGTGCATGATTTGAGGCTAGGATGGAGGTTCAACTTCCAGCAGGACAATGACCCCAAACACACTGCTAAAGCAACACTTGAGTGGTTTAAGGGGAAACATGTAAATATGTTGGAATGGACTAGTCAAAGCCCAGACCTCAATCCAATAAAAAAAATCTGTGGTCAGACTTAAAGATTTATGTTCACAAGCGCAAACCATCTAACTTGAAGGAGCTGGTGCAGTTCTGCAAGGAGAAATGGGCAAAAACCCCAGTGGTAAGATGTGTCAGGCTTATAGAGACGTATCTAAAGCGACTTGGAGCTGTGATTGCCGCAAAGGCTGGTATTGACTTTAGGGGGATGAATAGTTATGCATATTGACTTTTCTGCGATTTTGTCCTAATTGTTTGCTTCACAATAAAAAAAAAAAAAAAAAACATCTTCAAAGTTGTGGGCATGTTCTGTAAATTAAATGATGCAAATCCTCAACAATCCATGTTAATTCCAGGTTGTGAGGCAACAAAACACAAAAAATGCCAAGGGGGTGAATACTTTTGCAAGGCACTGTATATACAGCAATAGTACATTTCACATGTTTTCGTTTGAGATTAGAATGACTGAAAAACCCAAAGTAGTAACTTACATTTTTGCAGCAGGGATGAGTTTATTTCCATTTGCAGGGTGATTGTGATGTTTGGCCCTTGCAAAAGTGAAAGAAGTTGAACACCACCTTTAACTGTATTTATAAAAACTCTTACAAAACAGTGAAATATGCATCAATTTTAAAAGTAAAAAAAAAAAATCAGTTAAAGTTTCAGTGCTCTGTTTGATTATGTAGAAAATAATTGATAAATTCCCTGTCCAAGTAAATATACACTGGTACATTGGTACTACATTGATGCGTTTTGATGAGCAGAAATTGCTTTAACAATCTGTGCTTTTTCAGTACTCATTGCACTTGTTGTAGTCTGTATGAGTCAATTTATCTTAACTCATGGTTACTTGGTACTCATCGTGTTTGGCATTCGTCGTGCCTTTTGGAACCAATTAACCACAAGTACCAAGGTACCACTGTATTATCACATATAATAGTTATCAAACTGCGAGTTGTCGTCACGCTTGCGTTGAGGCACGAGCTCGCAAAAAATACGACTTTAGCGGCCGAACCACTGAACTGGAAAAGACACAAATATACCTCAAATTCACTTAAACACTCACACACAGCACAGGAGGAGAGCCAGGGAGCCTGTGAGTGAGGTTGCAAGTTAATTTGAGGCATATTTTGTCTTTTTTAACGATTGGAAATCGCAGAAGCGGGAGAAAAAATAGCGGCCGAAAAAACTTAAAAATTCCGAAACAAGATAAAGACGAGGCTCAGCAAGGCCAGGCACGCAGAACTTAGAAAATACACAACACAAAAGACAGTAACACTTACACCAACAACAGCAGGCACGCAGGACACAGACGAACAACGCCAGGCACGCAGGATTCAGAAAATGCACAACGCCAAAGACAGTAACACTTAAACCAATAACGCCTGGCGTTATTGTTTTAAGTGTTACTGTCTTTGGCGTTTTACTGGACTTAGAAAATACACAAGGACAAAGACAGTAACGCTTACACCAACGCCAGGCACGCAAGACTTCGAAAATAAAACCAACGGCAGTCAGCGCGCGCCATGCAAAGATTCACCAGAGGAGAAAGACACAGGGAAGGGATAGGTGGGAGATGGTAGAAAAAGACACATGGCATTCCCAAGCACAAAAGTTGCAAGTTGCAGAGGCCTGTAATGAGCGGTGAAGTAGATGGGAGGAGAGGATTGCAATGAGTGCCAAAAGCGCTCATTGCGAGCCACGCGATGATTGCCAAAGGCGTTCAGCGCAGGGCTCGCAATGAGTGCCGAAGGTGCTCAGAGGAGGCAGAACAGCGCATTGTCTGGCACACAGCATTGCCAGGCTTCAAATTTTATTGCCGTCATTTTTGACGGGCAAGTTGCTAGTTATATCATAATAGCTAAACCAGAATATAATAATACATTTAGTGAAATGGTTTAAACGTTTTAAAGTACCTTAATTATTTAAGTAAGTTTGTTTATCTTTTATTGTGATGTACAGCAGCTATTCGTACTGTATACATAGGATTAACTTGTCTGATGTGCTTGACACAAAGCAGGGGAATGAAAAGGTAAATGTGGTGACTTGAGCTGCAGGTGTGAAATGCCTTTTTAAAAGACACACACAGAGATGAATGGCGGCTGATTAGGCTCTGGCCTGAGTGCCGTGAGGAGCCTGTGAGGAGCTGCAGTCTATGTGAGAAGCTGTAATGTGAGACAGTCAGGAAGACTGGATCCTGAGAGTTGAGCTGAGATAAGCTCTGAAGTAAGGCAGCAGGGAAGGCTGCTTAAAGTACAGAGAGACACTGGCAAGTTAGTTGGATTGCCTGGAGAATACAGCCAGCAGCTTAAAAAGAGACACTGAGTGTTTCAGCATGACCTGGGAGGAGAAAGAGACAGAGTTCCTGAACAGGACCTGGCAGGACTTACAGAGCAGCACAGGAAGCTGCCAGTAAGAGGATCAGTCTGTGTGACTGCAACAATACTTACCTGAGAGACTGTTTGCTTTAAAAGTAAAGGACCTGCAGAGGATCCATTGCAACTGAAAAAGCTGGGAGAGAGAGAGACTAGACTTAAAGGGACCACCCCTCTGTGTGAAAATGTATTTTTTTACCTGCAGACCATGAAGCGGTCTCATGGCTAGTGAGGGTGTTCCTGCAAATAAGTAAGCCTGTTTATTTAGATTTTTCTTTTCATGCTGAAATTAAGCTATTGTTTGTTTTGTATACTTTATTAAAAGCAAAGATAAAGTATATAGTGTCTCAGCGGTTTATGTGGAAATCACAGGAGCATCCGGTAGCCAAAAGCCGGCCCTGTCACACTGGTGTCAAAAGAGGGATATTTAATAAGGGTCTGTGTTTAAGAAGACCACCCACAGTGTAACATGGAGGACATGTTAAAAGCCTTGAAGGAGGCTGCAGCTGCACAGCAAGAGAGCAACAGAAATGGGCTATCCAGTAAGCTCAGAGGGATGCTACATTGGAGAAACAAATGGAAGAGACGGCAAGGGTTAGAGCCACAGACATTCGTCTAAAAATGACTGAGCATGATGATGTAGAAATATACCTTGTGATTTTTTAAAGGACTGCCACTAGGTAGGCTTGGCCCAAAACACACTGGGTCAGTATAATTGCCCCTTACTTGTCTGGGGAGGCTCAGAAAGCCTTTATGACCATGGATAAAGAAAAGGCAAAGAATTATGACTACCTAAAAGCCAAGATCCTTGCCAGAGTTGGACTTACCAGGGTTGACAGAGCACAGAGATTCTGTACACCGAAAATGATGAACAAAGAGCGCCTGCATTGAACCAAGGAGAAGCAACTGTAAAGAGGGGAAATCTTACAGTTTCCTTCCTGTCTGTGGGGAAAATACGACCATGATGGAACATGGAATCCTGAGAAACAGCATGCCCATCTCTACCCCAGATCAGGATACGGGTACCCTGCTGAGGAAGGACTCCCAAAGAGACCAGAAGGCTTACTATACAGCTAGCATAAAGGTCCCAGGGGTGCAACATGTCGATTAAAGAAGCGCTCCCAAATTCCAACCACATGAGAATATTGTGACTGACTAAACCAAGGAGAGAGGCAACCAAAGTGCAAGTAGAGATTTTCATCCAAATATTTTGGAAACACCATTGGAGCTCCTCTTTGAGAAGTCACATGATGTTGTTGTCAAAGATAGACAAGCAAGGAACTGGCATGCTGATAGAGGAGCCGCTACAGAAATGGCAGGAGCCGCTACAGAAATGGCAAGAGCAGCTACAGAGATGGCAGGAGCCACGAATGAGACTGCAGAGAAGGCAAATGTGAATGCTGGAGAGCCAAAAGTGACTGCAGAGAGAGCAAGTGAGACTGCAGAGAAAACAAATGATACAGCAGGAGCCGTGAATGAGACGGCAGAGAAAGCAAATGAGAGGACGCATCGAGGCTGATGAGATAAGAAAAAAGAATGCTGGTGTAGCTAAATAACCGTTACCCCTGGAGCAAGTTGCTGATGAGATAAAAGCAGCTAAAGATGTGAGAAAAGGTCAAGGGAAAAGGAACAAAGTGTTGTCACAAACTGAGTGCAAAACCAGTCTCAGTAAGAAGCATGCTGAGCAAGTCATTGGTGAAGATCTGAATCCAACCCGATGTACCGATCTTATGGGTAAGCACAATGAAGCTGTCCTTGGTGAATACTCCTGAGTTGGAGACTACTAGAGATAGGAAGTGCCTGATAAAGATCTCTGGCCCAGAGAAAGGAGAGATCAAGTGGATGAATAGAGCCAGTGTTCTTACAAAGGAATAATGTCCTAAAAAATTATGAAGACACTGGAAACCTTACTAAAGTAAAAGATAAGAAAGAAAATAGTCTGGAGACGGAGATGGTGAAAGATGAACCATCATCCCTGAGAGAACACAAAAAGCAGAATACGGAGATGTGTCCTAAAAGGAGTATAAAGTATCCCGATAGCGCTCTGTCTCAGATAAAACAAAGTGCTATGGACAAGGAGAGGCAAGATGGGAAACAAGAAAAGCAGGAAGTACGGATGAACTCCATCCCAGTAGGAATGAAAAAGCCTACAACGGAAGACATGCAAGTTGCTGTTACAATGAAGGGTATCTGGAAGATGCCCAATCACATTCCTGAATGGAGAAGGAAACCTGCGAGTGAGGACAACAGAGTGTCCTCTAGGAAGAAGCCACAGATGTCTATTTGGGAGCAGAGGAAGAATCTGCCCAAGTGTAACACGATTGAGAAAGATATGCAGTAGCTGCTGCCCAGTGCTAAACAGATAAAGAGAAATTCACTTCCTAATCATTTACCTCAGAGGATGAGCAACTTCTCTAAGAGAGAGGCACCAGAGAGGTCTGAGGAGCAAGCAAAGAAATTGCAAGATGCCCAAAAGAGGATAGAATGCATGTTAAAGGCAGAGCGTCTCTACTGGGAGCAGGCAAAACGAACATGGCACAGCCAAGTAGATGATCTACACTCTCAGCTACAAGAGGCAGAGAGTAAAACAGCTCTCATAGCGAAGAAGATGCTAATGCATAGTCCACAAGAGCAGAGGATGAGCGATCTGTCTGATATGGAGATATGGTTGGAACAGGGTGATTCATGTCCAGAAGAGACCAACCCTGATCTTCAGGACTGATATACACCAGACGCTGTGTTGAACACAGAGCTATGTCCAAAGAAAGTTCATATCCATGGCATAGTGAAGGAGCTTGTACACGAGAAACAAAAGGATGAATAAAGCGTGGCGGAGCTGCCAGAGAGATCCAGGGAGGACCTGAAGAAAAAGAGTGAGGAAATTCTTCAGCTGAATATACAGCCAGAAGTTCAGTGTCAGCAGAGTGAACTGGATTTACAAGTTAAAGGCGAGAAAATACAGCTGAATGGAGTAAAGAAAGATGCAAAGCTGGAAGCCTTGGAGGCAAAGCAAGCAGAAAAACAGAGCAAAGATGAAGAGAAGCAGTTAAAAGAAGATGAATTATGGGTGGAAGCTGAGGATGCTGAAAACACAAGCTTTCTTAAGTAACCCGAAATTCTAAAGGCTTCTAAGATTTGTACTGGCCTATGGGTTGAACGTAAGCCTGAAGTTGCTGTACCACTAGAGACGTTCCAGCAAAATCAAAAGTTTGAGAGATTTGTCCTGACAGAGACAGAGAGTCGCAGACCTTGCAGGATTGAAAGCACAGTGGAGCAGAGGATACCTGCTGTGAACAGTCAGAAAAGTGAACTTCAAGTCCAAGGGCTAGGAGCTATCCTGAGAGAAGACATGCTTCTAGAGTTTACAAAGGACCATGTCCCAGAACCAAAGCAAGATGGCCATATGAATCTGACATCTTTTGTTGAGAATAATCAATCAATAAACAATTGGAGCACCTGGAAGAGAGAGAGCCGGGTTATCTATCCTTGCGAACCGCTGACCCAGGACAGATTGCAGAGCGATGGAGTCGGTTGTGAAGCGGAGTGGGAAGAGAGCCCACCCAAGCTGCGGTTCCATAGTGAAGGTCAGGATGACCCAGGTGATGACAGTGAGGTCGAAACATCTAAAGAGGGAGAATCAGAGACCCTACAGAAAGTGTTGCGAAAGGGGGCCCAACAAGCTCAAGGTGTCACAGTGTTTTTCAGAGAGTTATCCCAAGCTATAGTAGGGTGTCAGCTGCTATTGGAGTCAGACACTAACTCCCATTGTGTTGTCTCAAAGGAGTTACTGAGTTATGTGAAAGAGCTCAAGAGAGAGACAGAAGTCAACACTCAGAAGATGGAGAAGACCAGAAGTAGGGTTGAGAAAACTGCGGATAAACTTCTGGAAAATAATTAATGTTTAACGGAAGGACTAAAGGAGCAAAAGAAAGCCAAGCATGAAGAGGCCGAATTAAGGCAATTCCAGTCCCAGGCTCTCGGACTGCGGATGAGGCATGAATAATCCCAGAATGACTTGGCACAGACAAAGAGACGCCATCTAGCCATGAACTTACATTAAGAATCCAAGCCAGAGAGTGAATTGGCAAACCTTGGGCCTTTCATTCATGTTACGAAAAGGATAAATCAGAGCCGCGAGAGAGGTATGAGGGTTTTGCAGCAAAAGAGAAATCAGGTGGAAGACAAGGTAACGGAAACCTATATTGTCTGTGATTTACCCACAGGGAAGGGACTGTATGAAGAAACACATTCTCCTACGGAAGTACGAAGAGTACTTGTCAAGGGTCCCAGGGGGGAGGGCACTCGGAGAGATGGGTGGGCCGGTGCCCTACCCGTGATGTTTTGGCAAAGACAAGTAGGCAGAATTGCCAAAGTGCAGTACGAAGACATGTAGGATGAGACGACTGTATGAGCTGTATAGCCAGCGGATATAAAAAACTCCCATTGGTGCCAAAGTGACGAGTAGAATACTGGACATCAAGAGAAGAAGGATCCACTAGTGGCCCTCGAGGCACTGCATGAAGCCTTGATGCAGTTGGCACCCAGGAGGTCAGATGTGAATCATGGAGCAGTCCTGTCGGGTGAACGGTTCTATGGAATGCCGAGGCTGCTGCGCTAGGGGTGGCAGTGTGTCGACCTGGAACTACAGAGCCATCTACACCATGTAGTTGCCGTGTGCACCGTTTACGGCCTCTTGGCAAGTCGCTCAACCCCATGTTGTTGAGCTGAGGGGGAGGGTGTGTGGTGTACTGCCCCCTGTGGATGGTGCAAGTCACACAGTAAGGAGGAAATCTGTTCCAGGTAACTTGGAATTAATCCGCTGGAGCTGGGCTAATTGGAGCTGCAAGTGTGAAATACCTTTTTAAAAGACACACACAGAGATGAATGGCGGCTGATTAGGCTCTGGCCTGAGTGCCGTGAGGAGCCTGTGAGGAGCTGCAGTCTATGTGAGAAGCTGTAATGTGAGACAGTCAGGAAGACTGGATCCTGAGAGTTGAGCTGAGATAAGCTCTGAAGTAAGGCATCATGGAAGACTGCTTAAAGTACAGAGACACTGGCAAGTAAGTGTGATTGCCTGGAGAATACAGCCAGCAGCTTAAGAAGAGACACTGAGTGTTTCAGCGTGACCTGGGAGGAGAAAGAGACAGAGCTCCTGAACAGGACCTGGCAGGACTTACAGAGCAGCACGGGAAGCTGCCCGTAAGAGCATCAGTCTGTGTGACTGTTTGCTTTAAAAGCAGAGGACATGCAGAGGATCCATTGCAGCAGAAAAAGCTGGGAGAGAGAGACTAGACTTAAAGGGACCACCCCTCTGTGTGAAAATGTATTTTTTTACCTGAAGTCCGTGAAGTGGGATCAGGGCTAGTGAGGGTGTTCCTGCAAATAAGTGAGACCAATTTTTTTTTTCATGGTGAAATTAAGCTATTGTTTGTTTTGTATACTTTATTAAAAGCAAAGATAAACTATATGGTGACTCAGCTGTTTATGTGGAAATCACAGGAGCAACTGGTAGCCAAAGGCCGGCCCTGTCACACTACACCGAAGAAATGTAACACTAAAACAATAAACAGATGTGTTTCCAAAAATACTAAACTTTTTTTTATATTTTCACAGTTCTTTTTTAATTTAGATTGTAAATTTTTTAGTTTTGTAAGTTTGCAAATTTTCAATCTTGCATGGTGCTTTGGAGAAAGCACTTTGCACATCGGATTCTAAGCTCAAAGACAGGGCACTTCATCCTTTACAACTTGTTAATATTGCTATTATTTTTGCCTTGATTGTAACCCATGTACAGAGCTACGGAATATGTTGGCGAGTTACAAATAAATGATAATAATATTAATAATTTGTATAACACAGAATGTGTTATTATACATTTTTATATAAAACTAGCGAATTGCCCTTCAAAAAATGACGGCAATGAAATCGTAAGTGAGCTAATGGTGTTTGGTGTGTAATAATGAAATATATAATACATTAATAAATGAATATAGTTTACCTATTGTGAAGCATTGTGTTGAAGAGCTGCAATCTGTTTTGATGTTGCTGCAGCATTAGTGGTGTGGAGCTGCTGTGTAAGCGTGCTGAATGTGTGCAGTGTAATACTGTACGTGCGCGAGACGAAACCGTTAGCGTAGTGGTGTACTTCCGCATTGGCGTAAAATGGCGGGTTATCTGTGGTATGCGTCTTCGCGGATTATCCGTAGGTGCTTTGTGGTGTTTTGCGAGTTTCTTGTGGTGTTTTGTGAGTGTGTTGTGGTGTTTTGCGTGTTGAGAGTGCTGTAGCCTCGTTTTCATTTTGTGCGTCGGCCATTTTTTTTCTCGCTTAGCGATTTTATTAGTGTCTAAAGTGTTTTATTTTTATTTAAATGAAGGTGTAACTTGCTTTTTTGAGGTGCTGCATGGTTCCTCTTGCTGTAGGTAAGCTTTTTATGTGTGTGTTGTGTGTATTTATTGTGTTTTAAATGTCGGGGTGTTGCGTCCGATTTTTGCGAGGTCGTAATGTGTGCTAACGTGTCTCGTATGGTGTTTGCGTGTGTAGCCTCGTTTTCTTTTTGCTCGGCGGCCATTTTTTCTGTCGCTTATGAAATTTTTTAGTGTGTAAACTCGGTTTTTTTTGAGTGAAATGAAGGTGTAAGTTGGTTTTTTGAGGTCCTGGATGCTCCCTGTTGCTGTAGGTAAGTTTTTTATGTATGTGCTGTGTGTATGTATTGTGTTTTGAATTTTGTAATGTTCGCGAGTTGCGTCCGAGTGTTGCGAGGTCGTAATGTGTGTTAACGTGTGTCGTATGTGGTTTGCGTTGCTAGTAAAAGTTTGCGAGGGTCATAATTGGTGTGTCGTGTTGTTTGCGTTGCGACATTAAGTTTGCGCAGGTCGCAGTTGCTGGCATGGAGGCCCTCGCCCACCGCACTCGCTACGCGAGGCCTGCGGCTCTCTACGCGAGCCCGCAAGCGTTAGCAACAACTCGCATGCTCACAACTATATATGTGATGAATATAATTGAAAATGCCATCAGTTTAGTGTGTTTTGCATCTTCTAATACACAGCATGTCACTATCTTGCTCCCTAAAGCGATGCACAGAGCGTATGAATCACCTCCCCTGTGGTAGTGTCCTTAGCTCACAAATGCAGGTTTGCAAGATGGCAGTTTATAGGAGAGAATACACTGAGAAATAACAAGTTTCCCTGCAGATTTTAAACTATTACTCTGTGGATCTCTTACAAGTGACTGTCAACATTATATATCATTGTGGAGAATCAAATTCATTAAATAAAACTAGTAAAAAAATAAAGGGAAATGTTTTACTTAAAGAGTTCATTTAAGTCTGTGGCATTGTAATGACTATACTCTATATACTACACTGGAGCAGATGCCAACTGCAATTTATTAGGGACGTTCAATAATTTTGACCTCCAACAGCATTAATCCATGTTGCAGATCCCTCCTGGGAGCTTCATCTGTATATACTGCAGATCTTCTGTATTACTCTGTACCATTAAGAGTCCTGTTTTATTTCACAAAAGTTCTGCATTTTGATACCATTGCACACAAAATGTATTTCTTATAAAAAGAGAACCAAGGAGTTTCTACTGCAATAAATCTACACAAAATGTGCCACATCTGTACTTCAATCAAATTAGCCGCCTTGATGTCAAAGGAATTTGTACTTAGGCCTGTTTAATGTATATTAATAATCTGTTATTACTCATAATAACCTACACATAACGTACCAATGTCAAGCCCTGACAATTATCATGGCCAAATTATCATTTAGGCAACATTATTTACTCCATTACAGGAAAGATTCACACAATGAGATGGTTTTCTGTACTTTTAAATGTAATTTAATCTGATATTTGCTGTACAGCTCTAGAAAGGTAATGTCTCTTTCATTACTGTAGGTGTGTGAAACATGGCTTTGAAAAAACAATTTAAAGCAGATGTGTATTAGGAAGAGTTTACATTGACATAACTAATAAAATGGTTCAGAATGTCCTGCATGTGGTACCAAATATCTTAAAAGAGATTTTTTTATGAGCGTAGGACCATATTTACTAAGCAGTCAATTACCAAAAGGTTGTATATGTGAAAAGGAATGTTTCCATGTTGCTTATGTTAAACTATCTCAAAGCTGCTTTAAAAGACCACTTAAGTGTCATATGTTTATTATGTTCTTATGAAGAACTTGACCATGGGAAAAATATTTTCACAACGTTTAAAATAAACTGACAAAGCCTTTACTTTTTTGACTATTATATTCAATTTTGCCGTAATGGCACATCACTAGTGATGTCCCGAACAGTTCGCCGGAGAACTATTTGCAGCGATTTTCGCATGTTCGCGTCCGCCACGAACAGCGAACACATGCGCTTTTCAGTTTGCTCCCTATACTTTATCATTGAGGAAACATTGAACATCATTTATTTTATTTTATAATTTTTTGTGTGTAATCTATGCCTGCCTGCCAGCGTAAAAGCGTGTGTGTGTGACAGGCTAACACCTAACAGCTTATCTTGTGCTTATTTTCACTACTCATACCTGGTGGTGTAACATACATTGAAAACAACCATTCTTTTCCTGTAATCTAATTTCAGTTGCCTGCCTGTGTCAGGCTCACAGCTTATATTGTGCTCAGTGACATAAACAATACTTTTTTGACTGTAATAGTTTGAATAGCAATTGCCTGCCTACAGGCGTGTGTGTGAAGCCTATTGCATCTACTCTGCCAACTTTTGCCAGTGCACAGTGATACATCATATCTGGTGCAACCGTAGTGTACAGTGACATAAAACAACACTTTTTTGACTGTAATCAATTGAATATCAGTTGCCTGCCTACAGGCGTGTGTGTGAGGCCTACAGCGCCTACTCTGCCAACTTTTGCCAGTGCACAGTGACACTCATATCTGGTGGCAACTTAGATTGCACGCGCAGTGCCCCAAATTTGAAGTAGGAGGTCCGACCAAGCATCTTTTTCCATCTCCCTGTTCCAAAAATCAATGCCATATACACGTCCCCTAATAGTGGACGTAACAGGGATTAAACCGATAGGAATAGTACTACTTAACAGTACACACCTTATAATAACGCAGACAGAGGCAACGCAGAGAGAGGAGTCTGAAGAAGAGGAGTCAGAGGAGGAAGGTGGCTTTGAGGAGGTGGAAGACCAAACACAGCAGGCGTCCCAGGGGGCTTGTTTTCACCTTTCGGGGACCCTTGGTGGCTGGGTGGAGGAAGAGACCTTCAATGACATCAGTGAGGACAAGGAACGGGACATGGCTAGCTTGGTATCCAACCTTGTGCAAATGGGTAGTTTGCGGTTGTGCAAAGGGACTGTTTGTGGTTGTTTGCGGTGCATTAAACTGGGAGATTGGTCTGTTACTGTGAAGCGGGTGTAACCCTTACACTACCTGATCGATAAAATATCATACCTGATGTTTTAAAGCATGTTATTCCAAACAATTTAGGAATGTTAGGTGATTTATGCCCTTTATGGCTTAAAACCAGACTCTGCATCAACTATGTAATTTTCCGTGGGAGTTTTGCCATGGATCCCCCTCCGGCATGCCACAGTCCAGGTGTTAGTCCCCTTGAAACAACATTCCCATCACTTTTGGGGCCAGAAAGAGTCCCTGTGGGTTTTGAAATTCGCCTGCCCATTGAAGTCTATGGCGGTTCGCCGGGTTCGCCCGTTCGCGAACATTTGATTGAAGTTCGTGTCCGATGTTCGCGAACCGAAAATTTGATGTTCGCGACATCACTACACATCACACAATGGCTTTTGTTTCTAACATGATTAGATACCTGGGAGGAATGGGAGCTTGGGTTTTCTCATACCAGTGGTAGAGCTACTGCAGTTGCAGCAGGTGCAAATCCAGAGAACCCATAGCAGTGCAGGAGACCTCTGGTACATGGGGCAAAGTTTTTATTTTATTTATTAGGGGAGAGGGACAAATAATTATTTTTAATGAATGGTGATCTTCTCACCCTAGGGGTTGATATGACCACTAGAATATATTTTGTCTTTTTTATTGACTCCCACATGGCTCCAACTTGTATAGAGATGTTAAAAGAGGACCCCAACTTAAATTGCACTGGGTCCTCCCATTCACTTGCTACCCCACTGTCTCTTACATAGCCACTAATGCTGGTAGCTCTGTTAGTTTGTTATATATTTCAATTTGTGACCTTTCCTTGGGCCATAATAAATTTCAGCCCCGTAAGTCCATCGGGAAGCACAATGAGCTGCTGGCTTGAAATTTGTCCGAGTTACGTTGCTATTAAATTAGAAGGGTCTGCAAGACGCAAATCGTAGCTCGTTTGTAGAACGTTGGATTTGTGGCCGTGCAGATGATCAATTAGTATAGACCGTAGTTACGGGTTTAGACGGAGCCAATGGAAAAATAGAACATTCACGTTTAGTCACTGAAAAAGGGAGGGTAGATATGGAAATCCTACAGGCTTCAATTATAAGTTGCGATCGGACCCACTTTCCACAATAATGCAATATTAGTAAAGCCGTAAATATGATATTAATACATTGATTGCTCTGATCGATACAACACTGAAATTATACATGAAATAAAGTATTTTGTGGGCCGATTTGCGGGCTTGAGAATGTTGTGCTATTAATTCTAAGACCTAACATCACTTTTACTTTTACTACATGTACAATAGGGTGTTTTTATTTGCATTACAAGTGCTACGTATTGGACTTTACCCCCCTTGGTCTTTGGGCTCCATTTGCATGTTACGGGCTTGCTCGCATGTGTTTTCTTTACATTTAAAAGCATGATTGGAAACATAGCGGTTACGGGCTTGACAGATCAAAGGATTTATGGTCGCGAAGTTCACTGTAGCTCAAACCGTAGGCTATTTTCGGCCTTGCCGCATCTTAACCTGCAAGTCCTCTGCGGGCTGCGTTATGTGGCTAATTTAATAACTGTAGCACGTAAAATTGGAGTTATGGGCTACGTTTTAAAATGTAGCCCCAATTTAATAGGGCTACTAAACGGCAGTTGGTTCTTTAAGGAACTGGTGGGAGTTTTACAAAGTATAAACAGCTATCTGTGCCTTTAAATAGGTATTGTTAGTAATTTCTGTCCATACTTTGTATTACACTTTGCTGTTCAGCACATATAACTGAGTACTAAATCATAGCTTAAATGACCATTGTAATGCATTTGCAAGTAAAGATTATAGGCCCCCATTTTAATCAAGCGGTAATTTGCAGTATAATATTTTTCCCTATGTTATCGGACCGTTATGTGTCAAGTAATGATGAACATTCATGATTTTCTATTTTGTCTTGGTGCTATAATATCTCTTTAACCACTGCTGAGGCACTCAGCAATGGTTTTAAAACCATTTGCGAGTGGTCTTTAGTTCACATATTTTTGAGGTAACAGTTATTTTGATATCCGTAAAGTCTGATTAGAATAGGGTTTTGGTGTAAAAGTCTAACAGAGCAACTTGTAATATTTTAGGGGTGAACAATCAAAGGAAATGTTTGCTGTTATTTTCAGTTCTCTTGCAATATTTCACAGATGGGTGATTAGAATTAAGGCACTTAGCCCTATCTGCAAAGGATTTTAGTGTAGGGCGTACCCAAACCAAGCGTAACAAATGAGAAACATGCCTAGTAGCCAACAGAAAATGAGAACGTCAGGATTATCTTAATGAGTAAAAGCAAGTGACGTAAATATATTTTTACAGCAAGGAACCGTAATATAAATATATACAGTATATATATATATATATATATATATATATATATATATATATATATAGTTGAATAATCAGAGTATTGCAGTGAATAGTGATACCTTTTTTTATTGGACAAATGTATTCATAATAAAGCAACAAGCTTTCGAGAGATAATGCCTCTGTTTATCAAGTCAAAAAGCGATACAAGTACAGTACAAGATACAGTAAACAGAAAAAAATTAGGAAAAAAAATGGAAAAACAAGAAAGTCAAAATTAATTGTCCAGAGTTTTATATATATATATATATATATATATATATATATATATATATATATATATATATATATATATATTGTGATATCTCTGCTGTTACTCCCACTGCCCTTGTATCCGGCACCACAAGGAGTCCTCAGGAGGCCTTTTTAAAATATCAGAAAATGTATTTATTTTGGTACAACAAAATATATATATATATATATATATATATATATATATAGTAAATAAATAGTACATCTGTGTTCACATTTGAATGTCTAAAGCAAGTTAAAAAACCTGCTTCTAGCTCAGAATTCCAAACAAATTACACTGCATTCTGGGAAGCTGAGCTGGGACATGCAAATGTGCCCACAAATGCTGCAATTCACTGCTGCAACCTGGGTTTGATTCCAGTCAGGGAACCAAGAAGTCATACAACCCTGAAGCCATGCAGGGTTGGGCTTGGTCAGTACTTGGATGGGAGACCAGCCAGGAATACCAGGAGCTGTATAATGTGGCCCACTGGAGAAGGAACTGGCAACCCATCCCAGTATCTCTGCCCTAAATACCAAGTGTATCAGCATGGTGTGTTACGGTACATGAGGTCATTGAGTGTTGGACATGACTGAATAACACACACACATTATGAGAACAGATTTACTTTGTTAAATAGACATATGATGCACACGTTTCCTTTGATGCATCTGAGAGATATTTGAAAATATTTCACAACTTGTTAAAAAAATTTATAATTTCAGACTTAATGCATAATTGCCATGTGCTGTATCCCTGTCAGTCAATGACCATTAATAGTATCACTCATGAGTATTAATAAGATAACTTACCACTGAATGATTTATTAATTCTTTTGACTGTTAAGTAGTAAAAAACACTATAATCAACTTTTTAAATCATTGATTATTTAAGCTGATTTTTTGTAAGAAAAATTTAATTGAAATTAGCTGGTTTGCAGCCTTATTAAATTGCGATTAGGCCAATTGAATAGCACAGAGCATATTTTTTTTTTACAGAAGTTTTTAGTTAGTGAACTTCTAACCATAAGTAAGGTCTTTACTAACTAAAAACTTCTGTAAAAAAATATGCTATGTGCTTAAATAGAGCCCTATTCAATTTGCCGAGTCGCAATTTAATAAGGCTGTTTATGTTTAGGTTGGAGCTCCATCCACAGCCTGTAGCTGACGTCCCTGAAGCTGCCTAATTACAGCACAGCTTTACTTGCACAGTATGCGGAAATGTGCTGCGCAGACTGAAAAAAATAAAGGAGCTTCAGCCGAAAGAGCAGAGGACAATAGCAGTTTTGTAATGTTTAGAGGTAAACGTTTTCCAAAGTTTTCACCATTTAATGTATTGTGTGTAAACGGCATATAGAAGAGACCTGTGACGTTCTGTAAATTAATATAATTACCTATATATTCTGTGATGAACTTACATAATGAGTAGACTAAAATACTTTCTAATGCATATTACCTAGGGGAATACAATTAAAAAATATTAAATGATTTGACTTCAAAGAAACATTTGTTATCAATGAGAACACACAGTGCATAGCAGAGATTGAAGTCAGGCATGTGTCGATTGAGATCAACACATTTCACTAATGCTCTGCTTGGAACACTTTATATTTTTTTCTGTCTCTTTTAACAACACAAGTTAACTTACAGTTATGGATTATTCCCAACTAAGTGATGTATTCTTGGCACTTCATCTGAGGTTTTTATAGTCCTATTTTATGATGATTCAACTTAAATATAGTGAATTTTTGGCTTCAAAGGGAGGTTGTGTTATAAGTCTGCTCATCCTCATTTGTGACATTACTGCTCCATATGCTGCTGGTGCAAATTGTTATAATTATACTATGACGCCTCGTTTGCCTGAAACTGTAACTTGTAAGCATTGGGGTCTATTGGGATATTGCATTAAATTTTAAAGAGTACAATGGTTTTGAATGTACCGAACCATTGGCTTATGAGCCCCAAAAACTCTTGGGGGGAGGGATCATTTATTTCTATTCCCAGGACAAGAAGCAGGGGCAGATCGATCTGCTTGGGGGGAGGGGGGCCTAATTGCTGCATTGCCCCTCAAAAAACTTTTTTTTTAAATGTCTTTGTTTACATTTTCAATACCCCTTGCCCCACCATTATAATTTCAAATTGTGTGTGTATAATATTTATATATATATATATATATATATATATATACTATATAAATATATATATATATATATTAGCGACTTGGCCGTCAAGAAATTATGGCAATAACATTTTAAGCCAGGCAATGCTGTTTGCCACACAATGCAAGGCTTTGGCCCCTCTGAGCATCTTCAGCGCTCATCGCGGGCCCCACGCTCATCTCCTTCAGTGCTCATTGCGTGTCTCGAAATGAGCCTCTCCCCCTGTGTACTTTATAGGCCTGTGTAGTTTAGGGCCCTACTGCATTGGGTTAAATGTTACTGCCTTGTATTAAGTGTTACTGGTTTGCATTAAGTCTTAGTGCTTAGGTATTTACCTCCTTCGTGCTCTTTTTACATCCCTCGGCCACCATTTTGGCCGCCATTTTTTTTCTCGCTTCAGCAAAAATACACAAATATGCCTCAAATTTACTTATAACCTCACTCACAGGCTCCATGGCTCTCCCTCTGTGCTGTGTGTGAGTGTGTAAGTTAATTTGAGTCACATTTGTGTATTTTTGCAGGTTTTTCCCGTTCAGCGGTTTGGCCGTTAAAGTCGTATTTTTACGAGCTCCGCAGTCCATCAATGTGCATAGGGTACTAAGTAGTATGGGCCATAATTTTGCGTCCGTCCCACATTGCCTAAGTCCCTTGGGTCGACGGAATGAGTGCCTGCGGCGCTCATCGCTACCAGCGCAATGAGCACCTTCGGCGCAAATTTAAAATTGCGTTACCAACAACTTTTGGCAGCCCTGCAATTACGACAACTATATATGTGATATATGTGTATAAATATAAATATATATATATATATATATATATCACATATTATAGTTGTCAAACTGCTATTCGTCACACACACAAATTACAGTTTGACAACTTTGATTGCCACAACGGGGCACGCATGCACATTGCCCCGCGTAAGCTGCGCATGCACATTGCGCGGTGGCCCGCACTTGCGCATTGCATGAAGTATGCCGCGTATGCGTATTGGTCGGAGCGTGCCCATGCGCATTGCGGTGACGACACAGGAGGAGAGAGAGGAGGAAGGGAGACACACAGGGAAGGAGGGGGAAGACACAGAGGAGAGGAGGAAGACACAGAGGAGGGGGGAGAGACACAGGGGAACGAGAGGACGGGGGAGAGACACAGAGGAGTGGGGAAGAGACACGGGAGAGTGAGAGGAGGGGGAGAGACACAGAGGAGTGAGATAAGGGGTTGGGGAAGAGAAACAGAGGAGTGAGAGGAGGGGGAAGAGACACAGGGGAGGAGGGGGGAGACACATAGGGGATGGAGAGGAGGGGGAGAGACACAGGGGAGGGGGAGGAGAGGGGAAGAGACACAGGGGAAGGGGGAGACACACAGTGGTGGGAGAGGAGGGGGTAGACACACAGGAAAGGGAGAGGAGGGGGAAGAAACACAGGGGCGGGAAATGGGGGGAAGAGACACAAGGAAGGGGGAAGAGACACGGTAGAAAGAGACACAGGGGGAAAAGAGACACAGGAGAGGGAGGGGGGAGAGACACAGGGGAGGGAGAGGGGGCAAGAGACACAGGGGAGGAAGAGGGGGGCAAGAGGCACTGGGGAGGGAGCGGGGGTGCAAGAGACACAGGGGCGGGAGAGGTGGGGCTCAAGAAACACAGGGAAGGGAGAGAGGGGGAAGGAGATTCAGGAGAGGGGGAGAGGGGGAAAGACACAGGGGAGGGAGAGGGGGTAAAAACACAGGGGGGGAAAGGAGGCACAAGGGAGGGGGAAAATGAGACACAAGGGAGGAAGTAGACAGAGGGAGAGACTTGCAATGAGCGCATTTGGCCATGATGAGCGCCAGAGGAGCTCATCGCGAGGCCAGTAAAGTAGAGGGGGAGAGGCTACCATTGTGTGGCAAACAGCATTGCCAGGCTTGACATTTTATTGCCGACAGGCAAGTTGCTAGTATATATATATATATATATATATATATATATATTGTGGCGGGGTCAGCGCTCTGTTTATCCAACTTTTTATTCTCTTTATGGAGGACTCTGGAGCCTTTGTATGCTTTCACAGGCTTTAATATGTGGTTGGCATAACATAAATAAAAATAGCTTATGGTCAGCATGAAAAAAAAATCTACTTAAACAGGCTTGCTTACTTGCAGGAACACAACTGACTAGCTCTGGCACCGCTACTAGGCCTGCAGGTAAAAACAGTACCTTTTTTATCACAGAGGGGTGGTACCTTTAAGTCCAGTCACTTAGCTGCAATGGATCCTCTTCTGCTTGCAGCAAATGTTCTCCTTTAAATATGGTGTAGTCACACAGACTGATCCCACAATGGCAGCTTCACTTGCTGCTCTGGCACACTTGCTGCTCAGTCTCTGGTGCTCTCTCTCTGGAGCAGTCTCTGGTGCTCTCTCTCTCTGGAGCAGTCTCTGGAGCTCTCTCTCTCTGGAGCAGTCTCTGGCGCTCTCTCTCTCTGGAGCAGTCTCTGGCGCTCTCTCTCTCTCTAGAGCAGTCTCTGGTGCTCTCTCTCTCTGGAGCAGTCTCTGGCGCTCTCTCTCTCTGGAGCAGTCTCTGGCGCGCTCTCTCTCCCTGGAGCAGTCTCTCTCTGGAGCTCTCTCTGTCTCTCTCTCTCTCTGGAGCAGTCTCTGGCGCTCTCTCTCTCTGGAGCAGTCTCTCTCTGGAGCTCTCTCTGTCTCTCTCTGGAGCTCTCTCTCTCTCTCTGGAGCAGTCTCTGGTGCTCTCTCTCTCTGGAGCTCTCTCTGGAGCTCTGTGGGTCCACACCCAGCCTGAACAGGGGGGCTGGTTAGGGGGCTGGTTGCTTCAATATTGCATGACTAAATTTAATTTTGATATTTTTTGTCTCTCCTATTCATTTAATCTGACAGGGTTTTGCCCCCCCCCCCCCCCCATCCCCCCTCCCCGAGTTCCTAAGCCCTGTACCTAACTCACATTCGTGGATCCATACGGGTATTTAGGTTTTATGCTGACCTAGGCCATTCATATTTATGTGTCCCCCACACCCCAATTGCAGCTCCTTAATTCCCCTTTCTGTATCTCAAATCATATTTTGATGTGTGTTTATGTATATATGTATATACAAACATATTTCAATGTGCTGTACTGTATGTTTAGGCAGTCTGTTGCCCCCTGCACATGTGCTGCCCTAGGCCTGGGTCACCCCAGCCTAGGCCTTTAATAAAGCCTGCTTCTGCCCGTAGATTGGTCATATTTATTCCAGAGATAATTATGCAATTATGCTGTTCTGGAATCTATCATTTAGTCTTCTTCCACCTCAGGAAATGGAACTGCTGAAGATTTTTAATGCAGAGGACATTTATATCTGCACAATGGAAATGTGGCAGTAACTGCCAGTGCTCTCAGCAGAGCTGTAGAAAAGTCCATTAGTTTACAGGGACACAAGCACCAAAGAAAGTAGCAGGCAGTAGCAAGCAAGGACACAAATTGTAAAGCATGCAGAAAATAAAAATTGCATATAATAGTTGCAAAATGTAAAGATTGTGTTTAACATTTTCTTATTTTTTTAATATATTTTGCCCACTATAATGTCTAGTTATTCAAAAGGAAGAATAAAGCGAAAAAGTCATTTTATTATGGTGCGCTCCAAGACTGGGGAAGAATTCTCTAAACATACCTTTTTTAATAGTTTATACATAAAAACATATTTTATTTTAACGCTCTGGGGTGGGCAGACTTGTACATGCAGCCTTTTTATTTTTTGTACGAGCTGAAGCAAAAATTACTAAATGAGATCCACAATTATCAATTAATTAAGTATAAAAAGCCTCCCTGATAGACCATCTCTGGTATAAGTTATTGCCAGACTGTTTAGTAGCGGAATATATTTTTGAGACAAGAACAATTAACTGCAAGTTATTAAGATATTGAAACCCAGTGACTTTCATTTAGAGGTCAATGACCAAACTAATTATATAAATTTGTATTATTGTGGTAAAAGTAAACCACACACCTTGGGCCTCATTCAATTAGTTATAAATAAAGGATATTAACAATAATAATAATAATTGCTACGTTTTTGAGATCCGGGCTCGCAAATGGTGATCGCAAGCTACGTTTCTATTCAATTGCCTTCTGTTTGCGTGCTCCGATTGAGTTACGTGCTGCAAGCTACGATTCTTAACGATTTGTTCAATCGCAGCTTACTTTCCCTCAAAGCCTTTGATCTTTCACAACCGCAAAAATCTCTCATCGCTATGCGATTGCAGCATTTCACGGCATTTCATCCGCGATCATGTTCAAGCCCACAAATGCTTACTGTCGATAGCACGATTTGCGATTAGCGGGAAGGGGGACTAACTTGCGGGCCCAGCCAATTGAATAATTGTAGAGTTACGTGAGGACGTAACTCTATCGCAGCAAATTGGCGATTTGCAATCGAGTTATGTCCCGTAATTGCATGAGGCCCCATGTCTATAAATGAAAGTAGTTTTACTGACTGAGAGTTGCAAGACATTTGATAGTACTTAGAAATTTATGTTAAAAAAGTGTATCTATGTGGAACCAGTAGACTATATACTTTGTTTTCAGTTGAGACAAGTTACTAATGTGGATACTATATTTATGGATAGTCTATGAATATTATAATATAAGATAGTACAGTGAGACAACTGACTGTTCTCTACTAAGTTTACAGTAAAGTGCAGTGTTTCTATTGGTAGGTACACTGTGCTATTTAAGCAGCTCTGTGGGCATGGAAAACAGGTTTTATTTTTAAAGAAAGTATGTATATAGAATGACTCAATGAAATGTGTGTGTCTGATACAAACAGTATGTATTAGATTAGAAAAAGGTAAAAACAAGAAAACTTAGATATACCTAGATTAAGATTTATACTTTTTGGGTCCCATATACGTAACTTGCCTTTAGATTTATTGATAGTAAGTGGTCTAAATATAAGGATCTTTAAAAAAATATTTGCGGCTAATTAGTGGATAACTGACAACACTATAGTTTATCCCTATCCCAGGAGATATTAGATGTTTTTAGGCAGCATATTTTATAATATATGTTTTTATGTGTGAACTGTTAAAAGTTATGATTTAAGAAAATACTTACTCAGTGCTCCATAATAAAAAGATTATTTTTCTTTATTGTTCCTAAATCAATCGTGCATATTTGCAATATAATCTTGGTAGCACCAGCATTACTATATGAAGTGGCGTAGCTAGAGCTGAGGATGGGGGGTAGAGGTTGAGGAGGGGGGGGTTGAGGTTGAGGAGGGGGTGTTGAGGTTGAGGAGGGGGGTTGAGGTTGAGGAGGGCGGCTGAGGAGAGAGGTTTTGGGGGGGGGCTGAGGAGGGGGGATTGAGGATGGGGGGTTGAGGATGAGGATGGGGGATTGAGGATGGAGGATAAGGATGGGGGGGGTTGAGGTTGAGGAGGGGGGTTGGGGAGGGGAGTTGAGGTTGAGGAGGGGGTTGAGGAGGGAGGTTGAGGATGAGGAGGGAGAATGAGGAGGGAGGCTGAGGATAAGGAGGGGGTTGAGGAGGGGGGCTGAGGAGGGTGGTTTAGGATGAGGAGGGTGGTTTAGGATGAGGAGGGTGGTTTAGGATGAGGATGGGGGTTGAGGATGAGGAGGGGGATTGAGGTTGAGGAGGGAGGTTGAGGAGGGGGGTTGAGGAGGGGGTTGAGGATAAGGAGGGGGGTTGAGGAGGGAGGATGAGGAGGGGGGTTGAGGAGGGTGATAAAGGAGGGGGGAAGAGACACAGGGGAGGGAGAGGGGAAGAGACAGTGGGCAGAGAGAGGGGGGCACAAGAAAAGGGCACACAAGAGGAGGACACAGAGGCCACAAGAGGGACACAGGGGGCAGCACATTTCCCACCCTCGGCTTATACTCGAGTCACTCATTTTTCCCAGTATTTTGTGGTAAAATAGGTGCCTCGGCTTATAGTCGGGTCGGCTTATACTCAAGTGTATACATTATATATATCCATTTCAATTATAGTGTCTACTATAATATATATCACTGGTGTAATCATGCATCAACGTACTGAATATATAGGCAAGTGATTTGCATTTAATATTCATTATAATTATCATTATTTGAATAAGTACTTTCCTAGAAAAAAATAACGTGTCTGTTTGGGGAGACTCAATGTCAGTTCCCTGCATTGATGGGTGCTGGCACTATTTTAGATGCAATAATAAAGCAAGTGAACAAAAACGATTTGGGAAAACATTGGGTTAGAAAACTATAAGCAAGACCAAAAGGCTCCCTAGTTTCCTCTGAAACCAAATTACTTCTTGGTTTGCACATTTCTAAGAAAAAAACATGTCACTGAAGACCTAGCTCTAAATTCATATTAATGTTATGATCTTGATGTTCATAAAATCATATACAATTGTAAAATACGTTGCCTCACCACTTATATCATACATGCCAATTACATAAAAGAACTATGTAAAGGGATCAAATCTAGTTTACCTTTTAAAGCTATCCCTTCACACATCAGTAATTACAATATATAAAATACCTTTTAGACAATCTCATTAACACCTGGTCTTCTATGAAAAACAGGGCAAGTTGGAGGTGTTGTGGAGCTCTTGGAGTCATTTTGTTATGGTCACAGTGGTGATCTGCTTTCTTCAGTCGGGCTTGATAAGGCTATTATGGCCAAACCTATCCAGCAGATACATTCAGTTCCCTTCACCAAGACAGCTGATGTCTCTAAAATGTCCGACTCCGGCTATGCATTAGAAAAATATCAGAAACTGTTTTTATTTCTGTGGAAACTTCATAGACTTCATTCAGAAAGGGCTTTTCCTCAGAGACACCAACTCTGAATCTCAACTGAACCTCTCAACTGCCTAACTGCTTAACTCGGTGACAGTTACAGACAGACAGCACAACATTACAAATATTTAACACTTACTGAACCAAACATGCAACATAGAGAATTAACATAACATAATATAACACAACATAACATATATAGGATAATCAACTTAACATAAAAACATATTACATTACAACAATAATTACTGAACCCAAAAGATGGTCAGCGTGATCATGATAACTACTCCCCCCTTCCAGTTGTCCAAGTATAGGGGATGATCCTACCGGATGATGTCCATGCTTGGCCATTATTTGTCCTCCTGCCGAGAAAGGCCATCTGCATTTTGGTGATGTCCATTGTCCTCAGCCACCCTTTTAAGCCAGCATAGTGGGTTGTGATCAGTCACCACCTTGAACTACCTCCCATAAAGATAATATTGGAGTTTCTTTAGAGCCCACACCACAGCCAAACACTCCTTTTCAATAGTAGCATAGGCCACCTCCCTGGGTAGTACTGCAGCTTTCTACTCAGGTAGACAATTGGGTGTTCTGCTCCAGTATTATCCAGCTGACTTAGTACAGCCCCTAATCCATAGGTGGTATGGACAATAAAGGGCCGCTGGTAGCTCAGGGTGGCCAAAACAGGGGATGACATTAGGGCTTGCTGGAGCGCTCTAAAATCTGTCTCACAAGCTGGGGTCAAGTCCACCTCCTTTGGCTTCTTTTTGCACGTCGGGTCAGTGAGGGGTTTGTCAGTAGCACTAATTTGGAATAAATAAACGATAATAACTTACAGTTCCCAAAAAAGCCATCACCTGCTTTTTTGTCCCAGGAATGGGCCAGGTCACTATACTCTCCACTTTAGCAGGGTCTGGCCTAATCTGCCCTCTGTCCACCCAGTGCTCTAGATATTGGACCTCTGTCCTGGCCCACTGGCACTTGTCAGGCTGGATTGTAAGTCCTGCCTCCCTGATAGTTCCTAATACTTTCTGGAGGTGTACAAGGTGTTCCTCCCAGGTCTGGCTGAATACAGCTATATCATCCAGGTATGCCTATGCATACTTCTGGTGGCCCCTCAGTAACTGATCCACTAGTCTCTGGAAGGTGGATGTGGCATTCTTCATCCCAAAGGGCATCATCATAAACTGGTAGAGCCCAAAGGAAGTGATGAAAGACGACTTTTCTCTGGCAGATTCCGCTAACGGAATCTGCCAATAATCCTTAGAGAGATCTAGGGTAGTTACATAGGTAGCAGCTCCCAACCGGGCGAGCAACTCGTCCATGCAGGGAATGGGATAGGCATCAGTTTTTGTTTTGTCATTAAGCCTCCCATAATCCACACAGAACCTGGTTGACCCATCCTTTTTTGGAACTAGTAACACATGGGAGGCCCAAGGGCTACTGGATGGCTGGATCACTTGTAACCGTAGCATCTCATTTAATTCACTACATATACTTGCCCTGACTGCCTCCGGGACCCTGTAAGAGGGTTGTTTTAGGGGAGGACAGTCACCGGTCAGTACCTCATGGGTAGCTAGAGTGGTACGACCGGGCAAGGCAGAAAACAATTTAGAGAACTTTTCCAGCACCATGTTTAGCTCATGCTTTTGGGTCTTTGTGAGGTTATGGGACTGACTTATAAACTCTGCCTGTGAGCTGGGGCTAATTGGTTCCAAGAAGTCAGGGAGAGTGCCTTCCTCTGGGTCATTGCCAGTAGGCAGGCAAACTGCACAGATATTCTGTGGTTGCTTCTTATACCCCTTTAGTCGGTTGATGTGAGCTACTCAGGTTACTCGACCCTCAGGGTCTAGGGAAACCACAGAAGTGGTGGGGCTGACCTTATGGGTAATCTGGTAAGGCCCTTCCCAGGTAGTCTAGAGCTTATCCTGTGGTTGAGGAACCAGCATGAGTACCTCCTGTCTATCCTCTAGTTCTCTGTTTTGAGTACCCTGGTCATAGAACCTTTCCTGTTGGTCCTGGGCACTCAACACATTCTCCCTGACCAGCCCTATGAGCTTAGCTATCTTGTCCCGAAGAGCAATAACATATGGACGCACCAGCACCGACGCCAGCTCCCGCTCCCCCTCCCCAGACTCCTGTATGAGTTCCAATGGTCCCCTAAGCGGCCGCCCATACAGAAGCTCAAATGGGGATTACCCAGTTGACTCCTGAGGGACCTCACGGTAAGCAAAAAGAAGGTAAAGAAGAAGCTTCTCCCGATGCCTTTCCTGCTCCGTGAAGGTTCTGAGCATTTGCTTCAGGGTCCCATTAAACCGCTCACACAAGCTGTTGGTCTGGGGGTGATAAGGCGAGGAAGTCAGGTGCCTGATCTCACATAGCCGCCATAATTGCTGGGTCAGTTCTGACATGAATTGAGTACCCCTATCTGACAGGATCTTCCGGGGAAGGACGATCCTCGAGAAAATGAACATCAAGGCATATAAAATTCACACTTCACTTGCTTCTAAGAACCTCCTGAGGTAACAGGTTTTCATCTGTAACATAAAGCAACAACAAGGAGTGTCTTCATACTATCAGTGTGTCATAATACTCTTGCACACAGTATCTTTAGACATTTTTATTTTTAATATATATATATATATATTTTTTTATCCTCCTAAATGTAATTAACATAAAAAGTTACTTCTTTAATTACTTCTAAGAAGCCCCCCTTTCTCGATCGCTACTTTGTCGTGGCAAAGGGGCTTTGGTACCTCAATGAAGCTGTGAGCTTTACTATGTAGGATCATGCAAGATGGGCAGGGCATAGCAGAAAGGACAGACAAATTGTGGTTCACTGGAGAATAAACTGACAATCCACTCCAGTATCTTTGCCAAGAAAACCATATGAATACGCACAACCAGAAACACAGACAGACAATCCCTCTATGCCTTGGTGATGTTGTCCATATGGTCACCGAGAGTCAGACACGACTGAAGGACTGATCAACAACAAGCCACTGAGTAATAGATTCTCTTTTGGAAAATTCCTCTTTCTTGCTGTTCTCTCTCATGTAGAGTGTTATGATTACATTTCTGACCTCGGATTAGAGGGAAAGGGCTTCACATTATCAGCATAATATTGTTAGCAATCAGACGGTGACATGCTGTGTGCCTGCATGTAACAGCATTAAACTGGTAGCATGAAGCACCTCCGCTGGTGTGAGAATCTATTCCTTTGTGGGTTCTCAGTAGTAACTAAACTGTAAATTGTATATGACAATTCTGAAGGGGTATAAAAACATTTTTTTTTACTAGAATCCCTTTAACAAGTTGATCTGTGAGAGCAGAGAAATGTCATGCAAGCATTTTTTGGCATTCAGCATATATGAGTATTTTGTTTAATTGAAGTGATTATACTGAAATTACATAAGAAAATCTGCAGAGGTATGAGAATTGATAATAATGACTTGACAGAAGTTCAGTAGTCGCCTCCTTAATGTGTTGTACAGTCAGGGAATACACTTAACTTACTTACTGAGAGAAATATGTAGCTGAACATATAGAGGATACAGGTGCACACCATATGAGCAGGTGGATCAACACTGGTATAAAGCTGTTTTATGTCTATAATCACATCACAACTTACACACATCTGGCATGGTTGCTTTACCAGAGTTTACAAGAATTTAAGAACAAAATGCATAACTATATAAACTGGATATTTTGTACGAGTTACTATTCTTTATTTTTAAAATCTTTTGTCTGTGAAACATTCTTCCCTCTTTGTGCCATAATAGGCACTATTAACAGGTTTATTCAAGTGCTATGAAATTAGTGGACAATGTAAAATTTATATCAGTTTGATTTTTGTTTCAATTTGCTCATTTCTGTTTTATTTTATTGGTGCTGGGAATAGAGTTTGTTTCCATTATCACTACTCAGTATATTCTGCCTCACACTTAGAAAAAGAGGCAATGAAGCTGCAATCCAGGGGTGGAGTTACCAGTGGTGCAATAAACTAGGGATCTCCTCTGCAGGGCCCAGTGCTTTGTAATTTTGGTTTTGCATTTACTTTTTTCTGTAGTGTAGGACCCTCTGGGCCCCCCCAGGCTGGCCCAATCTGCCACACCCACAAACCAGGCACCCCTTGGTCTCCTTGGCCATACAATGCCCCCTGCCAGAAATATGGTCTATGCCTGTTGCACAAGGTGGCAGTGGGGAGCAGTTCAGCAGATGTACAAGGGCTGCAAAGTGACAGCAAAGTACAAGGAGGAGGGTTATCTTAGGAAGAAGCAAAGGAAATAAGGATGGATGCTATGTGAGGTGGGTGCTGAGAGAGGTTGAATGCTGTGTGGGAAGAATGCTGAGAGGGTATGGCTGCTGATAAGGAAGGGAAGAGGAGCAGCTGTAGAAAGTGGTCTTTGGGGAGCAGCTATGGGAAAGGATTATTGTTATGAGAAGTGGCCTAAGGGAGGGGAGCTGTTATAGGAAGGGGTCTTGGGGAGGGGCACTGAGTGAGTTGGTACTGTGGTGGATATTAAGTTTTGTTTGGGCTCCAAACTATGTTTGCAACTCAAAATGATTGAGTGCTTTACACTCTGTGCTTTGTGAATCAATGAATCATGTTTATTAGTTATAAATTAAAATAGAAAAACGCTGTAAAGTGTTGAATAAAAACACACTTAAAATATGAGTATGATAAACTGCCAAACTATGGAAAATGTGGATAAAATGTGCCTCTTATTATAATACTACTAGATATATTGCCCTTTATGAATGTAATAATCTAGTACTATAATGGAGATAGTCTAGCTTGATAAATTGAAATTGGCATTCCATATGGTAGGTTATATATAAAATAAAATCATCAGATAACCTTTTACAAAAATGAAAAAAGGATAACAAAAAGTGATGTAAAAACAAAATACTAGGCTTCACCTTAATACTGGGATTAGAGCCCCTGTGGTGGACCAGCATAAAAATAATTTACAACCTCCCTTGAAGAGTCAAAACATTTTTTGGGAACACAGCCCTCCATTCTTTAGTTTCTTCACTGCTCTGACCAGTGACAAAATCACTACCTAGGATAAAAAAATACTTTTTAAAAACCCAAGAGCTTTACTATGTGCTCAATATGCAAATATGTCCAACTTTTTTAAGAAGAGCTACTTATTTTCATTTATAAATTCCAAATACTCAGATAGTCCATCTAGCTTTCATGTAGAACAAGTCAGTATAAGCAGCAGTTCAATTTAAAGTGACACAGCAAAAGTTCCAATTAGTACAAAAATGAAAAGTACACATATACAGTAAATAAATAGAATTGCAATTGAGTGGAAGTGTTAAATTACTTGGCTTCCAAGTTTGGTATCTTAAATATAAATTACATGAAAAATTAGTTCCACATAAGCATGCCCTTTTGGTAGATCTACACCGATAAATTAGAATAATGATAATGTGTAATCTTTAATCTGGTCTACCTGTATAAGTCTACTTACTGCTTATGCTTGCGTGGTTCATCATACCTTCCCTCAGTGTAAGAGATTATATTTATAGTGAAGTATATTTTTCATTCGTTTTAATTATTTTTATTTTGTACATACAGTATTGTACACAAATAACCGTTAACAATCACTACCACGTTGCTCCCGATAGCAGCAGTCTGGATCCTGTTAAAGTGTTTACTTTACCTGGACCTTATGTTAAAATTTCTGTTTTTCTAAAGGCAATGAAAAAGAATTAACACATTTTCTAGAAAACCTATTAACAGGCTCATATTTAGGACTAGCGAATTGCCCGTCAAAAAATTATGGCAATGAAATTGTAAGTGAGCTAATGCTGTTTGGTGTATAATAATAAAATAAGTAATAGATTAATAAATTAATATACTTTACCTATTTTGAAGCATTGTGTTGAAGAGCTGGCAATCTGTTTTGATGTTGCTGCAGCATTAGTGGTGTGGAGCTGCTGTGTAAGCGTACTGAATGTGTGCAGTGTAATAGTGTGCGTGCGCGAGACCAAACCGCTAGCGTAGTTGTGTACTTCCGCATTGTTCTACAATGGCGGGTAATGTGTGGTATGCGTCTGTAGCGGAATATCCGTAGGTGTTTTGCGTGTTTCTTGGGGTGTTTTGCGTGTTTAGAGTGCTGTAGCCTCGTTTTCGTTTTGTTCGGCGGCCCGCAAGCGTGAGCAATGGCTCGAGTGGGCTCGCATGCTCACAACTATATATGTGATACACACACACACACACATTATATATACACACACACACATTATATACACACACACATTATATATACACACATACACAGACACAATATATTGTGTGTGTGTATATATATATATATATATATAATGTGTGTGTATATATAATGTGTGTGTATATTGTGTGTGTGTGTGTGTGTATATATAATGTGTGTGTATATTGTGTGTGTATATATAATGTGTGTGTATACACACACACACAATATACACCCACATTATATATACACACACACACACATTATATACACACACACACTATATACACACACACACTATATACACACACACTATATACACACACACACACACACACAATAAGATGGAGATGAGGCACATATACAATGACTGACTAATGTACTGTGTAATATATGTTATACATGCACATATAGGTGTATGCACTGACTGTATATCTGTACACACACACGCTATATACACACACACACTATATACATACACACACACACACTATATACACACACACACACTATAAGATGGAGATGAGGCACATATACAATGACTGACTGTAATGTACGGTGTAATATATGTTATACATGCACATATAGGTATATGCACTGACTGTATATCTGTACACACACACACACATTATACACACACACATTATATACACACACTATACACACACACACTATATACACACACACACTATATACACACACACTATATATACACACACACAATAAGATGGAGATGAGGCACATATACAATGACTGACTAATGTACCGTGTAATATATGTTATACATGCACATATAGGTATATGCACTGACTGTATATCTGTACACACACACACACTATATACACACACACATTATACACACACACACACACACACTATATACACACACACACATTATACACACACACGCACACTATATACACACACACACACACACACTATATACACACACACACACACTATAAGATGGAGATGAGGCACATATACAATGACTGACTGTAATGTACGTGTAATATATGTTATACATGCACATATAGGTGTATGCACTGACTGTATATCTGTACACACACACACTATATACACACAAACTATATACACACACACACACACACTATAAGATGGAGATGAGGCACATATACAATGACTGACTGTAATGTACAGTGTAATATATGTTATACATGCACATATAGGTGTGCACTGACTGTATATCTGTACACACACACACTATATATACACACACACACTATATACACACACACTATATACACACACACACTATATACACACACATTATACACACACACACTATATACACACACACACACACACTATATACACACACTATATACACACACACACACAATAAGATGGAGATGAGGCACATATACAATGACTGACTGTAATGTACTGTGTAATATATGTTATACATGCACATATAGGTGTATGCACTGACTGTATATCTGTACACACACACACACACACACATTATACACACACACACTATTTACACACACACACACACACACTATATATACACACAAACACACACAATAAGATGGAGATGAGGCACATATACAATGACTGACTAATGTACCATGTAATATAGGTTATACATGCACATATAGGTGTATGCACTGACTGTATCTGTACACACACACTATATATACACACACACACACACAATAAGATGGAGATGAGGCACATACAGTATACTATGACTGACTAATGTACTGTGTAATATATGTTATACATGCACATATAGGTGTATGCACTGACTGTATATCTGTACACACACACACTATATACACACACACTATATACACACACACACACACTATATACACACACACTATATACACACACACACACACTATATACACACACACACACACACTATAAGATGAAGATGAGGCACATATACAATGACTGACTGTAATGTACGGTGTAATATATGTTATACATGCACATATAGGTGTATGCACTGACTGTATATCTGTACACACACACACACTATATACACACATACACACACATTATACACACACACATTATATACACACACACACTATACACACACACACACACTATATACACACACACTATATACACACACTATATACACACACACTATATATACACACACAATAAGATGGAGATGAGGCACATATACAATGACTGACTAATGTACCGTGTAATATATGTTATACATGCACATATAGGTGTATGCACTGACTGTATATCTGTACACACACACACACTATATACACACACACACACACACTATATACACACACACACTATATACACACACACAATATACACACACACACTATATACACACACACACACTATATACACACACACACACACACAATAAGATGGAGATGAGGCACATACAGTATACAATGACTGACTGTAATGTACCGTGTAATATATGTTATACATGCACATATAGGTGTATGCACTGACTGTATATCTGTACACACACACACACTATATATAAACACACGCACACACATTATTCATTTGCACACACATTATACACACACACACACATTATACACACACACACACTATATACACACACACACACACATTATTCATATGCACACACATTATATATACACACACACTATATACACACACACACTATACACACACCCCTGCATCACCGCCAGCCGCTCAAAGCAATATGCTAATATATTTTTTAATAATGATTTGTCTAAAATATCTAATATAGACAAATCAGAAGTTAGAAATTGAAGTATGTGAGAAATTGGATGACTGTGGCAGAGATTATTTAATCGAGTTAAATGGGATGGAGTAAAACTATAAAGAATAGTGGAGCACTGTGATAAGATTTGGTGTATAAAATAGCTTGTAATTTCTAAGGAAAGTGGATTAGTATGATACCAGAGGTTAATTTGATATAGGTTATAGAAGAGGGGGACATAATAGAGAACAGAGTAGAGTTTGAAGGAGAGGGTCTGACCTGTGAGGGAAGATATGTTCTATGAGGCAGTGTTACAATATGGAGGGCTCTAAAGAAATTATGTAATTCATGAGGGGAAATGGCGCTGGATAAAGGTTAGTGTTTAATATGAATGGAAATAAATAAGAATAGTAATAGATTTAGAAAATGGAAGGTGAGCTATGAAAGCATGGTGTGTACTATAAGGAAGGAAATGGAAGTGCTGCTTTATTTGTGACTAAATTTACCTGTGACGTAGACCAACACTATTATGGAGGCTGATAGATGAAGTAGGCATGCTTATTATGGAGAGGGTTTATTAAAGGTGGGTTTGGGGTATAAGGCTGCAAACTGTACTATGTGACAGGCAATGCTGCTTTAACAGCTGGACAGTTTCCAAGGACATGTAACCATATAAAGAAATTCTGATTGTTCAGCCACTTACAGTCTCATACCCCTCCGTCCTACAGAAGGCACCAAGTGCTGCTTTCTTACTCGGGGAACAGAAGAGGGAAACACATTGCAAGTCTCTGTGCTTCTTCTGTACAGCTCCATTGAAGAGTGATCCTCCCACTGCTTTGTGGTACACTATTTGACAGAGATATAGTCATTGGTACAGGGGTCCAGCCTCCATGCCTGCCTGCTCTCCGGCTGCATTGTGGGAGTCTGACTCACCGACACACAGCGGCAGCGCCGCAATGGGAGCAGTCACAGATGGTAAGCTGGCTGGGACAGGCCTCTCAACATGGGGGTATAGAGACATCACAGCCCGCTTCGCGAGGGCCGCAGTTGCTGGTGCTCTTTGCCAGCAACTGCGGCCCTCGCGAAGCGAGCCCCTATCAGGCTCCACTCACCTGTCCAGCCCGGGCAGGCCTGTGTGTGCTCGGGGGAGGCTTCGCGAGGGCCGCAGTTGCTGGCATCGAGCACCTTCGACGCTCGATGCCAGCAACTGAGGCCCTCGCTAAGCGAGCCCGCAAGCGTTAGCAACGGCTTGAGCGGGCTCGCATGCTCACAACTATATATGTGATATTTACGGCACTAGGGCAATTTAAATTTGTGTACTCTCCCCATGCTTATTATCACTCCTCCTTTCCCCTTGCTATAGCCCAAGCCACTAGTTTATGTGTGTTTATGTATACATACTATATGTCATTTTCAAGTAGACTTAAAGACAGAAACCTTACTCCATATAGACAAATCTGCGCCCATTATCCCCCAGCACTACACTACACGCAAGTCTGCTGCCCCTGAAAATGTACCACAAGAGGCCTGAGCCTTGTTGACCTACTCTGAAACATACTACTACATACTGGAGTACCAGAAGGTGGTTGTCAATAGGTGATGCAAGCTTTTCCAAAGAAATTATTTTTCTTCCCGCTTTCATGGTGGGCGGCAGGGTAATTGCTAGGCGGCTTCGCTGACCAGTGATGTCACACGTAGGAGACCCGCAGCACCATGCTTGGAGGGCTGGTGAGAGTGACTAGGAACGGCAGTCAGGACCAGATCACTATCTAGCAAGTACAGGGTCATACATAGCTAGAGTCATATAATTTATGTAACCAGAAATTAGATAGTTGAGGACCCCTGGTCTAGAAGGATTACGGTTAACTACTGATGTCTATGACATTTAACTTACTATGTAAAACAAAATATGGCCCCCATGCTAATCGAGTGGTTTAAGTTATACCCGTAAATCAGCTGCGGGAGCTTTTTCCGTACATTACACGTTAATGTTAATATTTTCAATCGCAAATTCATAGCACCCAGCCAACATCTGTAAATCCTGCCTGATCCACAAAAGATTTAATTGTAGAGTGTACCAAAACCAAGCTTTACCGATGAGAAACAGCTGTAGGAACCAATAGAAAAGGAGAACGCCATGATTATTATAATGAGTGAGAACAAGTACCGTAACTAAGGCAAGAAATCATAGAATTATATAAATATAAATATATTCTTTATTTATTTATTTACTTATTTATATTTTTGGAAATGTAATAGATGTGACAATTGTATTTATATACAATATATATAAATGTGTTTGTGTGTATATATATATATATATATATATATATATACAATGCATCAGAACATTTGTTCTTTGTTCCAGATATGTGTTACCTTTGATGTTGTCTAATGAAACGGACATGATAAAATATCATTATTTTTAATTACACATATGTTTATATTGGACTGTTAAGTGTCAAACAATGTTGAAATGTCATCAATTTGTATTGTTTTTTGGTGCTATACTGTCTCTTTAACTGCTGCTGTGGCACTCTTGGTACACAGGGGTTTTGTTGTTAAACTCTGAGGCCCTCATTCAATTGCGATTTTGCCAATTGAATAGGGTTCTAAATAAGCACATAATATATATTTTTTAAAGAAGTTTTTAGTTAGTGAAAACCTTGCTTTTGGATAGATGCTTAATAACTAAAAACTACTTTAAAAAATATATGTGATGTGCTTATTTAGACCCCTATTCAATTGGAAAAATTGCAATTGAATGAGAGCCTGAGTCATTTGTAATATTCTGTTAGTGCAAAAATTTGTGGAAAAGATTGCTCTGGCTTGCCGCAGTCACTCATAGCAGTTCTCTTGCAAGGGATGGGTGATTAACATAGCTAGATACTTCTACTTTGTTCTTAAACCTGCTGTTAATTTGCAATATAGGGATTGCCATAGGGGCCTATATGGGTAGGTTTATTGAGTGGTTTGATTAGTTTATTACCTGTGTATTTAGTTATAGTTAAGTACCTCCATCATTTTTTATGGTTAGTGAGAGTCTTCTTAACGTGAAGCTATGTCTAAATTGTACCCATGGTTAACAGAGATTTTAAGGGCTATTGGTTGTTTGTGGCCACCAATCTTTTATTATGGAATTAAGTCACTTGCCTCATGTATGCTCATTGTAGATTTAACACCACTATTATAGACCAGCTTTCTTGACTTTAAAATCATTATTGCTAACTTTTTCCCCCATCTTTACGATGGAGCTCCTCTCATGTGTTTCAATCTGAGTCATAGTAAAGAAAATCTATCTTGCCCGAATTAGCTAGGCAACACCCAGCCATTTTAATTTGCTTATTGCTGAGTTTTAGACATAACATCACTAATTTAATAGTGGGAATTCCTGAGCTGTTTGTGAAATGTCAGTTGTACTTAAATCATACAAGATATATTTATCTCAGATTAGGAAATAAAAATGTAACAGTTGTCAGGTTTTATAAGGTATCTGAAATTGAGAGAGACATCAAAGAAAAGTATTATCCTCAAGTTATGCACATTAATTATAATTAGGACATACTAAAACTCTGGCAAACCTATCAGGCATGGCAAAACGTGTCTTGGCGCCTTATCCTCTGCACTAATATTTAAGCATACGATGAGAGCCAGGTTTACTAGAAAATAATTGAAAGCTTATTCCAGTTATTTCCCAGTAAACCTGGCTTTCATCCTATGCTTAGATATTTTAATATTTTGTAAATATTATGCAATTTGTTAATAGACCTTAAGCAATAAAGGTAGAAAGATCTCCACTTCCTATATTATTCTATATGCCCTATTCACTAGAGACCTATCTATCATATAGTTAATAGAGTTCACAGAATTCAATAGGAGGATTGTGGGGCTTCTTTCATTGCAGAAAGTGTGAATATTAATTAAAACAGACTTATGGCTTTGATGATTTGTGGAAATTTACTAAACATCTCACGTGTCTAAAGTCAGGTAAGGGCACTGATCTCAATTATATTTTAATATAATACATAGTAAATACAGGGATGCACATCTCAACCACTTGACATACTTAGTAAACTTCCCCCCCCCCCCCCCATTTTTTGTTTGTGGGTTGTCAAAATATTGAAAATGTTTGCCAAATATGACCACCTCATTGGAACAACTTTCATTAAAAATGTGCAATATTTTTGCAAAAATGAAACTCTTCCAAAAATAAAAATTTTCTTTAAATAAATCATTCTTTATTTATTTATTTTTTTCCTATATAACAATTTTCTTGTTAGAGGTTTATTGGGTTATAAATAAATATTGTCAGGAATTTTTATTTTATTTTTTCCAATGGTCAATTTCTGCTTATGCCTATGAGGACCAGGCTTAGGGCAGCACATCTTCAGGGCAATTCAGCCTCCGTGAAATATACAGGGTTATGGAGAAGTGGGGTCATATGCACAAAAATATTTTTATACAGTGACTTTCTGTCTATAAGTGCAGCTAATATTTTCTGATATACTGTAAATATACTGTAGATAAGCCCACATACACTTGTATATGCATATAAATTGATGTGATAATCTTAAATTAAGTGTATTGCAAAGAAAAAGGAGGAGTAATTTAGGGTGGGGGTGCACCGATCTGTCTTGGCCTGTATAAACCCAGGGCCGTATTTACATTTTTGGAGCCCCAGGTCAATGAACTATAAGGCGCCTGAGCACTTGTAGTGTGCTCTACTGTTTGTTGCTTAGTGAATTCTTACATACTTCTCACACATGCATCACACATCAAATACACACATCACATACACAAAATATCACACATCACCCTACACACAGTACATACACACCACATACATACACACTTATACACAATCATACACACCACATACATACGCACACACACACACCACATCTATACACATACACCACATACATATACCACATACATATTGTAACATAGTGCCCCCCAGAGGTGAGAGCAAGACATGTAAGGAAGAGTTCTTTCCAGGAAAGAGAGTGTTAACTTCCTGGAGCAGTGCTAAGCGATTAATTGAACCTGCAGGTGTTGTAAACCTGTTAAAGGCCCACACAGAGAGATGGGTGTGGCCCTCTTCAATTAGGCTCTGTTTGGCCTAGCAGAGTGAGGCCAGAGCCTCACTACAAGCTAAGAAGGACGCTTGTATGCATCTGCCAGTGAGAGCGAAGGCAGTGTTTTGGTCTGCTGAAAGCAGACATTGAGACCCGAAAGATCTCACAGAGGAGACTGTTTGCTGCAGAGGAAAAAGGAATTTGCAGAGTAGCTGCTGCAAGGATTTTGCCACAACAGTTATTACAGAGGAGACTGATTGGTGCTATCCCAGCGATTGAAGCAGAGGATCCATTACAGCTGAGAGAGAGAGACACTGGATGTAAAGGTACCATTCCAAAGTCTGATAATACACCCCAGGGAGAAGTCTGTGAAGTTAACAGATTTGTAGCCTTTACCAAAAGAGGGTGTTAAGGGTCCCTGGAGGTTGGGGTATCTAAAGAGTAGGGCGGGCCTGAACCCCACCCTATGGTATAAAATTGAAAGATGACTGTCTACAGAGAAAGGGCGTTTTAAAGTATTGAATATGGACTATTCAAAGACTCTATGTTTTTACCTGAAGGCCGAGAAGTGTTTCTGATGTTAAGCCAGTACATTTAAGTAGATGTTTATTTCATGCTGAAAATAAGCTATTTTTGTTTATGTTTAAAAACTTTTTATTAAAAGAGATAAAAAACACCTTGGAACTCGATTTGTTTATATGAAGTCACAGAAGAAACCAGTAGCCAAAGGCCACATTATCACAATATACACGCACACCACATACACATACATATACACACACACACACACCACATACATGCATACATACTCACACACACTACATAAATGCACACTTATACACAATCATACACATCACACACACACCACATACATACTTTATACACATACACACCACATACATACACACACACCACATACATGCATACATACTCCCACACACACTACATAAATGCACACTTATACACAATCATACACATCACACACACACCACATACATACTTTATACACATACACACCACATACATACACACACACCACATAAATGCATACATACTCACACACACACTACATAAATGCACACTTATACACAATCATACACATCACACACACACCACATACATACTTTATACACATACACACCACATACATACACACACACCACATAAATGCACACTTAAACACAATCATACACACCACATACATACACACACACACCACATACATACACACACACCACATACATATACACACACACCATATACATACACACTTATACACAATCATATACACACCCACACACCACATACATATACACGCACACACTCAAACATACATATGCATTCACATCACACATACACACCCCACATGCACTCTCCACATGTGTATATATATACACACACACAAACACCACATGCACACTCCACATACTGTAGATACATACACATACATCACATAAACATCACATAAATACACACTTATACACTGTCATAAGCATATACCACATACATATACACACAGACAAACATACATACAGTACATACATGTGCACACACATCACATACATATACACACACACCACATATAGACGTACATACATACATACACACATCACTTAAATACACACTTATAAACAATCATACACACACACACCACATACATATACCACATGCATACATGCGCACACACAACATACATACCCCACATACACACACACCAAATACATACAGTACATACACACACAAACACATCACATATATGCACACTTGCATACATACACACCACATACATACCCCACATGCACACACATCATACATACATACATACATACACACACGTTTGGAAAAAAACAGGATAAAGAGTAATTATCCAGTGTATCTCTTAGAAACAATTATATTAATTAGATATGTTCATATATCAGGTAAATTATGTAGCTTCTGAGAAAATATCATTGGCAGTGTAAAAATGGATAATAGTAGCAAAAGAAGGGAGGAAGGTACACCTTTAATTCCAATGATATTGGTTACCCTTATATAGTGATCCTACATATAAGATAGAAAAATCTCTAAATCGAATACCTTCTGTTAAAATATAATTTTATTAAAGTACACAATATACACAAGACAATAAAATATCTAAAAACACGGTAATCCGGCCATCTGCAGAATTAGGTAAGATCTATGCAGAACCAATGTATTCCAGTAATTTATTAAATCTCTCTAACTGTATATCAGAAGAGTGAACCCATTGTTATCATAAATATAATCAAAAGCAAATGAATACGGATTGAATCAACAATGGGCTATTCAATACCAGTCTATATTATACAATAGAGATGTGTATTCAATATCAGGGTTGCATACATATAAATAACTAAACAGTCATAATTGGCTCAGCAAATGCCACCTTCATGGATTGAATCAACAATGGGCTAATCAATACCAGTCTATATTATACAATAGAGATGTGAATTCAATATCAGGGTTGCATACATATAAATAACTTGCCAGTTATTACACAGACACAGACCACATATATAGATACATATACACATAATACATCACATACATATAAACACACACACCAAATACATATACAGACACACCACATATATATATATATATATATATATATATATATATATATATATATACACTCCACTAGAGATGTCGCGGACAGTTCGCCCGGGGACTATTCGCAGCGATTTTGGCTTGTTCGCGCTCGCATCGGATGGTGGACACATGCGCTTTTCGGTTCTCCCCCTATTCTTTATCATTGAGGAAACTTTGACCCTGCACCTCACAGTCAGCAGACACATTCCAGCCAATCAGCAGCATACACTCCCTTCCAGAGCCATCCATCTGAAGGACAGCATACATTTTAGAATCATTCTGAAGCTGCATTCGTTGTGAGAGGACAGATAGTGTAGCTGCTGGAGATTTAATAGGGAAATAGATAGCCAGGCTGTGTATTTAGCTTCCACTACAGACCTGAAGGACTCATCTGATATCTGCTGCAAGGACAGCAACCCAAAAAGCCCTTTTTAGGGCTAGAACATCATTTATTTGTGACAGGCTAACACCTAACAGCTAATATTGTGCTTATTTTCACTACTCATACCTGGTGGTGTACCATACATTGAAAACAACCATTTTTTTCCTCTAATTTCAGTTGCCTGCCTGTGTCAGGCTCACAGCTAATATTCTGCTCTAAACAACATACATAACTTTAATGGGATATTTTAATCCGGAAATAGCGCCGCTTAAAAGTTATAAAAATTGGTGCACAATATAGAATAAATAAATACTATATGATATAAGAATGAGGATAGATCAGTATCGTTGAACAATTATATTCATCCATACCACACGATAAAGGCATTGCAGCAGTGGAACATTTTCTAAGCATGCAAAGTATTAAGGATATAGAATTCAATGAATTCATTATCAGATTATTGAAATTCATATTAACAAAAAAATATTTTTTGTTTAACAACCGGTGGTATCAACAAAACAAGGGCACAGCGATGGGGACAGCCTGTGCCCCAAGTTATGCAAATCTATACTTGGGATACTGGGAAAAAACGGAAGTGTTTGAAGAAAGAATGCATGAATACACCAAAAATATAATATTATGGCAACGTTATATCGATGGTATATTGATTTTCTGGACTGCTACCGAAAATGAATTTGTTAAATTCATAGGAGTTTTGAATAAGAACAACTGGGGGTTAAAATTCACATATTCACTGAACAATCAAAAAGTTGAATTTCTCGGTCTGATCTTGTCAAAAGACGATAAAGGAAATATCCATACATCTGTATTTCGGAAACCCACAGCCTCAAATACTTTGCTGCACTGGTCAAGCCAGCACCCTGTCACATTAAAATCTGGAATACCTATGGGACAGTATTTGAGATTCAAAAGAAACTGTGATGATATAAAGGATTTCAAAGAAAAGGCAAAAGACTTGAGAACAAGATTTAAGCAACATGGTTACGCGAATCGTGTTCTAAAAAGAGCATATAAAAGAGCACTGACAAGCGAACGGCAAGATCTATTATATAAGATGAAATCCGAAGAAAAAGACACAGAGCAGATAATACGCTGTATTATGACATATAGGAGAGATTGGAAAACCATTAGAAATATTCTGAAGAAACATTGGTATATTTTGAGAGAAGATACAACTCTGAAAGACTTCATAACAGAAGAACCTTCAATTACATATAGAAGGAATAACAGTGTTAAAGACATCTTGGTCAAAAGTCTTTTTAATCCCCCAAAAAGACCAGAAAACTGGTTAACACCTACAAACGGCCTCTTTAAGTGTCTCCACTGCAAGGCATGTAAATACATTAAACCATGTAAAGATTTCACAGATATCAATACAGGAATCAAGTATCCAGTGAAAAGTCTAATAAATTGTGAAACTACTCACGTTATATATGTCATGACATGCTCTTGTAAAAAATACTACGTAGGTAAAACATTCCGTCAGCTACGTAGGAGAATACTAGAACATGTATATTCTATTAAAAAACAATTGGATACCTCCGTCTCGAGGCATATAAATATCTTTCATAGAAATCAACCGGAGGCTATGACATTTCAAGTCTTAGAAAGATTGTTTCAAGGACCAAGAGGTGGAGACATAGATAGGAAACTCCTACAACTTGAAAGCAAATGGATCTTCACACTCAATAGTAAATACCCATATGGGTTAAATGAGGGATACTCCTATACAGCCTTTATTTAAATTGAAAAAGGGTTCTCGAATATGGGTTAACATAAAAAGAGTTAAGATACTATATGTCTGGAGGTGCTGATATGTTACAACATTCTCTAGGGTCCCCTGATTTTTTCTAATTTATTTAAAAATCTTCCACATTATATAAATGTCATTTAACAGATACATCAGTATCATCATTTTTTATTCACTCTCTTTTCTTCTTTGAACCCAAATATACAATCAAAACAATTTATATAGGCTTTAGACCAAATAATTCACCTAAGTTTAATTTAATTTAATAATCATTAACTTTTAGAGTGGCATTATTATATTATATATCGACATAAGAGGTCACTTCAGTGTTATATCACTCACCGCTTATTATATCATCATATTATTCTTTTATGCTTCATTATCATTCTTAGTGGACTAGTGTTGTCCACTATACAATGATAATTATTATATCATAATAATTATTTTAGAATTCACATCATCACACTACTGTAGTAGTTATATTACCTCTTTTATCACTTTTGATTTCTGATCATTGGGATATCCTATCTTAAATCTTGATCTCTAGTCCCATATACATTCAGTAAATAATTTCATTTTGATTTTTGTTAACCTTTGTAAAACTCGGGAACAAATAAAGTTAGTTGTCTTTTGAAAATGCCCACTGTCTGTTTAAATAAAGTTAAACAGTTTCAAAAAAGCGCAATGACGCAGTTACGCGAACGTAATGACGCAATTACGTAATACACATCATCAAACCCGGAAATAAACTGGCTTTATAAGCCAGAGAGTCCAGCATAGAATACAACCTTAGAGAAAGTCCACGAGGATGGACGACTTTTATCAGTAGTCATAGAGGACAGAAACCACTGGAGGACCAATTTAACATAGTGAATTGATGGGACAAGCAACGTTGTTACACATGAAGCATAGCAACTGAACAGCAAGTATACTAAGTGTGGCAACGTTTTGCCAATACACTATATTGTTATACTGTTATATGTTATCTGCAGCTTCTATTATCAAGTCACAGTGTCCCTAATATCTTTGATATTGATATTTACATATATATTGATACCTCCAGTTTATTTATGATCTCTGTTTTACTCTATATTTTGTTTTTGACATTAGTTTTTTCTTTATAGTGCTTTATATATAGAATAATCAGATGATTATCAGTATATCCTGACTTTTTCAGGTATATCAGTTTATTCTGATATATGAGGATTCAATACTTCATTCTTCTATTATTTTTGAATATGTTAACCCTTTATTTAGGGTACCTCTCATGACCAGATCTCTATATTGGTGATGATACTGATCTATCCTCATTCTTATATCATATAGTATTTATTTATTCTATATTGTGCACCAATTTTTATAACTTTTAAGCGGCGCTATTTCCGGATTAAAATATCCCATTAAAGTTATGTATATTGTTTAGATAATAGTGGTGTCAAGCACTAAGGGTATAATAAGATACAGATCATACCTTTTTCTTCTATTTAATATTCTGCTCTGTTTCACCAGTCATAGTTGGTGTACCATACATTGAAAAAAAACAACCCTTTTTTCCTTTAATCTAATTTTAATTGCCTGCCTGTGTCAGGCTCACAGCTAATATTCTGCTCTGTTTCACCAGTCATAGTTGGTGTACCATACATTGAAAAAAAACAACCCTTTATTCCTTTATTCTAATTTCAGTTGCCTGCCTGTGTCAGGCTCACAGCTTATATTGTGCTCAGTGAAATAAAACAACACTTTTTTGACTGTAATAGATTGAATAGCAATTGCCTGCCTACAGGCCTGTGTGTGAAGCCTATTGCATCTACTCTGCCAACTTTTGCCAGTGCACAGTGATACGTCATATCTTGTGCAACCGTAGTGTACTGTGACATAAAACAACAGTTTTTTTTACTGTAATCGATTGAATATCAGTTGCCTGCCTACAGGCATGTGTGTGAGGCCTACAGCGCCTACTCTGTCAACTTTTGCCAGTGCACAGCGACACTCATATCTGGTGGCACCTTAGATTGCACGCACAGTGCCCCAAATTTGAAGTAGTAGGACCGACCAAGCATCTTTTTCCATCTCCCTGTTCCAAAAATCAATGCCATATACACGTCCCCTAATAGTGGATGTAACAGGGATTAAACCGATAGGAATAGTACTACTTAACAGTACACACCTTATAATAACGCAGACAGAGGCGACGCAGAGAGAGGAGTCTGAAGAAGAGGAGTCAGAGGAGGAAGGTGGCTTTGAGGAGGTGGAAGACAAAACACAGCAGGCGTCCCAGGGGGCTTGTTGTCACCTTTCGGGGACCCTTGGTGGCTGGGTGGAGGAAGAGACCTTCAATGACATCAGTGAGGACAAGGAACGGGACATGGCTAGCTTGGTATCCAAACTTGTGCAAATGGGGAGTTTGCGGTTGTGCAGAGGGACTGTTTGTGGTTGTTTGCGGTGCATTAAACGGGGAGATTGGTCTGTTACTGTGAAGCGAGTGTAACCCTTACACTACCTGATCGATACAACATCATACCAAAGCATGTCATTCCAAACAATTTAGGAATGTTAGGTGATTTATGCCCTTTATGGCTTAAAACCAGACTCTGCATCAACTATGTAATTTTCCGTGGGAGTTTTGCCATGGATCCCCCTCTGGTATGCCACAGTCCAGGTGTTAGTCCCCTTGAAACATCTTTCCCATCACTATTGTGGCCAGAAAGAGTCCCTGTGGGTTTTGAAATTTGCCTGCCCATTGAAGTCTATGGCGGTTCGCCCGGTTCGCTCGTTCGCGAACATTTGATGAAATTCGCGACCGCGGTTCGCGAACCGAAAATTTGATGTTCGCGACATCACTACACTCCACAAATATCACACAACCACACAAAAACACTGTTGGGGAAAAATCATACTCACAGGCCAACTTCTCACTCCGAAACTCAGAAACAGAGTCTTCTTTATTTCTCATGGTGAGATTTTATTAGAATAGAAATGTGAATTAGTAACAGTTACACCCAAAATGGCTGTCACTAATTCACATACCATATTGCAACTGACAGAAAATCAGCATACATAACTTTTTATATCTGTTTACATAACAATTAACTAATCCATATTTTCCCCCCATATACCAACATGGCATTTCCCACCAACAACCAGTCCCATTTTATCACATATAATAGTTGTCAAATGGCGAGACATCATCACGCTTTGCGAACTCGCAAAGCGAACTCGCCAGAACTGCCTCCCTCGCAAAGCAAAGGACGCAGTTATGGCCGCAAATGGGGAACTTCGTGAAGCGAGGGGCCGCATTTGCCAAGGTGGAGGTTCTACTGCGCCTCACTTTGTAACAAAACCACCCCACAACAACCGTTAACTCGCAGCACTTAGTCCTTGGGCACCTCACCTATGTCACAAAACACCCCACAAAACCGTTAACTCACAGCACTTAGTCCTGTGTCTCTCCTCCTCTCCTCCTTACCTTGTGTCTCTCTTCCCCTCCTCCTCTCTCTTCCCCTACTCCTCTCCCTAATTGCCTGAGAGCCAACATTAAATGCCAGAGGTCGCAAACCAAAGCAACATTCCACACAGCGCAAACACAAAAACATGAAAAACACACTAATAAACACAATAATAATACAAAAACACTCACCCACAGCACATGGGGACAGACAGGACATCTGGAAGTGAGCTTACACGCAAATTTAACCACAAATTCCCCAGTTTTGGCACTTGAAAATCGGCTAAAAGAGAAAAAAAATGGCGGCCGAAAAAAATTAAAACGAGGCTGCACGACCCCGGACCGTGCAATACAACGCCAACCACGTACAACTTAGCCAAGAGACCCGAGATAAGCTCGGACCCCCACATTAACCCCTTGCTACAGTTGTCCGATCGGACCCCCGATGTGTGCCCACATTAAGCCCATGCTGGGGGTCCACATGGGAGACCCCCGGCATTGTCCCGACATTAACGCTTGCAGTAGGGGTCACGATCCTGTCCCACACTGCATTTATAAGGTGTTAAGTCCCTGTCACGGGTCCTTAAAGGGCCCGCGCCACACAAACAGCTAGGGCAGGCAGAGGTGGTACTTTAAGTACACCTAAAATTAACCCCTCAATGCCCCTAAATAACCCTGTCACTCATGGGGACAATATAGACCCCATAATCCCTTAATTAACCCTGTCACTCATGGGGGTCAATACAGACCTCCATAAGCCCGTAATTAACCCTGTCATCATGGGTGTCAATGAAGACCCCCATAATCGCTTAATTAACCCTGACACTCATGGGGGTAAATACAGACCCCCATAATCCATTAATTAACACTGTCACTCATAGCAGTCATTACAGACCCCCATAAGCCCTTCATTAACCCTGTCACTCATGGGGGTCAATACAGACCCCCATAATCCCTTAATTAACCCTGACACTCATGGGGGTCAATACATACCCCCAGAATCCATTAATTAACATTGTCACTCATAGCAGTCATTACAGACCACCATAAGCCCTTCATTAACCCTGTCACTCATGGGGGTCAGTACAGACCCCCATAAGCCCTTAACTAACCCTGTCACTCATGGGGGCCAATACAGACCCCCATAATCCCTTAATTAAACCTGCCACTCATGGGGGGTCAATACAGACCCCATAATCCCTTAATTATCCCTGTCACCTATGGGGGTCAATACAGACCCCCATAAGCCAATAATTAACCCCTATAGGACACTAATTAAACCATGTAATAACACTATTAGTGCTATGAGGGTCATCTAGGACCCTCATGAAACAAAGTGTAAGCACTATACTATTAACCCTAACGATACCCCATTAACCCAACCCTGGGTCTACTTAACAGTACCCACCTAACCCTAACTGGGCCTGTTTAACCCTAACTTTGCCTTTTTAACCCTAACTGGGCCTATTTAACCCAATCTAAGTCTTTTTAATCCCTTCTCTTATGTGGGTCTATACAGACCCTCATAAGCCTCTATTTAACCCCAGTAGTCTCATAAGGGTATATAAAGAGCCTTATGGGGCTGTTAGAATCCTAACATTAACCACATAAGTGCCATGATGGTCCTCAAGGACCCTCATGACGCTAAATACAAACACTACACTGCACTATACCCCCAATAAACCATTAAATCTAAACTAACCCCCTCTACACTAACCTATGAACATCTACTACACCTACACTACCTACCTACACTTCCTACCTACCTCTATCTAAAATACATTAAATCCTATCTAACATACATACATACCCCACTAACTAAAATACAATAAATCCTATCTAAAATGCACACATACCACCCTATCTATCTAAAATTCATCCCCCCTATCTAACATACAATAAATCCTATCTACATACACAAACCCTAATTCTAACCTAAAATAAAATAATTAAGACTACTTACCTTTGCAGATGTGCCTTCAGATCGCCACCATAGGGGAAAAATAAAAATAAATAGTAAACAACATTTACATTCAATAAATAAACAATCTACGTATTCTAAATCTTCCACTCACCTTTCCAGCATGTCCCCATCCTTCTTATTTTCTGCTCCGGGCACAGCCCCTGTAAAAAATAAACATTAGATTAGTAGTAAATACAAACACACAAAATAAAATAAATATAATAATATACATTGAACTTACTTCCCTGCGATGTCCCCGGCCTCCTCCTCTTCTGCCCCGGCTGGGCCCTGGCAGAATCTGCGCTCTAAAAAAAAAAAAAAAAAAAAACTAACGGAGGTCCACACTCGCAATCCTCCCTGACACTAGAGCCTTTTCCGGAAGAAAATTGGCAATGGCGCCTTCTGATTGGCTGAAAATGCTATCAATCAAAGGCACCAAGGTGTAAGCCAATCAGAATGGGATACACCCCCATATCCTATTCTGATTGGCTAATGCACCTGTCAACCTTTTTTAAACCAATCAGAAGGCTTTATTGCCCTCAGCCAATCACAATGGGATACACCCTCACGGGGTGAGTGGCTGAAGGCATCTGCGCATTCTGATTGGCTGCAGTCTAATTGACAGTGACAACAGCCAATCAGAAGGAGCTATTCCCTTCAGCCAATCACAATGGGATACACCCCCACAGGATGATTGGCTGAAGGCATCTGCGCCTTCTGATTGGCTGTAATTTGACAGTGACAACAGCCAATCAAACCGTGGGGGTGTATCCCATTGTGATTGGCTGAAGGGAACAGCTCCTTCTGATTGCCTGTTGTCACTGCAGCTAATCAGAATACGCAGATGCCATCAGCCAATCAACCTGTGGGGGTGTATCCCATTGTTATTCACTGAAGGCAACATAGCCTTCTGATTGGTTTAAAAAAAGATTAAAAGGTGCATTAGCCAATTATAATAGGATATGGGGGTGTATCCCATTCTGATTGGCTCACACCTTAGCGCCTTCTGATTGGCTGACATTTGATTGACAGCGCTTTCAGCCAATCACAAGGCGCCATTGCCAATTTTCTTCCGTAAAAGGCTCTAGGGAGCTCAATAGCATCGGGAGGTCAGTGTGTGGACCTCCGTTAGGTTTTTTTTGGGGGGTGGGGGGTTTAGTGTGGATTCTTTTTTTTTTTTTTTTCTGTGACTTAGGCTTTTTTTTTTCTGTGACTTAGGTTTTATTATTTTCTGTAATTGGTAGCGTGGGGGGTTATTAGCAGGTAAGGAGGTAGAGTATGTGTTAATAGGTTAGTGTATTGGGGGTATAGAGCAGTGTAGTGTTTGTACTTAGAGTCATGAGGGTCCTGGAGAACCCTCATAGCACTTATGGGGTAATGTTAGGCTTCTAACTGTCCCATGAGGGTCTTTAGATATGGGACTAATGGGGTTAAATAGAGGCTTATGATGGTCAGTATAGACCCCCATAATAGACAGGGTTAAAATGATGTAGTGCTCACACTTTGTGTCATGAGGGTCCTGGATGACCCTCATGGCACTTATAGTGTTATTACATGGGTTCATTAGCGTGCTATAGGGGTATATATAGTTAAGGCACACAGTACACTCACATTGGGTGACAAACAGCATCTCAACACTTTTTTATTTCCCTGGCGCTAGTTTAAATATATTATACAATAGGTAATCTGCATGTGCAGATCACGCAGTTAGTACACGCCCCTAGATGCACAAAACACATTTGACAGATCTGACGTCATGATCATCCTTGAATCATGGCCTTGTATATGAAAGAGAAAACATATTTGTTTTGTCTAAAAACGTGTGTACTGTCTGTAAATGAAATCGCTATGTCATGGGTCAGATGTATTTAACTAGTTCATACCTAATATCTTGCAATGGAGAATTACTGGTTCACAGCCAGCCAAATATTACACTTAACTGGAAAGAGTGCTAATTGTATATATATATACGCTAAAAATGTATGGATATTTGTATAATTTTCCACAATACTCCCCCATGACAATGAAAATTGTCATCAAAAGGAAAGAATACAAATATTAGAGGGTAAAATCTCAATAAATTTCAGACATATAGCTACACAATAAAAATATAAACTTATTAGGAAGTATAGGTAAGATCTTCAGACTGATATTTAAATAAACTCAAAGGTTTAAAAAAAATATCAGTCAGATGAGTTTGCTACAACAAGGAGATATTAGATCTTATCTCACAGAGTCCTTTGCACCTTTTACCTGAATACCTTCCCAACAAGAACATTTCAAAATAAAACATAGTTATAATAGAATATCTATATATACATTATAAAATCGTAAATTATTAATCCAATATGACCCGTGGAATAAGATAAAAAGTCTTACAATAATGGAATCCATAGCACAAAGTTCCCAATCCAGATATTATAGTCTTATTAGTGATTATAAAGCGGGAGCAAGAAAAGATAAAATCTTGATGGTAAAACTATTTATCCAGGAAAACAAGTGAACATATAAATCCATATAACAAGGAAAAAGTCCAATGGGGTGGATGAAAAGATCAACATATGCTGTTATATGTTTCCAAGAGACCGTCCAGAAAGCGGTGGCATAGATATAAAGGTCCAGATATGTAAAATAAAATACACAGGTTAGTGCAGAGAAAAATGGCCTTACCTAATTCTTCAACCAATTACCAATAACAAGAACATACAACCAATTTACCTTTATACTCATTGTCTTATGACGCATTTGGATGATAGATGTAATTTAATAACCAATAAAGTTTGTACTGATATGACTAATAACCCAGAGTGTATGCATGATAACTTCTTCTTTCCCTAATTATTCTTCCTTATCAGATATTAGTACGTACTATATCGTAGCAACTTGATAGAATAATGTGCAAAAATGCTAGGAGCCAAAGAACAGTAAAAAGGAAGACAGGTATAGCAAAGAGCAGAATAAATAGCAAAATTACAATACAGTGAAAACATATGCTCAGACAAACTTCATACAACTCTAGTCTTACATATCATACTTAGTTAGGCCCCTCTTTGAACGTACGGTAAACAGGTGGATCACTTGCTTCTGGATAGTGAGATCCTCTGGTTAATCATGTGCAGATATTCAAGCACAAGAAAGGGAGTATCTGTTTTTCTCACAGATCTTTACATCTTTATTCTTTTGCAGCAAAAAAATGTATTTGTGTATGGTCATGTCAATAAGCAAGAGTTTGACCTTTGCCCTTTTTCTTAGGTGCAGACAAGATTTCTGTTTGGGCTTCGTCTTTAGTCAGCAAAATCTGTATCTGTATCTTCATCTATTATCTGTAGTCATCCGGATAGGTACTTGGTAGAGACTTTCTCTCATCATATATCAAGGCATGCTTTCCTGGTCTTAACAGGCACGCACTCGCTGTCATCTTCTTCTGGGGTAGGCAAGTGTGACAAAAATCCAAACATACAAGATCTACCATACAAGAAACTTTCATATATCTTTTAACTAGATATCCTCACATCATGTACACTTACCCATAACTTTTCACTAACTGTGACATAAATATAACATATGCATAACTATTTAATAAACAAGGGGTGGTATAAACTAAAATTAAGTGATAATATAAACTATGCAAAGCTAATAACCATGTTAAATACTTTTAAAATATATAATGAACCATTATTTTGTACTCCTGCTAAAGCAGCAAAAAATTATCATAGAACAGTTAAAATACTACTAACTATGGGCCTCATTCTATTAACGGCCGTATGAGATGCGTGGCCGCAAGGACCGGTCGCAGGCTATTTGCCTATTCTATTCCCTTGCGGCTGAGGGCTCCGGCAGGCTTGCGGCAGGCACCCTGTTATCCCTTGCGGCCGCACACGCCGCAGTAAAGCCTTTGATCTTACACGGCCGCAAGAGTTTCGGCCGCAAGAAAGCCACGGTTGCTATTCAAATGCTATGTAAACCCTCTCATCATGGCCGTAATTATCTAAAACCGAGCCGCAGCTTACTTGCACCAAAAATGTCCCGCTAGCACCAATTAAGCACATAATAAAGCCATCCTGCACTTTGATGAGACGATAAAGTGATTGGAGGTGTTAGCATTCATAGCACAACATTCGCCTACACTCAAATCTGAAAATCATTTTTAGTTTAATTCATGTCAAATGTCCGTGGACAAAGTCCCAAGGGCTTGGAGCACCTCAGACCCGCAAAGGCTGCGGGATTAGCCTCCGTCAAGTTCGTAAATGGGTAAAATAGACCCACTGGTCGTAAAGGGCTTACTTACAAGTCGTAGCATAGAAAAGCCATCCTGTACTTTTATTAAAAGTGAAAGTGATGTTTGGTTTTAGAATTAATAGCTCAACATTCCCCTACTCTCAAATCCGCAAATAAAGATATTTAACTTCATGTTCAATCTTCGTGTTTTATCTATCATGCAAGCCCGCACGGGCTTGAATAAGGAGCTACGGGCTTGAATAAATGAGCTACGGACTTGATCATTGAAGTCCGTGTGACTTGGACAGATTTTAAAATCAAAGTACAATTTGGAGATGTGCAAGCATGAGAATGTTTTGCTATTAATCCTCATGCCCCCCCCATTATGTACCCCATCCTTTACAGTGCTTTGCAGTGCTGTAAGGGTTGGATATATATTGGCTTCTACAATGCTTTGTTTGCGGCCCTCAACCTTTCGAACCCGTACAGGTTTTAACAAGGACGAGCCCGCGGGACGGAAAATAAACCGTAAATGATATATCGGATTTGGGCGATGTGCAAGCTTGAGAGGGTGTTGCTATTCAGCCTCATGTCCCCCATAATGATGCCTAGCATTTACAGAGCTTTACAGTGCCATCTTGAATTTATATTTGCATTTACAGTTTTCTGACTTTGCGGCCAGAAAACAAGATTTACAGGCGCGGGAAAAACGCTTGCGGACATTTTCATGATGTGCGTCCGGCCGTAAGGGGTATATCCTTGCGGCGCTGTCCATTTGAATAGCAGGGTAGCAGTAGCTTTACACGGGGCCGTAAGATGGCCGCAAGGAATCGCAGCTTTGCGGCCATTTTACGGCCGTTAATAGAATGAGGCCCTATGTCTTTATAAGTGATAAGACATTACTTAATTTATCTTGCAACAGTTCGTACATTAAAAAGGAAATTGCTAATTTTATTACTGTCAATATACATTTACTAATAAAACTCTAAAAAAATGTCTTAACTTATAATGTAATCCACCTCTTATCATGTTTCTTTCTTAGAGGCTTAGAAATACCTTAAAATGTTTTCAAAATTCTCTACTCATTTACACAATGGCCATCATCTGAGCTGGGGATAGTCTGGAAGAATAATTGGTACAATTTTATAGTGTTTATTCAACATGAATAAACAAAACTTATCACATAACATAATACAGAATTTGTATGATAAGGTTCTTTAACCAGATAAGATATCATATACTAATTTCTAGTGATATGTGTACCCCCATGTGATTAATTAGTAGACAGGGAAAGTGCACAAACCACATTTATAATGATCGAGAGAAATGTCACCACAAGTAGTGCTTTAATGAGCCTTAAAAAACCTAATTATTAAAAAATACTAGCAAATTCTAAAGACAAAATATAGAAAACACAACACCAATAAATGAAAATTAAATATATACAGTTGCAAGCAAAAGTATGTGAACCCTTTGGAATGATATAGATTTCTGCACAAATTGGTCATAAAATGTGATCTGATCTTCATCTAAGTCACAAAAATAGACAATCACACTCTGCTTAAACTAATAACACACAAAGTACTAAATGTTGCCAAGTTTTTATTTTACACTCCATGTAAACATTCACAGTGCAGGTGGAAAAAGTATGTGAACCCCTAGACTAATGACATCTCCAAGAGCTAATTGGAGTGAGGTGTCAGCCAACTGGAGTCCAATCAATGAGATGAGATTGGAGGTGTTGGTTACAGCTGCCCAGTCCTATAAAAAACACACACCAGTTCAGGGTTTGCTTTTCACAAGAAGGATTGCCTGATGTGAATGATGCCTCGCACAAAAGAGCTCTCAGAAGAACTACGATTAAGAATTGTTGACTTGCATAAAGCTGGAAAGGGTTATAAAAGTATCTCCAAAAAAATGAGGTGAAGAGGAATCCTAGAGTGTCAGCTAAAGACTTACAAAAGTCTCTGGCATATGCCAACATCCCTGTTAGCGAATCTACGATACGTAAAACACTAAACAAGAATGGATTTCATGGGAGGATACCACAGAGGAAGCCACTGCTGTCCAAACAAAACATTGCTGCACATTTACAGTTTGCACAAGAGCACCTGGATGTTCCACAGCAGTACTGGCAAAATATTCTGTGGACAGATGAAACCAAAGTTGAGTTGTTTGGAAGAAACACACAACACTATGTGTGGAGAAAAAGAGGCACAGCACACCAACATCAAAACCTCATCCCAACTGTGAAGTACGGTGGTGGGGGCATCATGGTTTGGAGCTGCTTTGCTGCGTCAGGGCCTGGACAGATTGCTATCAATGAAGGAAAAATGAATTCCAAAGTTTATCAAGACATTTTGAAGGAGAACTTAAGGCCATCTTTCCACCAACTGAAGCTCAACAGAAGATGGGTGTTGCAACAGGACAATGACCCAAAGCATAGAAGTAAATCAACAACAGAATGGCTTAAACAGAAGAAAATATGCCTTCTGAAGTGGCCCAGTCAGAGTCCTGAACTCAACCCGATTGAGATGCTGTGGCATGACCTCAAAAAAGCAATTCACACCAGACATCCCAAGAATATTGCTGAACTGAAACAGTTCTGTAAAGAGGAATGGTCAAGAATTACTCCTGACCGTTGTGCACGTCTGATCTGCAACTACAGGAAACGTTTGGTTGAAGTTATTGCTGCCAAAGGAGGTTCAACCAGTTATTAAATCCAAGGGTTCACATACTTTTTCCACCTGCACTGTGAATGTTTACATGGTGTGTTCAATAACAACATGGTAACATTTAATTCTTTGTGTGTTATTAGTTTAAGCAGAGTGTGATTGACTATTGTTGTGACTTAGATGAAGATCAGATCACATTTTATGACCAATTTGTGCAGAAATCCATATCATTCCAAAGGGTTCACATACTTTTGCTTGCAACAGTATATATACAGTATAGCGAAAAAATGACGGCAATAAAATTTGAATGCTGGCAATGCTGCTTGCCACTGAATGTGAGCACCTTTGGCACTCATCGCAAGTCTCTACTTCCTCACTTGTGTCTCAGTTCCCCCCTCTTCTCCCTCCCTTGTGTCTCCTTTCCCCCCTACTCTCCCTCCCTTGTGTCTCCTTCCCCCCCTCCTCTCCCCCCTTGTGTCTCATTTCCCTCCTCTCTCCCTTGTGTCTCATTTGCCCCCTCCCTCCCTTGTGCTCATTTCCCCCTCCTCTCCCTCCCTTGTTTCTCATTCCCCCCCTCCTCTCCCTCCCTTGTGTCTCATTTCCCTCTCCTCTCCCTCCCTTGTGCCTGCTTTTCCCCCCTCTACTCCATCTGTGTCTTTTCTCCCTCTCCCTCCCCTTTGTCTCTTTCCCTCTCTCCCTCTCCTGTGTCTCTTCCCCCCCCTCTCCTCTGTGTCTCTTTCCCCCCTCCCCCTACCCTGTGTCTTTCACCCTCTCCCACTCCCTTTCCTGTGTCTCTTTCCCTCCCTCACCCTTGTGCCTGTTTCCCTCTCCCTCCCTTTCCCATTATCATCATCCTTCTCCCTCATCCTCCCTCCTCATCCATTTTACCCTCTCCAATTACACCCCTTTTCCCCTCACTTACCTTGATCCGGTGAGCTCCTACTGTTCTCTGCTCTCCATCGCGTCTTCCGGCTGTCTGCCCAGCATATGCTAATGACGTGACGTCACATGCATGTCATATCATTAGCATATGCCAGGCGGACACAGACGGAAGACAGAACCAGGTAGTCCCACCGGCCGCTCGCAGTTCCGGCCCTCTGGGCTGCAAGCGTGACGACAACTCGCAGTTTGACAAATATAATAGGTGATATACTCTTATTCTGTTGACATTTCTGACCATCCTATATGCTTAAAATAATTGCACCTTCTATTTCTAAAACACAATTAATTCTATTGCACCTAAATATTACTAAAGAATTGTGCTGTGCTACTTGAATTTAGAAAGTAACCTAGATTGCTTATAAATCAAAAGATGCTGCTGGTGCAGATAAAGAATCTTTGCTCCTGCAGGAAGATGGTGATATAAAAGGCGATTGAAGTTGTGAGCAAAGGCCAATGAAAAAAGGATAGGATGTTACCTAGTGGGTGCAAACCCAGTCTCAGTGTGAAGCATGGTGATAAAGTAATTGGGGAAGAGTTGAACCCAAATAGTTGCAGAAACCTTTAGGGTAAGAGCAATGAAGGGGCCTCCATAAGAAACCTGGACAGACACGGCCACATGTCTTTGGTGCAGAGTACTAGAGAAAGTGCCTGACAAAGATCTCTGACCCAGAGAAAGGAGAGATCAAACAGATGAATATAGCCAGTGTTCTTACAAAGGAAGAATTTCCTAAATATGATAAAGAAACTAGAATCCTTACTAAAGTAAAAGATAAGGGAAAAAAATGGTGAAAGATGAGCCACCATCCCTGAGATGACATGAGAAGCAGAATATGGAGATGTGTCCTAAAAGAAAAGTAAAGTATCCCGAGAGCGCTCTGTCTCAAGTGGCAGTAAAACAAAGTGCTATGGACAAGGAGAGGCAAGACGGGAAACAACTAAAGCAAGAAGAACAGTTGACCTCTATCTTAGGGGGACTGAAAAAGCCTGAAGTGGAAGACAGGCAAGTTGCTACTAAAATGAAGGGTATCAGGATGATGCCAGATTATATTACTGAATGTAGAAGGAAGCCTGCGTTTGAGGAGAACAGAGTGTCCTATAGGACGAAGACACAGATGTCTATTTGGGAGCAGAGGAAGAGTCCTCCCAGGCAAAAGCTGAATGAGAAATGTATTCAGAATCTGCTGCACAGTGGCGAACAGGTGAAGCGAGACCTCCTCACTGACCGTATATCCCAGAGGGAAGCAGCTGTAATAGAAAAGGAAATCCTGTTCCACACTCGTCGAAAAGCAGAGGGTGAGCACACTCTCTGATATTGAGGCACAGTTGAAGCAGAGTGTCGTTTGTTCCGAAGAGACTAACACTGATCTTCAGGAATATGCAGAGCGATATTTGCAGAAAGCTCATATACGAGGCATAGTGAAGGAGCTTGTACAGGAGAGACAGAAGGGCAAAGAAAATATGGCGGAACAGCCAGAGGTATTCAGGGAGGACCTGATCGAAAAGTCAGATGAGATCTTTCAGTTGAATATGCAGCAAGAGACCCAGTGCAAACAGAGTGAACTGGATTTGCAACAAGCTAATGTGCAGAAACTGCGGCTGACGGAAGCCAAGAAAAATGAAAAGCTGGAAGCCTTGGAGGCAAAGCAAGTAGAAAAGCAGAAAAAGGAAGAAGAAAAGCCATTAAAAGAGAAAGAAACAGTGGTGAAAGCTGAGGATGAAATCGAAAGTGTTTTTCAGGAATCCAAAATTCAAGAGGCTACTAAGATGTTTACTAGCCCATCTGTTAAGTATTGGAGCATCTTAAGTGAGGCTTGCTAACCTCAACAATAGATGTCTCAGTCTGGGGAGTGAGGTCTGGATCTGTGTGTGTACACTGAAGCACTAAGACAGTTTTTATTATTTGTTTTCTATCTCTAATTGTAAAAGTATCCCTGTAACAATTGATATATTTGATATTGGACTATTGAGACACTAAACATAGGGCCGTCTGGATTAAAAACACCAAGCAACATAAGGACGACAGGACAATATCTGTGACATCTAATATATCACGTGAATTTATATCATATTGAATGAGAGTGTATTGGTTTTAATTATTTGCTATAATAAACCTTGATGTACATATTTCACGATTGGTTTGGCTTTGCGCTTGTCCCTCCCACCCCTCTTCTTGTTTTTTTTGCTTTTGGAGTACTTTGTAAACAGTACTTGTCTGGAGGAAGCAGCATCGCAACCAGATTTGAATGTATTGGAGGACACACTTTATTTACACTTGGGACTATTCTGGACACAACTGGGAAGAAGAAAGGACACGATTTGGAAAACTATATCATTCCAAAGTGAGACGATTTGCATTTAATTTCCATCACTTTCCCGCATAGTGGATTTATTTGGTGTGATGATTGAATAACCTCAGATTAATATCCACTTTGCTTTTCTCCATCTATACCCATCACCGCACGAGCCAACTTTATATATATTTAATTGCACTGTCCTCTTGATATCACTTGTGGAGCGCTATAGACATAGCAATCAACCCTTTTGAGAAGTTGCTTTTATCTATTTGTTAAGTGTCAGCTTGAAGTTGCTGAACAGCTGGAGACATTCAAGCAAAACCAAAAGTCTGAGTGCTCCTTCCTGGCAGAGATGGAGAGTCGCAAACCTTGCAATATTGGAAGCGCAGTGGTAACGAGTAGGCCTGCTCTGAACAAAAAGAAAGATGAAGTACAGATCCAAGAGCAAGAAGCAACCATGAGAGGACCTGCCTTTGGAATCTATAAAGGATACTGTACCAGGACAGAAGCAAGATGGTCGTATGAAGCTGATACAGTTTGGTGAGAATTATCAGCCAGCCAATTGAAGCACCTGAAACAGAGAGAGCCAGGAAAAAAAGGGAAGAAAAACAACACAAGAAGTTGCTGTTCCATTGGGAAGGTAGAGATTATGTTGTTGGTGAGCCTAAAGAGGGAGAATTAGATACCCTACAGAATGAGCTGAGAAAGGGAGCCCGACAAGCTCAAGAGCTCACAGAATTTGACCAAGAGTTGTACAGATCGATAGCAGAGAGTCAGCTGCTATCTGAGCCAGACAATAACCCTCATCTGGTTGTAATGTGGGAGTAACATGAAAGAGTTTGCCAGAGAGAAAAAAGCCAAACTCTATAAGGTGGAGAAGGACCTCAGCCATGTGAGGCAGGAGACGGTGGAGTTGAAAAAAAAGAATGAAGAGCGAAAGCAATACAAGAGTGCGGGGAGATGGCAGATGGTACAGAGGATGCGTTGGATGGCATACAAGGCCTCACAGCGTTGGACGCTCAACCCCATGGTGTCGAGCTGGGGTGTGGGATATGTGATAAAGTGCCACCAGAGGTCAGAAGAAAGCACTTCACGATTCCAGGAGTGAGACAATTAAAACACAGCTTAAAAGGCATGGGTGTGGCTGCAATGGAGGGCTTCATCCAGGGAGAGATTTGTATGGAAGTTTGGAGCCTGAGCTCAGTCTGAGCTGGGAGAGAGATCCTGAGACAGCTATGTGTGTACACAGAGAGAGGGGTCTGTGTGACCTTGAAATTGAGCAAGACTTCCTGGAGGATACAGACAGCAAAACTGAGAGACACTGGCAAGAGGGAGAGAGAGAGAGAGAGAGAGAGAGAGAGAGACTATACCTGGGACTATACAAGGAGAGTGGACTCTTAAAACAGAAGCTTTTATCCCTGTTTGATAAGTATATCCCAATATCGGCCATGGCTCACATAATTTATGTACTTAAGTTTATATATATATATATATATATATATATATATATATATATACTAACCTTCAAACAGCTGTACCTGCGTGGGATTCCTAGCTTGTGTATAATTCAACCTTAGCTCTGCTCAAAGCTGTTTGATACAGCAGGCATATGCTTAAGGGAAGCCATATTTAAAGTGGTCATGGATTGCAAGAGCGAAGCCTTTGTGGGCACATTTGCATGTCCCTGCCAAGGTTCCCAGAGTGCAGTGTAATGACTGTATTTCTCAGAATTCTGAGCATTAAATTATTTTTTTAACTTGTTTTAGATGTTTAAATGTGGACACAAATGTACTATTTATTTACTATATATATATATTAGCGCTTATTTGTAACTCGCCAACATATTCCGTAGAGCTATACATAAGTTAAGTTTCAGGCAAAGACAAAATTCTAAATTAACAGATTGCAAAGAATGGAGGGCCCTGTCTTTGAGCTTGGAATCTGGTGCACCTTACAGGATTGAAACTCGCAGACTTACAATCTAAAGGATAAATAAAAAAATAAAAAAATATATATATATATATATATATTTACTGTGAATTATTCAGGCAGAGCTGTTCATAAAATGTTGGTGTACTTGACCACAACTAACATGTTAGGCCTATTGAATTTAGTTGTAAACTTACACAAAGGAAGAAGCTTTTGATCATTAAAATAATAGCAATGTTTTATAAAGCTATTGATCTATACCTTTCATTATGTCTCTATTTTGGATCAACAGTTTCTATTTTCAGAGTAAATTCCCCTGTCACTCCTAACCTCCTTTATCCCTAGAAGCCTGTCAGCTTTACAGAATGTATGTCTGTATGGAGCACTGTGTTTACATGATACAGAATGGTGGCTTTACTACCTTATAGTGTATAATTTTTCAAGAATGCAAGTGTCCTTTTTGGGCGATTTGATATGTTGGCAGATTTGGTTTGCCACAATTGGTATCACTCTTCTCTCTACCAGGTATGAAAGAGGGATATTGTGTAACTAGAGCTAATAAGGAATGACATATTACCAATAAGGCAACAAAATAAAGGCATTGGTTTGTGTGCCAATGCTCTTTCTTTCAGTGAGACAATCGTTTACCTCCTCAATTTTGATTACCTCAGATATACAATGTATGCCCAAATATATGTAAAGGCAGACAGGAACCATGTAAGATAGTGATGTGTAACTTATTTCACTTGAAAGGCCTCAGAAATTACCATGAATCCTTAAAAGAGCCTCACCGTGCTTTAAACCTTTTCAGAATTTGACTCATAGAATTTGACTCAAGGACCAAGTCAAATGATATGCTATATGAAAGGTCATGACTTTAACCCAAAGAGCTAGTAATTTAAGATAGAGAACATAAAGGTGATCTTGTAGGGTTGCTAAGAGCCAGATAAAGACACATGAATCTATGCAAACAAAAAAGGTTGGTATTCACTTTAACAAAAGATTCACCACTACACTTTAAAAGGCAGAATACTCTATATAACATGAAACTCAAGAGTTCATGGGAGGTTTGAACACAAGTCTTAACAGCAATGCAGTGAGCTGACCTCTGGCCTCAAAGTAGGTTGATTGGAGGTCAGATTACTACTTTGTTAATTGTGAATTCCCACCCTTCATGTTTACAAGTCATTGGGATTAGATCATGGTTCTCTGACCCACTTAAAATGACACCACCCATGTAGTGACACAAGGCTTTCTACTATATACTGTATGGACAAAGAAGTAGAGAGAGGTACAACAAAGGCCATTAAGGAGGTACACTGTATTTTTAAATTATATTTTTAAATAATGCTTTGCTTCTGTTTGCACATATTTTTATAGCATGTTTTATTTTGAAGGTGAACTAAAAAAACACCACTTCCAATTGCTGTATAGAAATGATACCTTATCGTCCATTCATTGTTTAAAGTTAACTTTAGCTTTTAAGAGGCCTAATCATGCTTAAATCCATTATGTTTAATACATTTATTTGCAGCAATCAGTACACTGAAGATGATTGGGGGCATGAAAGAGTTGTGTTAACAAGTTGTATACTCTGTAATTCTTTAAGCCTTTACAAGGCTCTATACATTTAATAGTATTTTAAATAAAAGTATGTGTAAGAAATAGGAAGTATTTTGACTTATTCTATTCTGGCACAGCATTGTATTGATATAATAACACTGCAGAACTGAAAATAATTTATTTAACATAGTTATATTCTGGATAAAGCAGAACATGAAGCCATGATGAATAAATCAGTAGCGTGTGTGACTTTTTAATTCCCATTGCTCTTTTTGTACTTCCTTAGATTTCTGGTTTATAGAACCACATCAACAGTTTCATGTTGTAATCCCACTGGCAATAGCATTATTGCCTTCTGATTTTCATTGAAATAATTATCTGTCACAAAATAAAACTGTTCTAGATTTTATTTTACCATGGAAATACACTGTATAAGAATATTGGTAGAACATGCACTTTGATGTCAAAATAAAACCTACTGTTTGAAATAAAAATGTTGTTAATGGGTTGTAATAACATTTTATGTTGGTATTCCATTAATTTGAAATTGGCAACATTGGTCTTGGGAGGTATTTTCTCATGGTGACATAGTTGAGTCAGAATTTTTTTTAAATTGTGCATTGTGCATGATTTCCATGTTGATGAGCTAATGTGGCTGAACGTGTTTCTTCTTATTATCACTTATTTTCAAATATCCACGGAACTAAACAATACTGAAAAGGGTTAAAAAAAAATCAAATATAACAGATAAACAAATTTCAGGGGCATGCTTGAGAGAGTTCACTTCTAGACGGGAAAGGAAAACACTGAAACACAATATAAAAAGATGGATTTTGGGACTGTTGGAACGATGGAAGAGCATAATATTAGGCCAACCTGACAGATGATTTAACAGCAGATTAAGCTGTGTTGCTATTGTTGTGTTACAAGGCAAATAGTTTTGTGATGATTAGGGAAAAAAAAGCATACTCACACCACTTTGTACTCCAACCCCCAGTCATGATAACAAAAACAGAGTCCTCTGGTAATTTTCTCATTATTAGAGTTTATTTAGACAAAAATGTGGATCAGTAGCAAACACATCTGTATATGATACACTTGTGCGCAGTAAATAATGCTTATTAAACCTTGGGGATGACTGAAAATACATATTTTGTTATGACTAAGAGCTTGTGTACTGTCTCTAACTGAAAGTACTAAGTCATGGGTCATGTAGACTTAACCATTTCAGAACTTATATCTCACAAAAATCATACTCACTTAAAGAAGTGCTAATTTCATCTATATATGCTAAAATGTAAGGCTATTTGTATATTTTCCCCAACAGTGACAATGTTTGGAATTTGGAGGGAGAAAGAAATTTTGAAGGTATTTGGTAGTGAATTTGAGCAAGGGCGGAACTACGGTTGGTGCAGGCGGTGCAATGTATCGGTGCCTTCCTCCAGGGGGAGCCCTACGCTGCCCCTTCTATTTTATATATTTTTCTGCAGTGTATGTCCTTTTTGGCTGAAGGTGCACACTGGTGCTGGATAACAGGAGCAGCAGCAAGGAAGGGGAGCTATTTTTGGAAGGTATCTTTGAGTGAAGTGCTAAATTGAGAAAGGGTCTTGGGGAGGGGAGCATCTTTGCGAAGGGCTATTGGAGTGGGGAGTGACTGGGGAGTGGTCTTGGGGAGGTGAACTGCTTTGGAAGCTGATCTGCTTTGTTAAGCGGATCTCCTTTGGGGAAGGGTCATGGGGAGGGGAACTGCTTTGTGAAGGGGTTTTAGAGAGGCAATATGTTTTGGGAAGGGCACCTGCTTTGGAAGGGATCTTGGGGATGGGATCTGCTTTGTGTAGGGAACATACTTTGGGGAGGGGAGCTGCCTTGGGAGGGAGTCTTAGTGAGGGAATCTACTTTGGGGAGGGGACCTACTTTGGAAAGGGAATCTACTTTGACAAGGAGTCTTGGGGAAGGAATCTGCTTTGGGTCATGAGAAGAGGAACAGTTTTAGGAACGAGTCTTGGGAAGGTGAAAATTAGAGATGTTTTGGGAAGGGGTCTTGGGTAAAACTGAGAAAATTAAGAGGGGCCAATGGCTATGGAAGGGGGTCTTGTGGAAAAGACGTTTTTTTATGAAGCAGTCTTTTGCAAATGGTACCAAGGATGGGGGAGAAGGTGTGACTTTTTAGTTGGCACCTGGGGGGACCTACACTGTTTTTAGCACAGAGGCCCTCCATTCATCTGGTCTTCCACTGAATTTGAGGGATATCACTGAAGAAGAGCATTGATGTAATCAGACTAGCAAAAGTTTGCAGAATCTGAGATTATAAGGCAGTATCTTAATGAGAAAGGAGGAATTCAAACAATTTCTTGAGATGAGTATTTGGTGTAAAACAAATAGTTCTATTTTTACAATATTCTGTTTTGAAGAACTAAGCTTCATAATGTGTCAAATGTTTTTTTATTAATAAAGCCATTCATTTATAATCTGTTATATGCATTTACTTGCAGCGGGTACCACATTTCAGTTTTTGCATGTACTGGAAGGGGAGAACATTGTATGCAGACAAGTTTGCAACTACTGTGAATTACCTTATACTGTATAAATATATCCAGGATCAATACAAGGCTTTGTCAAGGGAACTTTTTGTGCCAAGAGGTTTTCAACTGACAAGGGGACATCCTTTGAGATTAGAAGTAAAAAGATTTCACCTTAAAGAAAGAAAAGGGTTCTTCACAGTAAGGGTGGTTAATATCTGGAATTCTCTACCAAAGAAGGTGGTGACAGTGGATTCGATAGATAACTTTAAAAAGGGATTTGATATATTTTTAAATAAAAAGGGCATTAAGGGTTATCCTGGATAAAAAGAGAGGGAGTATTGATCCAGGGATGAATCCGATCGCCAGTATCTGGGCCAGGAAGGAATTTTATATGTTTTTCCCTGTTGAGACAATAGGCAAAGTTTCACTTTTTTTTTTTTCTCTTTGCCTTCCTCTGGATCAATTAACAAAAAATCTGAGTGTTGCAGATCAGAGGAGATCTAAAAAGGTGGAACCTGATGGACTAAAGTCTTTTTTCAACTGAATTACTATGTAACTATTAATAATGGTTTCTGTAGGAATAATATACATTTAATTAGTTTACTAGGACACAACTTGATAAGAAAGCATCTCAAATTAGCCTATCAGTCAAGGTAATTGAGGTTGAGGAGGGGGGTGAGGATGAGGAGGGAGGATGAGGAGGGAGGTTGAGGATGAGGAGGGAGGTTGAGGAGTGGGGTTGAGGAGGGTGATAAGGGAGGGGGGAAGAGACACAGGGAAGGGAGAGGTTGGAAGAGACAAAGGGAAGGGAGAGGGGAGAAGAGACACAGAGGGCACAAGAGGGACTCAGGGGGCAGCACATTTCCCACCCTCGACTTATACTCGAGTCACTCATTTTACCCAGTATTTTGTGGTAAAATGGGTGCCTCGGCTTATACTCGGGTCGGCTTATACTCGAGTATATACGGTAAGCATAATTACATTAGATATTAAATGTGGCATGGCCTTAAAGAGATGGGAGTGCCAGATCATCTCATCCTCCTTCTAAAGAATCTGTATTTTGACGAAGAAGCCACGGTCAGAACCGAACATGGAACAACAGAATGGTTCAAGATCTGAAAAGGAGTGCGACAAGGTTGTATATTGTCACCTTATTTATTAAACTTATATGCAGAATACATCATGCGTAAGGCTGGACTGGATGAATCCAAAGCCGGAATCAATATTGCTGGAAGGAATATCAACAACCTCAGATACACTGATGATACTACTCTGATGGCTGAAAGTGAGGAGGAACTAAATGACTTATTGATGAAGGTAAAAGAAGAGAGTGCAAAGGTTGGCCTGCTGCTCGATGTTAAAAAGACGAAGATCATGGCAAACAACAATCTCACTTCCTGGCAAATAGATGGGGAAGAAGTGGAGGCAGTGACATATTTTATTTTCCTTGAATCCAAGATCTCTGCAGATGGTGACTGTAGTCATGAAATTAAAAGACGTTTGCTTCTGGGGAGGAAAGCTATGGCAAGCTTACACAAGCTAGTAAAAAGTAAAGATATTAAACTATCAACAAAGGTCCGCATAGTTCAAACTATGGTGTCCCCAGTAGTAACATATGGATGTGGAGCTGGACCATAAAGAAGTCTGAGCGCCGTCGAATTGACGCCTTCGAATTAAATGAGACGGCAGGATTCCCTAGAAAATACCTCGATGCTGGGAAAGTTTGAAGGCACAAGAAGAAGGGGATGACAGAGGCGGAGATGGATAGATGAAGTTACTGTAGCAATGAACATAAACTTGATGGAGCTCAGAGGGGCAGTGATTGAGAGATGCACCTGGCGTGCTGTGGTCCATGGCGTCACGAGAGTCGGATGCAACTGAATGACTAAACAACAACAATGCTAATGATCTGTTAACAAATAATATAATCTCTTTGTGTGCGCATCTGAAATGCTGACAGACAGCTCAAAATGGCAAACTTCATGTTAGTTTGCTATGTTTGTTTTTGTTTGTTCGTTCAGTCATGTCTGACTCTCCATAAACTTCTGGACTGCAGCATGCCTAGCATATCTTTTAATACATCCTTTAATGCATTAACTTTTATATAAAAACTAAAATCGACTTGCCCGTCAAAAATTATGGCATGATATAGTGTTATTTATTGTGTTTTCTGTCTATTTATGAACTATCTGTTGTTTGTCTCTTTCCCCCTCTCTCCTCCCCCCTGTGCCTCTTTGCCCTTCTCTCCCTCCCTTGTGTCTCTTTACCCCCTCTCTCACCCCGTGTCTCTTTCCCCCCACTCACTCCTGTGTCTATTTCCCCCCCTCTCCCCCATTTCTCACCCCTGTGTCTCTTTCCCCCTCTCCCTCCTCTGTGTCTCTTCCCACTCCCCTCCCGTGTTTCTTTCTCCACCTCTCCCTCCCCTGTGTCTCTTTGCCCCCCTCTCCTGTGTCTCTTCCCCCAGCCCTTCCAAAATACGGTTTTAACAATCGCAATATTTTCAAAGCCATAACTCAGAAGGCTTTTGCGTGTCTCCCCTGCGGCCATTACTGGCCCCGCAATAAGCGCCTTTGGTGCTTGTTTGCGACCCTCTATCCCCCTCTATCTTGTCGGTCATATTGCGAGCCTCGCAATGAGGCCTGTAACTGATGCCCCAAAAGTTACGGGATTGCGAATCCGCAGAACGCATGCCAGCCCGTAATTTCACAATTACGACAACTATATATATATATTATGTTGCAGAGGAATCTACTGCTGATCTTTCACAGATGGTTGCAATCTTTTAATGTGGAGGAAGCATGATCACAGAAGCTAAAACTGCCAGAAGTCTCAGTAGGAATAATGGAAAGCTCATTAGCCTACAACTGAGCAGCTCTGAAAAGCAAATATTATATCTAAAAATGTAATACTTAACGGATTTGTGGATCTGTTTTGATTTCTAAAATAATTTTGCCTGTTATCAAGTTTAGCTATTCAAAAGAACATATAGAAAAAAATAGATGCTGATGATTCTTTGAGTCATTAAAGATGATGTATGCTTTCCTAATGTCTTCGCTTGCTGAGGCTGGAGTTTGGTTGAATGACAAACATCTCAGTAGTGGGTGTTGAGATTCAGTGAAGCGTCTCACCACAGGTTACTCAATACAGCTGGCTGGTAATACAATACTATTCTTTCTTTCAGTTGGCAGAGGGAGTGAGTGATGGTTATTTGCAATTTCATATTCACATACTTTCTTCTATGCACCTCTGACTATAGTGTGTAAACTGCCTGGATAAATATATTTTTTGTTATTTTAATTTTACAACAAACAGATGGCTTCCTGTTCAAGGAATTTGCCAAATACACATAATAAATATGACCATGGATTTATTTTAGCACCCCTGCCCCCATCCCCCACACACACAACCCATTTGCAGTGCCTCTTTTTTATGTCTCAAATAATACATTTTTGTGTGTTTATGTTTATATGTGATATGCCAGAAAGTGTCAAGTACACTTACACATAGAAATACCACTGTATACAAACATATTTCAATGTACTACACTGGATCTTTAGGCAGCCCCCACCTCTCCGCAAATAATATCAGAGTAATAGAATGGAAAAGGTAGAATAGTGTCAAACATATGTTATACAATATAAATGAAACATGTACATTGATTATTATCATATTATAAAAGACAAAAAATCTATGGCGTTAACAAAATTAATCATGTTTTTATATTATTACTAGCGAATTACCAGTAAAAAATAACGGAATGATATAGTGTTATACATTGTGTTTTCTGCCTGTTTATGTACTATCTCTCTGTGTACCCTGAGTGTCTCTCTGTACACCTCATGTGTCTTTTCATACTTTAAAAAAAATATTAAATAATTCTTTATTTCCCCCTCTCCCTCCCCTGTGTCTCTTTCCCCCCTCTCCCTCCCCTGTGTCTCTCCCCCTTCTCCTGTGTCTCTTCCCCCTTCCCTCCCCTGTGTCTTTTCCCCCTCTCCCTCCCCTGTGTCTCTTCTCCCTCCCCTGTGTCTCTGTCCCCCTCTCCCTCCCCTATATCTCTTCCCCCCTCTGCCTCCCCTGTGTCTCCTCCCCCTCCCTGTGTCTCTTCACCCTCCTTCCCTTGTGTCTCTTCCCCCCCTCTTGCTACCCTTTCTCATTTCCCCCTCTCCCTCTCCTGTACCTCCTTCTCCCTTCTCCCTCTCCTTTTCCCCCCTCCCCCTCCCCTGCGTCTCTTTCCCACTTTCCCTCCCCTGTGTCTCTTACTCCTCTCTCCCTCCCCTGTGTCTTCTCCCCCCCTCTCCCTCCCCTGTGTCTCCTTTCCCATTCTCCCTCTCCTGGGCCTCCTTCCCCCCTCTCCTTTTCACCCCTCTCCCTCCCCTGCGTCTCCTTTCTCGCTCTCCCTCTCCATTGTGCGAGGCTCCCTCCGCTGTGTCTCTTTCCCACCCTCTCACTCCCCTGTGTCGCGGCTTTGCCGCTCATTGCAGGTCTTAGCATGTGCAAACCCTCTACCTTGCGGGCCTCACGATGAGCACCTTCGGAGATCCTTGCGGGCCCTGCAATGAGCGGCTTTGCAGCTCATTGCAGGCCATGACATGTGCTGCGCTCATGCACAAGCTCATAACTTGCAAGCGTTACACACAAACTCATAATTACGACAACTATATATATGATTGAAAAGTATTTCCCACCAATTCAAGATTTTATTAAATTTAACTCACGCCTTTCATCAACTGCATTTGTAAAAATTCCTTTTTTATATAAACTATATTAGGAAATGTGATAGAATGTTTTTACAGTATTTCCAGAGTCGTGCTATTTTTAGTGTTTATTTATCACCTGAATATTCATAACTAATGTCTATGCATAGGTAGTTAGCTCTTTCGCACAAGAGAAATCATTTAACAGGGCATCCTCCAGTTGATGACATATTGCCTTTTAAGTGTTGTTAATTTCTGTAAAGATATTGCACAACCCTTTAATATGGACATCTCCTACATATATGGTAAAGAGGTCCCTATTCCATGACTCCTGTAAGAACTCTCATAAGGCTCACTCATAGCTGCGGAAATTTTAAAAAGCAAATTTGTAGAACAAATGTATGACTCTCACATGAATTGCATAAAACTTACTGACTGGATTCCGGATTGTACCTAATATTAACCCCTATTCTATGGGGCTTAATTTAGACCTCCATGGTAAACTATACTATAACTATGGGAGTCCTTATGGGTCCCTATGGTATCTAATACTAATCCTTATACCATAGGGGTCCCTACAGGTCCTCATGCTATTCTAAACTATAACCTGTACCCACATTGCAACTAAATGTAACCCATTACCATGCCTCTATATAAAAAAATTCACCTGAGGGTGCCTAATAATAACTCCTATACCATGGGGTCCCTATGGACCCCAACAATATTCTGTACTATAACTATGGGGGTCATTATGGACACAATTAAAGTATTAGCTTGTTCATAGCTTCAGATTCCAAGCATCCACGCTTCTAGAAGGCATGTTTTTATGCCTTTAAGGGGGATTGCAAATATTCACATATATTTCTTGAAGATTAGATTTAGGTGTATGATGTGATAGCTTGGTGGCAAGTTACAAGTGAACTGCAAGAATATCCAACGTAAGCCTGACTTGTAACTCTGGGAGTTTTAAAAGTACCAAATCTATTCTATTGCTCCTATAAGGGTTGGCCTGGACCTCTCCAGCCCAAATGTGTGCTTGCAGCCTGCTCGAAGGAGACTTCGAGCTCAGTGGTCCCCATAGCAACGATGCAAAATGGTACCCAATAAGTGAACACACCACACTAGCACTAACATCCTCCCACATGCCTATGTATTATATTAACCCATACTCATGTCAGGAAAGGAGTTAAATAATAATAAAAATAATGGAGGGGGATAAATCACTTTGCTTATGACCCTTTACCCCTATGAGCCTGTAAATCCCCTGGGTTTCCCCATTCCTACGCATTATGTATCATTAGAGATGTCGTGAATAGTTCGCTGGCGGACTGTTCCCGGCGAACATAGCATGTTCGCGTTCGCGGCGAACAGCGAACATATGCGAGATTCGACCCGCCCCCTATACTTTATCATTGAGCAAACTTTGACCCTGCATGTCACAGTCAGCAGACACATTCCAGCCAATCAGCAGCATACACTCCCTTCCAGAGCCTTCTAACTCATGGACAGCAGCCATTTTGGAATCATAACTAACTTGCAGTCTTACTGAGAGGAGGGAGAGTGTAGGTGATGCTGATTGAATAGGGAAATCAATAGCTAGGCAAGTTTATTCAGTGTCCAGTGCAGTGCTGAAGGACTCATCAGATCTCTGCTGTAAACACAGCACCACAAAAAGCCCTTTTTTCTGTGTAATCTAACTTTATTTGCCTGTCTCCCTGCTAGCCCCTGCTAGCAAGTGTGTGTGTCAGGCTCACAGCTTATACTGTGTGTGCACAGTGCAACCAATACAATCTTGTTTACTAGTTGTCTACTTTAAAAAAACCAAAACTTTTATTTTGTTAAATCTTAGTACATTTGCCTGACCGCTAGCCAGTGTGTGTGTCAGGCTTACTGCTTATACTGTGTGTGCACAGTGCAACCAATACAATCTTGTTTACTAGTTGTCTACTTTTAAAAAACCAAAACTTTTATTTTGTTAAATCTAAGTTCATTTGCCTGACCGCCAATCAAAGTTCATTTGCCTGACCGCTACCCAGTGTGTGTGTCAGGCTTACAAGTACTGTGCCAAGTTCAACCAATCCAATCTAGTTGGGGTACCAGCAGTCCACATTTAAAAAAAACAATAATTTTATTTTATTAAATCTAAGTTCATTTGCCTGACCGCAAATCTAAGTTCATTTGCCTGACCGCCAATCTAAGTTCATTTGCCTGACCGCTAGCCAGTGTGTGTGTCAGGCTCACAGCTTATACTGTGTGTGCACAGTGCAACCAATACAATCTTGTTTACTAGTTGTCTACTTTAAAAAAAAAAAAACTTTTATTTTGTTAAATCTAAGTTCATTTGCCTGACCGCCAATCAAAGTTCATTTGCCTGACCGCTAGCCAGTGTGTGTGTCAGGCTTACAAGTACTGTGCCAAGTTCAACCAATCCAATCTAGTTGGGGTACCAGCAGTCCACATTTAAAAAAACAATTATTTTATTTTATTAAATCTAAGTTAATTTGCCTGACCGCCAATCAAAGTTCATTTGCCTGACCGCTACCCAGTGTGTGTGTCAGGCTTACAAGTACTGTGCCAAGTTCAACCAATCCAATCTAGTTGGAGTACCAGCAGTCCACATTTAAAAAAACTATATTTGTATTTTATTAAATCTAAGTTCATTTGCCTGACCGCAAATCTAAGTTCATTTGCCTGACGCCAATCTAAGGTCATTTGCCTGACCGCTAGCCAGTGTGTGTGTCAGGCTCACATTTTATACTGTGTGTGCACAGTGCAACCATTACAATCTTGTTTACTAGTTGTCTACTTTTATAAAAACAAAACTTTTATTTTGTTAAATCTAAGTTAATTTGCCTGACCGCCAATCAAAGTTCATTTGCCTGACCGCAAGCCAGTGTGTGTGTCAGGCTTACAAATACTGTGCCAAGTTCAACCAATCAAATCTATTTGGGATACCAGCAGTCCCCATTTAAAAAAACAATAATTTTATTTTATTAAATCTAAGTTCATTTGCCTGACCGCAAATCTAAGTTCATTTGCCTGACCGCTAGCCAGTGTGTGTGTCAGACTTACAAGTACTGTGCCAAGTTCAACCAATCCAATCTATTTGGGGTACCAGCAGTCTACATTTAAAAAAACAATAATTTTATTTTCTTAAATCTAAGTTCATTTGCCTGACCGCCAATCTAAGTTCATTTGCCTGACCGCTAGCCAGTGTGTGTGTCAGGCTTACAAGTACTGTGCCAAGTTCAACCAATCCAATCTAGTTGGGGTACACATTTAAAAAAACAATAATTTTATTTTCTTAAATCTAAGTTCATTTGCCTGACCGCAAATATAAGTTCATTTGCCTGACCGCTAATCAAAGTTCATTTGCCTGACCACTAGCCACTGTGTGTTCTTAAATCTAAGTTCATTTGCCTGACCGCCAATCTAAGTTCATTTGCCTGACCGCTAGCCAGTGTGTGTGTCAGGCTTACAAGTACTGTGCCAAGTTCAACCAATCCAATCTATTTGGGGTACCAGCAGTCTACATTTAATAGAACAATAATTTTATTTTCTTAAATCTAAGTTCATTTGCCTGACCGCCAATCTAAGTTCATTTGCCTGACCGCTAGCCAGTGTGTGTGTCAGGCTCACAGCTTATACTGTGTGTGCACAGTGCAACCAATACAATCTTGTTTACTTGTTGTCTACTTTTAAAAAAACAAAACTTTTATTTTTTTAAATCTAAATTCATTTGCCTGACCGCCAATCAAAGTTCATTTGCCTGACCGCTAGCCAGTGTGTGTGTCAGGCTTACAAATACTGTGCCAAGTTCAACCAATCCAATCTAGTTGGGGTACCAGCAGTCCACATTTAAAAAAACAATAATTTTATTTTATTAAATCTAAGTTCATTTGCCTGACCGCAAATCTAAGTTCATTTGCCTGACCGCTAGCCAGTGTGTGTGTCAGGCTTACAAGTACTGTGCCAAGTTCAACCAATCCAATCTATTTGGGGTACCAGCAGTCTACATAAAAAAAAAAATGACAGGTAGAGGCAGGACACCCTGCAGGGGCCGTCGTGGTCGTGGTGCTGTGATTCCCTTTGGCTCTACAATAATGCCCAGTGTTCAGAGGCCAGTTACCCTGAACTTGAAAAGTTCAGAGGACGTAGTTGAATGGCTAACACAGGACACCCAATCTTCTACAGCTTCCTCTTGGAACATTGACGCACCATCATGCTCCAGCTTAGCTTCGGGCACCTCTCAAGTTACCAATCACCCGCCTGCCGCCACCACCAACACTAGTACCACAGCCGATTCAATTGATCAGTCAAAAGAGTTAGTTACACATCAGTTTGAAGAAATGAGTGATGCGCAACCATTATTGCCAGAGGATGTAGATAACAGGGATATGTCTCAGTCAGGCAGCATTACACACATGTACGTACGATGTGATGATGATGATGTACCCGCTGCTGCTTCCTTTGTTCAGTTGTCATATACAAGTGAGGCGGGTGATGATGATGACGATGCGTCCGTGGATGTCACGTGGGTGCTCGCTAGAAGAGAAGAAGAACAGGGGGAAAGTTCAGATGGGGAGACAGAGAGGAGGAGGAGACGAGTTGGAAGCAGAGGGAGGTCATCGCAACGAGGTAGTGGCACAGTCAGACAGCATGCATCAGCACCCGGGGTTAGCCAGACAACACGCCAATCAACCCATGCTGTTGCCACCACCAGAATGCCGTCACCACAGAGCTCAGCAGTGTGGCATTTTTTTGTGTGTCTGCCTCTGACAACAGCGATGCCATTTGCAACCTGTGCCAAAAGAGTCGTGGGAAGTCCAACACCCACCTAGGTACAACTGCTTTGCGAAGGCACATGATGTCACATCACAAACGCCAATGGGATCAACACATGAGTACAAGCAGCACACAAACTCAAAGCCGCCATCCTCCTCCTGGTCCAGCATCTTCATCCACGTCAACAACTGCTGTCCTCCTTGCCCCCTCTCAACTATCCGCCACTCCGTCTCTCGCCTCTTGCTGTTCCTGCTCATCTCCCCAAAGTCAGGTGTCTGTCAAGGGCATGTTTGAGCGTAAGAAGCCAATGCCACAAAGTCACCCCCTTGCCCGGCATCTGACAGCTGGCTTGTCTGAACTCTTAGCCCGCCAGCTTTTACCATACAAGCTGGTGGAGTCTGAGGCGTTGAAAAAATTTGTAGCGATTGGGACACCGCAGTGGAAGGTACCCGGACGAAATTTCTTTGCCCAAAAGGCAATCCCCAACCTGTACTTGATTGTGCAAAAGGAAGTAATGGCATCTCTGGCACACAGTGCAAGGGTCCAGCTGACCACTGATACCTGGTCTGCAAAGCATGCTCAGGGCAGGTATATCACCTACACTGCGCATTGGGTAAACCTGATGACGCCTGCCAATCATGGAATGAGTGGCTCTGCAGAGGAGTTGGTGACATCGCCACGACTTGCAGGCAGGCCTGCTGCCACCTCCACTACTCCTCCTACTCCATCCTCTTCCATAACTTCCTCAGCTGACTCCTCTCCTGCTGCTGCTATGTCTTGCTCCACATCAACGGCCCCCCCCCCCCCCCCCCCCAGCTCCCCAGATACTTTTCCACATCCCGGATACGGCGGTGTCATGCTGTCTTGGGGTTGACTTGCCTGAAAGCAGAGATTCACACAGGGCCAGCACTCCTATTCGCCCTTAACGCTCAGGTGGATCAATGGCTGACTCCGCACCAACTGGAGATTGGCAAAGTGGTTTGTGACAATGGAAGAAATTTGTTGGCGGCATTGAATTTGGGCAAGTTGATGCATGTGCCGTGCATGGCACATGTTTGTAATCTGATCGTACAACGTTTTGTCCATAAGTATCCATGCTTACAGGACGTCCTGCAACAGGCCAGAAAGGTGTGTGGCCATTTCAGGTGTTCCTACACGGCCATGGCGCACTTTTCAGATATCCAGCGGCGCAACAACATGCCAGTGAGGCGCTTGATTTGTGACAGCCCCACACGTTGGAATTCAACATTCCTAATGTTCGACCGCCTGCTGCAACAAGAAAAAGCCATTAACGAGTATTTGTATGACCGGGGTGCTAGGACAGCCTCTGCGGAGCTGGGGATTTTCTTGCCACGTTATTGGACGCTCATGCGCAATGCCTGTAGGCTCATGCGTCCTTTTGAGGAGGTGACAAACCTTGTCAGTTGCACCGAAGGCACCATCAGCGACATCATACCATTTGTTTTCTTCCTGGAGCGTGCACTGCAAAGAGTGCTGGATCAGGCCGTAGATGAGCGAGATGAGGAAGAGGAAGAGTTGTGGTCACCATCACCACCAGAAACAGCCTTATCAGCATTGCTTGCTGGACCTGCGGCAACGCTGGAAGAGGATTGTGAGGAAGAGGAGTCAGAGGAAGAATGTGGCTTTGAGGGGGAGGAGGAAGACCAATCACAACAGGCATCCCAGGGTGCTCGTTGTCACCTATCTGGTACCCATGGTGTTGTACGTGGCTGGGGGGAAGAACATATCTTCAGCGAGATCACTGAGGACGAGGAACGGGACATGCGTAGCTCGGCATCCAACCTTGTGCAAATGGGGTCTTTCATGCTGTCGTGCCTGTCGCAGGACCCTCGTATAAAAAGGCTGAAGGAGAACGACCTGTACTGGGTGTGCATGCTACTAGACCCCCGGTATAAGCAGAAAGTGCCTGATTTGTTACCAAATTACCGCAAGTCAGAAGGGATGCAGCAGGTCCAAAACAAATTAACAAGTATGCTTTACACAGCATATAAGGGTGATGCCACAGCACAAGGGCAATATAACAGGGGAAGAGGTGAAAGTAATCCTCCTCCCACAACCACGCCGGCAAGGACAGGACGTTTAAAAGACGTGTTGTTGATGTAGGACATGCAGACCTTTTTCAGTCCTACTCATCGCAACAGCCCTTCGGGATCCACCCTCAGAGAACGACTTGACCGACAGGTAGCAGACTACCTCGCCTTAACCGCAGATATCGACACTCTGAGGAGCGATGAACCCCTTGACTATTGGGTATGCAGGCTAGACCTGTGGCCTGAGCTATCCCAATTTGCAATTGAACTTCTGGCCTGCCCCGCTTCAAGTGTCCTGTCAGAAAGGACTATCAGTGCAGCAGGAGGTTTTGTCACTGAGAAGAGAAGTCGCCTAGGGCAAAAAAGTCTAGATTGCCTCACCTTTATAAAGATGAATGAGGGATGGATCCCGAAGGGACTAACACTGGGCGATGCATTCGACTGAAAAAGGCCTGATGAGATGAGCTGGCTTCGGCTAAAACTGGTCCACACGCTGCTGTATGTTATCTGTGAATGCCGGATGACTTGCGTGACTTATCAGCCACCAACTAGGGTTCAAGAAGACGCAATGTTTTATGGCACTTTCTGCCTGGGGAACAAAGGTCAATTTTTCTGGCAACAGCAGCTGTTAGCCTCTTTGTCCCCGTGTGGCCGTTTAGAATCCCTGCTGCTGCATGTTTCAGCTTTATTAGGTAATTGTACAGCGTTTGACTCAAGTAGCTGCCTGTGCTGGGTCAGTTTGGCTTAATTGCTGGGCCCTTTTCCTGCCAAGATGGCGACCGTCAGTCCATGGGCCTCTACGTCCCCTTCACTACCTTTGTCCCCGCTTGTGTGCTTATTTGGGATGGCCCCCCTTTATATCTTTGTCCCGTGGCCTTCTCAGGTCCCCCCTCAATCTCTGAGTGTGGGTATGCGGGGCTGGGGCGTTGAATCAGGCCTACCTTCTTCGCTGCTCGCTGCAAGATCAACAATACCTAATTTTTCAGGCATGTGTACATACCTAATTTTTCTGGCCTCTGGTGCTGCACTGTGCCTTCAACAACCAAACCCCCAAAAAAGGCACATAACAGTGATTAAACTGATAGGAGTAGTACTACTTAACCCCCCACTCATATCTGGTGTAACAGTAGTGTACATTTAAAACAAAAATGTTTTTTCTACTGTAATAGATTGCATAGCAGTTAGTTGTCTGCAAGCGTGTGTGTCAGACCTACAGCATCAACTCTGCCAACTTCTGCAAGTGCCCAATGCCACTCATATCTGTTGTCACAGTAGCTTGGACGTATAGTACCAATCTGTCAAAACCGGTAATGATGAATGAGGTCTAGAGTAGCCTGGTTCCCTTATCCTCTACAGGTTGAGACCTAATGTTTGGGTGACTCCAGACCAACACATGAGTACAAGCAGAACACAAACTCAAAACCGCCATCCTCCTCCTGGTCCAGCCTCATCAGCCACTTCAACCACTGCTGTCCTCCTTGCCCCCTCTCAACCATCCGCCACTGCATCTCTCGCCTTCAGCAGTTCCTGCTCATCTGCCCATAGACAGGTACCTGTAAAGGACATGTTTGAGCGTAAGAAGCTAATGTCACAAAGTGCCCTCAAAATTGAAGTGATACGACCAACAAAGCATCTTTTTTTATCTCCTGGTTCTAAAAATCCAGGCCTTATACACGCCCCCTGATAGGTGACGTAACAAGTATTAAACTTATAAGAGTAGTACTTACAAACACGCCACTCCTATCTGGTGGCACCTTTGATTGCATGTGCGGTGCCCCAAAATTGAAGTGATACGACCAACAAAGCATCTTTTTCCATCTCCTGGTTCTAAAAATCCAGGCCTTATACACGCCCCCTGATAGGTGACGTAACAAGTATTAAACTCATAAGAGTAGTACTTACAAACATGCCACTCCTATCTGGTGGCACCTTTGATTGCACGTGCCGTGCCCCAAAATTGAAGTGATACGACCAACAAAGCATCTTTTCCATCTCCCGGTTCTAAAAATCCAGGCCTTATACACGTCCCCTGATAGGTGACGTAACAAGTATTAAACTGATAAGAGTAGTATTTACAAACACGCCACTCCTATCTGGTGGCACCTTTGATTGCACGTGCCGTGCCCCAAAATTGAAGTGATATGACCAACAAAGCATCTTTTTCCATCTCCTGGTTCTAAAAATCCAGGCCTTATACACGCCCCCTGATAGGTGATGTAAACAAGTATTAAACTGATAAGAGTAGTACTTACAAACACGCCACTCCTATCTGGTGGAACCTTTGATTGCACGTGCCGTGTTCCAAAATTGAAGTGATACGACCAACAAAGCATCTTTTTCCATCTCCATGTTCTAAAAACCCAGGAATTATACAAGCCCTCTGATAGGTGACGTAACAAGTATTAAACTGATAAGAGTAGTACTTACAAACACGCCACTCCTATCTGGTGGCACCTTTAATTGCACGTGCCGTGCCCCAAAATTGAAGTGATACGACCAACAAAGCATATTTTTCCATCTCCTGGTTCTAAAAATACAGGCCTTATACACACCCCCTGATATGTGCTGTAACAGGTATTAAACTGATAAGAGTAGTACTTACAAACACGCCACTCCTATCTGGTGGCACCTTTGATTGCACGTGCCGTGCCCCAAAATTGAAGTGATACGACCAACAAAGCATCTTTTTCCATCTCCCGGTGCCCAAAATTGAAGTGATACGACCAACAAAGCATCTTTTTCCATCTCCTGGTTCTAAAAATCCAGGCCTTATACACGACCCCTGATAGGTGACGTAACAAGTATTAAACTTATAAGAGTAGTACTTACAAACACGCCACTTCTATCTGGTGGCACCTTTGATTGCACGTGCCGTGGCCCAAAATTGAAATGATATGACCAACAAAGCATCTTTTTCCATCTCCCGGTGCCCAAAATTGAAGTGATACGACCAACAAAGCATCTTTTTCTATCTCCCGGTTCTAAAAATCCAGGCCTTATACACGCCCCCTGATAGGTGACGTAACAAGTATTAAACTGATAAGAGTAGTACTTACAAACACGCCACTCCTATCTGGTGGCACCTTTGACTGCACGTGCCGTGCCCCAAAATTGAAGTGATACGACCAACAAAGCATATTTTTCCATCTCCTGGTTCTAAAAATCCAGGCCTTATACACGCCCCCTGATATGTGCTGTAACAGGTATTAAACTGATAAGAGTAGTACTTACAAACACGCCACTCCTATCTGGTGGCACCTTTGATTGCACGTGCCGTGCCCCAAAATTGAAGTGATACGACCAACAAAGCATCTTTTTCCATCTCCCGGTGCCCAAAATTGAAGTGATACGACCAACAAAGCATCTTTTTCCATCTCCTGGTTCTAAAAATCCAGGCCTTATACACGCCCCCTGATAGGTGACGTAACAAGTATTAAACTTATAAGAGTAGTACTTACAAACACGCCACTTCTATCTGGTGGCACCTTTGATTGCACGTGCCGTGGCCCAAAATTGAAATGATACGACCAACAAAGCATCTTTTTCCATCTCCCGGTGCCCAAAATTGAAGTGATACGACCAACAAAGCATCTTTTTCTATCTCCCGGTTCTAAAAATCCAGGCCTTATACACGCCCCCTGATAGGTGACGTAACAAGTATTAAACTGATAAGAGTAGTACTTACAAACACGCCACTCCTATCTGGTGGCACCTTTGACTGCACGTGCCGTGCCCCAAAATTGAAGTGATACGACCAACAAAGCATCTTTTTCCATCTCCTGGTTCTAAAAATCCAGGCCTTATACAAGCCCCCTGATAGGTGCTGTAACAGGTATTAAACTGATAAGAGTAGTACTTACAAACACGCCACTCCTATCTGGTGGAACCTTTGATTGCACGTGCCGTGTTCCAAAATTGAAGTGATACGACCAACAAAGCATCTTTTTCCATCTCCATGTTCTAAAAACCCAGGACTTATACACGCCCTCTGATAGGTGACGTAACAAGTATTAAACTGATAAGAGTAGTACTTACAAACACGCCACTCCTATCTGGTGGCACCTTTGATTGCACGTGCCGTGCCCCAAAATTGAAGTGATACGACCAACAAAGCATATTTTTCCATCTCCTGGTTCTAAAAATCCAGGCCTTATACACGCCCCCTGATATGTGCTGTAACAGGTATTAAACTGATAAGAGTAGTACTTACAAACACGCCACTCCTATCTGGTGGCACCTTTAATTGCACGTGCCGTGCCCCAAAATTTAAGTGATACGACCAACAAAGCATCTTTTTCCATCTCCCGGTGCCCAAAATTGAAGTGATACGACCAACAAAACATCTTTTTCCATCTCCTGGTTCTAAAAATCCAGGCCTTATACACGCCCCCTGATAGGTGATGTAAACAAGTATTAAACTGATAAGAGTAGTACTTACAAACACGCCACTCCTATCTGGTGGAACCTTTGATTGCACGTGCCGTGTTCCAAAATTGAAGTGATACGACCAACAAAGCATCTTTTTCCATCTCCATGTTCTAAAAACCCAGGACTTATACACGCCCTCTGATAGGCGACGTAACAAGTATTAAACTGATAAGAGTAGTACTTACAAACACGCCACTCCTATCTGGTGGCACCTTTGATTGCACGTGCCGTGCCCCAAAATTGAAGTGATACGACCAACAAAGCATATTTTTCCATCTCCTGGTTCTAAAAATCCAGGCCTTATACACGCCCCCTGATATGTGCTGTAACAGGTATTAAACTGATAAGAGTAGTACTTACAAACACGCCACTCCTATCTGGTGGCACCTTTGATTGCACGTGCCGTGCCCCAAAATTGAAGTGATACGACCAACAAAGCATCTTTTTCCATCTCCCGGTGCCCAAAATTTAAGTGATACGACCAACAAAGCATCTTTTTCCATCTCCTGGTTCTAAAAATCTAGGCCTTATACACGCCCCCTGATAGGTGACGTAACAAGTATTAAACTTATAAGAGTAGTACTTACAAACACGCCACTTCTATCTGGTGGCACCTTTGATTGCACGTGCTGTGGCCCAAAATTGAAATGATACGACCAACAAAGCATCTTTTTCCATCTCCCGGTGCCCAAAATTGAAGTGATACGACCAACAAAGCATCTTTTTCTATCTCCCGGTTCTAAAAATCCAGGCCTTATACACGCCCCCTGATAGGTGACGTAACAAGTATTAAACTGATAAGAGTAGTACTTACAAACACGCCACTCCTATCTGGTGGCACCTTTGACTGCACGTGCCGTGCCCCAAAATTGAAGTGATACGACCAACAAAGCATCTTTTTCCATCTCCATGTTCTAAAAACCCAGGACTTATACACGCCCTCTGATAGGTGACGTAACAAGTATTAAACTGATAAGAGTAGTACTTACAAACACGCCACTCCTATCTGGTGGCACCTTTGATTGCACGTGCCGTGCCCCAAAATTGAAGTGATACGACCAACAAAGCATATTTTTCCATCTCCTGGTTCTAAAAATCTAGGCCTTATACACGCCCCCTGATATGTGCTGTAACAGGTATTAAACGGATAAGAGTAGTACTTACAAACACGCCACTCCTATCTGGTGGCACCTTTGATTGCACGTGCCGTGCCCCAAAATTGAAGTGATACGACCAACAAAGCATCTTTTTCCATCTCCCGGTGCCCAAAATTGAAGTGATACGACCAACAAAGCATCTTTTTCTATCTCCCGGTTCTAAAAATCCAGGCCTTATACACGCCCCCTGATAGGTGACGTAACAAGTATTAAACTGATAAGAGTAGTACTTACAAACACGCCACTCCTATCTGGTGGCACCTTTGACTGCACGTGCCGTGCCCCAAAATTGAAGTGATACGACCAACAAAGCATCTTTTTCTATCTCCTGGTTCTAAAAATCCAGGCCTTATACACGCCCCCTGATAGGTGCTGTAACAGGTATTAAACTGATAAGAGTAGTACTACTTAACACACCTTATAATAATGCAGAGAGAGGCAATGCAGTGAGAGGAGTCTGAAGAAGAGGAGTCAGAGGAGGAAGGTGGCTTTGAGGAGGTGGAAGACCAAACACAGCAGGTGTCCCAGGGGGCTCGTTGTCACCTTTCGGGGACCCTTGGTGGCTGGGTGGAGGAAGAGACCTTCAATGACATTAGTGAGGACAAGGAACAGGACATGGCTAGCTTGGTATCCAACCTTGTGCAAATGGGGAGTTTGCGGTTGTGCAAATGGACTTTTTGCGGTTGTTTGCGGTGCGTTAAACAGGGAGTTTGGTCTGTTGCTGTGAAGCTGGCCTAACCCTTACACTACCTGATCGATACAACATCATACCTGATGTTTTAAAGCACGTTATTCCAAACAATTTAGGAATGTTAGGTAATTTATGCCCTTTATGGCTTAAAACCAGACTCTGCATCAACTATGTAATTTTCCGTGGGAGTTTTGCCATGGATCCCCCTCCGGCATGCCACAGTCCAGGTGTTAGTCCCGTTGAAACAACTTTCCCATCTCTATTGTGGCCAGAAAGTGTCCCTGTGGGTTTTAAAATTCGCCTGCCCATTGAAGTCTATGGCGGTTCGCCGGGTTCGCTGGTTCGCGAACATTTGCGGCGGTTCACGTTCGCGGTTCGCAAACCGAAAATGTTATGTTCGCGACATCACTATGTATCATTAATACAATAAAATATGTTATAAAGTGGATTATTGATTGAACTGGCAAAGTTATTTTTAGACTTCAGTGGTCCTTTAAAGAGATATGGAACAAAACAGTTTATTTATGCATTTTAAAAAAATGTTTTAAAAATTACAAAAGTTGTTTTTTGCATGAAGAAAATATTAAAATATGTTTAAACTTTATCGAACCTGACAGGAAATGCACAGAGCATACTTTATTCTGAAGATCTCATTGGCTGGTGGGGGGCAAGCAGTTACACTGAATAAGTTATCTTCTGAGACCTTTATTTGAAAAAAGAAAAGGCACTGTGACACATTGTCAAATACCATATTGTTGAAAATCATCCCATGCCCCTTTAAGGTGACCCTATGGTAAGGATACAGAAATGCATACACAATAGTCAATGGCAACCAAATAAGGATGGGAAATACATTATTATTACATAAAGCAACCAATTGTTCCAAGAAGTTGAAAATATATTTGAACTAAGCTAATGTTTCCTGGCAACTGAACTAACACTGCCAAATAGTACCATGCAAGTCTCTAAATTGCATTGCATTATATTTTATCAAGCACAGTGTTTATAAAAGGGATCTTGCTTTCAAACAGATTTATTCTTTGATAAATCTGGTTCTGTTTTCAGCAACAGTTTTGAAATCTGTGTTGTTTTTTTAGCTGGGAACTATAGAAGTAAATTCCATTTCCCAAACTGTGGTTTACAATAGTGGGTTTAAAGCAAGAAGCAGGATAATATTATTAAAATACATATATTTTTTTAAATACAAGACAGTCTTTAATTTGATGCCTATTATATGTATTTTTTTGCAGTTCTGTTTATCCTAATTGCTGTCTTAAAGGATCACTGTGGTCATTTGGTTTATATATGATATTTTCAATAACTAAACTTGATAATGGTCATTTTATAAAGTAAAACAATAAGCACAGACTTTAGATGGTTCACATTGTTTTGAAATTATTATTTACTACTGGCTTTCCTTACTGAGCCTGCTTCTGGCAAATACTGTCTACGCAGGATGTGTCCTTGTAACCCAAGGAGCTTGAATTAGTGCCATTGAGAGGCCTGGCAGTAATTCCTGTCACATTCCTGTTGTGCAGATAGAGCTTCTTTTTTCCATTGAAAGTCTTCTGCTACCTTTGAAAGTAGGTCAATGGAAACTAAAATGGTAGAATAATTGCATAAAAGAGTAACAAACTAGAGACTGTATTTTCTTATTTTACATTTATGACCTTCATGGTCCTTTAAGAAGGGGCAGTATATGTGGGCATTGTAGAGTTGGAATTGAGAGGTGTGATATGACCAATTAGGGAGGAAGTCTGGTCAAAGCCAACACTGTGCAAGCAAGAGGAGTTGGTACAAGTTGCTGAGGGTGCAAGTTGCTGAGGGAGAAAAGAAAGTATGGATATGAGATGTGGATAGATGCAGTAAGTGATGAATAAGATTCATATTTTATGGTTGTGAGGAGAAAGTTGGTTGTCATCTAGGAAGAAATGGGAGATGCAAAATGATATATAAGAGGTAAAGGATGGGTGGTACTAGAATATTAGGGTGTGTGGAAGAAAACTTCAGTACTGTGCGTTAGATATAATTTATCAGGATAATCTTACTGTGCAAGTGATTTCACAGAGCGAGAGACCTCATCAGCTGATATTCCCTCTTTAACTATAAACAAAATGCAAGGCTTTATATAATATTCAGCTACATAGCAAATGACATCACAATAACCATAGAAGGATGCAAGAAAAACTAAATATTCTACCTATCTACCATATGCTATTGAGTCTGTTCTGCACTATAATCTCCCTTTTATGTCATAATGGCCTAGCTGTCTCATTAAATTACATTAATCATCAGTATACAGACACAGAATAAGATGGATTCCAATTAAAATGTGTTAGTGTGTAATACTCGCAAAGTTTGCGGGTAGCACATGCCGAGGTCTGCACTGGGCACCAAGAGTTGCGTATGTGAGGCCGAAGACGCTCATTGCGAGGCTCGCAAGGGAGAGGGAGGAAGAGAGAAGGAGGGGAGAGGAGGGGAGAAGAGGTAGGGAGGACACTTTCAGCACTCATTGCGAACCCGCAATGGGCACCGAAAGTTGCGAGTTGGGCATGCGCACAGTGCGTGTGAGGAATTGACTCTGCTGGGATTCGAACCCTGGTTTGCATGTTGCTAAACCTCTACCCTACCGGTACGCCAGCCTGCCTCTTGCAGATTTACCTGAGATCTGATACCTTGACTCTAAAAGCAATGCAATCAGTGACAACTCTCTTTAGCTGTGTCTGGTCAGCTGTCTGGTTCTTGGCCTATATAAGGCACTTCCTGTCTCTGTATCTTTGCCAGATTATTGTTGGTTCCTGATCCCTTCAATAAAGCTTGTTCCTGTTTCACCTACAAGTTGCTGAACTGGATTATTGCTGACCTTGGCTACTGGTCTCCACAACCTTGTGATTCCTATATCATTACAGTGCGTGGCTAAGCTCCCAATGAGCACCAAGGGAGAGGGAAGGAGAGAGAACGGACACAGGGGAGGGGGGGAGACACAGGGGAGGGAGAGGGGGCAAGAGACACAGGGGAGGGAGAGGGGGAAAGAGACACAGGGGAGGGAGAGAGGGGAACGAGACACAGGGGAGGGAGAGGGGGAAGTGATACAGGGGAGGGAGAGGGGGCAAGAGACACAGGGGAGGGAGAGAGGGGAATGAGACACAGGGGAGGGAGAGGGGGGGAAGTGATACAGGGGAGAGATGGGGGGAAAGAGACACAGGGGAGGGAGAGGGGGGGGGGGGAAAGTGATACAGGGGAGAGATGGGGGGAAAGAGACACAGGGAGGGAGAGAGGGGGAATTGACACAAGGGAGAGGGGGAAGAGAAAAATCAAATATCCCGCTATTTGTAACGGGCAATTGACTAGTTATTTCTATGACTCTTCCTTTATAAAGCTCCAGCATTTTTCATAGCTTTATGTTCCTTGACTTGACTTAGAAGTAGAATATGTAAGATATGTAATAGATAGCAAGATGGTGTGTGTGTGTGGGGGGGGGAGGTGTACAAGCAGTTGATGGCAGAGCTGGAGGGGATAGGATTCTTTGGAATTTGGGATTTTTTATAATAACTTTTAAGGATCTGAAAGCTAGGGGAGAGTCTGACAGAGAGGTAGGGATTTCCAAAGGACAGGGACTGCTCAAGTGAAATCCTGTAAGAGGGACCTGTGTGAGGAGGTAATAAGTAGACCCTGAGCAGCAGGATATACTATAGGATATACAGTATATGGAGATGGGAGCTAAGAGCTTATTTTATGATCAAGACTTTTAGTTTTTATCGTGTAAGGTGAGCCAATGGAGAGACAGACAGATCAAGTGGAAGAAAATTATTGTTTTTTCTATGAATCTTGAGCATGCGATTGAAATTGGAAAAGATGGATGATGAGTAGGCCGATAAGCAATAAACATGATAAATAGGTCTCTGAATGCTCCTGACTGATTGTATGCATATGTAACAATATTAAAATTGCAATTATATGCCACAAATTTTGACTTCCTAAAAGATTGCCTTAATCAAACCTCATAATTGCCTTATGCTTATCCCAGGCATGTTTATGTTCCTTAACCGTGATTGCCCCTACCAATTACACTGGAAGGCTGTTTCACTTATCTACTGCTTTCTGTAAATTAGTACTTTCTCACATTACCCCTAAATCTTCCACCTTCCAATGAGATTTACAGTGTTTTGGACTACAAGTAGGACCCCTTCCCTAGATGTAGTACAACAATGTTCTACACATTTTACAATAAATTAAATATATGTTTGATTTCTAAACATGCTTTCACAAAATAGCAAAATCAGTACTTTTCAAGCAAATGTTCACAATTGTCTGAGGATTTTTTGTCATCTTTTGGTGTAGGCTTCCAAAATAGTTTTTCTTAAAGGTCAGCTGAATGAGTGGGCTTCATATTACAGAGAATTTAGTTTGTATGAGAATAAACAAATTCAGAGGTCATTGTCTATGATATTTTGGATGTCCTTGTTTATGGAAAGAGTCTTAGATTGCCAATGAATTAATTATTTGTATTTGTACATTTTTTCTCTACCTCACATCATTGTCATTTTGTTTTGGAATTGTTCTGGTAATTAAAGATTATCTAACTGTTTCTGTTAATCAAAGTTATGTATTCATAAACATTTAAGTAAATTCATTTTCTGGTCTACATTAAAAATAAGAGATGGGCAGTACTTTATTTTTACCCTGCTTACCCCCTTATCACCCCTTTTTACACATCTTGATAAATATATCAATATTTGCTTCTGACTTCACATTACTCTCCAAAATATGTTTTCTCCCTCTCTCTACTATTTTTTTTATTTACTGCTCAAAGTACTTGTCAATGCTTAAACATCTAGGGGCATTCCATGCTTAGAAGCTAGGGAACTGGAGTGAAGTTATTTGAACTGCTAGGTGTTGTTAATGTAAATGGTGTTGCATAGTCATGTCTGACTCTCCATGACCTCATGGACAACACACCATGTTGATCCACTTGGTTTTTATGGCAGATATATTGGAGTGGGTTGCCAGTTCCTTCTCCAGTGGACCACAGCATACAGCTCCTGGTATTCTAGTGTGACCTCTTGGTTCCCTGGCTGGATTGGAACCCAGAATGCTGTGGTGAAAGCCGCTGCATCCTAACCACTGGGCTACCAGGGAACCGTGCTAGGTGTTACTATGTTATATAGAAAAAAACATTAATCCTTACAGTGATTACATTAAGTACATTAAAGGAAAATCTTCATAGCATGTCCATTAAAAAGCTTTTCCTTTATCATGATGTTACCACACAAATATTTTAACAAGAAACTGCTACGCAGATAACGACCCACTAGTGGTAATAATGGCTGTCATGCTGGCCCTTCTTGAAACAGCCAAGGCCCAATTTGAGGATTAACTCATTATATCTATCCCATAGGCCTAATAACTATGGGGAAATGAAAAACACATTGTATTACCATTTGGGTAAATTTATCAAATGGACAAAGTAGACTATTAGGTGGGAATAAATTATTTAATTATTATTTTTGTATACGGTAATTAACTTTTATTTGTAATGCACCAACCTTTTCCATAGCACTGTATCGGGGATAAGAACAAATAAAAATACAATATTAACAATTGCAGAAGACGGAGGGTCCTGTTTTTAGCTTTAAATCAAAAGTGCTTTTTTCCAAAACACCCTACAAGGTTGGAAACTCGCTACTTACAATCTAAAAGGAATGGAAGAGGCAGAAACTTTTTAAGCAGGTTTAAAAGATAACAATACATAATATCTCTGCTTCCCATATTTTAATTGAGCTTATTTATCGAATATTGCTAAATATTAAATAATTGGCCTGCGGCAAACATATGTAGTTATAAAACGGATATAACTTTTTGTAACCTCCCCACTGCTTACCCAGCTAGGATGTTTGTGACAGAACCCTTTAAAACCAGGCATGGTGAGTAAGTATTTTTTTCACATCTGTTTCTATGCCACTGAGCAGTTTCTATTTTCTATGGTTCATTGATATTATTTAACCTAAAATATTCTTGCTATTTTCATTGAATTGTTTTTGTGCTTGGCATTTGTGAGTGTGCTGGCATCCTTTATTCAGACTATTAAAATACTAAATACTTTAAAACACATTTTCTAAGTGAAAATCAAAAGAAAATGGCAAGAGGAGTTACTTGAGTAGTAATTTATATGTTTAGATCTAATCACTGAAAGTCTGTTGGCTCTGTATGGTCAAGCTGGTTTTGATTATATACCAGTTAACACAAATACAATTCTAATTGAGTATGATATAGAATTATAATCTATATGCATGTTTAAACCGGTTATTTAATCATGGGTAAATTTAATTTTTTTACATAAAATTTTTATATTTCTCTGTGTAAACCATGTATATTTTATGTAAGCAGTACAAAATTAAGTTATTGGATATTCATAGATTAATATCTCCCCAGGGATCAGTTAGCACATTAAAAGCAACCACTCCTTCTGTCCAGTGGCGGCTGGTGACTTTTCAAGTTGGAGGGGCGACAGGGCGAAACATAGCCACTCCCCCTTTTTCAAACCACACCCATTTTTATAACTCCTCCCCTGACGTCATAATGACCTTTATAAGCCCCGCCCAATGACCTTATGCTTGTAAAGCCCATTGAAATACATGATCTGCAATGCAGAAATGTCAAGAAGTAAAGTAACAATGTGTTAAATTCATTGGTATACAATATAGATTGAAAAAACTCATGTGACAAGACTACAGCAATATCATAATTGCACCTATACGTATTAACAGAAAAATTAAAGGAGTGACACCTACCATTAGTCGGCTCTTCTTCTCAGGGTATTCATGTTCATTAAGTTGACCAATGAATAGAAACAAATCTGCAGCCACATAGGGTTTGCACCTGGGGTTGAAAGAAAACAAGCAAATCAATCATACCATTCAAGAACAAAACCATACTTAAAAAACATTAAACGACCAAGTGGAACCATATAGGCCCCAAACATACCTTAGAAGACCAAGTGTGACTATATAGGCCCCAAACATACCTTAGAAGACCAAGTGTGACTATATAGGCCCCAAACATACCTTAGAAGACCATGTGGGAATATAGGCCCCAAACATACCTTAGAAGACCAAGTGGGACCATATAGGCCTCAAACATACCTTAGAAGACCAAGTGTGACCATAGGCCCCAAACATACCTTAGAAGACCAAGTGGGACCATATAGGCCTCAAACATACCTTAGAAGACCAAGTGTGACCATAGGCCCCAAACATACCTTAGAAGACCAAGTGGAACTATATAGGCCCCAAACATACCTTAGAAGACCAAGTGTGACCATATAGGCCTCAAACATACCTTAGAAGACCAAGTGTGACCATAGGCCCCAAACATACCTTAGAAGACCAAGTGGGACCATATAGGCCTCAAACATACCTTAGAAGACCAATCAGCACTGCATAGGCCCAAACCAGTGGATCTTGGGATTCAAGAAAACAACAACATTTCACTTCTGTTTAAACCACACAATAATCAATGTCAAACAAACACGTTGAATTAGCATATGGATAACCATATGAGCAGTAACGCCACGCCAAGGCTTCAACAATTGTTACTGACCATTCACACACCTTTCATAGCTCCTTCAATATGCACACCCACACACCATTCATACTTTACTTACCACTAGTTATTTTTGGTAGTGAGGTGGTGCCATTTCTGAGAACTTTACGTACCCTTGAAGGTGCCTCCAATTCCTTCAAACCAATGCATTTAACCGCTACAGGGCCATGGTGCTTTTTAATTACTTTTTTGATCCTCTTCAATGTGGAGAAGCATCTTTCTGGTTCTTTAGTAGTCTTCGTTGTTGTAAGCAGGATTCCTTATAGCTTCACTCACTCTGTTAAATTATGTAGATTAAATTGATGCTAAAGTTGCTGCAGAGCAACAGCACTTGTACAGACATGGAATTCTTGCTTCCTGTACACAAGTGACAGCTACCCTTGGAAGTGCCTCCAATTCCTTCAAACCACGCCAAGGCTTCAACAATTGTTACTGACCATGAACACACCTTTCATAGCTCCTTCCATATGCACACCCACACACCGTTCATACTTTACTTACCGCTAGTTATGTTTGGTAGTGTGAGGTGGTGCTGCTTAACGCAGTTTATCTTTGCACACCTTGGGGGTATGCATTCTTCTTTGCTTCAATCACTTGTATTTTAATTTTGCACGGCGATCTTTCAAAGAACAAAACTTCTCAATGGTTTTTTCATTGAAGTGTGGGATCTCGGAAATCAGTTGCTTTTCCATTGAGAGCATCGCCAATGCATTCAACCGCTCCAGGGACATGGTGCTTCTTAAAAAGGTTTTTATCCTCTTCAATGTTGAGAAGCATCTTTCTGATTCTGCAGTAGTCATTGGTGTTGTAATCAGGATTCTTAACAATTTTACTGTCTCTGTGAAATCATTCTGCAGATTAAATTGATGGAAAAGTTTGTGCAGAGCAACAGCACTTGTACAAGTATGAAACTCTGTCTTCCCATACAGAAGTGACAGCTCAGTGCGTAATTGTTCCTTCTTCAGTATTGGATATGCTTGCACGGTGTCTTCCAGAGCTTGGGTTGGAAAGCAAGTGTCATGGGTTTTATACAAGTCACTTTGAACAAGTTTGGCACTGACTAGGTGATTTGAAAATGAAAAACGTTCTTTTGCATGAACCACCACTATGTCACATACCTCTCTTGAAAGTTGTCTCAAGGTTGAGATCTCCGCACTCCGTCTGTTGACTGTTAGATCGCTTGGCAAACTTGCTTCTATCTCTTCCACAGAATTACGGATTTTCTGGATGCTGGCGACAAAGTCTTCTGTGACTTTTTTGATATAAACAGTATCCGTGTCTCGCTTCTGAAGCTGACTATAGAGGATGTCTACATGTGGCATTATTAAATGAAATAATTTAAGGAAGTAAAGGAACTCCCTGTCTTCCAGCATTCCAATGAAACCTGCGGCTTCCCGTATAGATGTTGGATCAAAGTTTAGACATGCTTCAATTGTCTGGAAACACTCAAGTAGCGCATCTCTGTTCTCGTAGATCACGTTCACGGTCCTAACGTTGAAGTTCCATCGTGTCGGTGCACCTCTTGGAAGTCTTCTACCAACTACCTCATCCAGAACTCCAGTCCTTTTTGGAGAGCGTGAAAAAAAAGATGGTATGCCGCCTATGTTTGAAAAAAAAACTCTAACTCTTCCAATCCTTGAAACTGCTTTCTCCATTATTAGGTTCAGTTGGTGAGCATAGCAATGGACGTAGTGTGCGTTTGGGTACACGTCTTTTATTTTTCTTTGAACTCCTCCTTGATCTCCACGCATCACACTGGCACCATCATAGCTTTGAGCTATGAGTTTCTTCTTGTCTTCTGGCTCTGGGAGAACAGTATTCAGTGTTTCCAGCACAACAGCAGCAATGGAGTCTGCATCCGTTGATTTCATTTCCGTGAAGCCATCAAATCTTTCCACCACTTGATGCTTCTTGTCAATGTAGCGATAGACTACAACGCACTGTGTCCTAGCGGAAATATCGGTTGTTTCATCCGCTTGGATTGCCACAAACTGGGCTTCCTTAAGCTCTTGGTGAATCACTTCCTTTATAACTTCATGCATGCAGTCCAGTAGCTCATTCTGCACGGTTTTGGAAGTGCCCTTAAACACAGTTGCAGTCTTCAAATGCTGTTCCATTGCACTATCGATACTGCCAACCAAATCCACCAGGCCTCTAAACACTCCTGGATTTAGCGATGTTTCACTCTCGTCGTGTCCTCTTAATGCCAGTTCAAAGGCGCCACAAAAGCGAACACAATCAATTATCTTCGAAAGGATGTACCGGTTCTTAGCCACTTCTTCGTTGTGTTTTTGAATGCTGACTTGGTATCCTTGGTCCAGTTGAACAGCAATGTTCGCCTGTCCAAGCATCTCAAACTTGATCCTGTTATCTAAGTGAGCTTTAGAACTTTTGTGTTTTGCCAATTTGTCAGCTAGATGTTTGACGTCAGTCACTCCAGTTTTGGTCCAAGCAGCGTCACCACCAAATAGGATGCATGGGAAACAATATAAGGACTTCCTAGAAACGCTTCCAGAAAGCCAGTCGTTCTTCTTGTACCATTCAGTATTGAAATTACGGACATATTGCTTCCCTCTATCTCTTGCGATTTGCTGCAGATTTATCTCTGGTTGGTCAGCTCCTAACCGTTTTACTTCCACCTTCTCCTCATAGGTTAGGGTGGCGAAAGGCTTCACAAGTAGAGAGTCAATAGTATTCATTTCTGATATTGATACCAATAAAAGAAAGAGATCACGGTATATTAATTTATATTATGTCACAAAATTACTTTAAAATAACAGTGTGTTGATTTCATTGGTATACATTACAGATTGCAAACCCTCATGTGACAAGACTACATCAACATCAAATTTGCACCTATACACATGGACAGAAAATTAAAGGCAATGATACTCACCAACAGTTGACTCTCCTTCTCGGGGTATTCACGTCCAGTAAGTCAACCAACGAGTCCAAACAAATCTGCTTTCACAGATAGTTTGCACCTGGGGGGTGATAGAAAACAACAAAAAAAACATTAGAAATCTCAAGACCCAAACCGTAACTTTTAAAACCTTAAAAGTCCAAGTGTGACCATATACTCACCAACAGTTGACGCTCCTTCTCGGGGTATTCACGTCCAGTAAGTCAACCAACGAGTCCAAAGAAATCTGATTCCACAGATAGTTTGCACCTGGGAAGTTATAGAAAACAAAAAAAAAAACATTAGAACGTTTAAGACCCAAACCGTAACGTTTAAAACCTTAAAAGAGCAAGTGTGACCATATAGGCCCCAACCGCCCCTTAAAAACCTTAAATAACCAATTTTGACCATATTGGCCCCAACCGCACCTTAAAAACCTTAAATAACAAATTGGGACCATATAGGCCCCAACCGCACCTTAAAAACCTTAAATAACAAATTGGGACCATATAGGCCCCAACCGCACCTTAAAAACCTTAAATAACAAATTGGGACCATATAGGCCCCAACCGCACCTTAAAAACCTTAAATAACAAATTGGGACCATATAGGCCCCAACCGCACCTTAAAAACCTTAAATAACAAATTGGGACCATATAGGCCCCAACCGCACCTTAAAAACCTTAAATAACAAATTGGGACCATATAGGCCCCAACCGCACCTAAAAAACCTTAAATAACAAATTGGGACCATATAGGCCCCAACCGCACCTTAAAAACCTTAAATAACAAATTGGGACCATATAGGCCCCAACCGCACCTTAAAAACCTTAAATAACAAATTGGGACCATATAGGCCCCAACCGTACCTTAAAAACCTTAAATAACATATAGGCCCAAAAAAATAATAATAATAATATATAAATATATATATATATATATATATATATTGATATATATATATATATATATATATATATATATATATAAAAATTGATATCAATATATCACAATAAATAAATATATATATATATATATAAAAATTGATATCAATATATCACAATAAATAAATAAATATATATATATATATATATATATATATATATATATATATATATATATATAAAAATTGATATCAATATATCACAATAAATAAATATATATATATATATATATCTATCAAATTGATATATATATATATATATATATATATTTATTTATTGTGATATATTGATATTAATTTTTATATATATATATATATATATATATATATATCCAAATATATATATATATATATATATAAAAAATTACACATAAATATACATAAACATATACATACAACAATATATATTAATTGATATTTATTATTTGATTAATTGATGTTCTTTATTACATGGTATATTATATTGTTCATGCATTTCGATTACACTTTATTTGTTATACATATTACAGTGCTATTTTTTGGCTATACATGTTACAGGATATTATCCTGTAACATGTATATCACATAAAATAGCCCTGTAATATGTATAATACATACAGGGTCAAACAAGTTCACACTAACCTTTTTTACTTTTACAGGCTTCCATACCTGCTTGCTGATTTGCTAATTTTTTGAAGACTCTCATTGGTTGAAATCGATGTCAATCAAAAATTTCAGCCAATCAGAGTCCTTCAAAAATTAGTATATATAGCAGACCGTGGGAAAAAAACAATTAATCGCGGGAGGGGCTCCTTGTAGGAGGAGCTCTTTTTAGTGTGTTTTTTTTTTTTTTTAGAGCGTCGGGTTTTTTTTGTGGAGGCCTCTTTCAATGGGCCAGAATGGATGGATGGACAATGGCTTCAATCAAGATTGGATTATTTTTGATCATTGGCTTCAATCAACATGGATTATTTTATTTTTGATCATTGGCTTCAATCAACATGGATTATTTTATTTTTGACCATTGGCTTCAATCAACATGGATTATTTTATTTTGACCATTGGCTTCAATCAACATGGATTATTTTATTTGACCATTGGCTTCAATCAACATTGGATTATTTATTTTTCATGACTATATCCAGAGAGGACAGAAGGCCAACGCTGGAGGGGTCAATTTTACAGGTAAGTATGTGCTGTTGTTTATTTTATTTTTAATGTTTGTTTAAAGCTGTTTATTTTTGTATAAAATGTGTTACTAACTGTACTAACAATGTGTTAGCTTACTGTTTAATTGTAATAATGTTTTTACTTTTTACTGTATTTTTTTCCCCCTTCCCTTATTTTTATTTTATCTTTAGAAGTGACAGGCACATATACATGCCTGTTACTTCTAAAAATGGAATAAAAATAGGGGGGGGGGGGGGGTAGGTAGTTTGTTCATCCAGGGTGGGGTCGGTCACGGTCAGGCGCCCATCGGTTGCCCATAGGCCACGACCAGGGGTGTCACAGGCCTCATGGGGGTGAACATCCACCCCCATGTGGCCTGGTCAACCCCGCTCACTGCCCGAATACCCGGGGTAGCATAGGCCACATCGGGGTGGTGCCGGGGGCCCGGTGGTGATCGGGCCTCAGGGGTGGCATAGGGCGGCAACATGGAGGTCATCAGGGGTGGCACAGGCCTCATCAAGGGGGTGATCCGATCACCCCCATGTGGGCCTGTGCCACCCCGCTCACCACCCGACTACCCCGATCCCGTGATCGGGGTAATCCGGTGGTGGCATGATGGCATAGCTAGGCTAGCATAGGGCAGGCCTGATCGGGGGTGGCACAGGCCACATGGGGGTGATGGCTGGGGTCGTCGGTGGTAGTTGGTGGGTGGCTGGGTAGGTGGCACTGGCAGGCTAGGCAGGCATAGTGGGGGACTGGGGGTAACTGGTCACCCCTAACTTTTATTAGGGGCTACTAGGGGTTTTGGTTTGGCCAGGGGCAGGGGCAGGTGCCAGGCAGAGGCAGGTGTAGACTTACTGTGTTAGGCAGGCAGAGCAGATGAGTAGATTCAGCCAGGGAGGTCTCTCAGTCTCAGCGTGACCAGGGTCAGGAAACAGAAAGGGGGAAGGGACAGGGAACTGGTGGTTTTATTGACTGTATCAGTCAATCAAAATGTAAACTCGAGGCCCTATTTGCTGGCGGGCGCTCAGGGCTAACGGTCTGGGTGGGTTTAGATTGATCACTTAGTAACTGGACAGCCTTCCATCATTGATTGGTCAATGATGGAAGACTGTCATTTATTAATTGATACATTTATGACCGCCCATGCATATCGTCACTGTGATGGTGGGCGGCATGCATTAACGGTCAGGGGGCCAGGCCAGGACTCATTGAAGAGAGAGAAGAGTCTAAAGGTTAGTGTACACAGTGTATAACTATTGTAATTTGATCACACAGGGTGCAGGCAGGGGGCGATAGATACACAGCATTAGTTAATGTAGCGCAAGGGTTATTTTAAAGTGACAGTGTCCCTTTTCTAACTTTACTTCATTTTTAATACTATTTAGACTTGAAATGATGATGTACACCTTATATTTATTTGTTTTTGGGTTATACTAATACATTGTTGTGTTTTTTTTATTGCAGGGTGAAGAAAATATTTGGGGGGGCGTTTGCCCTGACGCCCCAATGGACGGGCCGCCCCTGCTTCTGTCAATATCTTGAAGTTGTGGTGTAGAAAATTCCCTCCATGTAAGGATTTTAACAATGCATTAGACTGAAGCCAGGTCTGAGGCTAACACACTGCTACATGTTGTTGCAATTTTTCAATAAATATAATTCTGCTCTTTTGCAATGGTGTTACCACTGGGAAGATTGATTTCATAGTTCAAAAACAGGTGCAATTTTTCATTTTACTCTTGGGTCCTGTCAAAATGTTAGCAACTCAGCTTCCTCTGTGCTTCGCTCCCAGCTGTGTCTTACATAACTCAAAATATCAATGATCTCTGTTTTCATTTTCTCTGAAGAGCCAATGGATTGTGTTTTTACAAGAATTTGACAAACCCCAAATCCCTTTGAAATCAACATTGTTTTGTCTCATTTAACCTACTACACCCTTACACAAAGAGGCCTTAATGCTTTAGAGCTCAACATGTCATTACCAGGGAAGTTGTCCACATATAAGGCAAAGGAGTTTTTGAGGGAACTCAATCTCTTAGACCACCATGCACCAAATATTAATTTGAAATATGAATATTTTATTATATGAAGCAGTGGCTGATACAAAGAACCACTATAAATGTTGGTGGTCCATGAACTACCCATCTCTATCATTAGTTCACTCATTATCTATCCAGGTTCCGGAAAAAAAAAATTTGTAAGGTCAAATAATCACTATTCTTCATTAATTATGTTTATACCAGGATTAACAGCACTTGGTGTTCCCATTGAAGCCAATGTTTATAAACAATGACCGATTCACTCTACTTTCATTTGGAATACAGAGCCTATAATTAATATATTATCATAGTGACTTGTTATATCATAATTTATAGAGCAATAGTATTTAGTACTCTCTCTCTCTGTATCATATAACATTAGATTGAATTGTCTGTGCTGTCTCTGTTTGTGGGTTTATGGGGCGAGTATGCTGTCTCTCTCTATGCCATCTGTGTGTATGCTGTCTGTCTCTGTGCACTATCTCTTGCTGTGCACTCTCTGTCTCTGTGCATTTTCTCTGTGCACTCTCTCGATCTGTGAGCTCTCTCTCTATGCTCTGTCTCTGTGCTGTCTCTCTGTGTGCTTTCTCTCTCTATGCTGTCTCACTCTCTGTCCTGTGTCTGTCTGTCTCTGTCCTGTTTCTGTTTCTCTCTCTGACCTGTGTCTGTTTCTCTCTCTCTCCTGTCTGTCTCTCTGTCTGTCCTGTGTATCTCTCTCTATGTGTGGGCTGTGTTTCTCTCTCCCTCTCTCTGTCCTGTCTTTCTCTCTGTCCTGTGTCTGCCTCTCTCCGTTGTGTGTGTGTCTGTCTTATTTCCCTCTCTATGTTCATGTCTCTCTTTCTCTGTCCTGTCTCTCTCTCTATCCTGTCTCTCTCTCCTGTCTCTCCTGAAGCTGTATAATGACTGCCATTCGGCAGCAACTGTGCATGTACGAGTCCTGGCTGCCATTGATCGCCGGAGAGCACATGTGAGCATTGATAACACTGACACCTGGGCAATAAAAGTTATCAAATATAATAGTGGATAAACACACACTATAAAAAATCCTATAGAGAGTGAGAGAGAGAGATGATTGATACCGGGATACTTAAAATATGTTTTCATTAAAGTAATTTAAACATAAGATTGTTTTATGTATATTTTAAATATATTTATTATTTTGGGGCAATAAATATTTATTTATACTGCACCACTGTGGTCTCTTTCCTTACCCTTTTTATATTTTTAGTTTTTTTTTGTTCATGCTTGTCTATGGACAAGCATTACTTGTCCATAGTACTGTTCGTTTGGAATATTACAGTTCATAAAAAGACTATTTATTTTCACCAAATATTATTTTATTATTTCTGTTTTCTTGAGTGCTTGATTTAGACACCTTAATACATTAAGGGCTTTATTTAATTTCTAAAAACATTTGACCTATTGTCAAATTTAGGACATAATGTAAATACAGAACATCGGTAGTCTTTTAATAATTCAGTACCTGTTCTCCATTCAGTGTTAATATCAACAACATTTTTTTGCTGTTATTACTCTTGCTTGATTTATTCAGTAATTGTATTTCACATATAAGATGATTTATGAAACAGGTACCAACAGTGTAGCATTAAAGTATGTGCATTATTTGCAACCATACAATATTCCATTCATATTCTAAAGCTTCCTTCCAAGTTATGAAGTTATTTTAACTTTCGCCAATGGTAATGAGCCTACGCCAGCGGTACTACTGGTTTGGAAACATCAATGCAACAAAACCCGAAACAAAAGAAATGTCTTCTTGTAAATTAGAAAAAATGTTCCAAATCATAAAACTACTCTGTTTTATAGTGGGTTTGTACAATGTCGAAAGTAATTGAACTCAGAGAGATTCCAACATCCTTTCATCACTTCCCCAACACATTGTGAATCTTAATCTTCCAGGAATGAAAGTTGTAGTTCCAGTATTCTAAGAAAAAAAGGTATAAAGTATGCAATCTCTACAGTTTCCAGTGTAGAATATGATTTTTCACCATGACGTTTAAGGAAAACTAGATGTACTTTCCTATGATGCCATTATTCAACTAATAAAAGAGCCAGATTGATGATAACAAATAGGAAAATTGTTCTCTTTCAATGAGTCACATGCACATTTTTCTATATTTTGTAAACAAAAGTTGTGATATTTATTTAAACAAACAAAAATGTCCACAATTCCCATTGTCTGCAATTTCATTTATTTTAATGAATCCTGTTGTTAAGTACTTAACAAGGGTTTCAAAACATAACATATTTTAGCAAAATTAGAATCACAATATTAAACATTTATGATGAAGCACAGATATTGATCAATGTAAAATAGTAATCAGAAGATCGGTGTTCTTTGAAATGGCCCAGAAATTTACGTTTTAATTTTATTTACATATTATAAAACTAATCATCCTCTACAAACAACCATAAAGGGAAATGGAGCAGGTAATTGTCTATTTGTTCTTAATTCCAGCAAAGCTGCTTCTTGAATATATCTGTAATGTTTGAGCATATACAAAGAAAGCCATAAAAAGCTATGCAACCACAGTATATTTAAAATGATAATGGACTAATTAACCATCAAGCAATTAAGTAAATAAGGGAACATTTAGCATTTCCTGTTTTTATTTTAATCTGCAATAAAGGAAATTCTAAAGGATATTATGCATTATTAGTTATATTCATTTGCATTACCACTATCCTTGATGATCATGAATCCATTATTTTTCTATCCATTACTTTCATCTTTGTCAGAATCCCTTATTTCGCCACATTACATTCACCCTACGCTCCTGGTTACTGTTAAATACACTGTCCATATCTACTCTGATTTTTATAATTATCACTCCTCCCCACCACTGATTTTTGTACTCATCTCATATTAATTCCCTCTCCATCTGTGAATTGAATTGTCAGTTTCACTAGTTTATGAGTTTCATTCCTATTTTGTTATGAGGGCCACTAATCAATCTGTACAATTACAAACTAACAATCCTTATGCTAACCATCACTCATATCATTATATAATTATTATCCATTTAATTCCCTATTGTGATGCTTTTCAAGTAGCTTGTCACTAGGTTTCTTATTTATATTGGCTGGTCTTGGCATTTACTGAATGTGCAGTCCATTTTACCGACATGGATCTTATTCTCATTATTACAGGTAAATCCATCATTAAAAAAGTGCGCATGAGGTAATTTGTTATGTTGAGGTATAAAAAAAATCTATTTAAAAAAGTAGCTTAATGACTTTTACACTCTCATGTTATTCTGTTAGGAGATTTCTGATATATATATATATATATATATATATATATATATATATATATATATATATTCATTGCAAGCCTCGTGCTGAGCAACTTCGGAGGTCATCGCGTGGCTCGCAATGAGCGCCAAAGCCTCTGGATTGGTGTATTTTTGGTTGTCAGAGCCCCTTTGGCGCTGATTGCAAGGTCCATGCTTATCACCTTTTAACACTCATTGCAAGGCTCTCCCTTGGTGTAGTTTTGCTCCTCTGAGCCCCCTTGGCGCTCCTTGTGAGACGTGCGGTGAATGGCTTTGGCGTTTATTGCGATACTGTCGTGTGGTGTTTTGTAATTTTTTTTTTTATATATTTTTTTGTAATCATAATTGATTAATTACTGAACTGAAAAATGAATATACTTTACCTATTTATAATTAATATATGCAGGAAGCAATATGCTGAAGAGCTAACAATCTGTTTTGATGTTCCTGCAGCATACAATGTAGATGTTCAGTATTGGTGAGCTGTGTAAATGTCAGCAGTGTGTGAAGTGTGTAGTGTAAATAGGCTGTGTGCGCAAGAGGAAACCGTTTGTGTAGCTGTCTACATTTTGTAAGTTAGTGTTGTAAAATAGCAGCGATTGTGTTTGTGGTACGTGGGTGTGGATGATTTTGCGTCCTTCCTAATAGTGTATCTTGTAGCTCGTACGGGGTTGTGTAAAAGTTGTATGTGCCTGGCGGTGTTTTGCAGGTTTAGGGGTTGTGTAGCCTTGTTTTCGTTTTTTTCGGCGTCCATTTTTTCTCTCGCTTAAGGGATTTTCGAGTGCCTAAAATCTGGAAATTGGACTGGGTGTCCCCCTTGCTGTGTGTGATGTTTTTATTTTATTTTTGTTTGTATTTTCTGTGTTTTGTTGTGTTTTTCAGTGTGCGCAGTTCGACGTTAAGTTTGTATTTTTTTGTGGCCTGTATTTTTCTCTAAGTTCGTATTTTTCTCTAAGTCGTGGTTTCCTTTTGTTAGTGTTACAGGCTGTATTTTATTTTTTTATTTTTTTATTTTTTTATGGGGTTGTAGGGATGAGCGCCTGTGGTGCTCATCTCCACCAGCACAGTGAGCGCCTTCAGAGCTCCCTGCCTAAGTTGTACGGGGTCATAGGGATAAGCGCCTATGGCGCTCATCTTCACCAGCGCAAGGAGCACCTTTGGCGCTCCTTGCCTGGTTGCAACCGCTTTGCGAGGGCCGCAGTTTCCCCATTGCGTTAGCAACGGATTTTGGCAAGTCTGCGCTGCTGAGAACTATATATGTGATATATATACGGTATATATATTTACTCTTTCATTGCACAGTGGTCCCTTAAAGATATTGAGTCCATGGGAATAAGGGACATACAAACTGAATAAGCAGATGTTGTTTTGATCGTTCTGAGGTAAATGTTTCTCAAGGCAGGGGAAGCTAAAAATACTCTTCTAAAAAGGAGACCTATCTTTAGTATTCTAGAAACTCCAAAATTAAATCACAGGTTCTTATCTGGGACAAAAAAATTAAGTTTGTGTAATATAGAAATAAAGCAATATCCAACTCCCTAAATTTGCATCAATTTACAATAGTTCAAACTTTATAGTTATCTCATCTTTCGTGCAATTTTCCACTCATTACTTTTATGTCGATATTTATATAAATACAGTGCATGGACATTTACCTAACATTTACCTAATATATTCTTTAACTAGCGACTTGCCTGTCAAAAAATGACGGTCAATAAAAATGAAATGTTGTGAAATTAGTTTGCAACACAAAATGAGTCACCAATATTTGTCCTTTTTTTTTTTCTAAAAATAAAAACACATAATTATTTTTAGCTTTTTATTTTTTTAACTTTCAACTTATATTTCCCAAACATTAAACTTTGTAACATGCAACTTGTATATGAAACATTCGTTCAACATTTTGTTAACAATACTAACACTTTTCAATACATATTTATCACTGAGTAACTGCGGATTATATTAACTTAGAGTAAGTAAATTGTTTTAACAATAACATGCTTTTTATCATTTGTAACATATTTGTTAAACTCTTGTTAAACTAAATTAGCATTGAATCCAGAGGAAGGCAAACAATAAAAAAACCCTATTGAAACTTGTCCAATTGTATCAAAGAGGGAAAAAAATTAATTCCTTCCTGACCCCATTAAATGGCAATCGGATTTCTCCCTGAATCAATACTTTGTCTTTAAATAATACATTTCCAATTATTACTAAATATTTCAACTTTATACTAACAATACATATTTGACTATACCACATATATATTTACCAAACTTTTTTAAACATTCCAAAAACACATATTTAACATCTGAAATTGTAACTTCAAACAATAACATTTAACTCTTGTAAATTATGAAAAAAGCAGTGAATTGTTTTGTGGGGCCAATCATGTAAATATAAAACTTTGAACCCATTCCAATCTGTTTCAGGATATTTTACTGTTGTTGTTTTTTTTTTCATTTAGTCCATTCTGCAAATATCAGATATATTTTCATAAGTGAAATAGTGGTCCCCTATTTAAAGAGTCCCAGAGTACTTTAATTTAGTACTGGGAGTCAAACCACTGTTCTCTATGTTTTTTTGTCCATTCTTTAGATGTTTTAGGTAAAATATTGTTTTTGTGCAATCATATTGAGTCCCATAAAATGTTGGCATTAAAATGAAACCATTGTCCTCTATCTTTCCAACACCTCATAGTAGACAATGTTTTTGGTGTAAACACATCCATCGTCCAATAAATGACCTTGAGTTTCGTTTTCTTCAACATGCACTTTAATTTCTTTTGGATTAGTGCACCTTGAAAAAACCACATAGAGTTGTCCATGTGCAAAAACTAGTTCCTTTAAAAAAATCCCAACTGACTTAAAAGTTTGTCCTTGGGATTTATTGGTGGTCATAGCAAATGCCATGATAACTGGAAATTGTCTCCGTTGAAGGACAAAGGGCAAACCACTCTCACTTGGAGCTAAATCAATTCTTGGTATAAAAACTCGTTCACCTTTATGGGTACCAGTTATAATTTCTGCATGTATAAAATGATCTTTTAACTCATGCACAATTAATCGGGTCCCATTGCAAAGTCCTTTTTTTGGATTCGCAATAACATAACAATTGCGCCTTTTTTCAATTGTAAAATATGTGGGGGCATTCCAGATGGTGTTAACAAATTAATAAATTCGATACTAAAATTCGATTCACTGTCTTTATCATCTGACAGAATAGAATCTGCACTGTAATAATTCTTTTGTGGTGCATTGATGTATTTTAAAATTTCGTTATTTACATTCAAGGCATCGATATTTTTTGATGTTAATATTACTTTGTTTGCAATGTCTGTGTAATCCTCATTATTAAGAGTGTTTAGGAATATGGCTGATATGAGTGATTCATTGCAAACCATTTCTGATGGAATTTCAATGGTATCATTTGGTAAATGCTGTATTTCTGGATGTTTTCCATCTCCGATTTTAATGAGCCAGTCATTAAATTCATTTTGGCCTTCAGATCTCATATTTAATTCTAATTTGAGATGTGTAAATATTTGCCACAGTTTACTGGTCTTGATACATGTTTCAATGATCTCTGTTCTATTTCCGTGTGGCAAACAGGTAATGTTTGCCTAAAATCGCCTCCTAACAGCATCACCTTTCCACCAAATGGCAACTTATTATCCATCACTTCTTTTAAGAATCTGTCAATACATTGCAGTGCATGACATGACATCATTGTTGCCTCGTCTATGATAATTAGTTTAGTTAGTTTGAATTTTTTTGCTTGTATGGAATTGAGTCGAATATCTGACACTGATGTTTCCAAAATGGGAACTGGCAGCTTAAATCCACTATGCACAGTTCTACCACCATCTAACAAAAGTGCAGCAATTCCAGTTGTAGCAAATGGCATAGCTATCTGACCCTGTGATCGAATATAACTCATCAAACAATTGTACAGATAAGTTTTTCCTGATCCACCTGGTCCGTCTAGATAGAAATACCGGTCTTTGACCATTTCATCATCTGTAGCATTTGTGATGGCATGAAATGCTCCTAACTGTAAATTATTTAAAGTTGCCAGTTTTTCTTGGGTTTTTTGTTTTTGAAGCTCAGTGTCATAATCATCAAAATTAATGTCATCTATAAGTCCTGGATCTGGTAAATTAAAACTTGCGCAATTTAATCCATGAGCCAACAATATTTCTTGGATTTCCATCAATGTTTTTAACAGAGCTATTGGTTCTCTTTCAAGAAATCTTCTGACATGTTTAATTTAAATGTTTCCCACAAAGTGAAAGCATCAGGTACATTGCAAAATATACAAATGAATGGAAATTGTTGTCTCATTTGCTTAGGCATTTGACATAGTGCTGCTTCTTCCAGACACCTCTCCCATTCTGTATCATCAGCTATGAAATTTTGTTGTCTTGCAGCTAATAGGAATGTCTCATAAACTATGTCATTCACTGTACGTAAATGCTCAAAACTCTGTGCACCGGGAACATGTAGCAGAAGTAATCTTAAGCTGAAACGTTCAATGACCCTTGGACTGACGGTATAAATGCGTGGTATGATTTTATGTGTATCTCTTCTTCGTTGTCGCCATAGACCATTTACAAATACATAGTGATATGGTATCTCTATGTATAAAAATTGTCTGGCCTGCGTATCCTGATAGTTTAATTTAAACCACGCAGTAAGCGTAGTATCTCTTCACTTTGATATAATGCAGTTCTTTCATTTCCTTGAGTAAAGCAAACCAACTGACTTTGAGGCAAATGTACAGCTAAACGATAGATAGCATGTGACCGATCATGCATCTCAAATTTCAAAAGGCGCCACATTGCTTCAGGAGCACTCACATACCGAGCATCTAAATAATTTGATAGTTCATCATGTAAAATTGGATTTTCGTTTTCATTTCCAGCACCTTGTACAACAACAGTAGCTGCATCATATCCTTTGTATATCTATATTTATACACATACTTAATTGATTTAATCGAAGTGCAAGCTTCCACATTGATGTGTGCATTGTACTTAATGAGCAAATGTGGATTGTATGGAACGACAAATCTATTATCAACCTTTTGGCCCCGGATAATAGCTGTTTGTCCTTGTGTTCTTTTATACAAAGGATATCCATCACAATTTGCATAAGTTTGCATTTGAAATTGTTTTGGAAATTCTTTAGTACATTTTTTATTTTCCATACATGGTGAATTCGGATTCATCTCTCCACATGGGCCATGAATCATTCTATGTGTAACAATCTCCCAAAGTTTTGTATATTTTTCTTGGTCTGGCAATTGTGCAGAAATTACTGAATCCACTCTCTCTGCAGTGTTCAACTTGTCTTTTCCTGCAGTATTAAAAGTATGTGAGCATGTGGCAATCCTCTTTTTTGAAATTCAATGGTGTAACAAAAGCCACACATTGTCCAAATAAGTGTGCTTTAGTGATATCATGAATTAATGAATTGAGTTTGATTTTAAATACTCTTGCCACTAAATCTGGTCGGTCAGAAGTAGTTTGTCCCAGATTCAAATTTTCCTTGATCTCTGGCCATTGTGGATTACACGTGAATGTAATAAATAAATCTGGTTTTCCAAATTTTGTAACAATAGCCATGGCATCATTATACCTTTCTCGCATATTGCGAGGAGGTCCTTGGAAAGAGGATGGCAAAATAATTGCTCTTCCAGCTGGAATGTCTCTGTTGGAAGCTAAATCTGCCACATAATCCATTAATCCACAATACTGTTCTACTCATAATTTATTTTGTTGATATTTAATAAAATTTAGATTATTGGCTTCAACTTGTAAATATCCATCCAATAATCCATTGTTGAGTGAATTTTCCTCCATGTAAAATTGGATTAAAACAATCACGGATAGCAGTTTGTGCCACTTTATATTCCAGCATGGAAATATTAGATCTAATACGAAGTTTAGTATTGGGATAACTTTCCAATTGTAATTTTGGTTCCCATCCTGGTTCCCCATTTGGAAAGAAAATGGGATATGTCATTGGATCTAAATTACAGCTTAATATATTGATGTTGATAAATGGTTGTTCTTCATTGCGTGGATATATTCTAATATCCCGCTGAAAAGGTGGTTCACCATCTTCATTTTCAAACACCATGGCAACCCTTATTTACAGTAGGTAAATTATATCTTCTTTGATCAGTGTTGCGATCTCTTTTTAACACCATATTGACTCTTGGTGTAGGCAATTGATGTCTTTGAGCATGTTCCTGTTGTTCTTTTTCAAGCTGTGCTAATTGTTTGTATGCTTGGCTATATGGGTTTTTTTCCATAATTTTTTCCAGCTGTTCAAAGACTATGCGCAAACACTGTCTATTTTCTGGAAGTGTCATTCTTTGTTCCACAGCTTCCATCGTATCTAAGACATATAATTGTGCAAATTTCCATTGCTGTCCTTCTTGTGGGTGTAAATGTGAAGTTCTGTGGTATATTTGACCTTGATCTCTGAAACAATAAGGACCATGTCCTGGTACATTTTCTGCTAATCTTGCACCCATTGAAGCAAATGAAATTGCACTGTTATAAGACCTTATGTTTTGTTTGAAATTATTATAATTTGGAAATGTTGGATCGCTCATAATGCATTCTAAATAATATGGAAATGGGTGTCTTAGTGGAAGTTTCACCTTTCCTTTCTGACAGCAACTAAAGAAATTTCCGTCAGAAGGTCTTTCCTTTATAAAATGATAGGCCCCACAAAACTGACAAACCACATTAAGTAACCCACAATAATGAGTATCTACTTGTACTGAAGTAGTAAACACATTATCATGCATTTCTTCAACATAAATATCAGACCCACATTCTATATGTACATTTTTTTCTTGTGTGTCTACATTCAAGTCATTCTGCAAAATAGAATCATTGGACAATGGTTCACAGAGATGTTTTTGTTTACTTTTACATTTCTTGGAAGCCCCAACACACTCACTTGCGGCTTTCTTACTCATCTTTTTTTTATTTAAAAGTCTCTGTCGATCTTCTTCTCGCAAGCCTTGTGAAGTTTCCGGTGTCTGAGCATCTCTCCACCTTTGCTTCCTTTCCCTTGCCAATCTTCTTTTGCGTTCAATTTTGTCTTCTCCATTGTCCGCCATGTTAATCTGTAATTTTAAATAGAGATGTAATTATTGTTTGTTATTTGTTTTATATACATTTTTTTTCCTTTTTGTACTTTTAGATTAAAGTAGATGAATAAACTAATAAAACATTTTCAATTGTTGCACTTTAGTCTGAAAGAAATGAAACCATTTTTCAAAGTATTTTATTGACATATATGAAATCTGAAATAGCTGCACATATCTATCTTTATATTATTAAATCCTTCAATGACATTCCTTCTTGATTGAATTCACAGCATACCATCCTTTTTTTTTTGCAAGTTTTGTAAGCTTCTTATTTTTTTTAAATATTATTATTAATTAGTATTATCTTTTCAACTTTTTTAAAGTTTTGACTAAATATCATAAATTAATGACTCAATAAGTACTATCCATTTTCAATAAATTTCAATTTTCACCAAATATATAATACATAGTCTTTAACATTTTATACCTGTGAAGATGATGTTGATGTTGTTCAAAGGCTGCAAACGTCACACTGTCTGTTTATTCTCTTGCAGATCCGAATAAACTGTAAAATCAAATAGATAATATTTTTAAACTTTTGCTTCATCAATATCATTAAATGAACATCAACAGACATATATTTGGCTACATTAAAAACCTCATATTTTTTAATATTTTGACGTAGTAATATAATTAAATTTCTGTACCTGTCTAAATTATCCTTATGATGTTCAATGTGTGCAAACGTCACTATCTCTGGTCATTCACGTAGAGTTCACTGCAATTATAGAAAATAGTAAAATTAATGTATAATATGTTACTTCATCTGTATTAATCAATGAGGCTTAACATACCTATTTTTGCATAGATTAAAAACATGAAATAAATATATCAATAAATCAGCATGTAAGCATAGATTTATAAACATACACTCAATATTACTGTTAGTCTTTAAATAAGAATCAATGAATCTGTATTAATCTTAAATTAATGTCTGACTAAATATAACATCAACACATAAGCATGTTCCCTTTATTTTTTTTGAGTGTTATTTTAAAATGAGTATGTTACAACTGAATTCTTAAAATAATGTACATTACTAATGAACTAAAAATCAATTAATGTTCATTAATATTAAACTAATGTGTGACTAAATCTAACATCAACATGTAAGCATGAGTATATAGCCTTTATTTTTTATTTTTGGTTTATTTTATACAAAATATATAAGAACTGAATTATTTAAATAATGTACATACATTAATAATTAATTAATAAATGTGTTTTACGCAGTTCGTAGTAGTATAGCCTCGTTTTCATTTTTTATAATTAATTAATAAACGTGTTCCTTTTTTTATGCACATTCTTAACCTTTTTTAATATTAATGATTAGTAATGATACATTATGAATGTTATTTACAATTCTTACCCACAGGTAATCACGACATATCACAAAATAGTTCTTAAATTAATGTACATTAATAATTAATGAATCAATGTGTTCCTAATTAATTAATGTACATTATGAATGTTATTAACAATTGTTTCACACAGGTAATCATGACATATAACAAAATAATTGTTAAATTAATGTACATTAATAATTAATTAATAAATATGTTTTTTTTTTATTGACCTTCTTAATTTTGATATTAATAATTAATTAATTAATGTACATTATTAATGTTATTAACAATTCTTTCACACAGGTAAGCACAATATTATTTTTATATTAATTACATTTCTTATCTATTATTTATTAATTAAGTACCAATTTATTAATTAATAATTATAAATAATAGGCACAATGTAATTTTTCTATTAATTAAATTTCTTATCTATTATTTATTAAGTAAGTACCAATTTATTAATTAATAATTATAAATAATATATTTACCTTTTTTAATGTAATAATGCTGAAGCAGTATACTGAAGAGCTAACAATCTCTTGCGATTTCCCGGCATCAGAAAACATCCAGTCAGACTGTCATCACCTGAGGAGAAAGTGTCAGTCATGTGTGAAATGTGCCCTATATATAGGCTTTGTGCGCGAGACAAATGCATTGTTTTAGGCGGGAAATCCGCAGTTGCGCGAGCCAAATGCTTTGTTTTCGGCAGGAAATTCTATGTGGCGCGAGACAAAGGCGGGAAATCTGTGTTAATGCGTAAATCTGTAATATTGTTTCGTGAAATATACTCGCTACTGTCTTTTTACTCATTGTGCGGTTAATCCGCATCCTTTATCTCTTTGTTTTTCTAACACATACGTCTGTGGCTTTGTTTTACGCAGTTCGTAGTAGTATAGCCTCGTTTTCATTTTTTTCGGCGGCCATTTTTTTCTCGCTTAGCCGATTTTCGATCTTTGTAACTCGGCTAAATCGATCTAAATTGCAGTTCCAACTCACTTCCAGACATCCTGCCTGGTTCCCCATGCTGTAAGTGACCTTTGTTTTATTTTTTAGTGTGTATTTAGTGTTTTTTTTTACTGTTTTTGTTCCGCCGCTTATCTCGTAATTTTTTTCACCTCATATTTTTTTTCTAAGTGCTACGGTTTAACGGCTCGCCTGCAATGAGCGCCTGTGGCGCTCATTGCCAAAGTGGTACAATTTAACGGCTCACCTCGCTACGCAAGGCTCGACAGGCGATGGCAAAGTCTTACGATCAGCAAAGTGGTACGGTTTAACGGCTCGTCTCGCTGCGCGAGGCTCGCCGGGCAATGAGCGCCTGCGGCGCTCATCGCAAAGTCGTACGATCGGCAAAGTGCTACGGTTTAACGGCTCGCCTCGCTACGCCTGCGGCACTCATTGCCAAAGTGCTACGATTTAACGGCTCGCCACGCCGGGCGATCAGCGCCTGCGGCGCTCATCGCTAAGTCGTACGCACTACGCAACGCAGCGTGACGACGACTCGTATTTAGACAGTTATAATATGTGATAATTTCATAATGTTAATATGGAAGTGCCATATGTACAGTGCCTTGCAGAAGTATTCACCCCCCCCCCCCCCTTGACTTTTTACCTATTTTGTTACATTACAGCCTTAAGTTCAATGTTTTGTTAATCTGAATTTTATGTGATGGATCAGAACACAATAGTCTAAGTTGGTGAAGTGAAATGAGAAAAATATATACATAAAACTATTTTTTGGAAATAGAAAACAGAAAATTGGCATGTGCGTATGTATTCACCCCCCTTTGTTATGAAGCCCATAAAAAGCTCTGGTGCAACCAATTACCTTCAGCAGTCACATAATTAGTGAAATGATGTCCACCTGTGTGCAATCTAAGTATCACATGATCTGTCATTACATATACACATTTTTTTTAAAGGCCCCAGAGGCTGCAACACCTAAACAAGATGCACCACTAACCAAACACTGCCATGAAGACAAAGGAACTCTCCAAACAGGAGAAGTACAAGTCAGGGTTAGGTTATAAAAAAAAATCCAATTTTTTGATGATCCCCAGGAGCACCATCAAATCTATCATAACCAAATGGAAAGAACGTGGCACAACAGCAAACCTGCCAAGAGGCGGCCGCCCCCCAAAACTCACGGACCGGGCAAGGAGGGCATTAATCAGAGAGGCAGGACGACACATGGCACATTTTGTATGGAGGAAGGTGCTCTGGTCTGATGAGTCTAAAATTTAACTTTTTGGACATCAAAGAAAACGCTATGTCTGGCGCAAACCCAACACATCACCTCACCCAAAGAACACCATCCCCACAGTGAAACATGGTGGTGGCAGCATCATGCTGTGGGGACTGGGAAACTGGTCATAGTTGATGGAAAGATGGATGGTGCTAAATACTAAAATGATTTGGGGCTAGGACGTAGGTTCACCTTCCAGTAGGACGATGAGTGATTTAAGGGGAGACATGTAAATGTGTTGGAATGGCCTAGTCAAAGCCCAGACCTCAATCCAATAGAAAATCTGTGGTCAGGCCAACTTGAAGGATCTGGAACAGTTTTGCAAGGATGAATGGGCACAAAATCCCTGTGGTAAGATGTGGCAAGCTCATAGAGACTTATCCAAAGTGACGTGGATCGGCAAAAATGTGGCTCTACAAAGTATTGACTTTAGGGGGGGGGGGGAATGAATAGTTGTGCACATTGATGTTTTCTGATATTTTGTCCTATTTGTTGTCTGCTTCACAATAAAAAACAAAAAAACAAAACATTTTTAAAGTTGTGGGCATATTCTGCGAATTAAATGATGCAAATCCTCAAACGATCCATGTTAATTCCAGGTTGTGAGGCAACAAAACACAGAAAATTCCAAGGGGGGTGAATACTTTTGCAAGGCACTGTATAGTATATACAATGATGATTTATTAGGCACATCCAAAATTGATAGAATGGCAATGTAATAGCATGCGTAATTAAGGTGATTTTCTCAATAAATGTTTTGTTCCTGCAGTTAAAATTGCCTTGCAATAGCTTTCACTTGTTTTAAGTTAATTATATATTACTAGGGATCATCAATAAATCAACATCAATGAACATATGATTATTATTCTATAATTCTATATACAGTTTGCATAAGCTTTTAGTTTTTAAAGCAAGGTCTTCACTAACTAAAAACTTCTGTAAAAAAATATGCTCTTTCCTTTTATAGAGCCCTTTTCAATGTGCCAAATCACAATTTAATAAAGCTGTAAATATATATATATACTAGCCACTTGCCCGTCAAAAATGAAGGCAATACAATTTTAAGCCTGGCAATGTTGTTTGCCACACAAACTGAGCACCTTCCGCACTCATCGCAAGCCTCTCCCCCATCTACTTCGCCGCTCATTTCAGGCCTTCGCAACCCGCAACTTCAGCCCTCATCACGTGGCTCATAATGAGCACCTTCGGCGCTGATTTCGAGCCTCTTCCCACTCTCTGACCCCTGTCTCTATATCCCCCTTTCTCCCTCCTCTCTCTTCCCTGTGTCGTTTGATTTTCCTTATTCCCCCCTGTGTCCCTTTTCCTCCGTCTCTCAGCCCTGTGTCTCTTTCCACCCTCTCCCTCCCCTGTGTCTTTCTCCTCTGTGTCTCTGCTCAAGTTTTGCTTGCCTCACGATGAGTGCCGTTGCTTGCATTGTACGGCTAAGTGTTACTAGCTTCTTGCTCGATTTTACTGGCTTAAGCTAAGTGTTACTGACTTTGGGCAAATTTTACTGGTTTCGGCCTTGTTTTCATCCTGTTACATTTTTTCGGCCTTAATTTTTTTTTCTTGCTTAGCCGATTTTTGATTACTGAAAAACACCAAATATGTCTCAAATTAACTTGCAACCTCACTCACAGGCTCCCTGGCTTTTTCCTTTTACTGTGTGTGATTTTTTTTTTTTTTATTATTTGGCGTTTTTTGGTGGTTTGTTGAGTTACGCGGTTGAAAGAATTTTGACAGTTAAAATTATAAAGTGCGTGCCTCATGATCAGCGCCAAAGTGCTACAGGTTTCGGGTGATCGCGGCCATCAACATGAGCGCCTTCTATGCTCGTGTCTAGGCTGTTTTAAAGTCCTGGGGGCCTTGCGGCTCCTTGCCGCCTATATACAAAGGTTATTTAGTTTTCCATAAACATTCATTATAACCTGTAGTTTTATTTAAGAAAAAAATATTTCTATATTCTGGCTGGCTTTTAGGTTTAATACCTAGGTTTTATTTAGCTATTTACTGCTTTCATAGAGTAATATGCCATATCACTGAATATTAATACCTAATATATTCTATTGAATAGACATCTGATTGTTTATCCAAGTTTGATAAGATTTGATACACTTCTTATTGATATCTATATTGAACTATCTGAATATAGAATGTTTTAAAATCGATTGTCATCCAACCATTTATAAGGATTTTAATAAACACTTCATTGATTTTGTACTGTGATCTATTTGAAAATAAATAGTTTTCACAAGTTTAGATACATACAACTGTTTATTCTTGATTTTGCTATTTTTTTTAATAAACACTATTCTGCATAAAGCGTATACTTGTCTATAAATTGATAATTTAAATCAATAAAATATATTATTTTTGACATTGTAATATGTTTGTAATATCCTGATTGCATGACAAACCACAACTTTCTCTAATGTATCATGGATCGCTCGGAGACATCAAAATTATTGTTGTGGTGAAGGGGCTTGTGTACCTCAATGAAGCTGTGAGCTATACCATGTAGGGTCACCCAAGATGGGCAGGTCATAGCAGAGAGGTCAAAATGTGCTCCTCCCGAGAAGGAACTGACAAACCACTCCAGTTACTTTGCCAAGAAAACCATATGTCTAGGTGCAACCAGAAACACAGACAAATTATCCTTGGTGCTATGTTCCATATGGTCACTGAGAGTAGGACATTATTGAAGGACTGAACAACAACAACAAATTAAAAACTATTTTTTCCTGCTTAATTATGCTGTTAGTCAGTTTTCATTGTGCAGTGGTCCTTTAATATAGCATAGTATGGTTTAATATATTGAAGACTGTCTAGAACATTTTAAATGTTGTCACATTATCTCACACAAGATGAATTTGTTTGGTGCTACTGTATGTAATCCCAGGAGACCGTGCTATCAGCACCAGTTATCTACAAACTTCACTGCTTAATAAATCTGTCACATAAACTATAAAAACGTTGTAATGTGAGATAAGACTACACTGATTAATAACTCTAGACCTATGATGTCACATATATTTCATGCATCTATTTTTAATCAGCTAGAGGCAAAAGGGAAGATATATTTTCCCACTGATTTGTTTCACAACATACATGTTACTTTTTTGTTGATAACTATCTTCATTTGAACAAAGGGAGTGTCTTCATGAGTTATCTTGCAAGCTGGGTCTTGCATTTATATGAAGGATCAATTATTTGATTATTAAACAGTCACTGAAATGAAATATATGATGTTTTTGATTCACCATATCCTTTTTTGTGAACCAAAATAAACTTGTGGAGAAATGTTATCTAGTGAATCTGTTTTTGCTTTGCTAGTTTTCATTCAAAAGGATGGAATATAAAAAACGCTTGTGGATGGACAATACATTCTCAATTCTCTCTGCCACTCTGCTCCATGTAATCCGGAATCAAACCTGGCAAACTTACTATCCATTCCTTCTATGTGAATCATTCAAGATTTTTGGTGGCCCAGGTTATGCAAGTAAGAAAAGAATAACTAGTAATGACTACTGTGTTCCTTTAAGCAATTATAAGCATTATAGGTACTTTAGATATTAAAAACCCTCTGCAGTTTAAGAAAAACTGCACATGGTTGTGGAGTATATACAATCTAACAACATAATCATCCATGACAGCTATGAACATAAGTAAAATTACAGACACATTTTTGAATAATTTTTGTCTATTTATAGAAGATTCCATCTTGTTGGGATTCATCGCTCCATGTGAGCTTGATCATGAGGGATATGGTGTTAATTTCTTAACAAAGACTCTTGGTTCCCTTCTTTCCCTCCGATCTGTTCATTGATAACTAGAACACACAACCTCATTACTCAGCTCTGAGAAAGTGACGTAACAAACACAAAGTGGGTTCCAATGCTCATAAACAGAGTCTCAAAAATTCAGATTTTACCAAAAATGTTTTATGTCCATGACTTACACACCTGCTAATATTGATATAAACACATATCTATTTTTCTTGTAGAGCAGTGGTCCTTTAACTTTTGCTTTAATGGAGGCAGACATTTGCTTTTGGACCTAACAGGACTAGACTCCTGAGAGGAATAGGAGGAGCCTTGGATACAGGTAGCATCTCTGTTCAGCTCTGCTGAAAGACTTTAGCTATTTGACCATAAAACTAAATGAAAGAGAAGTTGCCAGTTGGATAAACCTCGACCTAAGGCTCCAACACGAAAGTGCCCATGACAAAAAAAATAAAGAATTGTGTTCCATGTCCCTTTAAGATTTTCTCCAACATCTTCAAGGCCCACAGAGCTGCGAGTTTGTTACATAACTCACAAACATGAAGTATTTTCTAAACAACAGTAATCCCTTAGTATGAGTAGATTTGTTTGGTTGCACTTAGTTTCCTTTCTAGATTGCAATTTCCTTTTTTCTGGTCTATTTAATGTGAAATATCACCAGACATTGCTGTGGGAGTTGTGAGTGAGACAACCTTCCCATATACTAATAAACTATAAACATTTTTTAATACCTCTATTTGCTCTTCATTAAATGTTTATGCATCTCATCTGCTATCTTTAAATAATTAAAGAGTCGCTAATTCTTAACAGACTACTGTTGCTGCAAATTTTAAATTGCATTTCTCTATCTCTGATTAGAGGCTTCTCACCCAATTTATATCAGTTTCAACTTGTGTTATTAGTAGTGCAGTGTCATAAAAGAACTATTAGCAGAAGGAAAACTCTGAGCCCTGTGCTAATTCCTGAAAAATCAATTGTGAGAGAACTGCTTTGAGTCACTTTTACAAGTGCACTTCACGACAAAGCAGAAAAGCAAGGCAAAAATCTCCATTGATTTTTCACCTGCCAATATATTACAAGTTACTCCCTGAAAGTCAAACTCTGTGCTAATAAGACTTTACATATCACTTGCAAATCAGGGCAGTGCTGTAACTGCAAAAAGCAAAATAAAGACTTATGAGTACCAGAGACCACTCACAAGTAGTTTTTAAATCCATGCTGCGTCCCCAGAAGCATTTAAAGTGACAGTATAGCACAAAACGCACTACAAAATGATGACATTTTAACATTATTTGACACTTGACAATCCGATATAAACATATGTGTAATTAAAAAATATACGTTAGTATTAAGACAGTTTTATGATACAAAATCCAGGCTAATACACAACCATGTACTTAAGGGGTTAATACACATCACAAAACCACATCAACTAAGAACAAAGGCTCTACTGCATTGTCTATAAATATATCATATTTGAACACAAAATAAACACATTTTTACTGATTGAAGCTATAAATACATTTGTCACATCTTTTTAATATCAAAATATATTTTTTATTAAAAAACAATTACTTTCTATATATCTCTTTATATCACTAATGTATCCTTATAGCAGTTAGTTACGGGCACTTCCCACTCATTATAAGATTCATGACATTCGCATTTCATATTAGCTCCTAAGGCCCCGTAAAGTTTGTTTTGGCTACTCCGTGCACAGAAATGTGTTGCGTCTAAAGCAGGATTTGCGACTGTGGACTGAGCACTCTAACCTGGGAGAGTAAAAGTTTTACATTAGTGTAGAAGTTAGGGGAAAAATGCTCCTGCAGCCAATTTAGGGCTATGCCCTAACGTAGAGCACCTGATTTACATAGGGCTCTACAACAAAGCACATTATATTGTGGACTGTATCATATTGTGCTGGAGCACTACAGTGTTCCTATTAAGCTAACTCTACTTAGTTAATAATTATGTATATTTCTCCAGTATTTAACCAATATGGTTTAGATATCTATTTCGACTCATATTTAAACTGTAAAGTTTATGTCATGGGCCTAAGCTTCTCTTTGAAGAAACTTTGCTAATATTCTAGGTAATGACCTTTACAGTATTCTCTAAATATGGCTTATTAAAATGAATTCCCAGAGTAATTTTCTAATGCTCCACACTTTCCAGTTTCCAGTCTCTAATACTTTATCCTGCTGTAGTGCTTGTTCAATAGGTTTGCCTTATTTATTTCATGTCAGGGTAGCTTTTGAATATTAATATTTTTCTCTCCATCAGATTTCCAGGTGGTAGGAGAAGAACTGCCCAAGAAGCTATCATGATAGGAGACCTTATCTGTCTCACTACAAAAAAAAGTCTTTTATCAGGACAGATTCCTGGGTATATGAAGTAGCCACTGTAAGAAAACCTGGGGCCATATTCAATTGAGCTTTAGGGTTATCCGGCAGCCCGTAAGTGAGGTTGCAAGCGAATTTGCTATTCAATTGGCGTCTTTTTGCGTCCTTGAGAAAATGGCGATGGTTAAACTCGTAACTTACAGCCTCCAGAAGCTTTTGATCTTTCACTTTCGCAAGGCTAAAATCACAAATCGCTATTCAATTGCTTATTTTCCCCAAGCACGCAAATGTTTTCGCACTCGTAAATGGCAAATGAAGGAGAAAATTCTACGAGCGCTAGAGTACCCACAAGGGGGTTAAACATCTATTTGTAGCACTGTAAATGCAGATAAAAAATCGATACTGCACTGTAAATAACGGGGAAAGCGATGATAGACATTAGAATGTATTGCACAACAGTCTCAAGCCCGCAAATCTGCAGGATCTTAGATTTTTTTAATGTTTAATTTCGGGGTTAAATTGATCTCGATTATCAATGAGTTAATACATATCAGGCCACCCATATGGACTAGAACAGTATTGGAATTCATTTCCATAATTCCTTATTTTGCGGTTTGCGATTCTGAACGCATATTGGACCCCAAACCTAATTGATTGACAGGTATCCTCGATGTTTTACTGCCATAATAATGACAGTCTCATTTTCTATTGGCTGATTCTAAATGGGGGGTTTGCTTTATTGATCATGTTCCCGCCCTGAACTGCTCCGAACCAGTGTATGGTTTACGGTTTTGGCTTTGGGCCCGTAACTTGCGGGCTTGAGCAATTGAATAGCATTGTAATCGGAGACGAATGGGAGCTCGCAACACACTCGGAGACATTTGGCCGTCTGAGATCAAGTAGCAGGCTTGCAATTGAATGATGCTCATAGACAGCCACCTGGACTGATCTTTCTCATCCACTGGACATCTAATAGGGGGTTCATAAATTCGCTCTGCTAGTTACTGAACACTAAAATTCAAACATGTGTCAAAAGCAGCATTAAATGTATTTAATAATTTGTCAGTTAAACTATAACAAAATAAAATTCTATTGCATGACTATTAAAGTGGCAAATTTAGTAGAAAAGATCCATATGTTGAAATGCTGTTGAAGTAAGTTGTTGAGAATCTAGAAGCTGTTTGCAATTGCTGCTAAATCAATATTTTATGGCACTGATTTAATTGAACAAGAAGCAGATCAGCCACAAGACATGGAACTGACATTACAAACTATTGTTTTATAAACTGACCTATTTATAGTCATCTGGAATAAGCTTGATCCAATCAATTACTTAAGGAATCCACGGGAGTGCCCAATTTTTTGTGTTTTGATGACATAGCTCTTAGTAACTGAATTATAATGCAAACCCATGTCTGTTACATAAACTTCAGAACACAATGTATTGCAGGCCCTAAAGGCAGAAAAGGGGACAAGGATTCAGTTCATAAAACATTTTTGATCATTGATTCAAAACACAGTTTCATTTTAGTCTTCATCATATGCATAGAGTATTTGTCACACCATTTTCTGTCACATGCTTTGCTTCTTTATTGAGTGTCTGAGTTGACTGGTATGATCATGGGAAAATAAAGTCTTTCCAACGATATATTTGCAAGATGACAGAGAATTGTGGTTTTATATCTTTTTAGCTATAGTGTGTATTAAAAGTTTATTGAGAGACGTTATGCAGTGCTGTGCTTAGGTCTAGGCCCACAAAGCTTAGGTCTAGGGCAGAACATTTCCAAGGAGCAGCTGGCTGTCTGAAGGTGCCAGTGTGGTACCATAAAATAAATGGCTGTCTGAAGATGCCGGTGTAACACCATAGAAAATAGTTGCATTGGAACAGAAATGTCTATTTGTATTGCCATTTCTGCCTGTAAGTGTACCTAACAATTTCTTATATACATAAATACTGATAAAACGATGGTTTTGGATATAGCAAGCTGATATGAGGAATAATAACTGAGTGTGTAGTGTGGGTAAGCTTAAATAATGGGGGTTGAGGCACATAAACCTAAATACATCCATGAGGTTCTGTATTGTTCTTCTTAAAGAGTAGTAAACCTGAATATATATTATGTTAATATTTATTTTTCAAACCTAAGCAATGTTATTATTTTTTATTTCCTAAGAAGATTTTGCTTGTTATTAAGGGTAGTTCTTTAAAAGAGAGACTGTAAATGGAGTGCAAGAGGACCACTGTGCACGGAATTCTCAAATCTGAAAATTATTCTCAGTTCAATAACCAAAATTAGAGAGGGAATGAGAGAGAAAATGAAGAAAGGAGGAATTTCCACAAGTAAGAACTCTTCTTAGAAGTAAGAAAAGTGTAAATGGTATATGTCAATTAAAAGGAGTAGGATCAATTAATTAATTAACCTAGATACATTTATAAAAGAGCCTGTTTAAAATATGTATTACAATATTCAAGTTATTTAATTTATTTTTTTCATATTTAGAGAACTTTAATCTAAAGTGCTTTCAACTGTTAGATGGGTTAAGATAACACAGAGCTCCATTTAAATCAGGTGCTCTAAATTAGGGCACTCCCATAATTTCATTACTGGAGCTTTTTTTCCTTAACTCCTGCACTAATGTAAACATTTCACTCCCCCAGATTACAGCACTCAGTGCACATTCATAAATCCTAATAATTGTAACTGTTTATTTATTATTATATCTTGATCTTAAAAAGATGTGACAATTGAATTTATAGGTTGTGTCAAAATATGATATATTTATAGACAATGCATTAGAGTGTTTGCTCGTAGGTGGTATTGTGATGTGTATTTACCCCTTGAGTACTGGGTTGTTTGTTATCCTGTATATTGTATCATAAAATGGCCTTAATACTAATATATCATATTTTTTAATCACACATATGTTGATATTGGATTGTTAAGTGTCAAATAATTCAGACATTTCATTTTGTAGTGCTTTGTGTGCTATACTGTCACTGTAAATGCTTCTGGGAGACTCAGCAAAGGTTTTGAAACCACTTGCGAGTGATATTTGGTACACATAAATCTTTCTTCCGCTTTTTAAATAACGGCACTGCCCTTATTTGCGAGTGATCTGTAAAATCTTATTAGCAAAGGGTTTGGGTGTCAGAGTGTCAGGGAGTAAAAAAATGAATGGAGATTTATGCCTTGCTTTTCAGCTTTGCCGTGAAGTTCACTTGGAGCAGTGACCCATAGCAGTCTGCTCGCAATATTGTAGGGATGGGTAATTTACTTGGCTAGGTAGAATTCTTTGTGCCACTAAGGTACTCACAATTGATTTTCCAGGGATTAGCATAGTTTTTAGGTTTATGACAGCATTGGTTGAAGGTTTAATTACTAGAAATGCAAACATACAGATACAAAAGGTGCTTTTCCCAAAGTTCTATATAGCATATATATATATATATATATATATACCCACCTCATATATATATATATATATATATATATATATATATATATATTTATATTTATTTATATATACACAATGATAGGCTGTGACCCAGGAGCATGTTGCTGAATTGCTGTTGAGATATAGTCTGTAATGGTTTAGTACCTCTAGTACTATAGAAACATTGTATGTGTGAGCTATAGAGCGGCAAATCTTTGCAGGAAGCTATCAATGATTTACAACAACGTTTTTTAGCACTTGCTGATAAAATTATTTTTAAATATGCAAATAAACACTTATAGCCACATTAAATTCCAGCCCCATAAGTGCAACGTGAAGCTCGCAATGGCTGCGAGCTTAAAGAGTTGTGGATTTCCGGGGCTATTAAATTAGAGCATGCTGCGAGTTACTGGCTTGTGAGGCAAATCCGTAAACCATCTTTTGCTTGTCGGATGTGCGTCCGTGATTAATTAGTCTAACTCGTAGTTACAAGTTGGGACGAAGCCAATAGCAACAGAGATCATTAGAATTACGTTACGGAAAAATGGAGGTGGGATTTTCAAAGTCCTACAGGGTTTAGTTACGAGTTACGATTGGACCCACATTCCAGAATAATGCAATATTCATAAAGCCGTAAATATGATATTCTATCACATGCGAGTTACAGTATATGTATTAACACATTGATTGCCGGGATCGATATAACACAAAAATTAAACATGAAATAGAGTATTTTTCGGGGTTGATTTGTGGGCTTGAGAATGTTGTGCTATTAATTCTAAGACCTAACATCACTTTCCCTTTTAATAAAAGTACAGTAGTGTGTGTATATGAGCATTTAAAGTGCTATGAGTTGGACTTTACCCCCGTTTCAGGTCCTCTCCAGCACTCGTTGGCTTCTTGGCTCCATTTACGAGTTACAAGTTTGAACGCCAGTGAACTTGATGCAATTTAATAGCTAAATTGGAACCTATGGGTTACAGGCTTGAAAGAACAAAGGATTTGCGTCCGCGAAGTTCCACATCCCATAGGCTTTTTTCGGCCTTGCTGCGTCTTAACCCGCAAGTTGTCTGCAGGTTGCTTTAAGAGTCTAATTTAATAGCCTTTAGTCTTGCGAGCTATGTTACGAGCTACAATTTTACACGTAGCCCGAATTTAATGGGGCTATTAGTTTTTTATATATAAAATAGGGAGCCCTCTGTCCCTTTAAAAATGCATATGGCTTCCCATGCATGAGCTGTTAGTGACTCCTCTGAAAGGTCAATGCCATGTGAATGTGAATATAAAACTAAAAGTAATATAATATCCATATGTTTAGCCTCCTGGAGATACAACCAAAGCAACATCAATATAAGGCAATACAGGACATAATATTTACTAAAAATATATGGGGTTGTTATTATTTATTTCATTTTACTGCACTTTTTTACAGCATTCATCAATGTATATCCTGATTATTCACTTCGTGTTAGACTGCAGCCTGGATGTGAATCCCTCCTACAGCTTTGCTAATATATTCACCCTGAGTACTTTACTTTTCAACAGTTGTTCATTTCCCAGCCTCATCAAACAAAACCCACCTAATTATCTAAGGCTTTGGTGAGGCAATTGGGTTACTGTGTATTTGCATTGCAAGATATTCTGCACTTGGTGGTTAACGCTTTCCAAGCTTGGCTTGAAATGTAAGCATATTAGTAACTAAACATGGGAGATATGATAACTGTAAGTTTTATAACCCTATAGCAGAAAATGAATCAGATTCATTAAGAGTCTGTAAAAGCTATTTTCTATTTACAACACTATATAAAATTGCAGTTTCAGGTCATTTCTTTGCAGCCTCTCAGAAGCTTAGTAAATGTGGCCCATTGATTAGAAGGGGAAAGGACACTATCCGGTGGCAGATAAAGGTCATGGGATCTCATGGCCTGTGGCCAAAATATTTCTGACCTTTCAGTAAACTAGAGGCTAAAAGTGCAGCCCTCAATACAGATAAGCTGAAGGAATGTTTAATAAGTTTTAGCAAGGTAAGGCCTATGGATTTGTAGATTTCCATCACTAGAAAATAAGCACATTTCATTATAATATTACTTTGGGTATTGAGTTGCTAAATCTCTGGAATGTTGGTTTTTGAAGATAGTTTTCCATTTTAAATGGACAATTTTAGAAGAACTCATGGATACATAAATGGAAAGTCCCACCTAAGCATTGGAGCAGTAACAGGTAATCTAGGCTAGTTCTATATACCTATATAGTATTTATAGTTAAATTTATCTAGCCGTGGTCTTTCATTTAAAATAAATGTAAAGTGCAGAAATGAAAAGTTACACAAGTATTAATTAAAACTAAAGTTGGTTATTTTGAGTGGAAATGTTAGATGAATGAGAAAGTTGGGTATTGTAAGCACAAATTACATGAAAAAAAAAGATATCCTGTTAACTTTATCTCTTGTGATTTATTGTCTCCAAGATTTGAAATAAAGGAACATGATCTGAAAAGAATAGTCCCAAATATTCTATCATGTGTTTCAAAGAGTATGTTTTTGCATGAAAATATGAAATGACAATGACAACCAAATTTTTGTTGCATCCGTAAAAAAAAGCTTCACAGTGTGTTTTTTTGTAATGGCAGTCTTATTGTTGAATAATCTACCTAGGAAAAATATTTTGCCCTACTAAATATTCACTATGCATCAAGTGGACTACAAAGCAGAGCATTGAAGACAACTGTGTCTATTTTTATGGAGACAGTTGACTTCACCATTCTTCACAACTTGTCCCTGAATGAATCCTGATAAAGAAAGATAACTATATGTGCCATGAATTTCCTCCAGTGAAATTTGTGCACAGACAGCAATTTCTTGCAAGTTTCAAGAAGTGGATACATTTTTAAATAAACTCATTGTTCTCTGCTCTCTTTGGCTGGTATATTCTTACAATTGGTTCACTATAGGCATAGGCCAACAAAGCCCAGGCGTTGGACATTTTATTTTGAAGAAGCAACAATTTGCCTCAAGTTGCTGGTTCAGTCCCATTGAATGTGATGACACTTCAGTCTGTAAGTTTAAATACACATTCCATACATTTATAGTGAAATATGTGTGTCATTTGTAGGACGAGTGCCTAGCAGATGGAAAATAGACGTAGCAACTGGAGAATTTGTTGTTCTTTAGTCATTCAGTCATGTCCAACTCTCAGTGACCCTGTGGACAGCAGCACTATGTTTCTAGTTGTGCTAATCCATAATGTATTCTTGCCAAAATACTGGAGTGGTTTGCCAGTTCTTTCTCCAGTGGACTGCAATTTATCTGATCCCTCTGCTATGTATGAATTGCCCATCTTCAGTGGCCCTACATGGTATAGCTCACATTGATTTCTGACCATGGTGATACTATGGAGTTTATTTACTAAAGGGGTAATCAATCTTTACATTTTATCAATTTGTAAGATCGGATCCATAAAGGGACATATAATATGGAAACATCTCACCTCACTATCAAGAAATCTCTTATTTTAGTATACAGTATGTGACAAATTGTGTTTTTATTTTGTAGTATGTAATAATCATATCACTATTATATAGATCTTATGAGAAATATTACAGATTGAAGGCTAATATTTACTATAAATCCTAAAACTCACTAGATTAAGATGCTTTTTATTAACCTTTTGCTTAAAGAAACATGATCCGCTTTGTGGAGAGTTGTTCTGCTAACAGTAATGTTCTGTGAGTGTTTTCATAGATTGTTTGTTCAACTAAACTGCTTGGCTTATTGCAAATAGAAGTGTTCATGCTTATCTTCACACTCACATCAAGGATATAACAAATTCATTTGTTAAGTGACTTCAGCAGACATGGGACTCCAACTTTTTACAAGTGCTGAAATCAATGAGTGGAACAAGAGTCCTCCTTTATTCCTACATTTCCTACAAAAGCAAGTTTGCGATAAAGTTAGCATCTTGAAAAATATATATGTGTGGACCAAGAAGCCACGGTCAAAACCAAACATGGGACAACAGAATGGTTCAAGATCGGAAAAGGTGTGCAACAGTGTTGTATATTGTCACCTTATTTATACGCAGAGTACATCATGCGTAAGGTTGGGCTAAATGAGAAATGTACCTGGCATGCTGTGGTCCATAGGGTCATGGAGAGTCAGATGCAGCTGAACGACTAAACAATAACAACTATATATATGTATATATATACAATTAAGTTGAGAATAATGCTTTTGGTTGTATCTTTAACTTAAAATGAATCTTTAACTTAAATTCAACTCACCATAAAATTTACAGGAGATGGGTATTACTGTATTTGTCAAAATAAACCAAACAAACAAACACTTTAAAATAATGTAAAGCAAAACAAACTGAGCTTCATTGTAATTCTTTTTTAAACACCAAGGATTTCATGTTTGTACCTTCAAACGGCTCTGAAAATCTTTATTTCATGTTATAATTTTATATATTTATTTTTAATAGTTGCAGCTTTGAATTATCTCTTGCTCAACTGGTGGTACAAAAATTCTATCTAAATAAATGTTTATTATGCCCTCTGATTTATTTTTCATATTAGATATGAAAATAGAATGGAGAAAAGTTGGCTTATGTTTCTGTTTAATTCTCTGGCAATGCTGTGTAATTGAAATTCCTAGATACACTGGTGTGATATGTTTTTACAAATTTACTTTTAAACCACTTGATTATTTTCAGTGATGTGTGAAACTATGTAGTCTTCCCAGCAAAAAAAATACATTATTTTGGATTAGTAATATGTCTTGAGTATATCTGTTATTACAGGGACATCTAGTGGTAAGAAAGGGAAAGACAGAGCAAAAGCTGTGAACAATATTACTGTTAGAATAAAATGTATTTTCTTCAGTGACAGCACTGTAAAGGGCAAACAACCTTTAAATATGCAGAGTGCTGAGTCCTCGTTTATTTTCTTTCAAATAAGGTTTTGAATGTCGATAAAACAATGTAATATTTAATTAAATATTAAATTATAAATGTAAATCCTACCATTTAGCATGATCCTTGCTCTTGAGATGTCACCCGATCCCATCATATCCTCAACATTATATCAGGATCTCATCCACAGGTGAGTTTCAAGCCTATGCAATGACATGGAATATGCACAGAAATGTCCATGTATCTGCAGACTAGATGGTGACATGTAAGCCATATAGCCATGGGTGTGTATTAACCTAGGCCCATGAGGCCCAGGCCTAGGGCAGTATATTTTCAAGGGGCATCAATAAGGTTACCTGCAGTTGCTAATGCAAGGCCATGAAATATGCACTGAAATTCCTTATGCAGAGAATATTTTGTCTGTAAGTGTACTTAGCGCTTTTTGACCTACTGTGTATTTACACAGATAAGTGACCCTTATGATTTTTTATATAGGTGTGTGGTAAACTTCAGACAGCAGGAAAGGAAAATTAATATCAATAGGTAAAGAAAATGAGTGACTGTGTCATTGGCGGAGCACAAATCTGAACCAGCTTGCGACAGCATAAATATAAATATGACTTTGCATATAGGCTAGCCTCAAAATATGTATCTGCCTTAAAAGAACTGCAATCAGCTGTTTCCTAATATTGCTAATGAACATGTTGGAGTTGATTGTGTAAGATGTTTTTAACAATAATGGGGAAGAGGACTATTGATGATGTATATTTTGACAACCTGAACATCCCAGAGTTTGACGGCTCCCCTCAGCTGGTCATTTGCTGTTTGAATGGAACTGAAATTATGAAACAGCTGACTACAATATAGTATTTACCCCATCGGGATCTCTACCTTGCCATGGTGAAGGGGCTTGTGTACTTCAATGAAACTGTGAGCTATACCTTGTAGGGTCACCCAAGATGGCAGGTCAAACAAATCTCTATCCACTGGAGAAAGAATTGTCCCACTCCAGTATATTTGCTAAGAAATCTGTATGTATAAGCACAACCAGAGACATAATGATATGGCACTGGAAGATGAGCCGCTCTAGCCATAAAATACCTACCACATTACTGGGGAAGAGCAGAGGGTGAGTAGAACCAGATATAATGAAGTGTTTGGTCCAAAGTTGAAAGGATGCCCTGCTGTGGATGTGTCTGGAAGGTAATGGAAAGTCTGTTGCTACAAAGTACAATTCAGCATTGAAACCTGGGATGTTAGAACTTTGAATAAAGGCAAACTAGATGTGGTGAAACATGAAATGACAAGGTTATACATTGATAACCTGGAAATTGGTGAACTCAAATGGACTGGAATGGGACATTTCATATCAGACAACCACCAGATCTTCTACTCTGGTTAAATGAAGTAGCCCTCGTTATTAATCAAAGTGTGGTCAAAGCAGTGCTTGTTACAACCCAATAAATGATTTAAATTTGAATTCAAGGCAAGACATTTAACATCTCAGTGAACCAAGTCGATTTGCCAACCATGGATGCTACAGAGGCTGAAGTTGTCCAATTCTATACAGATATTCAATACTTCCTAGATATAACTCCAAGGACAGATGGTACTCTCATCATAGGAGATTGTAATGCTAAAGATACCTGGAATAACTGTCAAGTTTGGCCTAGGATTATAGAGGTCCAAACTGACATCAAAGGCATTAACGTTCTTTGTGGTTGGGGAGGGGGGGCCTGATGGCTCCTTCCAGGTTTTGAGTGGGATTCCAGAGAATGTTTGGGCTCACATGGGGTGGTGGGCTAATGTAGTGTGTTAACGTTAGATAGATATTTTATTAATATGCTGTGCAATTGAGCATGCACTGTCATGGTATTATTGTTATATTGCCAACCATTGCCTGGTTGCCTGATCACTAAGTGTAATGGGGTGGATAGGGGGTGGATACCCAATTCTGCATCAGGCATTACCATGGCTCATTATGGCCCTAATTATAATATGAGTGATTTAGTAAATTACATGGAGACCTGAGTACAGCTGATGTGTGATGAACCGTGGTCGATTGCCACTTATTGTGTATCTCATTAGTAAATTCCCCCAACGTTAAAACATTGATGGACTATGCTAAAAGATAGTATTAGTGAAAATAAAATGTGACATTACATTTCAAACTATATTTCTAGTATTAAAGGGTTACTGTGATTCTTATTAAGTTATAGTGCCAGCAGATTCTGTAGCAGTGGGTTCAGTGGATAAAGGGAAAATTAAGTTCCAAATCTTGTATCGTTTACTTAAGAACAGCAAGTCAGAAACATGAGTATGATAAATTGTAGAAAGCTTACATTAAAGGTAGACTGAAAGATACTATGTTCCACTGAACTGTTACATGATACAGAGACAACCTTGAGAATCTATTACACATTAATAATGTGGAAATTTATAAGAATCCTTGGGATACAGCAATTTTTAAGTAAAGACTAATAATTGGCTGAATTACAAGTCTTCTTTACAAATTTGCTTCAGGCTAGGGGAGACACAAACACATTGCGCTGGTGCTATTTCTTTATTATTTTAGTATTTAGTTTCTAAGTTTTCGTTTTCATATTTTGTTACACAGAAACCAACCTCATGAATTTATAAAACATGCTCTTTTAAATATATAAAAAAAACTTTTAAATGTATTTTCAAGCACAATGGAAAAAGTTAATCATAGATAATAACTATAATAAATATTTGCACACTTAGGACTCAGATCTTAGTTTAATAAATATAAACAGGAAATTTGAATGAACACTTACAACTTTCCTAGAGTAAAATGTTTGAAGCTTTGAACTTGCAGGTTTTTGTGATGTAAAGTGGGAATTAAAATAAATCACGTTAGACATTTTTCCAGATTTAATGTGACCTTGCAACCAACAAAATCCATTGAAAAACAAATAGTTAATTATCAGAAGAAAAAAAACAGCACCCTGGTTATATATGTATGCACACCCCTTTATAGTGGAAGCTCTAGCTGAGTACTACATTGTTGCATCTTACTGGGATAGCCATGGTACTTAAGGAGCTGACAAAACAGGTATAGGATTTTATTGTGGAAATGTGCCGATCAGGAGAGGCATATAAAAGAATATCAGAGGCAACGCATGTATGAATACTATCATCAATAAGTGGAGAAATTGTGGCACCACATAGCAACACTCCAAAGACATGACAAGGAGAAAAATTATCTGGGAGGCCACCAAGAGGAATACAGCAACATTAATGTCGACGCGGAGGCTGCACAGGCTCCCTGGGTCAGTCCACAGCGTCTCGTGACCCAGTGTGTGTTGTGTGTGTCTTTTTGTGTTTTTTCCTGTCCTCGCTGTCCGTTTTGTTTTGTCCAGGGGGGGCCTTGTGTGCCTGGGGTTTGGATGCTTTGGAGCTAGAGGCCTTGCTGGCTGATGTTAGGACCCGTGCCTTAAGCCAAGGGGTCAGGTGGGTGCAGGACAGGCTGGGCCCTCCCATGCCTTCTGTAGGAGGCCCCCATTACATTGGACAGGCTCAGCATGCAGTTGCTGGAGGCCTAGACAATATTGGGGGTGCCGTTGGGCTTGTCTCCCTTTCCTTTCATGCACAGCCACTAGACCACCGTCCAGTTGATGGCCAGGCCACGGGTGACAGGGGTAATACGGGGCAGGTTAGCCAGGACCCTTTACCCCTCAGACAAGTGAGAGCCGGGCCCACGGGCGGTGAGGGTGAGGGCCTAGTACTCCGTCCACCACCAGTCATTTTGCCCAAAGGGCTCCGGCCGCGGCAAAGAACAAAGAACACCCCGTTACCACCCCAAAAAGGGGGCGCAGGCGGTCCCCTCTAATCCCAATATTAACAGTGCTTTGGGTGCTTTGCAGGGATGTAGCCGCAGCAGAAAAATGGACATGGGTACCACACGTGAGAGAAGAGACAGAGTGGTCAGAGAGACAAACAGCAAGGACAGCATGGTCATGATCGATGACATGCCCGTAACAGCGGCGGTGGTGAGGCTAGGCCACAGCAAAAAGTGACTATTCCTGACCCACAGGTAGAATTTGCGACGCCCCAAGCAGTTTCAAGGGTACTGGTACAGAGTGCAGAGCCCGCGGCACTAGCCCATTCCAGCCGCGCAAGCTTAGGTGACCAGGACCAGTCCTCAGGGGAGGAACAAACGGTATGGGCACGGGCATGCAGGTCACGGAGAGCTAGTGACTGATCCTCTTGCACCCATAGGTCTGAAAGGCGATCAAGATTGAGGAGCAGGAGATCGTACCGATGCAGCTGTACCTGCGGATCGGAAAAAGGACGGAGCCCACCGAGGGCCAGACGGTCAGAATCCCCTGACGTAGGGACACCCCGTTGGCAGTATCCACTCCGAGGCTCCCAGAAGCAGGTGAGACAGTTGGTGGAGTAGAGGAAGCAGACTGCCACACACTAAAGGGGGAATTTTGGGGTCCCTTAAGGACCTCTTAGCCACACATAACATTGCAGTAACCGAGCAGGAGATGGGTGCGTGGATAGGAGGGTTAGCCAGAGGGGCTTGGTCAGAGCAGTCTGTAGGGATTTTGGGTTACCACTGGCCCACAAGAAAACTGAGGGCCCCACAACAAAATTGACTCCCCTGGGGATTCAGATAGATTCCAAGACAATGGAATGCAGTCTTCCCCTGGAAAAGGTAGTGGACATGAGAGTGGAACTCAGTGCGCTAACAGGTGCGCATAGGGTGACCCTGCGACGGTTACAGTCCATTATGGGAAAGTTAAACTTTGCCTGTAGGATTATTCCTATGGGTAGGGTATTCTGTAGGAGAATGTCACTTGCTACTGCGGGCGTCATTAGGCCGCATCACTTCATAAAAGTGTCCCGGGTCATGCGGGACGACGCACAGGTGTGGTCGGTCTTTCTGGACGATTTCAATGGGTCGGAGATTATTCAGAAAGGGCGTGCTAATAGCGCTGATCTGAAACTGTTTACCGGGGGGTCCGGAGCAGTCGGGTGTGGCACTTATTTTCAAGGAAAATAGTGCACCGCACCATGGCCAGACGAATGGGAGGTGGCAGGTCTTACGAAAAACCTGACATTCCTCGAACTCTTCCCTATAGTAGTTGCGGTGGACTTATGGGGTTCAGAGATTAGAGATCGGCGGGTGTTGTTCCACACGGAAAGTAGGAAAGTTGCACAAGGAGTGAATAACCTCACGGCAACTTCCTACACCTAGTGCTGTGTTGCCTGCGCCAGAACATATGGTTCTAGGCGAGGCAAGTACGGGAGTTAGAGAATGGCATTGCTGATGCCCTTTCTCGGTTTCAGGAAGAACAGTTCAGGGTTCTGCCCCCCCGGGCGAACATGCTGGGGGAGGCCATTCCCGAAGAAATCTGGGAACTTGGAGCTGCCAGGTGACGAGACTCATCAGACAGTCTGTCGCGCCGGCGACGTGGTCCACATATAAACGCGTATGGGCAAAATGAAACGACTTAGTAAGAATGGCTGGTGGGTCGACATCAGAGTATAAGACCCTAGGGATACTGCTTTGGTTTCTGCTGCGGTGTGCCGAGGAGGGCGAGAAAAAAGCAGTAGTTGATAGACAGGTCACGGCCCTGGCCTTCATGTTCAAACTGGCGGGGAAAAGGGACCTTACAAAGGAATTTATAGTGCGCAAGGTGGTGCGCGGCATGTTTAACGGGGATCGCAGGCCAGACACTAGGCGGCCAATCACCTTCTCTTTGTTACTGCGAATGGCACAGGTGTTGGCAGTAAAGTGTAGGACCCCCTTTGAATCTCTGCTTTTCCGTACGGCTTTTTCCCTGGCGTTCTTTGGAGCGTTCCGGATAGGGGAGTTAGTCGCGAACAGTAGATACGGTTCCGGGGGCATACAAGTGGTGGATAACTGCCTCAGGGAAGGCACGGTGGTGGTATGGCTCCGGAGGTCTAAGACCAACCAGCGGGGTAAAGGTAAAGAGGTGGTGTTGCACCGCGTAGGCATGGAGTGTTGCCCCTACGGGTGTATGGTGGAATACCTTGGTCATCGACCGGTGGGACGGTGTTTGCTGTTAATCCATGCCGACGGGATTGCGTTATCCCGGTACCAGTTCGACAGGATGCTAAAAGTTGCACTACACAGTTTGGGCTTGGAGCAGGCAGAGTTCGGAACACACTTGTTCAGAATAGGGGCTGCTACCGAAGCAGCTAGGTTAGGCTTACCCGACGCAGCGGTCAAGCGGATTGGTTGATGGGAGTCAGAACGTTTTCGGTCTCATGTACGGCCTAAGGCAGTAGTCTTATGTATGTTGCTTTCTGCTTTCAGGAGGACAGAAGCAACTGTGGATTGTGGGTCACTCGTACGTGTACTGGGCCCACAGGTTGGCCGCAGTTACAAAGGGAAGGACACAAATGGGTTTTCCTGATACGGACTTACACGTGCGGTGGCTCGTTTTGGATAAATCGAGGCAGAAGATTAACCAGCAGCTGTCAAGTTTCGTCCGGAAGTTGGGTTTCATTGCCATTAGATACAAAGAATTCGAGCCGGCCGGTACTGATGATTTTTTCGGGAAAGACAAGGTACACCTCACGGAAATGGGGCTGGAGTTAGTTCCGTTGGAGTTTAGGGAGAGCGCTGTTCGGGCCTTGGCTTTGATGGAAAGCAAGGGGGGATTGCAGTCTCGGGAGGAGTCCCTCGCGTGCTCTGTGGCGGGAGGTGAGTTGCCCGGCCCACTGGCCTAAGTGGGCGTGTCCCTACCTCACAGAGCGTGCTTAAGATAAGCATTGGGGCTTTGGGCAGGGCCCAAGGCGTGAGGTTACTATCCGTGGCCGGGCTCCTCCCCCTATAGTTTAATATGTTAATATGTTAATATGGATAATATATGCAAGTTTTTAAGTTATGTTAATTGGTTAAATTATAATAAAGCTGTGGCCCGTGTTTTCTCCCAAACAATCGGTGTGGTGTCAATCATTTTAAGATAAGCCTAAATGGATCATGCTTGGGTCAAGGAACTGCAGGAGATGTTTGGCAGTTACTGAACACTTTTTGCAAATGATAGCAATGTCCCATATTTTGCACATGCTGATCTATGTGTTAGGGTGGTAAGACAGAAGTTATTACTCAAAAACATCCAAGCTTGTCCAGGTTTTGCAAATACATGATAGTTTCTCTTAAATTTGAAAAATTATAGAAGTTATGGGGATGTTGCATGACATGATTATATAAAGAAATTGTATAAATATACATGGTCATTTCAGTCTTCTAATTTCATATAAATTATTATTATTATTATTATTATAGTTTCTTTATAACGCGCCGACATATTCCGTAGCGCTGTTCATAAATTAAGTGCAGACAAGGATAAATACAGATTAACATTTAGCAAAGGAACACAATTAATCTAACTGAATAAGCATGACAGTGTGTCATTCCACTGGAGTAGTGATGTCCCAAACAGTTCACCGGAGAAGTATTCGCGGCGATTTTTGCATGTTCGCGTTCGCAACGAACGGCGAACACATGCGCTTTTTGGTCCGCCCCCTATTCTTTATCATTGAGGAAACTTTGACCCTGCACCTTACAGTCAGCAGACACATTCCAGCCAATCAGCAGCATACACTCCCTTCCAGGGCCTTCCATCTGAAGGACAGCCTCCATTTTAGAATCATTCTGAAGCTACATTCGTTGAGAGAGGACATATATTTTACCTGCTGCTGATTTAATAGGGAAAAAGATAGCCAGGCTGTGTATTTAGCTTTCACTACACACCTGAAGGACTCATTTAATATCTGCTGCAAGGACAGTAGCCCAAAAAGCCCTTTATTTTATTTTATTACTTTTTTTCTGTGTAATCTAATTGCATATGCCTGCCTGCTAGCGTGTGTGTGAGGCCTATTGCATCTACTCTGCCAACTTTTGCCAGTGCACAGTGACACTCATATCTAGTGCAACCGTAGTGTACAGTGACATAAAACAACCCTTTTTTGACTGTAATCGATTGAATATCAGTTGCCTGCCTACAGGCGTGTGTGTGAGGCCTATTGCATCTACTCTGCCAACTTTTGCCAGTGCACAGTGACACTCATATCTGGTGCAACCGTAGTGTACAGTAACATAAAACAACCATTTTTGACTGTAATCGATTGAATATCAGTTGCCTGCCTACAGGCGTGTGTGTGAGGCCTATTGCATCTACTTTGCCAACTTTTGCCAGTGCACAGTGACACTCATATCTAGTGCAACCGTAGTGTACAGTGACATAAAACAACCCTTTTTTGACTGTAATCGATTGAATATCAGTTGCCTGCCTACAGGCGTGTGTGTGAGGCCTATTGCATCTACTCTGCCAACTTTTGCCAGTGCACAGTGACACTCATATCTGGTGCAACCGTAGTGTACAGTGACATAAAACAACCCTTTTTTGACTGTAATCGATTGAATATCAGTTGCCTGCCTGCTAGCGTGTGTGTGAGGCCTATTGCATCTACTCTGCCAACTTTTGCCAGTGCACAGTGACACTCATATCTAGTGCAACCGTAGTGTACAGTGACATAAAACAACCCTTTTTTGACTGTAATCGATTGAATATCAGTTGCCTGCCTACAGGCGTGTGTGTGAGGCCTATTGCATCTACTCTGCCAACTTTTGCCAGTGCACAGTGACACTCATATCTGGTGCAACCGTAGTGTACAGTAACATAAAACAACCATTTTTGACTGTAATCGATTGAATATCAGTTGCCTGCCTACAGGCGTGTGTGTGAGGCCTATTGCATCTACTTTGCCAACTTTTGCCAGTGCACAGTGACACTCATATCTAGTGCAACCGTAGTGTACAGTGACATAAAACAACCCTTTTTTGACTGTAATCGATTGAATAACAGTTGCCTGCCTACAGGCGTGTGTGTGAAGCCTATTGCATCTACTCTGCCAACTTTTGCCAGTGCACAGTGACACTCATATCTAGTGCAACCGTAGTGTACAGTGAAATAAAAGGACCCTTTTTTGACTGTAATCGATTGAATATCAGTTGCCTGCCTACAGGCGTGTGTGTGTGAGGCCTATTGCATCTACTCTGCCAACTTTTGCCAGTGCACCGTGACACTCATATCTGGTGCAACCGTAGTGTACAGTGACATAAAACAACCCTTTTTTGACTGTAATCGATTGAATATCAGTTGCCTGCCTACAGGCGTGTGTGTGAGGCCTATTGCATCTACTTTACCAACTTTTGCCAGTGCACAGTGACACTCATATCTAGTGCAACCATAGTGTAGAGTGACATAAAACAACCCTTTTTGACTGTAATCGATTGAATATCAGTTGCCTGCCTACAGGCGTGTGTGTGAGGCCTATTGCATCTACTCTGCCAACTTTTGCCAGTGCACAGTGACACTCACATCTGGTGCAACCATTATGTACAGTGACATAAAAGAACCCTTTTTTGACTGTAATCGATTGAATATCAGTTGCCTGCCTACAGGCATGTGTGTGAGGCCTACAGCGCCTACTCTGCCAACTTTTGCCAGTGCACAGTGACACTCATATCTGGTGTCACAGTAGCTTGCACGCATAGTACCACTAATCGTAAAAAAAAATGACAGGCAGAGGCAGGCCACCCCGCAGGGCCCTAGAATAATGCCCAGTTTTCAGAGGCAACGTACCCTGAACTTGAACAGTTCTGAGGACATGGTTGACTGGCTAACACAGGACACTTAATCTTCTACAGCTTCCGCTCGGAACCTAGATGCACAATCCTCCTCCAGCTTAGCTTCAGGCACCTCTCCAGTTACTACTCGCCCGCCTGCTGCCACCAGCAACACTAGCACCACAGCCGCTTCACTTGATCCGTCAGCAGAGTTATTTACCCATCCGTTGGAAGAAATGAGTGATGCACAAACATTAGTGCCAGAGGATGTAGATAACAGGGATATGTCCCAGTCAGGCAGCATTACACACATGGACGTACGGTTTGATGATGATGATGATGTTGTACCCGTTTCTGCTTCCTTTGTTGAGTTGTCAGATACAAGTGAAGCGGTTGATGATGACGATGCGTCCGTGGATGTCACGTGGGTGCCTGCTAGAAGAGAAGAAGAACAGGAGGAAAGTTCAGATGGAGAGACAGAGAGGAGTAGGAAACGAGTTGGAAGCAGCGGGAGGTCGTCGAAAGTAGCTAGTGGCACAGTCAGACAGCATGCATCGGCACCAGGGGTCAGCCAGACAGCACGCCAGTCAACGCATGCTGTTGCCACTACCAGAATGCCGTTATTGCAGAGCTCAGCAGTGTGGCAATTTTTTTAGTGTGTCTGCCTGTGACAACAGCGATGCCATTTGCAACCTGTGCGAAAAGAAACTGAGTCGTGGGAAGTCCAACACCCACCTAGGTACAACTTATTTGCGAAGGCACATGATGTCACATCACAAACGCCTATGGGATCAACACATGAGTACAAGCAGCACACAAAGTCAAAGCCGCCATCCTCCTCCTGGTCCAGCATCTTGAGCCACGTCAACCACTGCTGCCCTGCTTGCCCCCTCTCAACCATCCGCCACTCCGTGTCTTGCCCTGAGCAGTCCCTGCTCATCTGCCCACAGTCAGGTATTTGTCAAGGACATGTTTGAGCGCAAGAAGCCAATGTCACAAAGTCACCCCCTTGCCCGGCAACTGACAGCTGGCTTGTCTGAACTCTTAGCCCACCAGCTTTTAACATACAAGCTGGTGGAGTCTGAGGCGTTCAAAAAATTTATAGCTATTCGGACACCGCAGTGGAAGGTACCCGGCGGAAATTTCTTTGCCCAAAAGGCAATCCCCAACCTGTACTCGATTGTGCAAAAGGAAGTAATGGCATCTCTGGCACACAGTGTTGGGGCAAGGGTCCATCTGACCACGGATACCTGGTCTGCAAAGCATGGTCAGGGCAGGTATATCACCTACACTGCGCATTGGGTAAACCTGGTGACGGCTGCCAAGCATGGAATACGTGGCTCTGCAGAGGAGTTGGTGACACAGCCACGACTTGCAGGCAGGCCTGCTGCCACCTCCTCTACTCCTCCTACTCCATCCTCTTCCATAACTTCCTCAGCTGAGTCCTCTCCTGCTGCTGCTATGTCTTGCTCCACATCAACGGCACCCCTCCAGCTCCACAGGTACTATTCCACATCCCGGATACGGCAGTGTCACGACGTCTTGGGGTTGACTTCCCTGAAAGCAGAGAGTCACACCGGACCAGCACTCCTGTCCGCCCTGAACGCACAGGTGGATCAGTGGCTTAACTCCGCACCAACTGGAGATCGGCAAAGTGGTTTGTGACAACGGAAGAAATTTGTTGGCGGCATTGAATTTGGGCAAGTTGACACATGTGCCGTGCATGGCACGTGTGTAATCTGATTGTACAACGCTTTGTGCATAAGCACCCAGGCTTACAGGATGTCCTGAAGCAGGCCAGGAAGGTGTGTGGCCATTTCAGGCGTTCCTACATGGCCATGGCGCATTTTACAGATATCCAGCGGCGAAACAACATGCCAGTGAGGCGCTTGATTTTCGACAGCCCGACACGTTGGAATTCAACACTCCTAATGTTCGAACGCCTGCTCCAACAAGAAAAGGCCGTTAAAGAGTATTTGTATGACCGGGGTACTAGGACAGCCTCTGCGGAGCTGTGGATTTTTTTGCCATGTTACTGGACGCTCATGCGCAATGCCTGTAGGCTTATGCGTCCTTTTGAGGAGGTGACAAACCTGGTCAGTCGCACCCAGGGCACCATCAGCGACATCATACCATTTGTTTTCTTCCTGGAGCGTGCCCTGCGAAGAGTGCTGGATCAGGCCGTACATGAGCTTGAAGAGGAAGAGTTGTGGTCACCATCACCGCCAGAAACAGCCTTATCAGCATTGCTTGCTGGACCTGCGGCAACGCTGGAAGAGGATTGTGAGGAAGAGGAGTCAGAGGAGGAATGTGGCTTTGAGGAGGAGGAAGACCAACCACAACAGGCATCCCAGGGTGCTCGTTGTCACCTATCTGGTACCAGTGGTGTTGTACATGGCTGGGGGGAAGAACATACCTTCAGTGAGATCTCTGAGGATGAGGAACGGGACATGACTAGCTCGGCATCCAACCTTGTGCAAATGGGGTCTTTCATGCTGTCGTGCCTGTTGAGGGACCCTCGTATAAAAAGGATGAAGGAGAACGACCTGTACTGGGTGTCCACGCTACTAGACCCCCGGTATAATCAGAAAGTGCCTGAAATGTTACCGAATTACCACAAGTCAGAAAGGATGCAGCACTTCCAAAATAAATTAAAAAGTATGCTTTACACAGCACAACGGCAATCTAACAGCTGAAGAGGTGAACATAATCCTCCTCCTCCCATGACCATGCCGGCAAGGAGAGGACGCTTTACAGACGTGTTGTTGATGGAGGACATGCAGAGCTTTTTAAGTCCTATGCATCGCCACAGCCCTTCGGGGTCCACCCTCAGAGAACGAATCAACCGTCAGGTAACAGACTACCTCGCCTTAACTGCAGATATCGACACTATGAGGAGCGATGAACCCCTTGACTTCTGGGTGTGCACGCTTGCCCTGTGGCCTGAGCTATCCCAATTTGCCATAGAACTTCTGTCCTGCCCCGCTTCAAGTGTCCTGTCAGAAAGGACCTTCAGTGCAGCAGGAGGTTTTGTCACTGAGAAGAGAAGTCGCCTAGGTCAAAAAAGTCTAGATTACCTCACCTTTATTAAGATGAATGAGGGATGGATCCCGAAGGGACTGACAGTGGGCGATACATTCGAGTAAAAAAGGCCTGGTAGATTAACTGCCTTGAGCTAATAATGGTCCACACGCTGCTGTATTTTATCCCTGAATGCCGGATGACTTGCGTGACTTATCCGCCACCAACTAGCGTTCAAGACGCAATGTTTTAGGGCACTTTCTGCCTGGCAAACTAACATCAATTTTTCTGGTCGCTGCAACAGTACCTAATTTTTGCATTTAAATTATTTTATTTTAGAAGGCGTACAGCATGTAATGAAAAATAAAGCATTTTTGAACAGTCGTGCATAACAGTTGTGCAAAAATACATATTTACAATAAAGACATTTTGTGAAAGTTAGCTGGCTATTCCTTCATATTTTTACTTTTTAGGTTAATAATTTTTCTTATTTTTTACTGTGATTGCAATTTAAGAGATACCTAAAACATGGTAAAACAGACAATAGTAAAGAGTATATCTGCAGGAAACACCAAAGTCCTATTAGCTATCATCCCTCCAGCAGTATTAGCTTATTATTTACAATATCTAACCTGGGCCATCACCCTTGGGTTACCCTAGGGCAGGCTTCAGTAAGGAACCTCTCCTTTCATGGGATGATTTTGCTGCCGGTTGCTTCTGAAGGGTCTCCAGGGCTCCCCCACTCTGGTCCTTCCCCCAGTGTCGCTTCAACCAGTAACAAATGTTTTATATTTGTAAAGCGACCCAATAATCCCCCTTGATAGAGGTTTATCTTTACAAATTTTGGAGAACCAATTTAAGACCGGTGTCCCCTGTTTCTGGGTCAGGGAGTGTGTGAAATGCCTCAGCCTACAGTAATTGTAATGTTCTGACAGCGGTAGCTCATGCTTGTCCCTCAGTTCCTCGTTGGTGAGCACCAGTCTCCCAGTCTATCTAGTTTCCTTGACCTCCACCAGTGTTGTGATGTTGTGCTCATGTGTTTTGGGGCCTGAGGATGGTCAAGAATTGGGGTCATTTGGGTGGATCCAGGGAACAAACATGTGTGTTTCTTGGCCTATTTCCAGTATGATAGTGAGTGTCTGATTAGGGGGTTTGGCGAGTTTTTAAGGCTCTGAGGCAATTCTGATAGCCAAGCCACCTTGTCCCAGGTTAAGGGCCTTAAAGTGTGGTTCTCTAAATACACACAGGCCGGTTGATGACAAATAGAATGGGCTATTGGGAGGAAAGATAGGTGACGTAACAGGTATTAAACTGATAGGAATGAATAGTACAACTTAATATACCACTCCTATCTGGTGGCACCTTAGATTGCACGCGCAGTGCCCCAAATTTGAAGTGGGAGGACCGACCAAGCATCTTTTTCCATCTCCCTGTTCCAAAAATCCATGCCATATACACGTCCCCTGATAGGTGACGTAACAGGCATTAAACTGATAGGAATGAATAGTACAACATAATACACCACTCCTATCTGGTGGCACCTTAGATGGCACGCGCAGTGCCCCAAATTCGAAGTGGGAGGACCGACCAAGCATCTTTTTCCATCTCCCTGTTCCAAAAATCCCTGCCATATACACGTCCCCTGATAGGTGACATAACAGGTATTAAACTGATAGGAATGAGTAGTACAACTTAATACACCACTCCTATCTGGTGGCACCTTAGATTGCACGCGCAGTGCCCCAAATTCAAAGTGGGAGGACCGACCAAGCATCTTTTTCCATCTCCCTGTTCCAAAAATCCATGCCACATACACGTCCCCTGATAGGAGACGTAACATGTATTAAACTGATAGGAATGAATAGTACAACTTAATACACCATTCCTATCTGGTGGCACCTTAGATTGCACGTGCAGTGCCCCAAATTCGAAGTAGGAGGTCCGACCAAGCATCTTTTTGCATCTCCCTGTTCCAAAAATCCATGCCATATACACGTCCCCTAATAGTGGACGTAACAGGGATTAAACTGATAGGAATAGTACTACTTAACAGTACACACCTTATAATAACGCAGACAGAGGCAACGCAGGGAGAGGAGTCTGAAGAAGAGGAGTCAAAGGAGGAAGGTGGCTTTGAGGAGGTGGAAGACCAAACACAGCAGGCGTCCCAGGGGGCTTGTTGTCACCTTTCGGGACCCTTGGTGGCTGGGTGGAGGAAGAGACCTTCAATGACATCAGTGAGGACAAGGAACGGGACATGGCTAGCTTGGTATCCAACCTTGTGTAAATGCGGAGTTTGCGGTTGTGCAAAGGGACTGTTTGCCGTTGTTTGCGGTGCATTAAACGGGGAGATTGGTCTGTTACTGTGAAGCGGGTGTAACCCTTACCTGATGATTTAAAGCATGTTATTCCAAACAATTTAGGAATGTTAGGAAATTTATATCCCTTTATGGCTTAAAACCAGACTCTGCATCAACTATGTAATTTTCCGTGGGAGTTTTGCCTGGATCCCCCTCCTGCATGCCACAGTCCAGGTGTTAGTCCCCTTGAAACAACTTTCCCATCACGATTGTGGCCAGAAAGACTCCCTGTGGGTTTTGAAATTCGCCTGCCCATTGAAGTCTATGGCGGTTCGCCGATGTTCATACGTTCGCAAACATTTGATGGAATTCGCGTCCGCGGTTCGCGAACCGAAAATTTGATGTTCGCGACATCACTACACTGGAGTTTTTAGAAAATTTTAAAACATATTAAAATTCAACTTTAATGCTATTCAAAAGCCTAATATGTACATATCTCTTTTATATTTTATATTTATATCTCTATTATATTAATATGTCCATTACTGTTTCAATAAAAAATACCAGCATACACAATAAAAACGCACACTTACCATTTTACAATATAAAATGCTGCAGAACGCAATTAATAATTAACAATGGTCTGCACAAAATATGTATATGTTTATTATAATATTATTGTGATCATTAATAGCTTTCACATTTTTGTAGATTGAAAGTGAACAACTTAAACTGAATTAAATGTTTGTTAACATTAAATGTCCAGATGATTATGTCCTTCAGAAATTATGTGCATATATTATATTATTATATATTAATTACAAAGGCAAACAGAAAAAAAATCCTTCCAGACCCCAAATACTGGCAATCGGATTCCTCCCTGGATCAATTCTCCCTCTCTATTTATCCAGGATAGCCCTGAATGACCTTTTTATTCAAAAGTATATCCAATCCCCTTTTAAAGTTATCTATCGATTCTGCTGTCACCACCCCTTTTGATAGAAAATTCCACAGATTAATCACCCTTACTGTAAAGGAAGCCTTTTCTATTTTTAAGGTGGAATCTTTTTACTTCTAACCTCAAAGGGTGTCCTCTTGTCTGTTGAAAACCTCTTGGCACTAAAAGTTCACTTAACAAAGCCTTGTATTTACCCTCAATATATTTATATAAGGTAATCATATCCCCTCTTAGATGCCTTTTTCTAGAGAAAATACATTTATTTTGGTTAGTCTTTCTTCATATATTAGCCCCTCTATTCCCCTTATTAGTTTTGTTGCCCTTCTTTGTGCTTTTTCCAGCTCAAAAAGGCCCTTTTTATGAAGTGCTGTCCAACATTGTACCTTATTTAAATGAGGACATATTACAGGTTTGTATAGTGGCAGAATTATATTTGCTTATCTTTCTTCTATACCCTTCTTAATACATAATACATGCTAATATTTTATTTGCCTTTGCAGCTGCAGCTTGGCATTGAGCACTGTTACCTAGGTGGCTGTCCACAAGCACTCCCAAATGCCTTTCAATATCCGATACCCCGGGATTTGCTAGTATAGTATAGTATTTGAGGTTGAATAAAGACTGTTAGTCCATCAAGCTCAACCTTTTTAGATCTCTTTTGATCTTTTTAATATGTGGACTATTTGTTATTAATTGTTAATTAATAACATTAAGATTCTAAATTGCATGGCTATTTTTCATTCTTAGGTGCATAACTTTACATTTATTCATATTAAATATCTTCTGCCATTTAATTGCCCATTTCTCTAATTTATGCAAATCCCTCTGGAGGGAAAGTACATCATTTCCTGAGTCAACAGAACTTAGTGTCATCAGCAAAAATTGAGACAATACTTTCCAGTCCTACTTCTAAGTCATTAATGAATATGTTAAAAAGGAGAGGACCTAATACTTAATCCTGAGGAACCCCACTTACCACATTAGTCCAATCTGAGTATGTTCCATTTACAACAACCCTTTGCTTCCTGTCTTTTAGTCAGCTCTCAATCCAGGAGCAGATATTTACTGCAATTCCTGTATCCTGTAGTTTGCACAAAAGTCTTCCATGTGGCACTGTATCAAAAGCCTTTGTAAAATCCAAAAAGACTCCATCCACTTAGTTGCCTTGATCCAAGTTCCTACCAGCCTCCTCATAGAAACTAATTAGGTTTGTTTGACATGACCTTTTCCTCATAAATCCATGTTTACTCCTACTTATAATCCTGTTTAAATAGATATGTTCTTGTATACTATCCCTTATTATCCCTTCTAAAAGCTTTCGCACTACATAAGTAAGGGGTTACAGGTCTATAATTCCCTGGATTTGCATTTGCTCCCTTCTTAAATATAGGTATCACCTCTGCTTTTCGCCAGTCATCTGGTAGCGATCCTGTGAGTGAGTCTTGAAAAGTTGCATATAATGGTTTGTCTATTACAGAGCCCAGTTCCTTCAGTGCCCTTGGATGTATTCCATCCGGACCTGGGGCTTTGTTAACATTTCTTTTTCCAACCTCTTTTGGATTTCTTACTGCGTTAATTAATTATTTGGTGAAGGTAGTGTAGCCTCATTTTGTTACAGTGTCCCAACCACTGGTACCTTCCTTGTGTGTACAGAAGAAAATAACTTGTTTATCTCATCTCACTTTTCCTGTTCACTAATTATCAAACAGCCTATTTGCAACTAACTTTTCATTTTCTATTTTAGCCAGTCAAATAGCACTTTTGCAAGCCTTAATGATTTCCTTGTGTGCATGTAAAGCAATCTCTATTCCCTTTTTTACCTGTCAGTTCTTTGTCTCAGTCTATACGTTGTATAGCTGCCCTTAGACCAGGGGTGGGCAAGTTCGGGCCTGGAGGGCGACACACAAGCCTGGATTTGAATATATCCTTTCTGTGCACAGGTAAGTCAATCAGGATGACTGAAGAAGTGATTGACTCACCTGTGTACAGCAGAGATATCATCAAATCTAGGCATGTGTGTGGCCCTCAAGGACCGAACATGCCTACCCCTGGTCTAAGGGCAGCTATACATCGTATAGACTAGGACAAAGAACTGACAGGTAAAAAGGGAACAGAGATTGCTTTACATAAGTACAGAAAAAGCAGCAAGGCTTGCAAAAGAGCTATTGGCTAAAATAGAAAATGAAAAGTTAGCCTTAGACCATTAAAATCTGCCATGTTAAAAGTAAGAGATTTGTTGGTCCCTTACAACTTTGTTTTATTTAATTAAATCTTAAATGAGACTGTGTTGTGATCACTGTTTCCCAAAGGTTGCCCTGTTTCAACATTTGATACTTAGCAATATTATTTGTGATGACTAAATCCAAGATAACCTAGTTTCTAGTAGATTCCTGTATAACCTAGCCCAACCTGACATGGCCTGCCACAGATCTCTTTTGGCCCCCGCAGGGCCCCCACGGTCCCCTGTGCCACCTCCCAGCCCCTTCACCCTTCTGCAGCCTTCCCGAATCTGTATCTGCATGTAACTGCAAATGTGCATCCTATGCCTTTAAGTGTAATGTGCATCCACTGCCTGTAAATGACAATCTGCAGCATGTTTCTGCAGGAGCCCATGTGCAACCTGTGCCTGTAAGTGTTAATGTGCAATCTGTGCCTGTAAGAGCCAATCTGCAGCCGGTGTCTGTAAGAGCCAATGTGCAGCCTGTGCCTGTAAGAGCAAATGTAAAGCTTGCATCTGTAAGAGCCTATGTACAGCCTGTGTCTGTAAGAGCCAATCTGCAGCATGCATCTGCAAGAGCCAATGTGCATCCTGTGCCTGCAAGTGCCATGATGCATCATCTGTCTGTGAGAGCCAATCTGCAGCCTGTGCTTGTTAGAGCCAATGTGTAACTTGTGTCTATACGTGTCAATGTGCATTCTCTATCTGTAAAAAAACAATCTGCAGTCTTTGTCTGTAAGAGCCAATGTGCAGCCTGTGTTTATAAGAGCCAATGTGCCTCTTGTGCCTGTAAGAGCCAATGTGCACCCTATGCCTGTAAGAATCAATCTGCTAATGTGCATCCCATGCCTGTAAGAGCCAATTTGCATCATATGCCTGTAAGTGCCAATGTGCATCCTGTGCCTGTAAGTATCAATGTGCCTCATGTGCTTATAAGAGCCAATATGCAGCCTGGGTCTGTAAGAGCCAATTACAGACTGCATCTGCAATAGCCAGTGTGCATCCTGTGCCTGCAAGTGCCAATGTGCTTCCTCTATCCGTAAGAGTCAATCTGCAGTCTGTGTCTATAAGAGCTAATGTGCAGCCTGTGCCTATAAGAGCCAATGTACAACCTGTGTCTGAAAGTACCAATGTGCATCCTATGACTCTAAAAGCCAATCTGCATCCTGTGCCTGTAAGTGCCAATGTGCATCCAGTGCCCGTAAGAGCCAAAGTGTAGCCTATCTGTGTCTGTAAGTGCCAATCTGCAGCCTGTGTCTTTAGAAGGCAATGTGCAGCCTGCATCTTTAATAGCCCAAGTGCATCCTGTGTATGTAAGAGCCCAAGCCTGTCTGTGCCTGTAAGTGCCAATGTACAGCCTGTGTCTGCAGGAGCCAATCTGCAGCCTATGGATGTAAGAACCAATGTGCATCCTGTGCCTGTAAGAGCCAATGTGCAGCCAGTTCAAAATAAAATGTAAAAAATCAGGGGTTTGCAATGTATTAAACAGGTTACATTTTTTTAACACCTGGCCGTTCATGCACTAACTTTGCCACTGGTCTTAACATATAGACAAATTCATCCCCTTCTTCTACCATTGTCCTTTTCTTTCCTAAATAGGTTATAACCATCCAAATCAACTGTGTAATCATGAGAGTCATCCCACCATGCTTCAGTAATGCCTATTAAGTCCCATTACTCATTTGCTGCTAATAATTCCAACCCACCCGTTTTCCCTGACAAGCTTCTGGCATTAGCAAGGATACACTTTATGTTGCTATGACTGCAGCTTTGAAGTGCTTTCCACTGCATTTAAGTTGCTCACAATACCTCCTTATATATAAATATAGACTATACATATCCCTCCCCTTCCTCCTCCCCCAAGGAGTAGTTAATTAATTCATTATCCCACTACACTTTTTACCCCATTACTTCCATCTAGCCCCTCCCCCACCTACTAGTTTAAAAACTCCCCTATTCATTAAGGTGCAGTCCATCCCTAATATAGAGATTGTACCCACGTGAGAAGTCAGCCCAGTGCTCTAAACACGTCCTTAGTGCACCACCTTTTTAACCTTGCATTAACCTCCCTAAGCTCCTTTTGTTTTCCTGGCTAGCATGTGGCACTGGTAGTATCTCAGAAAATACTATCTTGGAGGTCCTTGCATTCAGCTTATTACCTAGTTCTACAAAATCACTCTTTAGGACACTCCATTTTCCACTAACTTTGCTGCAATTCTCCTCTCCAGTTCTCCAATTTGAGCTTCCAGAGAGGCAACATGCTCACACCTGCCACAGAGGTATGGACTCTGGATCAGCAGTTCCAGCAGTGCATACATATGACATGATGTACACTGAGTGAGGTCACCACTGAAGTGAATCATGATTGCCAACTCCAAAATACAGTGAAAAAAAAACAAATCGATATATTTGTATAAATCTTATTGTACACTATCTTAATATGAAAAACCTTTTTTATCCATCTCCTTTCTTCCTCTTTTACCTTTCCTTCTGCTTTCTTCCCTTGTCTGCGCTACAATTTTCCCCCTTTTATTTGAACTCACTACTTTAAAAAAAAAAATCACACTTATTCTATAACTGCACTATTAGTAGAACTGTTCACAAGCAGACAACACCACAGCCCCTCTCACCTGCACAGGTACACAAACACCCTTTACTGTTCAGAAGTAAATCACAGAACAGATGCAAATGATATATATTTTTTTCAAAATATATTAAGACAAGTAAATAACCGTAAAACTAAAACAAGAGACCATGGGCTTATTTTGTTTTTATGCAGCCTTAGGCTGTGTTTGTCTCCCATGCTCCTCTTGCAGCTTCTCCTTCCCCTTCCTATATCTCAGAGTATAAGTTTACATGTGTTTATGTATATATATGGCACACCAGAAAGAAATGTACTTACCTATCACTGCACATAGACATTTCTGTTCACATACAAGCATATTTCAATGTACTGCACTGCATCTTCAGTCTTCCTGCTGCCCCCTGAAAATGTGCTGCCCTAGGCCTGGGCCTCATGGACCTAGACAGAAGCACACCCCTACGGCTGAGTGCCATAAGTAAAAAAAAAAAAAAAAAAAAGCACTTGGTTGCTGGAAGACAGTGTATTTGCTCTAAAAAGGAGGCATAAGTTATGTCAAATATGTGTACCCATTACGAACCCCTTGCAAGTTGGTGCCCTGGCTGGCCACATATAGGGCCTCATTCAATTGCGATATGGCCAATTGAATAGGGCTCTATATAAGCACATAGCATATTTTTTTTTACAGGAGTTTTTAGTTAGTGAACTTCTATCCATAATGCAAGGTCTTCACTAACTAAAAACTCCTGTAAAAAAATATGCTCTGTGTTTATGTAGAGCCCTATTCAATTGGCCAAATTGCAAAATAATGAGGCCCTAGAACAAAGGTTGTCACCAATTTGCTGTGCCATGAAAACTATAGAAGTGCACTTAAAGCAAATTGTCCTAATTTTGAATTCTCCCTATAAGTGACAAAGTAGAGGGCAACTGGGAACGCTGTTCCTCCACAATTTTAATAATGGACGAGAGTTCCTTTTATATTTGTCTCATTCGAGAATGTGCAATTATGTCCTTTTCTTTATTGATTTAACAGTCTGGTTAATTGAATAAAGGGGAATGCACTGAAGTCAGTTTTATAAGGAATTAATAGAATTTGAGGGAAATGTGAAGAGAATGTGATTTATGGGAAAACATAATTTGAAAAGAATGGACTTGAAGATAGCAGCTGAATGATATGGGAAATTAAGATAAAGGGAGAGTGTCTACATTTGTGAGTATTTTTTTGCATATTAGTGAAAAACCACACTGATTTGAATATAGTAAATATGATATTTTTATGGTAAAAAATATTGCGTGTGACACTGGGAATTTTGTAACTCATTGGAGGGAGTAATGTTACTCACAAGTTTGCCTTCAAGTGCTTTTCTAATTTGAACATTTACCATTTGAATTTACCATTTGAATACGTATTACCATTTTAGGGCACCATTCAATTGAGAAATTGCAAGTTACTGGAGCCCGTAAGGTAGGCCGTAAACTAATTTACTATTCTGAGACCCACAAAGGGGTTAAAGACATATCCGTAGCACTGTAAATGCAAATAAAAAATCAATACTGCACTGTAAATTACGGGGAAAGCGATGAGAGACATTCGAAATAATTGGAAAATAGTCAAGCTCGCAAATCAGCAATACAAATTTAATAATTTTTATGTTTCATTTCGGGGTTATATTGATCTGTAGAATCAATGAGTTAATACATATCAGGCCACCCACATGGACTAGAACAGTATTGGCATTCATTTTTATCATTTTGTATTTTGCAGGTTTGCGAGTCCTATCACATATCGGACCTCTAAACGCTAATTGATTGACATGTAAATTCCACCTTATATTGCCGTAATGATGATGGTCTTATTTTCTTTTGGCTGTTTCTAAATTGGTAGTTACGGCCTTGCTTAATTGAACATGTTCACTCTCTGAAATGCTACAGACAAGTGCATGGTTTATGGTTTCGGCTTTCTGCCTGTAACTTGCCGGCTTGTTCGATTGAATCACTCCATAATTGTAACAGAGTTCAAGCCCGCAGAAATACGGCCTGTATACCGTGAGTTGCAGCCTTGCAATTGAAGGAGGCTCTTAGGGCCTCATTTAAATGTGATTTGGTCAATTGAATAGGGCTCTATATAAGTACATAGCATATTTTTTTACAGAAGTTTTTAGTTAGTAAACTATCCAAAAGCAAGGTATTCACTAACTTCTGTAGAAAAATATGCTATGTGCTCATATAGAGCCCTATTCAGTTGGCCAAATTGTATTAGAATGAGGCCCTTAGTATTTACCTTGGCCCTCATTCAATTGCAATTTTGCCAATTGAATAGGGCTCTAAATTAGCACATAACATATTTTTTTGACAGAAGTTTTTAGTTAGTGAAGACCTTGCTTTTGGATAGAAGTTCATTAACTAAAAAGTTCTTTAAAAAAGTATTCTATGTGCTTATATAGAGCCCTATTCAATTGTGCAACTCGCAATTGAATGAGGCTCCTTGTGAATAAGCGTGATGTTGTTTCTTCCCATGTAATACTAAAAGTTTCCACAAGATGTCACCATTTTGCACTATTACAAGGTCAGCTGTACAATGTATTTTTAATAGTTATAGGTACATTTTAAGTACATTTATTTTAAAGGCATAATATCAGACATGGGATTCATAAACTACATGAGCTAAATTTAAAGTATTCTTCTTTATGCACAATTTCATATAAAAGAGATAAATAACATTCTATAGAGTAATCTCAGTATGACTTAATAAGTTCCTCTGAGGGATATTATTGCACACTGGTAATTTTAACACATGCTTTGTTTATAAAATTTCATTATGAAACATTGGGGGCCCAATTCAATTGAGCAATCGTAAGTTACTGGAGCCCGTAAGTGAGGCCGTAAGTTAATTTGCTATTCAATTGGTGTCTTTTTGAGATCTCCGAACAGGTTACGAGTTGCGGCCTTTAAATCTTTGCAATGGTTAAACCCGGAACTTACAGCCTCCCGCTAATCGCTATTCAATTGCTCCAATTCCCCAAGCCCGCAAATGTTTTCCCACCGGTAGATTACAATAATGGAGGAGAAAATCATACGAGTGTTAGAGAGGACCCGCAAGGGGGTTAAAAACCTGTTTGTAGCACTGTAAATGCAAATAAAAAGTCAATACTGCATTGTAAATAACGAGGAAAGAGATGAAAGACATTAAAATTAAACTCCTAATCTGATTATTATTTAATTTACAGTACATATCTTTCTCTTATTGTTTTGACATGCAGATTGGCTTTATAAAAGGCCAGTCTCTATCAAACTTTTGTGTTTAAAATACACTGTGCTCAGCCTTCTTTATGGTCTAGCTCTCACATGCTTATGTTACTAATGGGAATACCATGGTTTTAACTATGTGGACCGTTGTTGATAGTGATATATCTTTACTTTTTAATAGTTTATCCAGACTTGCCATAGCTTTCCTCCACAGAAGCAAACATTATTATTTCATGGTTACAGTCACCATCTGAAGAGATCTTGGAGCCCAGGAAAACAAAATTTGTCACTGACTCCACTTCTTCTTCATCTATTTGCCAGAAACTGAGATTGCTGTTTGCCATTCATATATATGAATCCATCGTTTGATAGTTTGTAATTGATTATATTTTTATTGGAAAAGCAAAGTTCAAGTTCAGTTTTAATCCTGAAAAACATAATAAAGAACGATGCACCATAACAACAAAATAGGTGTAAAATTGACTTTATATTCATTATTTAGTAAAGTGTAAGAGGTGAAGAACTGGAAAAAAAGATTTTGATGTCATCTTTTCTTGCCCTATTTAATCCATTCAATAATTTGTGCACACTACATTGCACCCAACTTTTCAAGAATTTGTGCACACTACATAGCATCCAACTTTTCAAGTAGCCAAAGAGGGGCAGATGAACAATCTCTTAGCATTGCCACATCTCACTAATAACAGCTCAATTTAAAGTGTCTGAATTTTATAGATATTTACATCTAAATATATACATCTAATTTGTGCCTTAGGGAGTTATCAGCTATACCTCACTAACGAAGCCCAATGAAGGCCAAAACATATGTCTTGGGTTTGCTGTTTCTCCTGTTCAGGGTAGAATTGCCGGGTATTTTGGGGCTGGATCATTCTAGTGAGTGAGACCAGACTGATATACTACCGGATATTTCTCCATGTGAAGTGCACAAGTGAGCTAAAGGAGGTTGCTCTCGGAGAGGGTTGTTATGTCCATAGAACTGAACTATAAAGGTTAGTTCGTTCTCTGACTGAGCATCTCTGGTTTTGTTGTTTTGTTTAAATAAATAAGCAAGTACATTCATTAAAGGACTATAAAAATGATTAAAAAATAAAGTGCAGTTGTTCTGGTTAAAGCTTCAAAATCAGCCTATCTGTGAAAAAGACAGCGTTTGAAAATCAAAATCAAGCCCAAAAGACCCAAAATGAAACAATGGGATGCACCAAATAAACTTGTTTTGCTCATATTCATTCTGATAAGAAGGCCTGTTTGTGATAGCTTTTATAATTGGCCCAGTGCAAAGAGACAGCATAGCTTCTGTTCTACTAAGAGATAACTTGCAGATACTCCCCATTTTAACTTTGCAGGTATTGTTTTCATCAAAAATAACTGTGTAGGAGAGTTTTGTTTTTTTTTAACTCAAAAAAAAAAAAAATGTAAATATAGTACTTCTGTATGTTGCTTTGAAGACCTTATAAGATCTTAAAGGCATTTGCTTATATTTGTAAGCATGTTTGTTGATGTGTCAGTTGTTTAGAAAATGTAAAGCTTGTTTTATCTTTCTTTGTACTTCAAATAATATAATAATTATTTGACAAGTAAATAAAAATATTTGTATTATAATTAACTATTATAGGAAATGTAATGGCAAAACCCTGCATTAAGGTATAATTAAACTTTCAGTGCAGGATAGGGAAACTCAAGGCTGGAAATTTGGGTTGGGATGTTTATATTGTACTCAAACTTAACGTCCCTTTGACACAAGGCGACACACACGTTAAAATGGCAATTAAAGTTTAATCTCCCACACCTGTAGCTTTTTAAATTGCAATTAGAGCCTGTGTATAAATAGTCAATGAGTTTGTTAGCTCTCGCGTGGATGCATTGAGCAGGCTAGATACCAAGCCATGGGGAGCAGAAAAGAAGTGTCAAAAGATCTGCTTAACAAGGTAAGGGAACTTCATGAAGTTGAAAAAGGATCTAAAAAGATATCCAAAGCCTTGAAAATGCCAATCAGTACTGTTCAATCAGAAGTGGAAAATGTTGGGATCTCTTGATACCAAGCCAAGTTCAGTTCCAAGCCAATGTCAGGTAGACCAAGAAAGATTTCAGCCAATTGCCAGAAGAATTGTTCAGATTACAAAGAAAAACCCACAGGTAACCTCAGGAGAAATACAGGCTGCTCTAGAAAAAGACAGTGTGGTTGTTTCAAGGAGCATAATGCGACGATACTTGAACAAAAATGAGCTACATGGTCGAGATGCTAGAAAGAAACCTTTACTGTGCCAATACCACAAAAAGCCCAGTTACAATATGCCCGACACCTTGTCACGCTTCTGGCACAATGTCATTTGGAGTGATGAGGCCAAAATAGAGCTTTATGGTCACTACCATAAAAGCTATGTTTGGAGAGGGGTCAACAAGGCCTATAGTGAAAAGAATACCATCCCCACTGTGAAGCATGACGTTGGCTCACTGATATTTTTTTTTTGGGGGGGGGGGAGCTCCAAAGGCACAGGGAATCTTGTGAAAATGGATAGCAAGATGAATGCAGCATGTTATCAGAAAATATTGGCAGACAATTTTCATTCTTCTGCACCAAGGCTGCGCATGGGATGCTCTTGGACTTTCCAGCATGACAATGACCCTACGCACAAGGCGAAGTTTACCCTACAGTGGTTATAGCAGAAAAAGGTGAAGGTTGTGGAGTGGCCATCACAGTCTCCTGACCTCAATATCATCAAGCCACTCTGGTGAGATCTCAAACGTGTGGTTCATGCAAGACGACCAAAGACTTTGCATGACCTGGAGGCATTTTACCAAAAGTAATGGGCAGCTGTACCACCTGCAAGAATTAGGGGCCTCATAGACAACTATTACAAAAGGCTGCACGCTGTCATTGATGCTAATAGGGGCAATACACAGTATTGAGATCTAAGGTTATGCAAACTTTTGAACAGGGTCATTTAATTTTTTTCTTTGTTGCCATGTTTTGTTTTATGATCGTGCCATTCTGTTATAACCTACAGTTGAATATGAATCCCATAAGAAATAAAAGAAATGTGTTTTGCCTGCTCAGTCATGTTTTCTTTAAAAATGGTACATATATTACCAATTCACCAAGGGTATACAAACTTCTGAGCACAACTGTATATTGAGTAATGGAAGGCAGAATAAGATAGACTAAATAATATTGTCATATTATTTAATATTTCAATAGCGTAAAATCTTAAATAAAAAGAAAAAAAAGGAGAACACATGAACAAGGAAAAATCATAATAAAGGAAAAGAGGGGTGAATAGGGGGTTTCCACATTGTCAATTATTTGGATAAAGAATTTAATGTTGGTACTTAAAATAATTAGATAAAAGGTCACCTCTTGACCAAGGGCTTATAACCACAGACAACCCAATCGAGTCTAGCTTAGTACAGAATGAGGACCAACCAAGGTTAGATGTAAATAAGATATAACTTTTATTAAATGTCAGGATAAAAAAATCAGGTCACACATATAATATCAAATATGACGGTTAAGATAAATATTGATAAAAGAACCGTTGTCCCACACAGTTAGCAATATTCTCAAAATCTAGAGCTTGGGCAGTGAGTATATGTATGGCTGGACAGTAACTTATATTGCAATTCAATTCATGTGATAGGTTATCAACAGTATAAAGTATAAATATATGTTATGTGGCAATTATTCAAATACTGATCAGTCCATCCATATGATACATTCAATATTAATTGTTATTCAGTGGGATTAGTCCCAGATAGCCGAGTACAGTAGTTAGATCTTCCTCTGAGTTAGGATAAGGGGTAAGTAGTGGGTCCCCCATGTAATTAAAACTGTACTTACCGCTACAAATAAGTTAAACATGGCCACAGTGGTAAACTTGTCATCCCCTGATATTCCCACCTCTGCCTGTATTAATGTATGTTCTGGCATCTGACACGGTATGTGTACTACAAGCAACTGATGTATACTGTACATATATGTATATTTAAAAGGAATTTATGAATAACAATTCATATTGAATGTATTATATTGATGGACTGATCAGTATTTGAATAATTGCCACTGAACAGATAATTATATTTTATACTGTTGATTCCTTATCCCAAGAATTAAATTGTAATATCAGTTTCTGTCCAGCCATGCACATACTCACTGCCCAAGCTCTAGATTTGGAGCATATTGCTAACTGTGTGGAACAACGGTTCTTTTATCAATATTTGTCTTAACTGTCGTATTTTATATCATATGTGTGACCTGATTTTTTATCCTGCCATTTAATAAAAGTTATATCTTATTTACATCTAACCTTGGTTGGTCCTCATTCTGTACTAAGCTAGACTCAAATGGGTTGTCTGGGGTTTTTAGCCCTTGGTCATATTTAAAGGTGTCTAGTTTCTTTCTCTTCTTTGGTATAAATGATATATTTTACACTGCTGACCATAGGACTATCTCCTGGATATAATGTTTATGATTGATCAAGTAATAGCACTTTCCATGTGGAGTAACCCCTTACTAAAAATGACACCATTTTCTTTTCATGACATTGATTTTTATCATAGAGTAATACTATGTGTAGAGTTTAGCCATGGTTTCCAGATATTTAGGAAGGGTATCGGGAAGATGATAAGTGATTATTTAATTGATTAAGATGTAATAAAAAAAATAAAATAAAAAATAGCTTGCAATCTCAAAATATCTGAGCATCACTGTTTAGCTATGTGGCTTTTGGTGACAAAATTGTAAATATTTTGATGAGTTGATAGGTTGGGGATGATATCCCTATAAGACAGTTTTCAGCATCAACAGTCAGCTAAGTGTTGAATAAATTTGAGGCTAGATTGATTATTTCTTTACAAAGTGTTTGGAAAAGCAAGTCCACCATGTGTGAATAAATGAGCCAATGTTTGGATATCCCCTAAAGCAGTAAAGATTGATAGAGGCTGTCCATTTATGTAATTTCTCCGGCTTAATATATGTTCTATTTAGAGCCTTCACAAATTCAACTGTTATAACAGTCTCTCAATGTCAATAAAAAGATAGAGAAATTGCAATTTCCATTCAATCCATATGAGCAGCTTTGTTTTTAGGTTACCTTGTCTAATTCCTAAGTGGATCCTTTCAAGAATCCAACATTTAAGCTTTAAGAGTTATGCCCGACATGGAAATGTCTAGCCACAGAAGTCAACATCTTCCCCTTGTCCAAATCGGATTGGCTATTTCTAATGTTGGATAGATGTTCACATAAATGTCTGCATATTTTCCTGGTGGTCATACCCACATATCTCAAAAAGGAAGTGCATTCTATGCAACATATACATACATTGGTTTTTCCCTACCAGTACAGTCAGCAGACTTTGATTTTATCTCCCACATAAGTAGTAATTTGATCATCAGATTGCAAGATGTTAACATGTCTGTTAAGAATGTGTGTGACTTCTCTCCACTGCTGGCTAAATGTTCCAACATATCTTAACAATGGTCATAATGTAATTATTACATTACTTATGGTAACTTTCCCATTACATTTATATATTGATATTGAAATAAGTGATTTACTGTTCTAAGCAATGGAACATTTATGGAATTGAGAATATGGAAACAAATCCCAGTGCGTGTGCTCTATTTTGTTCATATTGTGTATTTGTTAATTGGCTATTGAAGATAGCATTCTGAGTTCTACCTGGTCATTGAATTTTCATTGCATTACTATGGCTGAATTTGATCTGGATCTTGATTATAGACAGAGGAACAATAGGAGAATTGAGGAGATGGAGAAGTCTTTTAGCCAACATACTAGAGGTGATTTTTGTGAGGATTGAAGAGAAGGACTTAATCAGCTAGAAAAACTTCTTAAGAAACAACTAGGTGCTTTTTGGAACAAGACATTTCATGTTAAGTACTTGGCTAAGGGCTATAGCCCTATTAAATCCGTAGCCCATAACTTAGCTCACAAGACTTACGGCTTTAAAATTGGCCTCTTAAAGCTACCCGTGAACAACTTGCAGGTTAGGTGCGATAAAAACCCTATGCAACGTGGAAATTTGATAAAACTAACTAATGAGCAGGAACAACAGAGTACAGTGGTGTCCTCTGATTTAGATACTACAGTTACACAGGAAGATATAGCCAAATCCGCTTTGGAAATGGATTTCGGAGATTCCTCAAGACATTTTTTAGAACAGCGAACAAGAATACCACCCAGGAGAGGTAAACGTACCACCAGGGAAGAATTACTGGACCCACTACCTATAAGGAATATGACAACCAGGGAGACATACCTGGAAACACCCCTTTTCAGGAATTTGAGAGACAGACAGAAATGGAGTTATCAAAAAAATGAAGGGCACCCCAAGAGGAGAAATCGAAGGGGTGGACACAGATGAGCTGTAAATCATCAATTTGTCTACACACATACTGTCTTCTCACCTACCCAAATATTCAATTTATTTCAATCCTTAAAAGACGTACACCTTTTCCCAAGATGGATTCTCATCAAGAAGATTTTTTGCCAAACCATCTGAGGATCAGACCATCAAAGGAGGAGGAACAAGCATTGGAGAATGAATAGATTAAAAATGTAGGTAAATATTCCAAATTATGGATCAAGTCTAAATTTTATCCCCCTTGTCTAGTTGTCCCACAGTGGAGATCTTTGTGAAATTGGTAATGAGATTACATCCAAAGGAACTTATAATATTTCCTATCGTGAAAATAAAGTTCTGAAAGAGATCTCAGAATGGGATGATATTGTAATTAAACCATCAGACAAGGGGGAAATATAGTGATTTGGCCGGTGGAACTATATTTGGAGGAAGCCTACCGCCAACTATATGATAAGCAATGATACAAACTCTTGGTGGGAGATCTCACTAATGATAATCTTGAGAGGTATAACGTATTATCTCAGAAGGGAAAACACAGAATTTAATCACATATAAGGAATTAAATTACCTTAAAGTAGAATCCCCGCTACTTGCGACATATTATCTACTACCAAATGTTCATAAAAATCAATACAAACCCCCGGTAGGACCTATTATTTCAGGTAACAACAGTCTTTGTGAAAACGCCAGTAGGTTTTTGGATGCTAAACTTAGACCTTACATCCTTACTCTTCCCTCATATATTAGGGATAGGATGAACGTTTTGAACAGATTGCAAGACATCCAGTTACATCCATCTACCTTTCTAGCCACGTGTGACGTGGAAAGTCTCTATACCTCTATTGTACAGGAGGCAGGAATTCACGCAACTAATCTGTGAAGGAGCCAATTTCTAATATGACTTTTGAAATTCGTTCTGAGACACAACTATTTTGTATTTGATGACAGATTCTTGCATGCGCCTTAACATATGCCAACATATATTTAGGTTGGTGAGAGCAAGAACTGGTGTCCCATGAGCAAAACAGCAAATTTACATAGATGGGTACTTTACATAGATGACATACTCATTGTCTGGGAGGGCATGGAAGAAGAGAATGCATTAATGTATTGAATCAGAACAATCTTAACCTGAAACTTTCTTTGTGTGTAAGCCAGAGTTCGGGCGATTTTCTGGATATTAAGATATCTAAGGAAGACGATGGATCAGTCAAAACGGAAATTTTTCGCAAACCTACTGCAACGAACAGTACATTGCATTTTTACAGCTACCATGCTCCAGCAACAAAAAAATGAATACCTAAGGGTGAATTTATGAGATTTACGCAGGAACTGCTTGGATATTGAATCTCATCGGAAGAGATGTATGGAGTTACGAGCTAGGTTGCTGAAAAGAGGTTATAGTCATTCTATAATCAAAAAGGCATATCATCAGGCATATGTCTACATATGTCTAGGGATCGTCTATTCCTAAAGAGAAGACTGAACAGATGGAAACATTAAGAAATGTTGGAACATTTAGCCAACAGTGGAGAGAAGTCAAACACATTCTTGCAATCTGATGATCAAATTAGGACTTATGTGGGAGATATAATCAAGGTTTGCTGCCACAGATCTACAACCCTTAGAGATAAATTAGTCAAAAGTCACTTTGTAAAAGCTAGGAGTAAAAGAAGTTCAATTCCTGAAGGCACTTTCCAATGTGGACTTCAGTATACCGATATATGAAAAACATTAAAGAAGTGGAAGACTGTACTGGAAGGAAAAAGCCAATGTATGGGTTTCTTAACTGTAACAGTGAAGGTGTCATATGTTGCATTGAATGCACTTGCCTTTTGAGATATGTGGGTGTGACCACCAGGAAAATACGCAGACATTTATCTGAACACCTGTCCAACACCAGAAATAGCCAATCAGATTTGGACAAGGGGAAGATGTTGACTTCTGTGGCTAGAAATTTCCATGTCATGCATAACTCTAAACATGAGCTTAATTGTTGGATTCTTAAAAGGATCCATTTAGAAATTAGACAAGGTAACAAAGGAACAGAGCTGCTAAAAGCAGAGACCAAATGGGTTGTACTCTTGAATACAACTATACCATATGAATTGAACGAAAATTGCAATTTCTCTATCTTTTTATAGACATTAGGAGACTGTTATAACAGTTGAATTTGTAAAGGCCGTGGGATAGGTTATGTTGAATATCTTTTAGAAGACGTTATGTACATTTCACATACAGTATATTATATATGGGGATACACCAATTTAATCCTACAGTGTGATACTTAGTAGGATAGGATCATCTCCTAAAGTGTTTTGAAAGTATACACAGTAAATATTTGTATTAGTATGTTGGCAATTAAGTATATTAGGAGATCTACATTGCCTGTGTTAATAAATACGGGATTATGTTCTATTCATGTGATTAATGTTTTCCTTTTCCATCATCTTCTCTTTTGTCTGCTTTAATACTCTCCTTTTAAAGGTGATTGAATTGATTCTACTCAATGTGATATCTGAATATATACGATAGTATCTTTATTTTTTTTTTCACATATTTTCTTTGGCTGCCCATTTGTTGGGTGCATACTTATAATGTTTATAATTAATTAACATATTTTTTCACTTAATACATTCTTCACGATGCGGGTATTAATATTTAATATTGATAAGGATTATATATGCTATATTTATTCACTACTATAAAAAAATTATTTGAAAGGTTTCACAATGTGGATGTATTAATTCAATTTTATTATGTTAATAATTTAATTTGATTATATAGTTTTAATAATTTAATTTTTTTATGAGCTTGTTATATATAATATGTGGATTAATCATCTTCCACTCATTATTATCACTTTGGTATACATATAATATATAGAATTTTGCATTAAGATATAATTCCATATCACCAAATAGTGGAATTAGAGTGTCCATATGCAATGATATATATACAGTATATATAATACAGGTACTATGGAGTTAATATACAGCTACAACATCACACTTCTGGTACCTGTATAATTGACAGGTTAAATAAGGCTTGGTAATTAGATATACAGTATTATAATATCAATTCTATTGTGCATTCTCTTTTTTCTAGTACTTTTTGTGTGTAATAGTGGTGGTGGAATAAATGGAAAAGTATAGGTCGCTGGGGCACTTGAACTGGATATACATTTAAACCTGTCTTCTCCTTCTCCCAGCATTTGTCTTCCACTGGCCCTGATTGCTATATTTCCAGCTAAAAGAAAAATTAAAAGAATATAAATAATGAAAGCGTTAACTGACTCATGCGACTTACCTCGTTAAATATACACTTTTCCTGTGTCCATCTACAGCCTCCGTGAAACGTGCGAGTCAGGCTTCAGACGACAGTCCCCTCCTGATGAGGTCACTCGGCGGGCTCATAGCGAGCCACAATAGAAACAAGTATATGGTCTGCTCCTAACTATTTTTATATATGCTTATATGCACTATCACTTGATTCTCTTTATGCTTAGATTATCTGTATAGCATATATATATATATTACTTATATTAGCAGTGCACCTTAGTGAGACTTATATGTCCAGATGTATGTATTTGTATGGGATTGTGTTTAATGACACTGCATTTTTCTTATGTACAGAGGTATTTATATTCAGGATTATATCCACCTAGGATAGGTCAGTTAATTTCTCTTTTTGTATTAGTCAGAGGGCAAGTAGTGGATTCTAGTCCAAACTCCACTACAAATAGAAAAGGAAATACAGTTATCACCATTAGGACTGTCCATCTTACCCATTCTATTAATGTGGTGCATTATTGTTCAACAGTGATATTCATATGTTTAGGAGGATATATACTTCTATATAGGAGAAATCTGAGGCTAGTTTCTATCATTCATTATATATAATTAATTAAAGTCCTTATGTAACACATCGGGAGGGGACATTTGTATATATTTTTAAACATTGGATTTTATATTACTTTGTTTGTAAGTAAAACTTATGTTTTAATTTTGGCAGGTTTTCATCCAGGAATTTATGGTTTCTTATCTATTCAATGTGACTTGTAGGCTGCCATTGGTTCTAAAAGTGCTCTTTTCAATGGTCATGCAATGGTCATAATGTAATTATTACACTACTTATGGTAACTTTCCCATTACATTTATATATTTATATTGAAATAAGTGATTTACTGTTCTAAGCAATGGAACATTTATGGAATTGAGAATATGGGAACAAGTCCCAGTGTGTGAACTCTATTTTGTTCTTATTGTTAATACATATCAGGCCACCCACATGGACTGAAACAGTATCATCATTCATTTTTAGGATTTTGTACATTGTCGAATTGAGAGTCTGATCACATATGGGACCTCTAAACACTAATTGATTGACGTGTAACCTCCATGTTTTATTGACGTTATGACGATGGTCTCATTTACTATTGGCTGTTTCTTCATCGGTAGTTACAGCCTTGATTAATTGATCATGATCATGCTCTGAAATGCCACATACAAATTGTGGGCTTGTTCAATTGTAGCAAATACAAGCCCGCAGACATACGGCCTGTATAATGTAATCTGTGGACTTGCAATTGGATAAGGTCCTAAGTCTTTATAGATTATAATGAAGGGGAGTTTCCTAAATAAATGTAATAAACAAGGGAGAATATTTATCTTTATCAAGTTACTTCAACCTAGCCAGGAGATTGGCATATTTGACCATTTCTAAATATCAGATTTTAGTGTCTTATATAGGGAAATGTAGTTAGCTTTACAGATTGTTTAGTTTGGCTGTAATATTAACTCCTAAATATCTAAAGTGGGATTTCGGCCAGGAAAAACTGTAGTTAAGTTTTATGATTTCCTTTTCTAGGAGGGACATATCTAAGTTGAGGGCCTCTGTTTTTTCTATGTTCACTTTTAGGCCAGATAATTTAACAAAGTCCTTTAAATTTTCCATTAGGATTGGAATAGAAGTGGTAAGTTTGGTTAGGATGCATAGGAGATCATCTACAAATAAACTACATGTATATTGGTGTAGTCCTATGTTGTCCCTGTGAATATCATAGTTAGATCTGATTGATTGGGCAAGGGGTTCACTTGCTAAGGTGAAGAAAAAAGGGGAATAAAGGACAGCCTTGTCTAATTCCCCTCTGTATATTAATGGATGCTTTCTCTTCACCTGGTCATTTTAAGGATGCTTTGGGGAAGCTGTAGTAGGTCTTAATAAAGTTTATAATTTGGCCTTTGAATCCAAATTTGGATAACACTGAGTACAGATAAGGTCATTCTACCAAATTAAAATGCCTTTTTAATATCTAGGGCTAATAAACATGAAAGGGTTTGGGTTTTTATGGGCTATTTATATATTATTTAAAGTTTGCCTAATATTATCCCCTGCTTGTCTAAATGGTAAAAATCTAATCTGATCTTTATCTGAGGCTGTAATATCATATTGGCCACAAGTTTAGCAAGGGTTTTAATGTCTCCATTCAGAAGGGAAATTGGTCTATAGTTTTTGACCTCAAGAGGATTTTGGCCTTCATTGGGGAAGAAGACCATTTGACCACTGCTTGGTTTAGTTCAGGGGGGATGGACATCTAGGATTACATTGAATAGTGTTATTAAATGAGGGAGAAGTTTGCTAAATCCATCCAGGCCTGGAGATTTGCCCATCTTTAGACCTAGGATAACTCTTCTCTGTAATCTTAGAGTTGATAGGGTTAAGTTCCTCACAGAGGAAGTGTATAGTTTCTGATAAAAATGAAAACTATTATTTTGAATTTCATTAGGACTAGAGAAGATGAATTCAGAGGTTGTTTTGATTTGGAAGATTTTGGATTGTGAATACTTAATTCTCAGCTTTTTAGCTAACAATGAATCTGGTGGGTTTGCTTTGAAAATGAATGTATGTTGGGTCTGTATCGTCTCCTTTTCAGTTTGATTAGAGATAATTAAATCAAGTTCTAGCCTGATTTTATCTATTTTTTGGTGTAGGCTGCTAGATGGACTTTTTTGGTTTTGTTTCCGTAGATCTATTAGTTTTTTCCGTAGGCTTATTTCTTTGAACTGAAATAATGTTCTATTTCTTGAGCTATTTGGTCTCGGGTGACTGGATTAGATAGAAGTGTCTGATTAATTTTCCAGGAGTATGGGGTCTGTAAGTAGGGCCCATGTTTAGATACATTTAAACCAAAGAGTGGTCCGACCAAGAGCATTGATTGGTTTTGCTATGATTTATGTTATCTGTTAATGAGGAGTCTATTATAAAGGTATGAATTCTGGAGTATGTACCATGGGTTGCTGAAAAGAAAGTATATTCCGTATCTCTAAATATATTGTGTAACTTACAAAAAAAAATATTTACTTAAAAATAATATTTAGTAATTATTAAAGTGAAGTGATTTTAATAAATCTTATTATCAAATAAATGTGAATTTCTTGATTTATTAAAATGTTTAAATAATGTGATTTTCTCAATAAAATTATATTAAATTTAAAACACATTCAAAACGATTTTTTAAGTGACAAATTAAATTTTAGAGTCCTTGAAGTTTTCCTTTCAAAGAAAGAATACATAATAATGTAAAATAATAATATGATGTGATTTTGGTTCATAAATCACAATGAACATATTCTATTTTTAACAACATATTCTTAGTTGAACATAGGGAAATATAATTAGATATTCCTTTACTTATAATTGATACGAAAAAACTCTCAATAATGATTGTTTTCAAAAATGAACATAATTTTCAAGAGCATATAATGGTACTTTATAAAAATGATGAGAAAACATAACTCTCATTAAGGCCTGTAGGATATAAGATGTCTAATAAAAATATCCTTCTAGTTTCTTTCTAAAGAAGGATTCTCTTTATAACCCCTCCTCGAATACCTGTTTCAATACATTCCAGACCCCAACATGTTTGAAATCTTTGATTACTATTATGATGGTCATGAAAGTGTCTTGCTACTGTTGTCAATTTTTTTCTTTTGACCAAATCTTTTTCTGAGTTATGTATTTTACTTGTGTTCAAGTATTCTGGAGCAAAGAGCTCTTGACATTTCTTCTACATTTAATTTCTGACAAGGAAATTAGATGACATTGCAGATTTTGCAATTAATATATGAATTAATGAATTGTTTCCTTCCAAATCTGTCTATAACGTATTTTGTCTTATACATATTTTGACAGACTGTGCATGTTCCACATGTAATAGAACCTTTAAAAAAATATATTTTGTCATTTAAAAAATAGTTTTTAATGTGTTTTAAATCTAATATATTTTTGTGGAGAAAATCACAATATTTAAAAGTTCTAATAAATCAAGGAATTCTCATTTATTTGATAATAATATTTATTAAAATCAGTTCACTTTTATAATTATTTTTAAGCAATTTAAAAATCATATTTAATAAAATAGGTCACACATTCTATTTTGTTTGTAAGTTACACAATATATTTAGTATGGACATTGGAAGTTATAATGCAATATATTAGACAATATATGATAGCAAAAATTATATCTATCCTCATAAATACATACATAGGGCCTCATTCAATTGCAATTTGGCCAATTGAATAGGGCTCGAAATAAGCACATAGCATATTTTTTTTAATTTTTTTTTTCATTAGTGAAAACCTTGCTTTTGGATAGATGCTTACTAACTAAAAACTTCTTTAAAAAAATATATAATGTGCTTTTTTAGAGCCCTATTCAATTGGCCAAATTGCAATTGAATGAGGGCCATAGTTATTTGGAATTATTGCTATAAAACAACAAAAATACTATAAGATAAAATTTTACTTTAAATATTTATTGTTCATGACCTGTCTTTATTGATTGCTGTGTATTATTTAACGGCAACTTATTTTATTTTGCTTATTTCCTTTCTGTCCTAGGCTTCATGTCACATGCTCTCTCTTGTCCAATGGATTATTAACACAGAACACTTCCTTATTTATGTCTCTTTCTGGGCTCCATGTCACATGTTCTCATTTGTTCAAGGGATTAATCGGAGGATCAAACACAAAGGCCCTCATTCAATTGCACTTTGGTCAATTGAATAGGCCCCTAAATAAGCACATAACATATTTTTTAAAGAAGTTTTTAGTTAGTAAGCATCTATCCAAAAACAAGGTTTTCACTAACTAAAAACTTCTTTAAAAAAATATGTTATGTGCTTATTTAGGGCCCTATTCAATTGGCCAAATCGCAATTGAATGAGGGCCAAAGTGTTCACATGAACATATCCAGCCAATCCTAAATAGAAAGGCATTACTTACTATTACACTTTGATTGGTTAGGTTGACTATAAAAGACTATTCCATGCATAGGACACCCACTCTTGAAAAAGAAAAGATAATTTGAAACGCCTTGAGTCAATTCGTTTTTTTTTATGTAATTACCCTAATACTATTTTATACTATCTAAAGACCCTAAAATACTTAGGTTAAAAAATGCAAGAAATAATGACATCAAGATTATAATATATCTAAATACAAGAGCATTAAGAATTTCTGATAACATCATAAGAAAATAATTTCAAGAGAAAATATTACAATATATTTACTATGGGAAGCTTTAGATTGGTATATTTCTAAGGATTTTACCAGAAATAGTTACTCAACCAAGATATATAAATTGGTGGGTAATTCTGTACATAATTTTTTAAAAATAAATAATGGGTACAAAGAAGGTAGTTTTATAAAAAGAAATATTTCTACCTCTTTGGCTAAACCAGTCCATTTTTTAACAAATTATTTTTGTGTATGTCCTTGCTCTAATGTTGTCTGAGTTTTAAAAGGAAATGTAATAAATTCAAGTTTTAATAATTATGAGTACAAGATTTAAATTGTGATTCTCTTCTTCAAAAGTTTGTGAATCAATAAATAAGTCACAAAATCATAGCACCTTAATTAGAAAGAAATATTAAAGGGCTTTTTATAAGAAAATAAACTATTACTAATTTCTGTGCAACAGTAACAATTGTAAATATATGCCCAGTAGTCTTCAAAATTATAAAGTACAACAGGTTCAAACTGTCTTCTTGTTATCTTTTGTGCTTTTAAAGGGTAATATCAGTGAACGTATAGGTATTTTTCTCTACTAATTGGTTTGAAAATAGTTGAATAATATATTATACAAACCAGATGTATATAAGAATTTATTTATGTACGGGTCTGGATCAGTTTCAGTAATGATATGGTTTGTTTGAAGCAGCTTTATGTCTTATCCTGCTAACAGACAGCTTCTGTTTGTGTTCAAAAAACTAAATTAACAAATACAGTATATAAACTGTTTCTTGTTTTTCAATTATGTTCTGATATAATTATTTATTTTGAATTAAATGCCAGATTTGTTAAAATCTCTAAAAGTTGCCATTTGTTCTATAGTCTATAAAAAAATTGAAGATGAAAAATTGAGGCCTGTAGCAGATGGCAATGTTCTATCAACACCATTTGTAATTTCAAGGAGTCCTATGCTCTAATGAAAGCAGGTCACCAACTCAGCATCAATGTCTGTCCCAGCGCGCAATGTCCACACAGCTTTAACACCTTACCAGAAATATTATCTTCTACTTGTTTCAGGTGGTCTATAATTTCTATGAGAGGGTAAGTCTGAATGTATATGTGGTCTATACCATGTATTTTCCAGTACAAATCCAATTCTTAGTCAAAACAGATCAAAAAGCCATGAAGATGTTTACCATTCTTCAAGAAGTCAACAACCATGTCACATAAACCACATAAAATGAAAGACCAATCAGTAATATAATACTCAGTGGCTGGAAGCTTTGTAAAGTTGATGCTGTCCTCTTTGTTGGCATTTTAAAACTCTTCGGAATAGGTTTCTCTCCCCAGTTAGATATTAGTATTACCCATAAACCCCTGGCTTTCACCTAGAACACTTTTAGCTTACCCAATCGATCTGGAAGCAGAGAAACCTGCTTTCCTCCCATTAAGCCAGAGTAAACGTGTTCAAATATATACATTTTTATTGATTGTACAGTTATTGTTTAAATTTGGTACTGGAGATCATTATTGTACATATTTACCCACCTATATTTTTCAGCACGTTTAGTCCATATTTTTTGCATTATTGATACTGCTCATTTAATTGTGTACACAATGTACTGAATTTCTGCAGTAACACAATGTACTTCAGCATCTTGCTTTTGCTGGAGAAGCCCCAATCAACATAGTTCCAGCACCAGGTGGACATAGATGCTCATGGCAACAGTTTATGGCCCTGTATTGAGTTTCTAGGGCATGTGATATCTCTGCTGTGACACTCAGGGTTCGTGCCCTTGTATCCGGCACCACAATGGAATATTTAGGAGCCCTTTTTAAAATATCCAAAGTTGTATTTATTTTCTTACAACAAAATAATATAAATGGTGAAAAACAAAAGCCTAGCTTCAATTGAAGCACTGACTTAACTCTTTGCTGCAGTTCCCTCACTGTCCAAAATAATGTCCAAACAAAATAAAGTCTTTGAAACTTGCTGGATTTAAAGTCTCCGTTGTTGCAGGGGATTTCCAAAGCTGACTCTGTCCAGCTCAGACTGAGCTCCCTCTGCTAGGTGCTAATCAGACTTTTAAAGGTGGAACCTAGCTGGGCTTGATTAGCCTGTTTTGTTAACCCTGTCATCCCCTAGTGGACACAGGGCTCTGTTCAGTCTATCTCCCACGTATTCTCCATCTATGACTCTGTTACATATCCCCCTCCCCAGCTCGACACTATGGGGTTGAGTGGACAACGCTGTGAGGCAGTGTACGCGGGATAAGGAATCTGCATTGCCATGGAGGCTGCCAGCTCTATGAAGAATACGGGAGTGGAAGAGTTGGAGGGACAGGAACCATCTTGTTGCCCGAGTGTTTTTCTCCTTGTTCTGGTGCATCCACTGTAAAGGGGCATGGTCCGAAACCAAAATTAACCTTCTTCCAAATAGGTAATAATGGAGAGCTTCAGTGGCCCATTTTATGGCCAGGCATTCTTGCTCTACTACGGAATATTTCTGTTCTCGTGGCAGCAACTTGCTTAACCATCCCTCGTCCAACAGTGTGACCCAGATATTTGGCTTCACTACGTCCAATGGCACATTTTGCTGGGTTCACTTTAAGGTTTGCCCGTCTTAGGCTTTCTAATACAGACTCCACCTTTGATAGATGTGTCTCCCAATCTGTGATATAGATTACTATATCATCTAAATACGCATCAGCATATTCTGAATGTTCACGTGATAACCTGTCCATCAGTCTCTGTAAGGTGGCCGGAGCACCATGGAGTCCAAATAGTAGTACTTTGTAGTGGAAGAGCCCATCTGTGGTTTAAAAGGCCGTTTTGTCTTTTGCTGCTTGTGTCAAGGGAATTTGGCAATATCCTTTTGCCAAGTCTAGAGTTGTTAAAAATCTTGCTTTCCCTAGCCGCTCTATCAACTCATCCACCCTAGGTATGGGATATGAGTCAAACTCTGATACAAAGTTTCATTTGCGGAAGTTGCTCTAGAATCTGATGGTGCTGTCAGGCTTTGGGATCTTCACGATAGCCCTACACCATTCACTTTGGTATTCTTCAATAACCCCAAGATCTAACATCTTTTTTACTTCTGATCTAATTTCTTCTCTTTTAGCCTCGGGTATGCGATGGGGTTTCATCCTTACCCTGATTCCAGGCTTAGTGATGATGTTGTGGTAAATAGCGGTGGTGGGGCCTGGTTTTGCAGAGAAGACATCCCTTTTTCGGTTTACCACTTTGTAAGTTTCCTCCTTCTGTTCAGGGGACAGGTCCTGAGACACAAATGCTTCTATTTGCATTGCTTCTGTTCTTGGAATAGTTTCTCTGACATCATCCAACTCCTTGTCCAGACAAGCAATATTCACCTCTATTATCTGCTCTCTTCAAGGCTTTAGCAGGTTTACGTGGTATATTTGCTCTGTCTTTCGTCACTCTGGTTGCCTCACTTTATAATCCACATCTCCTATGACCTCAATAAATTCGTATGGGCCTTGCCATCTGGTCAGTAGTTTGCTTTTGGCTGTGGGTACTAGAACTAGTATTCTGTCTCCCGGCTGAAACTTCCTCACCTGTGCTGTGCGGTTGTAATATGTTCACTGATGTTGTTGGGCTTTTTCCATGTGATCTCGTACAAGGGGGCCGATTTGGGAGATTATTTCCCTCATTTTCCTCATATACTCTATGATATTCTCACCGGGCACGATTTGTTCTTCCCATTCTTATCGCAGTATGTCCAGTATTCCTCTGGGATGGCGACCGTAGAGGAGTTGGAACGGGAAAACCTTGTGGAGGCTTGCGGGACTTCTCTGACTGCAAAGAGCAAATAAGGTAGAAGTAAGTCCCACTCTTTCATGTCTTTGGCTACAACCTTTCTCAGCATGTTCTTCAAGATTTTGTTAAACCACTTTCACCAATCCATCCGTCTGGGGATGGTAAACCGAGGTTCTCAGTGTTTTCACTTATAGGAGCTTGCACATTTCTTTCATCAACCTAGACACAAAGGGTGTCCCTTGGTCAGTCAAAATTTCCTTGGGTATCCACACCCTTGAATACAGCTGTAGCTATATTTTTAGAGGTTGCTGTGCTTAGTGGTATAGCTTCTGGATATCTTGTGGCATAGTCCAGATGCATTGCATTCCTCTCAAAAGGTTCCTCAATTATGGGCAAGGGTATCAATGGGGCCTGTAGGTTAGGTCGAGGGGCAGTTATCTGTATACCAGGCCCGAAAAATCATTTCAGGATTCTTCCCAGTGTTTTATCTTTTCTAAGATGTCCCCCAAGGAGCTTATAATGAGCCAGGTCAAGGACTTTCCTACTATGTGCTCTTGGAACTAGGAGCTGCTCCAGTGACTCTTTCCCTGAGGGAACAATTCTGTACAACAGGTCATTTTGTAAAATAAAATATGGTCCTTGTCTCCTTTGCCTGTCAGGGACAGGTACACCGTTCACTTCCTATAGTTCATTACGTACATTTTGTAAAATTGGGTCCGAAGCCTGGTCACATGCAAAATTATTATTGTCCTGGAAGCACTGCTGTGTAGTCAGCTCTTCCTCTCCAGGTTCTTCTGTTTCCTCCTCTGTTTCATCATTATAAGCTGTGGAACCCGTTCTGTCTGCCCCTGGTGCAAACCCAACATATCACATCACCCAAAGAACACCATCCCCACAGTGAAACATGGTGGTGGCAGCATCCTGCTGTGGGGATGTTTTTCAGCAGCCAGGACTGGGAAACTGATCAGAGTTGAGGGAAAGATGGATGGTGCTAAACACAGGGATATTCTTGAGCTAAACCTGCACCATTCTGTGCTTGATTTGAGGCTAGGTCGGAGGTTCACCTTCCAGCAGGACAATGACTCCAAACGCACTGCTAAAGCAACATTTGAGTGGTTTAAGGGGAAACATGTAAATGTGTTGGAATGGCCTAGTCAAAGCCCAGACCTCAATCCAGAAGAAAATCTGTGGTCAGACTTAAAGATTGCTGTTCACAAGCGCAAACATCCAACGTGAAGGAGCTGAAGCAGTTTTGCAAGGAGGAATGGGCAAAAATCCCAATGGTAAGATGTGACAAGCTCATAGAGACTTATTTAAAGTGACTTGGAGCTGTGATTGCAGCAAAAGGTGGCCCTATAAATAGTATAATGCTCATTGAATTTTTCTGTTATTTTGTCCTATTTGTTGTTTGCTTTACAATAAAAAAAAAAGCATCTTCAAAGTTGTGGGCATGTTCTGTAAATTAAATTAAGCAAAACCTCAAATAATCCATGTTAATTCCAGGTTGTGAGACAACAAAACACGGAAAATGCCAAGGGGGGTGAATAATTTTGCAAGGCACTGTAAGCATAAGAGATGTGGACATACAGAATCTATAGCAGTTTGGACGCTCTCCACAGGTTCTTTTTGTTTTCCCATTGGTCAGTAGGAAGAAGAGATTTGGGTTGCTACAACGGGTGAAGTAATTGCCATCTTCCTCCCCTGTATCTCCAGTGTTGCTGTGCTGGTAGGGTAGAGATTGATGGTACTATGTACGCATTTTATGCCCACTCGTCTTGAGGTTTTTATTTCACCATGTCTTATGGGTTTCCCTGAGAAGAGAGTCACAGCACTTCCTGAGATGATTAGGGTGGTCGTTTCTTTACCGTTAACTTTTATGGGTTTGATAAACTGATGGGCCTTTCCTTTCACCCCCACCAAGTTAATGAGGTTACAGTGGTAGTTATCCCATGTTGCATTGCATGGGTTCCTCTTTACTTGGACAGTATGCTGCTATGTGTCCTGGTTCTCCGCAATAAAAGCACTTCTCCTGGCTTGCTGGACTGCCTCTTTGCCTCTGTTCCTCAGGAATCAGTTTTGTTTTGAAGTGGACTTTTTTCCACTTCCGGGTACAGGTGTCTTTGTCCAGTTCCAGACCTTCTCATCCAGTTAGGAGTTTGAGCCTTTTTGTGATTAGGACACCTTTGAATACTGGAGGTCTCCACTTTTGAAGGATGGGAACATTAATTCATGGCCAAATATCTTTCTGCCAGCGAAATAAATTCATCTGGGTACTCAGGGTCATTTTGTCCCACCCATTCTCTTAAGCCTGGGGGTAGACTCCTCAAATATTGATTCATCACCAGTAGTTCCATAATTCTCCCTGGTCCATTAGTTTCAGGGCATAGCCATCTTTGTGCTAAGTGAAGCAATTCAAATATTTGTGCGCGAGGACTCTTGTTCTCCACAAACTTCCATGAGTGTAATCTCTGTGCCCTGACGCTTCTGGCCAGAATCTCGGCTTTTAGACTAGCATAATCCATTGCTTGCTCTGTGTCCAGGTCAAAATATGCTTTATGAGCCTCCCCACACAAATATGGAGCAACTATACTGGCCCAGTGGCTTTGGGGCTACGCTTCTCTGACGGCAATTCTTTTGAAGGTCAGGAGAAATGCTTCCCATCTTCATCTGGGTTCATTTTCTGTAGAAATCGATTTTGGTTGATGTTTCCACTGGTTTCCGGCATTGGGGTAGGTTTTGCAGGTATCAGGTGCTGTAGCTGGGCAATCAAGATTTGGTTTGTTTCCCCCTGTAGCTTTCGGTCTTCTGCAGGTTGGGCCTATTGTTTCAGCCAGGACTTGTGCAACCTAGGCCTGTTGTCTCAGTAACTGCTTAGTAGTCTCCTGCTGGCATGCAGTGGTTTGTATCAGGGCCTTCACTAGTTCCTCCATTGTTTAATTCCCAGCACTGCCACCATATGTGATATCTCTGCTGTTACACTCAGGGTTCATGCCCTTGTATCTTGCACCACAATGGATTACTCAGGAGCCCTTTTTAAAATATCAGAAGTTGTATTTATTCTCTTACAACAAAATAACATTAATGGTGCAAAACATAGGCTTAGCTTCAATTAAAGCACTGACTAACCCTTTGCTGCAGTTCCCTCACTGTCCATAATAATGTCCAAACAAAATAAAGTATTTGAAACTTGCTGGATTTGAAGTCTCCCTTGTTGCAGGGGATTTCCAAAGCTGACTCTGGTGTATTGTAAACACTAAAGTGTGACAGAGACTGGCCCTTTATAAAGCCAATCTGCATGTCAAACCAATAAAAGGACATGTTCTGTAAATTAAATAATAATAAAATTTGGAGATGGAGACAAAAAGAAACCTGTTGGGGGGATACCGAGCAGAGTACACCATCTACAGCCCACTGGGAGACAAACTCATCTATTCCCCCAGTGGACAAAACCAGGTGGTACTCTGCCCGGATACGGGAGCACACCAGTGCCCGGAACATGGCCTCAGGTGACAATGGAACCCCCTCTATCAAACACTGCTTCCTGGACTTATATATAGCCAGCTTGGATAATGCCAGGAGCAGGTTGACGAGGAGGTCCCTGGCCCTAATGCCCCGGGACACTGGGCGCCCAAAAATAAATATGTGGGGAGAGAAATACAGCCAGAACTGCAGGAGGAGGCCCGTCAAGAATATCTGAGGGGCTGTAGTCTGGTGCAACTAAAATAAATATGATACACAGACTCTGCTTTTCCACAGAAAGGACAAGTGGAGGGAGAGTCCGTGAAATTAGCCAAGTACTCTCCCATGCTCAGTGCACCATGGAGCACTCTCCAACTCAAGTCCCCGGTGGGTCGTGGAACTTAAGTAGAATAAAGCTCCCTCCACTGAGGCCTCTTGCCCTCGTCAGCTGGGAGGACCCGCCTCCCGATAGTATCAGGATGGGTCACGAGGGCAAGGAAGTGCACTGTATGGAGCACGAGAGAATACAAGCTCTTCCTTGGCATGCCACGAAAGCATGCCGAGGGTATGTCCCTCAACCTCGAGAGGTTGGGGACAGGAGGAGCCTGAGGGGAAACACAGGGCTTGTGTCCAATGCAAGCAGTCGGAGCAGGGGTGTTAGAAGGTGCATGTGGCTCTCCGGCTTGCAGAAGCCCCGTGAAGGAAGGTGCAAGAGTTGGTGAAGGTGGCATTTTTAATCTCATGGAGCAAGCGCCTCGGGACTTTGGGTGCCATATATCCCAAACGGAGGGCAAGCTCCTGAGGCGACACCCAATCGGAGCGCTCGTGGTCCAGAAGATCCCAGACTCATGTCAACCGTGCCTGACTAAGGCGGTGGATGATACCGGGGGACTGTAACAATGGAGCCCCTACTGCTGGATTATATAACAGGGGCTCCATCAATATTTCATCACCCAAAGGCACGCCTTGCCTGGTCACGGAGACCATGCTCCAGGCCTTGAGGGTTTCCTGGTAGTATGCCGACAGCACCAAGAGGTCTCTCCCAAACCCCTCGGGCCTGATAAGAAATAATTGCCGGTCCTACCCCAGGTTGCGCAACTGCCAATAAAAGCTGGACGCCAGTGCGCACCACTGCGGAGAGAGATCTGCATATAGGTATCTCTGCAGGTACTGAAGGCGGAAGGTGGACAACTGGGAGCGCACACATACCACTCCCTGCCCAACCTCCACCAAAGGCAGACTAGCCACACCAGCAGAGACCCAATGCTTTCCAATGCAGAGGAAATCTGACAAACTCCTCTGGATGTTGCTGACAAACTCGGGGTCGGACTCAGACAGAACAGCCGGTGCCAGATCTGAGAAGCCACCAGCTGATTTATCACTAGAGTCCGCCCCCTAAGGGAAAGCATTTTTGCTAGACCCCTCCATCGTCCCAGACGAGAGAGGACACTGGGCTCTAGCTCCCTCCAGTTGTCTACTGCAGCGGACAGGTAGACCCCCAGATATTTCATGACATCTGCCTCCCATGAGATGTTATACCACCTGTATAGAACCCTCTATAAGGCCTGTGCATTTGGACCAGTTGATCTGAGCAGAGGAGGCAACTGAATATACCTCCTGGCACTCTTTTGCAGCTCAAGATCAACTGGGGCACGAGGAGCACATTATCAGCATAGGCTGAATGTGCTGAATCTGCATGTCTGGCTCTCTAAGCACCAACCCTGTGAGCCTTTTCCTCAGCAGGCAGAGGAAAGGCTCGATGGCCAGCGCATATAACTGTCCAGACAAGGGACATCCTTGATGTACCCCTCGTCCAAATTCCAAAGGTGCTGCTAGGGACCAATTGATGTTAAGTAAACACTCTGCAGAGGCGTAAAGCGTTGTTATATAGCCCATAAATTGTAGGCCAAAGCTGCACACCTGCAGAGTGGCTTTGAGGTAACCATGGTCCACCCTGTCAAACGCCTTCTCTTGATCTAGGGAGAGAAAGGCGAGTGACAGACCAGTCCTGCGAGAGTATTGCAGGAGATCCAGAAAGATACTGTCAAAGATAGTCCGGCCCGGGATTGCATAGGACTGGTCAGGGTGAACCAATTCTGCCAGCACAGATCTAAGCCTATGCGAGATGGCTTTCACTACTATCTTATAATCTGTGCTGAGCAGTGAGACCGGTCGCCAGTTCTTAATAAGGCGGATATCCCCCTTTTTGGGGAACAGAGCAAGTACTGCCCTGCGACAAGACAGGGGCATCTCCCCGGTCTCCAGGGCTTCCCCAAGGACCAGATGGAAATCAGGTCCCAGAGTCTCCCAGAAAAATTGGAAAAACTCTACAGTCAGACCGTCCAGTCCTGGAGATTTCTCACAGGACATGGCATGGAGGGCTTCAGAGAGCTCTTGAAAAGATATTGGCATATCAAGCTGCTCCCTTACACCCTCACTGACTGTGGGGAGCTCCTCCCATAGCACCCTGCAGGCGTCTGGAGAAATAGGATCTGGAGAATAAAGATCTTTATAAAAAATCCGGGCTCTGTCCTGGATACTCTCCGGGGGGGCACCGTCTTCATCAAGAAGACAGGTGATGTGTCTACTATTGCCCCCCTTTTTCTCCAGTGAGTAGAAAAGGCGCGAGCCCCGGTCTAGATCTTTAAGAAAACCTAAGCGACTACGCACATATGCCCAACTGGCCTGGTGTCGTTCCAGGTCACGGAGGACACCTTTCCTCTCTACATACTCGCTTTGCAGGGATTGGTCCCTACAAGTGAACAGCCTCCACTCTAGATGGAGCACCTCCCCCCGGAGTGACTCCAGCTCAGCTTCGCGCTGCCCACTCGCACCCTTGGTATATTCCTGACACAGAAGTCGCAAATGAACCTTGCCCACGTCCCACCACTGTTTTAACGTGGCAAAGTCCCCCTTGCAACCCCTCCAGTCCGTCCAAACCTCCCGGATCAATGTCACTAGCCCCTGGTCTTTCAACAAGGCATTGTTGAAGTGCGGCTTGTGGCACTGTTGGCGTTAGCGCCACTGTCACAGACACACAGTTGTGGTCTGTGAAAGGAGCCAGCCTAATGGCACAAGAACGGGCTCGTGACATATTGTGACTAGATATATATAGTCTATCGATTCGGGAGTGGGTCACCAGACCGGCTCTCACCCTGACGTAGGTGAAGCCGTCTGATGCCCCTGGGTTCTGTTCGTGCCAGACATCATCTAAGGAGAAGCGGGTGATGAGCTCCCGCATGGCTGACGCAGAAGGCGGGTAAGGCTCTGGACCATTTTGGTCCAGAGCCTTGAGGGTACAGTTAAAATCCCTCCCCGAGAACCAAACACTCATCTGCGTCAACCGTCTCTAAGAAGTATGACAATCTGGCTAAGAACCTCACTCTCTTGGGCCCTCTAGCAGGGGCATATACATTAACTAGGTTAATTACGCTACCCTGCTCTCGGACCCGGAGGTGGATTAGATGGCATGGGATAACAGCTTTCACAAGCAGCAGCTCTGGCTGAAAAGACCCTGAGAACAGGGTCACCACTCCACACGACGTCGATGTGAAGTGGCTGAAGAAGACCCTGCCTCTCCACTCCAGTTGCCACGAGGCCTCAGCCTCTGGAGTGGTATGAGTTTCCTGCAGGTACCCTCCCTGACGCAAAAAGGAGAGTACCTGGGACCTGCGAAAACTGGCTTGACAGCCATTGGTATTAAGCATGCTTAATAATAAATAGTCCACATATTAAAAAGATCAATAGAGATCTAAAAAGGTTGAACTTGATGGACTAACTCTTTATTCATCCTCCAATACTATACTATTAATAATTATTTAACAACAAATTAATTAATAACTAATCCGCATATTGCAGATCAGAGGAGATCTTAACAGGTTGAACTTGATGGACTGAAAGCCTTTTTTCAACCGCACATTTTATAGAAGTTCCGGACGCGAAAATACTCTGCAGTCCCAGAATTCTTGGCCCTATTGCTGACCTCTAGATATTGCTGGAGAGAGTGGATAATAAACAACATATTACTCCACTTTCTCAAGGCCAGCTGCACCTTCCTTTTCTTTTGCCCATGAAGGGTGCTTTCAAGGAATTGATCTAATTCCTTTACAGGGATAACCCACTTAGAATCTGATGTCCCCTCTAGTGGATCACCCCTGGGCTCCTCTTGTCTGAGGGCTTTTACCCCATCCTCCCCGGCTGGAGAGCCATACCTTTTATACACCTTGTAATTTGTTGTTTCATTATAATGTATTGTACCCTTGTACAACGTACTACAGAAAACGTTTAATGACAATAAACATAACCCAATTTACACAGCAGTTTTACTTTGATACACTGCAATACATAATACTGCTTCATTGTTAAGTGAATTTATATCTATCACCAAGCCATAATCACAGCTCTAATTGTGTTACATTTTACAGGGCATATTAATTCACCTATAATAAAATGTTGTAATGACTATAATTCTACTATTTCCACTCACTCCAGTGGGAACACCTAGATAACATTTTTATGATTTGTCACAATAATGTATTGCATTCTAGGAATAATGGCAGAGATTGAAATAGCCCCTGTGAGATTCCTTTAAATGTCAGTAGTTTAAATATATGAAGGAAACAGAACACTTTGAGATAAGATTCCATACAATGTTTCACAGTAGGAGTCCAGGAGTTCAAAGAGATGCCATGACCACTTAAATAAACTTAACAGTTGCAATGTACTCTTTACATGATGGTGTCATGTAACAAATATTACCATATATTATTAGGATCATGACCGGGTTGTGGAGATCAGTAGAAATGTATATAGATCGAATTAATTCATGTGTAGTGGCCCAATCAATGTCTTGATTAACTTTAAAAACAGTATTTTGTTATTTAAGTATAGTAGATCAGTGAAATAATGTAGGTTTCCTAAGTGGTATTACCCTACAAACCAAAGCACACACCAAACATTCTCAGAAACCACTGAAAATATAAGTACAGCATTAAAAAATAACTTTTATTCAAAATTGTTAAGATTTTTATGTACTGCTATGTGAGAGAAGTGAACATCACCACCTGCTAACATTATAAATGTGTTTAGAATATATTCAGTCTGATAACCACAAATATCTATTCACATGGTAGGAAAATGTTTTTTGTGTATCATCAAAGGCATATGCTACATTCACTTACCAGCAAACATAATGGTATGCAAAAATTGGAACAAACCCTAATTATAATTAACATTAAGATATTGCATATATATATATATATATATATATATATATATATATATATATATATATATATATTGGCATTTTTTGTACAATAAATATTGGCTCATAGCTTCTAAACTGACAAAATCACTAGTTTCTATCACTTCAAATTGAGAATAAAAAGGAAGCAAAACCAATTGCCTTAAAACACTAACCAATTGACTTAAAACCCTATTCTATTGCCCAATTCGTAAATGTATGCACATTTAAAATCACTCTTAATATTGCTACATATTTGGCAAATATTACTTACTAGCGACTTGCCCGTCAAAAAGTGACGGCAATGTGATGTATATGTTTGTCAAGTTGTTTAGTTATTTATATAGATTTTTGACACTTGTAAGTATTGTGATATGAACGTGTATTTTTGTAAAATGTTGATGTAATGGTTTTTTAACATGAAATTTGTATCTGAAGAATTGTTCACTTTAATATACATTGAATCCAGAGGAAAGCAAAAAGTAAAAATCCTTGTTGAAACGTTCCGAATTTTAACATGAATTTTAAAATCTATGTAAGCAATAAACTTCAAAGTATATATTTTTAAACTTGAACTTTATTTTTTATGTAACTTTGGAAGTTGACAAAACATTTGTATAATTTGGAACATTATAAACAGGAACACAGTGAATACATTTTGTAACTTAATTTTGTATTCAAAGTATTAACATTTGAATGTAAAAACAGTTGAACTTTAAATTAATCAGTATTAACATGCAATTTGTATCAGAATAATTGTTAAGTTGAATATATATTGAATGTAGAGGAAGGCATACAGTAAAAACTCTCCTTAAAACGTACCTAATGAAAGTAATTCCTTACTGACCACATAAACTGGCGATAAACATTAATGTAGGTAATAATCTTAAGATAAGAGACAATATTTACATTGTGACTTAAAAGGTGCTTGAGCTGTTAACATGAATTTTATAATCTGTTGAATGAAATAACTTTAAAATATAGTTGATAGGAAGATGAGAGGTGCAATTCCCTCTATTTTGTGTAGATCATATACAAGTCTTAACAACAGGCCAATATAGCCTATAGAGTTATAGAGGTTATATTGATTTAGGGCATGTCCATAATATCACGACCCACTCTCTGGCTGGGGTCTGCTGACTTGATTTGGGTTACTCTGGACCTTGGAGTAGCTTTGAGTACAGGAACATCATGTCTCAGCCCTTGGTTTAGACTGAGCAATATTGACAGTAAGTCTGACGAATCTTACTGCAAGCATATGTCCCCGGGTAAATAATACATCTACACACCAAGTCTTGATGAAAATTATGAACAACTTCTTTATTTTTCCACAAGTATTTAAACAACTCACAAAACCAGTACAGGGAGTGGCTACTCTTAGTCAAACCCTCATTCCCCTCTGGCCATTCTCACAGAAGTAATTTGTGGGAACTTATTAGTCTCCTCCCCCAGTGCCTCCCCCAGGCGTGGCTACTAATTAATTTGGTGGCTGGCTCTCAAGGGAGAAACATCCTTTATTAGCTCTTGAACTATGCCCCTGGGCTTGTGGTTGGGAAACCCCATACTATACTATTGTCCTGCAGTGCCTGGCAGTCTGGCCAATCTATTTGTTTAGGTTTTATCCTTTGTTTACACGAAGGACCATATGGCAAACTCCTGACTGAGAGTTTATACAATGGGAGAGGGTTGACTAATTAAAACATAGCTATCACTCCACAATACAATATACAATATAATACTAACATATTAATAACCTATAACCATATTTCCCCATTCCCACATGGTATCAGGGTGGGGCAAGTTTTCCACGTCAATCCATTTTATGCAGTAATGCTGACTTTATTTAATGGTGACAGTGGAACCCCCTATTCATACCATTTACAAGCAGTAACTTTGTGCCCAAATCTTTTGTTCTTCCACATGGCACCAGCATGTGTAAGATAATCCAGGCCAAAATGGCCACTGCTGCCAGTCACAAAATGGCCCCAGCATAGTTCACACCAAATCCAATATGGCCCCTGGGTGATTCATGACAACACCTCCCCAAGCGTGGCAGGAAACATCCCTGATTTTTCCAGCTACGCTGATAGTCATGAATGTGCTGGTTTGGCCCTCTGTATGCTATGCCAGTTCTTGTTTGTCCCAAGGTGCAGAGTAAAAACCTCCCCCAGCCCTTGGCCTTGCTCCCACTGTATAGAGCAAATTGCTCTTCCCAGTCACACCCACCCAAATAGTCCAGGGTACCTCCCCAATAATCTGGTATCCCAGAGTACAACAGGTGGGCCACAGTTTCTGTCCCATAGCAACTCTGTTCCCCCCAGCCAGTCCCCACCGATGAGCTGGGATCTCTAATACAGTCTCTGGGCCTATGGGATCGCAAAGGGACAGCTCCTCTTGGCTTCCTTCCTCTGGTCCAGCTGTTTCCGTTGCTGCTTGGGGAGCTACGCTGCTCCCACCCAAGCTGTGCTTACACTCCTCCATTGCCCGGGGTTGAGCAACTTTATCCCAGTCCTTTCTGTTGAACTGGGTCTTTGGAGTGGTGTCTGTTCCAGTGGGCCCCTGGACAATGGTTATCCAGGGTATCTCCCCACTTGGTACACCCTCTGTCATGGTGCCACTCTGCACCCATAATGCTTTTGCCAAAGCTGGCATGCTTGCTGCCCCGGCCTGGCTCTTTGTGCCCCTGGCACTCTCTTGCTGTGTGAGGTCAGGTTCCCTGTAGCCAGAAACCAATTCTTTTCCCTCCCCACAGTCTCTTAAACAACCCTCCTGGGCTGTGTTCTTCACTAGCACCTCTGGGGACAACTCCCCTGGACTGTCAGGGTACAGACAGTGGTTATCTGATGCAGGCTGGGGAATCTCATCATTCCCTTCCAGCCTGGCCTCTAAGGCTCCCTTCCCACCGTCCATCACATAATAATCCAGAGCCTCTGGCTCCATTAGCAGTTCTGGCCAACACACTTTGCCTAGAACTTCTGAGGGCAGACTTAACTTATCTGGCCCTAGCTTGTGAGCAGTTCCCACTTCCACTAGGATTAAATCTCTTGGGGTATCAGGGGGCAGACATGGATTATCTGACCCCACCCAGGGAACATTCCACTGGGTCTCTGGCTCATTGGGCTGGTGACTAGGCCCTGACACAGTTACTGCATGTTCTAGGGGCAAACATTCTCCATCCCCAGGAGTTGGCAAAGGAACAGTGTTTACCCCTTCCCACTCCTCACTTTGTTTACAGTCTAAAAATGCCTCTCCCCAGTTCCAGTGAGCATACTCACTCTGGTACATACCGTCTGAGTTGTAAAAATACTTCTTGGGTATCGCATCCCACAATTCCACATACTCAGCCTCCAGTTGCAGCTCTTGCTGAATCAGGGGTTCCAGCAAAGGAGCCTCCCGGAACCATGCTTCCAGTCCCAGACCCCGGCAGCGTTCAACAAACAAGTTATTATGCCTCCTTGCAGTTCCCATGCCACATTCCGGATCACCATTCAGAATCTCACCGACCCCATATTCTAGATCCAAACAAAAATAGAGATCCTCTCTCCGGCCACCCAAGGACTCTATCCTGGCAAGGTACTGTTCCTCCAAGTCCATCTCTTTCTCTACCAGTTCCTCCAACCAGCTTGCCAGCTCATGGCCATGCCATAATTGCATGAATGCCATCCATTGATCTAGCAGGAGTAGTCTGTAGTCCTCTGCTTCCATCTGCTCCATTTTCTGGTCCTTCTCAGAGTACCCCACCACTGTGCCACCAATTATCACGACCCACTCTCTGGCTGGGGTCTGCTGACTTGATTTGGGTTACTCTGGACCTTGGAGTAGCTTTGAGTACAGAACATCATGTCTCAGCCCTTGGTTTAGACTGAGCAATATTGACAGTAAGTCTGACGAATCTTACTGCAAGCATATGTCCCCGGGTAAATAATACATCTACACACCACTTCTTGATGAAAATTATGAACAACTTCTTTATTTTTCCACAAGTATTTAAACAACTCACAAAACCAGTACAGGGAGTGGCTATTCTTAGTCAAACCCTCATTCCCCTCTGGCCATTCTCACAGAAGTAATTTGTGGGAACTTATTAGTCTCCTCCCCCAGTGCCTCCCCCAGGCGTGGCTACTAATTAATTTGGTGGCTGGCTCTCAAGGGAGAAACATCCTTTATTAGCTCTTGAACTATGCCCCTGGGCTTGTGGTTGGGAAACCCCATACTATACTATTGTCCTGCAGTGCCTGGCAGTCTGGCCAATCTATTTGTTTAGGTTTTATCCTTTGTTTACACGAAGGACCATATGGCCAACTCCTGACTGAGAGTTTATACAATGGGGGAGGGTTGACTAATTAAAACATAGCTATCACTCCACAATACAATATACAATATAATACTAACATATTAATAACCTATAACCATATTTCCCCATTCCCACATGGTATCAGGGTGGGGCAAGTTTTCCACGTCAATCCATTTTATGCAGTAATTGTTAGGTATTTTAATTGCTTCATTTAGAAATTAATTGTATGTTATAAAAATTGTATGTTGTAGAAATTATAAAAGTATGTTAGCATTTTCCTTATCTCACTAGAATGTTTTAAGTGCGTGATCTGTAGAGTGTCTATGTATAAAACATCTGTATCCTGTTTCCTGTTTTTGCTTCAGATACTGCTGAGACAATGTATCTGAAGCAAACAGGGGTTTTTTTTAGATGGTGTTTTGCCGAGTAAACATTGTCTGAAAAGACAGTTGCTTGCAATTTTGTATTTAACCCTATTTCCAACTATGCTAATAAGTTGTGACGTGTTCTATGCTATATAAGAGACAGACTGTCTAAATAAAGAGCAGAGATTATCCTGATGACACTCTGATTTCTGTGCATTATTTATCTCTCATTATATCTAGGTGCCCAGATATAATTGACACACACAATCAGAATATAATTACTCACTAATCTGATCCTATCATTTTGGTCCTTCGAACGGTGGTTGTTTCCCTTATCATTCCTCGGACGAAGCAAAACTCCTTTTACCGTGCACGGGGGGGTAAGTCACTGTGGACTCCCTTACCTTGAGAAAGACCTCAGGCCTGATATATACGATCAGTTGGACCACAGAGGCAAGGTGTTTGTTTTTCCGGGGGATGACAAGGCACAGCTTACAGCGAACTGACAGTGAGTACCTGAATTTCTGTTGCATTTTGCATTTGTGTGTATGTTCTGTAGGTCCTTACCTTACGGTGATGTTAGGTAAAAGAGTTGTACAACTAGGTTTCTAGCCTAGTAATAGGTAGAAGGGTTGAAACTTACCCATAGGGAGGTAAAAGAGTCATTATCCTGAGGAAAAGACTATAAAATAAGTTCTCCGTACGTAACAATATTGAGAAAGCTTACCATGAAAAAGGGGTAAATGAGTCTGACTTTCACATGAGCTCTTGCAAGAAAATATGTATGTGTGTGCATGTTACCATTTTGTATGATTTAAATACCGGTACCGGGTGTATGTATGTTTGTGAGGGGTGTAACACGGATAACAGTTTCTTGGTTATTATATATACCTGTAAACATTCTGTATATTTCTGTGTACTTGTGAGTGTATGTATATATGTACATATGTATTCTTTATCATTCTTTACTTGGTTATATAATGTTGAAATATTTTGTCTGCAGTTTCTGTGTATTCATAACTTCTTACTAAAATACTCTGTAAGATTGTGTGTATGAAGCACTGGGTGGGAGATATACAGATTATTTCTGGAAAATGTATAAAAGGTCTGTTGGTTGTTGTATGTATATGTAATGCTATGTATATTTCCATGTACCTGTGATATTATTTGTTGTGTATATCTATTAACTTTAATTGATACTATAGGAGTTCAAGATATATATATATATATGTGGGTATATACATATGTATATGTATATATATATGTATATGTATAGGTGGATAGGCTCTCAAGGGCATAAATGGCACTGCCAGGAGTGTGGTTTCTAGACCCTGCAGTTTTCAAGGTTATCTCTACAGAAATGTTTAATATGCACAGGGTTTCTGGTGTGCATCTGTGACTTATGTCTGGTAAAAACACACTTATGTGTGGGAATTGTGAACACTGTATTCTAGAATTGTTTTCTTATGTGTATTTGTGTATATATATACAGTTTCTGTGTCTTTGTACCTTTACTCAATGCTTTACCTTTGGGCAGGGAGGTGATTGATCTGTATTATGTGACGATGTGCAGGGTCTGGCCCACCCCCCACAGTCAGCATAGCAGACCACTCCCCTTTCTACTCCAATTTTCTCTGTGTGTGTGTGTTAGTTTTTTTATGTAAAATATGTCTGTCTGTAACCTTAAGGGAACATAGCAGAAGGGAGGAAGTGTGGTTGCTGTAAAGAGAGACAAAGGCATGTTATTATAACTCTTTTAAGTGATGACAATGCTCACCGCACCCACTGGATACACAGCATCTACTATACTACCTCTGCTGGAAATCGGTGCCCTGTATCCACTACTTCTTGGCAATATTAATCCTTATTACAAGGAAGGTATAGGAGACGTTCAAACTTTATTGAGCTTTACTATATACAAAGAAGTATAGGAAAGGAAAAGTAAACGCAACGTTACTTAATTAAGGAAATCAACATAAAAATACTAAAAAGTAAATACATTTTCTATACTAAAAATAACAAATTGTTGAAGATGAAAACAAAAAGTTAAATGTGTATCACAATGACGGTGCCTACGGGGGGAGGGACATGTAATGTTAACCACCTCTCTCCTTCGGAAGAGGATATGTTTGTGTGTACACAGAAAAGACTTCCACGACTGACCGCCCCTCCACCTCCTGGGCATATGGTCACTTATAGTGATGATGTAGAGGACGAATTTGATGATGCCCGCAAATACCTGCTTGCCGCCACCGCTCCAAATCCACCTCCTCCAACACCACCACCTTAGGGACGGCCCGCCAGAACCAGGCGGGCACCAGATCGTCAATACGGAGGTAAGGGAATAACATCTGTGCCATTTTATCCCTTAATTGAGGTTCCCAATCCTAGGGGGGGGGGAGAGCTTGTAGATGGGGGAAATGTGTTGCCACCCACAAGGCTAGTATACCGAGCATGGACAGATGCAGATGTGAGGAGAGCTGTAGAAGGAGTCCCCCACCCAAATGACAATATGGGAATTTTCAGACTTAAGTTCCAGCGATTGCAGCAAAGTTTTCAATTAAATGGTGTGGAGGTTGTACGGTGTCTGAGGCAGATATTAGGGTCCGATTGGATCCTTAGTGAAGGTGACTGGAATCCACTAGGACCCAAGGGGGGAGCCATTGCAATATGGATCACAAGAACTGACCCAAAGAGTAGACACTCTAATAGGCAGAATAGCTGACAGACGCAGACTGGACTAAGATAAACGAGTGTGTACAGAAAGATGATGAAAGTGTGGAACAATATATGGGGAGGTTGCGGGTAGTATTTGACAGCCATAGCGGGGTAGCCAGACCTAACCCATATGATGATGCTGGACCATATGCTCAGCAGCTAAACAAATAAATGACTTTGTGATACAACACCAAATTACTTACAAAACATGTCCCCTTAGGGAAACCATAGAATATGCTAGACATGCAGAAGAGCAGTGTAAGAGAGCAAATGAAAAGAAACAGATAAAGCAAGATAGTAACCCAAAGGAGGTGTATTTGATGACTTCTGTTGATGGGAAAGCGCAACCTATAACTTCTACTTTCTTTTCTGGTGATGGTGGAAATAACCAAAAACGTGGAGGGAGAGGAGGTGGACGAGGTCGAGGTGGAAGCAGAGGACAAATTTTATGGAAATTGTTACGTATGTGGCAAGGCCGGCCACTTAGCACGTTCCTGCAGAAACAAAAAGTACCAGGAGGAAGAGGGAGCGGATAACGGTGACCAGACTGACAAATGACTAGAACCAGGTTGTACCCTTCCTTTACTAATATTTGCTGAACAAGAATTGCATGAATCTGAATTGTATGAGTATGGTAATAATGATGCAAATTTGCCAGAAATAAATGATGTGTTGAATTTAGAATCATGTATAGACTTAATGGCTCTAGCAGAACAACCAGTCATTAAACTAGATGTAGAGGGGGTAATGATAACATTTTTATGCGATACAGGAGCCTGTAGGTCAGTATTGAGCGATGATGGCACATGGAGTATTTATACGTCATCACAAAACATACTGGTTAGGTCAGCAGCAGGACAGACAAATAGCGAACCTATATCATGCCCACTCACAGGGAGATTGTTCAATGGCCAAACATTTGAGCATCCTTTTATACTCTCCCCTAGATGCCCGATAAATCTCTTGGGTAGAGATCTGATGCTGAAATGTAACATTAGAGTGGTTCCCACAGAGAAAGGCATGAAAGCATACATGGGGGACATACCTGTCGATGTGAATGTAGTGCAGGGGATGGGTGAACCACATTACTTTTACACATTAGACATGGTGTCGAAAGGGCCGGCACAAGTATCCAGCACTTTGGTAGCCATGGCTAATGACCTAGCTCCATCTTCCAGTATAAAACAAAGCACAGGGTCATTACACTGCACTATGAAATTTGAAAGTACACCGGGGAGGGATGTGGACTATGAAAAACATTTTTCAAACACACCAATACCAGAATAACCTTGGATTACATATACTGGACAGAAAATGGGTATACAGGGGTGGGAGTAAAATTGAATGATCAAGACCAGTTACTCTATGCAGGACACACAGTGCCACACATCACTGGCTATGCCGGCTGGTGGAAGGTGGGTACAGGTAGGAGGGATGGTAGAAGAGGCTCAGACAGATAAAACACCATGGGAGTCCTTACCCTATGACCTCGGAGTGCAGTACTCACCGAGCACAAAAATATATCGGAAAATCCTAAACTGGGTAACAGAGACAAAGAAAGGAATACACTTACAGTCATCCAGGTGGGAGAAAGTTCTTCTGTTAGAGGAACCATGACACAACACACAGATACTGTTCACTCAGGAACAGGAGGTAGCATTAGAGAGCCTTCCGGACACCTTATGGTCCACAGGGCCCGCTGATGTAGGCCTTATAAAGGGGGTAGAGCCAGTAAAAATCACCCCAAAAAGTACTTTTCAGCCACATCAGAGACAGTATCCTCTAAAACCTGAAGCAGAGAAGGGCATAGAACCTATTATAAAAGTTTTGATTGAGAAAGGGATTATAATTGAATGCCCAGGATCCCCATGTAACACCCCACTTTACCCAGTCAGGAAGACAACCGGAGCTTGGAGATTAGTGCAGGATTTGCAAGCAGTAAATAAAGCTGTAATATCCCGAGTACCCACGGTGCCAGATCCACATACACTCCTAAATGACATGCAGCCAGATAACACACATTCCTGGCAGAAGAGGGACATAAGGTTAGTCGGGATAAATTACAGCTCTGGAAAGCAGAAGTGAAGTACCTGGGATACCTAGTGAGCAGAAAGGGACGATCACTAGACCCAGTTAGGAAAAGGGCCATACTAGAAGCCCCTAAGCTGGTCACAAAGAGACAAGTTATGTCTTTCTTAGGGATGGTAAATTTCTGCAGGAGTTGGATTCCCAACTATGCAGAACTTACAGGGCCCATACAACACCTTATTTATGCACAATCAATGTCAGCTAATGAAAAGGTAGCGTGGACACATGAAGCTGAAGCAGCATTCATTCAGCTTAAGAACACAGTAGTGGGAACATCTGTATTGGGATTGCCAGATTACAGCAAGCCATTTGTACAAACTGTTGACTCAAGGGGAGGCTATATGACTTCTGTTGTGACTCAGAAACATGGCCTGCGAGACCGATCCTTGGCTTTTTACTCAACCAGGTTGGACCCTGTAGCCAGGGGACTTCCGGTTTGTGTACAGGCTGTAGTGGCGGCTTCCATGGCAGTTCTGGCGTCAGCAGCCTTAGTCCTGTTCCACCCTTTGACTCTAAGAGTACCACATGATGTATCTGTCATTCTACTACAAAATAAGGTTTCATACCTTTCCCCTTCAAGACACTTATCATGCATGACTATACTTCTGTCACAACCACACTTGCACATAGAAAGGTGCACAACACTGAACCCATCAACGTTAGTTCCCATCCAGGAAGATGGTACACCACATGCATGTTCTGAAATCATAGAAAAAGAAGTCTCACCAAGAGACGGCCTTAGAGATGTTGCATACACCGAGGCTGCACTAACTCTGTTTGTAGATGGGTCATCAAGTAGAAACAAAGATGGTACAAATGCAACGGGATATGCAGTAGTAACACAAGAAGAAACTATAAGAGCAGGAAAACTTCCATCACATTTTTCAGCACAGGCAGCTGAGATCGTGGCCCTTACTGAAGCCTGTAAAATAGGAAAGGGACAAATAGTAAATATATACACCGACAGCCAATATGCATTCTCAACTGTGCACATATTTGCACAATTGTGGAAAAATAGAGGTATGGTCACATCTACTGGCAGGCAAGTCACTCATAAACAACTCCTTTTGCAGTTACTTGAAGCCATTCAACTGCCCTTGAAGATTGCGGTATGTAAATGTGTGGCTCATACCACGAACACAGACGCAATTTCAATAGGAAATGGCAGGGCAGATACAGCTGCAAAGCAAGCGGCTCAAACGGGAAACATACACATTTTTCTCTTACACAGCTACACATCTGTGTATTTAGTAAACCATATTGACAAGAGTATTCTACAGCAACTACAGGCAAATGCACCCTCACAGGAAAAAACATACTGGTTGAAGAAAGGGAGTAAACTAAATGCTGATAATATTTATGAGAGTATAGAAGGGAAACCAATTTTACCAAAATCGCTATTCAGATATGCAGCTATGTTGAGCCATGGAATTAGTCATGTCTCAAGAGGGAGTATGGTAGACATGGTCAGCAGAATATTTTCAGCCTATGGATTAAACACCTATTTTAAAAAATTTTGTGCAGGGTGCCTTGTTTGTGCACAACATACCCCTTCCAGACAATATGTATGGATTTCATTGAACTAACAAAGTGTGAAGGGAAGAAATATTGCCTAGTGATAATTGATGTATACTCTAGGTGGGTGGAAACGAAACCATGTGCACACCCTGACGCAATCACAGTGGCTAAAACCTTAGTGACACAAATAATTCCTAGGTTTGGTATACCAGAGAAAATATATAGCGATAATGGCACACATTTTGTGAACAGGATTATCAACCACTTGAGTAAAGCATTACACATAGAGTTGAAAAACCACTGTGCGTACCACCCACAGTCAGCTGGATTAGTGGAGAGAACTAATGGTACCATTAAAAATAAATTGAGGAAAACAATGGCAGCGACAGGAAAAAATTGGCTTTACTGTTTACCATTAGTCATGCTAAACATGCACATGCTTCCAGGCAGGAAGAAGTTAACCCCGTTTGAAATATTGTATGGGAGACCATTCCTACTACCAGAATTTAGACCATTTATCTCAGAAGATGAGAACATGAGTGAAAACTTAGCAGACTATATGAGAAAAATGTTAAGTAAGAAAGATATTACCTCCATCTCTCTCTCATCCACAGCAACAGCAGGGACCCTGCTTGGTACAACCAGGCCAGTGGGTCCTAATTAAAGTAATCAAGCGTAAAAATTGGGCATCGGCCAGGTGGGAAGGACCGTACCAAGTTCTGCTGTCAACACCCACTGCCTTGGAAGTTGCCGAACGAGCCACCTGGATACACCTGACTCACTGCAAGAGAGTAAAAGTGCCAGAGCTTGAGCCAGTTGATTCCTAAAAACCTGCTAGCTGACTCATTGCGAGTCAGGCTGGGCTACAAAGGGGGGGAAACTCGTCTCAAACCCAGTGAAGAACCGAATGGTGCGGGTTTTTGGGGTTCTCAACTGGCCCAAGAAAATGTCCTGGCACCTGTTCAAAAGACCTAACTGGTGTGGCCTAAGAATCTCACTGACATGCCTCATCTTGATAACTCTTTGCATAGTAGTACCCATAATCATATGGGAAGAAGTAACAAGACCCAGAGGCAACCAGACGCAATCTATTGGAGAGATGTGGATGAACAGAATGAGAAGAGACACGATGGAAGTCAATTTAACTGGCCAAGTGACCCTAGTGTTCAAGGAAGGGCAGATAGGAACCAACCAAATAGACCTATGTCAAGTACTAAGATGTGGACTTTCTGGAGGAGGACGTAGTGGAGGGGTGAGAAAAGCGCCAGTATATTTGTGTATAGCCTCTCTGTATGGAAATGAGAGATGTCCTAGCTGGAAACTGGCCGTATGGAATACAGGAGCTGACTGGGGTTACTCCCCACCTAATCACATGAAGTGCAAAAGTACAAAGAGACGCTTAAAGCTGACACGGGGTGTGGAGCCATCCTCTTGCAGCCAAAATCAGCTATGCAACCCCATCCGGATCACCCTCCAGGACCCACAAAAGTGTGATGAGGGGAGATATACTCTTGGAATTTACACCTCAGGCAGAGGTAACAACATGGAATATTTGCATATTCAGGTACTGCAAAAAGAGGAGCCCAGACAGACTATTGATACCATGCATCCGTGGATTGGTGAATAAGGTTGTTGACCAAGCAGTAACTCAACAATACTTAATAGAGACGATACCCCTCACTCAAGGAGAATCTGATTCTTATCTTGATCATGACATTGATGATGTATAAAAAAACAAGTGGATTAAGAGAAGCACCATGATGGTCCAGACCCCAACTCTTCACTAAAGAAAGGACTATGACCTGAACCTTGCCTTAAGACCTTGGTCTAATACATTTATAAGAGGAGGGATATGTTAGGTATTTTAATTGCTTCATTTAGAAATTAATTGTATGTTATAAAAATTGTATGTTGTAGAAATTATAAAAGTATGTTAGCATTTTCCTTATCTCACTAGAATGTTTTAAGTGCGTGATCTGTAGAGTGTCTATGTATAAAACATCTGTATCCTGTTTCCTGTTTTTGCTTCAGATACTGCTGAGACAATGTATCTGAAGCAAACAGGGGTTTTTTTTAGATGGTGTTTTGCCGAGTAAACATTGTCTGAAAAGACAGTTGCTTGCAATTTTGTATTTAACCCTATTTCCAACTATGCTAATAAGTTGTGACGTGTTCTATGCTATATAAGAGACAGACTGTCTAAATAAAGAGCAGAGATTATCCTGATGACACTCTGATTTCTGTGCATTATTTATCTCTCATTATATCTAGGTGCCCAGATATAATTGACACACACAATCAGAATATAATTACTCACTAATCTGATCCTATCAGTAATGCTGACTTTATTTAATGGTGACAGTGGAACCCCCTATTCATACCATTTACAAGCAGTAACTTTGTGCCCAAATCTTTTGTTCTTCCACATGGCACCAGCATGTGTAAGATAATCCAGGCCAAAATGGCCACTGCTGCCAGTCACAAAATGGCCCCAGCATAGTTCACACCAAATCCAATATGGCCCCTGGGTGATTCATGACACATAATAGTTAAAAAAGACACAAAAAACTAAACATATGGCAAATAAGTATAAATAGGTGTATAAATGTGTGTGTGACATGTCACTACATAAATCACATTTTGCTATTTTTTTTTTTTTTTTTTGTCCTGTCCTGATAATAAAATGTAATATATTATAGCTTACCTCTCAGTTGTAATTTGCACAGTGTAAAGTAGTAAATTAGTAAAGAATTGTCTTCTCAAGCAAAAGCAGCAGTTATGTATGAAATCACTCCGTTCATCACCTGAGGAGAAATGTATTTTTCTCTGTAAAATAGGCAGTATTTATAGACTTGTAGAAAGTTCTGGAAAGTGAGACCGTTAGAACGCAATACGCATGCGCTATTTGCGTTCCAGCTTACAATTTGCGTTCCATCCGCCATTTTGTGCGTAGTACTGTTCAAAATGGTGTTTAATATGATTGTAATACGTTCCGCATAGTATGTGTTTCATTATTGCGAGTAAGTGTAGTATAGTTACGTCTGAAGCCTCGTTTTCGTTTTGTTCGTCGGCCATTTTTTCTCTCGCTTAGCGATGGTATTAGTGTGTAAAGTGTTTTATTTTTATTTAAATGTAGGTGTAACTTGTTTTTTTGAGGTGCTGGATGGTTCCACTTGCTGTAGGTAAGCTTTTTATGTGTTTGTTGTGTGTCTTTCTTAAGTTTTAAATGTTTGTATGTCGGCGTGTTGCGTCCGATGTTTGCGAGGCCGTAATGTGTGCTAACGTGTCTCGTATGGTGTTTGCGTGTGTAGCCTCGTTTTCGTTTTGTTCGTCGGCCATTTTTTGTGTCGCTTAGCAAATTGTTTAGTGTCTAAACTCTTTTATTTTGAGTGAAATGAAGTTGTAAGTTGCATTTTTGAGGTCCTGGATGCTTCCTGTTTCTGTAGGTAAGGTTTTTATGTATGTGCTGTGTGTATGTATTGTGTTTTTAACTTTGTAATGTTCGCGAGTTGCGTCCGAGTGTTGCGAGGCCGTAATGTGTGTTTTCGTGTGTCGTATGTTGTTTGCGAGTGTCGTAATGTGTGTGTCGTGCTATTTGGGTTGCGACGTGAATTTTGCGAGTGTCATAATGTGTGTGTCGTGCTCTTTGGGTTGCGAATTTTGGTTGTGAATTTTGCGAGGGTCGCAGTTGCTGGCATGGAGCGCCTGTGTCGTGCTCTTTGGGTTGCGAATTTTGGTTGTGAATTTTGCGAGGGTCCTCAGTTGCTGGCAAGGAGCGCCTTCGGCGCTCCATGCCAGCAACTGAGACCCTGGCCCAGTGCCCTCGCTTCGCGAGGGCCGCGGGCTCGCTGTGCGAGCCCGCAGCGTTAGCAACAACTCGTACGCTCACAACTATATATGTGATTGGCACTAATGAATTCTTATGTCAATAGAATGCATATAAACATTTATAAAAAATACACCCAAAGCCAAATTTATGAGTTCAAGGCATTTGCAAGTAGCTAATAGAATATGGCCCTAATTGTTCAGGACTAAATAGATACAACCCTACTTTGGGACGGCAACTGGTTTCCCAGCATCGATGGGGGTGCAGCAGTCATGCGGCCCTAATCAATTGCAAGCAACATTTAGAGGTATTCAATTGTCCCTAACCCGTAATTATAGGCTCCCAGCCTCCACATGAACCCGTAAGTAGCATTTCAGGGCATGATCACGATGAATTAAGCAAACCGGTAAGTTACATTTTCAACAGAGCCAATCATAAACTACAATTAATGAGTGTTTAGAAGTACAATTTGTGATCGGACTCACAATCCAGCAATGTAGAAATCGATTAAAATCATTAAAGCAACTGTTCTAGTCCATGCAGGTTCCATAATTTGCATTAACTCCTTGATTCCCGGGATTGATATAACATGGAAATAAAACTTAAAGCATTTATTTTTTATTTCAGTATTTGTATTTGATCTCCTGCTGATTTTGAACGTTTGTCCAGTGGCAGAAGTTTAAAATCTTCAAATTACTGCAAATAGGTAAGCTATAATTAATTAATTAATTAATTAATATTTACAAAAAAATATATATATGGTTTCAAACATTTCCAATAAAAAACATTAGTCGTGTACAGTAACATTGAAAATGTATATACATTTTGATAACTAATTAATAAATTAAGAATTTATATAAAAAAAAAAACTTGGGTTTTCAATATTGTCAAAAACGATTATATAAATGTACAGAAGCAATTAGAAGACATTGTTCATGTATAGTAACATTTAAAAGACAGAAAAATGTTTAGGGGGGGTAAAATGGTGTAAATTTAAAAATGTAAATAATATTTACAGTGCATTTCAACATTTCTATACGTTTGTCATTTTCCACAGACTGTACCTGAAGAGTGTCACTGACTAATTTGCAGCACTGCACGGTTTCACACAGATTGTAAAATCTGCAGAAATTTACAGACAACAAACTAAACCCAACAGGTAATGTACAAAAATACATTTGCTTAACAGAAATACTATGGTTTTAGTCAAAACAATTTTTTTTTTTTAAAGTTACTTCAACATTTGCATCTCTGTCTCTCATTTTCAACAGACACTGCCTGAAGACTGTTTCAGGAAGATTGGCAGCATGGGACCCTTTGTCATTTGTAGACAACTAATTCAACACAACAGGTACAGTATAACAAGTAAAAAAAAAAAAATATATCTATTCTGTTGGTGTGCGCGAATGTGATAACGCGCTGCAACCAAAATAACCCTCTAAGCTTAATCCCATAACCTACAACCCTAATGCCAACAGTGCCGCACACAAAAGATGATATTACAAAAAAAAAAAAAATATTATGTATCCTAAGCCCTTAATGCCAACAGTGGGGCACACAAAAAAGAATACTACAACAAATGTTGTTAACGGATATAAAATGGAAAAATATCTCCTGTTTTGTGTGCACCAACCTCTAAGCCTAACCCCATAACCGAAACATATAATGCCAACAGTGGCGTACACAAAACAGGATACTACAACAAATGTTATTAACAGATGTAGAATGGAAGGATATAGCCTCTTCTGTGTGCCCCAACCTATAAGCCCAACCCCATAAAATAAACCAGTAATACCAACACTGGTGCAAACAAAAAAGTATAGTACAACAAATGTTGTTTACATAGAAATGAAAGAATATATCTTGTTTTGTGTGCTTCAACCTCTAAGCCTAACCCCATAACCTAAACCTATAATGCCAACAGTGGCTCACACAAAACAGGATACTACAACAAATTTTGTTAACAGATATAAAATGGAAGAACATAGCCTCTTCTGTGTGCCCCAATCTATAAGCCTAACCCCATAACCTAAACCTCTAATACCAACAGTGGCACGCACAAAACAGGATACTACAACAAATGTTCTTAAAACATAATTAGTGGAAGGATCTATCCTGTTTTCAAGGCAGCACTGTCTAAGCCTAACCCCATAAGCTAATCCTCTCTGAATACATACAAAATGGAATTATATATCATGTTTTCTATGGTCTTAGTACAAAAACAAATTGATTTAAATGTTATTTTAGCATTTGCATCTCTCTCTGTAATTATCAACAGACACTACAGGTACAGTATTACAAGTCAAAAAAAATAAAAATACATCAAGTACTGCTGTTTATACATATAAAATGGAAGGGCCTATCCTGTTTTGTGTCTGCCTTTGTAGAAATGTACTGCACCCTAACTAACACTCTAAGCCTAATCCCATAACCGTAAACCCCTAAAGACAACATTGCCCCATGCAAAACACTACCCCCCCCCCAAAAAAAGACTACCCTAACCTTTAATGCCTACAGTAGTACACACAAAACAGAAAAGGTCAATGCTGTTAACATATACAAAATGAAAGGATATATACTATTTTAGGTGCAACATCCTCTAAGCCCAACTCCATAGAAGGACCTATGTTTGCTCTGCGCCTTTCACAACATAGACTGCAACCTAACGAATCTGCTAAATACAACCTCATAAAGCTAACCCCATAATCCAAACAGTGGTGCACACAAAACAGGATAGAAGAAAAAATAACCAAAACATTTTAACAAAAAGTGCATTTAAACAAGAAAAATAAACAAAGCAGCAAATGTATTAATGTACTACTTTTATTTACAGTTTAATATGGCAGATACGGAAAAGAAAGAGGAAAATAAAAGACGTCAAACTAGACAACATCAAAAAACATGGGCAGATCAACAGACGCCTGAGCAAAAAGAAATTTGATAACAAAAAGATAGGCAGAGACTTGCAAGCAAAAGACTAGCGGCTGACAAACTAACATCCAAGCCCAAGAAGGCAACTAAAAATCAAAAGCATTTAGAAAATGTGGCTGATAAGAATTCTAATGATGACTTAGAGAGTCAGATTGATATATGTGCTCGCAATTGTCTTTTACTTAAATCTTTAACAGTCGAGGTTCATAATTGTGGTAATATGAATATTGTCTGTCAGTTTTGTGGCGCTTATCATTTCCAACAGGAAAAACCCAGAGATGGCCAGTTCGTTAGTTGCTGTCAAAAAGGCAAGGTAAGACTTCCACAAAGACAACACTTCCCAACATATTTAAAAAGCATTATAACAAATAATTCATGCAGAATTACATCAATTACCAATCCCAAAAGTCAATATGGTTCTTAAAAGAGATCGCCATACTGATAAACGCTGTTACAACTTACCAACATCAAATGAGGTTGCAATGATCTTTCAAAATGACGAGGGAGAACCACCATTTTAAAGAGATATTAGAATATATCCCAGAAATGAGGAGCAACCTTACATCAACATAAGTATATTAAGTACTAATTTAGATCCAATGACATATCCCATTTTTTCTCCCAATGGGGAATCCGGATGGCAACCCAAATTAACACTTGACAGTTACCGAAATTCGAAAGTATGTTTCAGAAATACAACAATGGATCATTGATTCATATTTGCAAGTTGAGGCCAATTATTTAAATTTCATCAAATATCAACAAGATAAACTACGTGTAGAACAGTATTGTGGACTGATAGATTATGTCACTGAGGTAGTTACAAACAGGGAGCTTGCAGCTGGCAAAGCCATCATTTTACTTTCTTCTTTCCAAGGATCTCCTCGCAATATGCGAGAAAGATACAATGATGCCCTGGTTATTGTACCTTAATTTTAAAAAACTGATTTATTTATTACATTTACATGTAATCCACAATAGCCAGAGATTGTACAGAATCTGCTAATTGAAAAGAAAATGCTTCCCATAGACCAGATTTAGTGGCAAGAGTCTTCAAAATCAAATTAACTGAATCAATACGTGACATAACCATAACTCAGTTATTTGGCAAATGTCTGGCTTATGTTTATACCATAGAATTTCAAAAAAGACCCCTTCCACATGAACATATGTTTATAATCCTTCAAGAGAAATATAAATTGGATACTGGTGTTAAAGTGGATTCAGTGATTATTGCTGAACTACCAGATCCAGAAATACATGGTAGACTATATGAGATTGTAACTCAATACATGATTCTTGGACCATGTGGAGATATTAATCCACAATCACCATGTATGAAAAAAAAAATGCACTAAAGATTATAGAGACAAAACGTATTCTAATTGTGATAGCTATCCATTATATAGAAGAAGAGAAGGCCAAAATGCCATTATTCATGGAAAAAAGTTGATAACAGATATGTGGTGCCACACAATCCACATTTGCTCATTAATGTGGTAGCTAGCACTTCTTTAAAATCCATTAACTATGTCTACAAATATATTTACAAAGGCTATGATGCTGCTACTGTAGTGGTCAAAAGTGCAGAAAATCCTGAACAAACTGAGTTATTACATGATGAACTTGCATCTCATTTAGATGCTCTCTATGTAAGTGCACCAGAAGCAATGAAGCGTCTTCTCAAATTTTGAAATGCATGATCGATCACATGCAGTATATTGATTAGCTGTACATTTGCCCCAAAGATAGTTAGTTTATTTCAATGTTGGAAATGAAAGAAATGCTTTAGCACAAAGTTAGCATCAACAAACTACACTAACTGAGTGGTTTCAAATAAATTGTACTGACTTGGAGGCAAGCAAATTGTTATACATTGACATTCCATATCATTATATTTTTGTTAATGGATTATGCGGAAATTAAAACCCGCTGAAATAAAATTATAACTAGAATTTACATTGTAAGTCCAAGAGACCTTGAACGTTTCTGTTTATGTTTACTCCTTTTAAATATTCCTGGTGCACAAAGTTTTGAACAGTTGAGAACTGTTAATGACACAGTTTATTGCACATCTCATTTAGCTGCGCGACACAGAAACTTCCTGGCTGATGATACAGAATGGGAAAGATGTCTAGAAGAAGCAGCACTGTGTCAAATGCCACAGCAGATGAGAGAACAATTTGCATTCATTTGCATCTTCTCAAATGCTCCAAATGCATCAGCTTTGTGGGACAAATTTAAAACAAATATGTCTGAAGACTTTTTGCAACGATACAATGAGCCTATTTCAGAATTAAAAGCATTAATTGAAATTCAAGAAGTCTTTCTCTCTCATGGATTAAATGGTGCAAATTTTAATCTGCCAGATGCAGGACTCATAGATGAACTAAACTTTGAAAAAACTTGCAACTTTAAATACATTACAATTGCAAGCATTTAACGCCATAAAAAGTGCACAAGAGGATGACTTGCTCAAAGGGTGTTATTTCTATCTAAATAATGGGACCTGGTGGATCAGGAAAAAATGTATCTATATAATTTATTGATGAGTTTTGTTCGCTCACAAGGTCAAATAGCACTGCCATTTGCAACAACTGGAATTGCCGCACTTTTGTTAGAAGGTGGAAGAACTGTGCATAGTGGATTTAAACTGCCAGTTCCCATTCTGGAAACATCAGTGTCGATATTCGAATTACATCTTTACAAGCAAAAATAATAAAGAAAAGTAAATTAATTATAATCGATGAAGCTCCAATGATGTCATGCCATGCACTACAATTTATTGACCGTTTGTTGCGTGAAGTCAAGGAAAATGATTTGCCTTTTGGTGGAAAGGTGAAGTTGTTAGGTGGAGATTTTAGGCAAACATTACCTGTTGTTGTCCATGGAACACAGACATTGTAGAAACATGTATCAAGTCAAGTACACTGTGGAAACACTTTACTCACCTCAAATTAGAACAAAATATGAGATCAGAAGGACAAAATGAATTCAATGAGTGTCTCATCAAAATTGGAGAAGGAAAAACAGAACAAATTCAAAATTTAACCTATGATACCGTGGAAATTCCATTGCAAATGATTTGCAAACAGGACATTATATCGGCTATATTCCAAAATACAATAACTTTTGACGATTATGCAGAGTTTACAATCAAAGTAATAGTAACATCAAAAAATAAAATGCATTACTTCTAAATAATGAAATAATAAAATTAATAGATGCACCACAAAAAAATGATCACAGTTGTGTACTGGGTGATGACAAAAACTTTTCAACTGAATTTATTAATTCATTAACTCCATTTAGAATGCCACCACATATTTTGCAGCTAACAAAAGATGCAATTGTCATGTTACTGCGAAATATGAACCCAAAAAAGGACTATGTAATAGGACCAGATTAATTGTTCAAGAATTAAAAGACCATTTCATAAATGCAGAAATACTCAATGGTACCCATAAAGGTGAAGGAGTTTTCATACCAAGAATAGATTTAGCACCAAGTGAAAGTAGCTTGACTTTTGTACTTCACAGAAGACAATTTCCCATCATCATGGCATTTGCCATGACCCTTAATAAATCACAAGGCCAACTGTATGTTGGATTTTCAAGATGCAAGAATTCAGAGGAAATTAAAGTTTATATTGAAAACAACCAAAGTCAGGGTGATTTATTAGATGTTGGCTGAATGTTTACAAAAAAACTTGTCTACTATGAAGTACTATAAATTAAATAACATAAAATAAAATAATACTTATCTACAAATAACCCAATTAAAAAAGCAACAGTGCTCTTATATCTACAACAAATTCACAAAAAAATACCACAACAAATTTAGAAAACAGGGGTTTTATTTCAAGGACGCTGTTTTATGTAACTCAGGCTCTTTTTAGAGGACCACTATTTCGCTAAGGAAACTCAATAAAATGGCAAAAAAAACATAGAGAACAGTGGTTATACCCCACAGACGAACTTTGATGTCTGGCAGTCTCTTTTTAGAGGACCACTATTTTACTTAGGAAACTCTATGTGCCATTTTCAAGAACTACAAGAATACAAATAAAAGGTAAAAAAACAAAATACAACAATATAAGGAGTCTGCTGGGCTCTTTTTAAGGGAACCACTTTGACATACAAAAGAAAACAAAATTGGAATGTCTTTAAAGTGGCTTTTGAAAGCATTGGCCCCACAAAACAGTTAACTTGCATTTTCTAAAATTTACTGTTTCAATTTTAATACATTAACTTTATATTTATATATATATATATATATATATATATATAAAATGAAATATATATATATATATATATATATATATATATATATATTTATTTAAATAATATATGAATATAAATACATATAGTTGCCGCGGCTGTACTTACTGTACCCCGCAGCATGGGGGTAACCATTTGAGTGCCGCGGGCCCTATTAATTTTTTTAATGCGGCAGGGGTCCCAATTGGGACCCCCGCATCATGGGGGTAATTTGGGGGCACTGCAGGGGTCCCAATTGGGACCCTGCAGCAAGGGATTAATGTGGGGACACCCTGCTGGGGTCCCGATAAGGACCCCCATATCATGGGGGTAATGTGTGGACACTGCAGCAGGGTTGCAGGCGGCATTTTCAGAAGTCCTACGGGCATGGGGGTTGGAAACATTGATGTCATGATGATGATCTCTGTTTCCATTGGCTGTTTTGATAGGGGGCGTTACAGTCTTCATGTTCAGGCCCGTAGATGCTTACTTCCGACGGCAGGGTTTGCAATGTTTCCCGGCCAATTGAATAGGCAAATATAAGTAGAGCTACTGGAGCAAGTAGCCCAAAAGTAGCAAATCGCAAAGTAACTTGCAAGTAACAGCCCCAAATTAAATGAGGCCCTTAATGTGTTAGAGGTTTCTACTGACCATATAAATGTAATCATGCATTACCGGTGTTTGCCACATTTTAGCTGCCAAAGAAGCAAAGCTCATATTTTACATAGTCTCAGCCAGGCTCCCACCTTTTCAAAGGCAACCCTGGGAAATGGTCAGCCGGACTCAGAAGGCTACCTGGCAAGAAGCATATAAAAAAATATTTGCAAAAGGAACAAACATTATTATTATTATAGTTTACTTATAAAGCGCCGACATATTCCGTAGCGCTGTACATAAATTAGGTTCAGACAGTGATAAATACAGATTAACATTTAGCAAAGGAAGGAGGTCCCTGTCTTTGAGCTAGGAATCCAATGACCATGGTGAATTCCTAAAGTACAGAGGATAGAAACTCGCAGACTTACAATCTAAGGGATAGTGAGTGGTAAAAAAGGGAGAGAGAGGTGATAAGTGTGTTAGGGTGGAAGGTGATACGCTTCTTTAAAGAGATGCGTTTTCAGTGAGGTTTTAAATGTTTTGAGGCAAGGGGATTATCTGGTGGAGCAAGGCAAGGAGTTCCAGAGACTAGGGGCAGCATGAGAAAAGTCCTGGAGGTGGGAGTGAGAGGAGGTGACAAGAGTTGTAGAAAGCAGAACGAAGAGGGCGGGTGGGGGAGTATTTGGAGATGAGAGCAGAGATGTAAGGGGGAGGATTATTATTGAGGGCTTTGTAAGTTAGGGTCATGATTTTAAATGTTATTCTTGAGGCTAAGGCTCATTTCCCTTTTCTCTCCTTCCCTCCCTTCTCTACCTCTCATCCCTATCGTCTCTTCATCATTCCTGTTTTATTTTATCTTGCTCTCTCACATTTTCTTTCTGTTTTCCCTTATTTATCTTCTTTCTCTCCCCTTCACTCCTACCCTAAACCCTTACCTATCTCTTTCTTGTCTCTTTCTGTTTCTTCCTTAGTCTTTTACTCTCTCCCTTCTCTCTCTCCATTGTCTGTTTATTTATTTCTCCTTTATCTTACCTCCTCCCTTAAATATAGAGACATCAGATGATGACAGATAATAATTAAATGGGCCCATCTAGCTTTCCCATTCTATCAAGCTAAAAGTTGTTAGGTCCTAACATGGTCTTATAGTTATCCCAGGCATACTTCACTTCTTTCACTGTGGTTCACTGGCCGGCTTTTCTAGTTATCTATTACTCTTTCTGTAAAATGCTACTTTCTTTTTTTTCTCTCTCTCAATTTCAACCTTCCTCTCTCTGCACTCCATTTCTCTCTCTCACTCTTCCATACGTTGTATCTGCGGATTATTAACATATTATCTTTGACTTTCTGGTATACTAGTATGTTGAAAAAATACTCACATATGTATATATAACAGCTACGAGTGAGCCATTGAGATAGCTCATTAGATGAGCAAAACTGGCCCGTCAAATATACCCGTTTTTAATTCACTTGGGTGCAATGTACTGTGGCTATTTGATAATATCACCCTATTTGATTAGGAACCTATGCTTATGGTTTGAATACTCTGGAGTTTTTTCAGCCGCTTTCCGACTCCTCGTGTGGTGTAAGTAGAAGGGAGGCTCCCGTGCAGGGTATCTGGCACAAAATTAAATGCTGAATGTATAAAGGAAGGTATTTACTTATAATTTTTGTGCTGTATTGTGACCTACAGTCTACATAGCACACACAGCAGTATTCAATGGCCAAGTATGCACTATGCAGTAGACGCATCCTTATGTTTTCAATTTATATATATGTATGTGTAATACTGAGCTTTCTAATGATTCAAACAACCTAATGAGGAGAGTTTATAGGCTCTGTTCTTTTCAATCATGATAATATATATACGTACTTCTTGCTTCATCATGCAGGCATTGTACAGATAGAATACTTTTAACACATGTTCACTTGTATCACTGATACTTTCCATTCGCTACTACTAGTCTTATTTTGACACTATGTAGCATTCTTTGCTCTTACTAGTTTAGTACCACTTAGTTTAGTTTAAACACGGTATCATTGTTAACCATTAATTCACTAGCTCTGACTAGCAGCCTTATTAAATTGTGATTTGGCCAATTGAAAAGGGCTCTATATAAGCACATAGCATATTTTTTTACAGAAGTTTTTAGTTAGTGAACTTCTATCCAAAAGCAAGGTCTTCACTAACTAAAAACTTCTGTAAAACAATATGCTCTGTGCTTATATAGAGCCCTATTCAATTGGCCAAATAGCAATTGAATAAGGCTGTAGGTTTCTAAATCACCCTATTTAAGGTAATACTTTTTATTATTCTACTGTCTTTAATATTATATAGCAAATACTTACCCCAGTGAGCATTTCAGCCTGGCATGAGTACTGACGGCACTGGGGACCTACAGTTCGTTGAGGGAACCATGAATGCCAACATGTACTGTGACATACTGAAGCAGAGCATGATCCCCTCCCTTCAGAGACTGGGCGGCAGGGCAGTATTCCAACATGATAACGACCCCAAACACACCTCCAAGACAACCACTGCCTTGCTAAATAAGCTAAAGGTAAAGGTGATGGACTGGCCAAGCATGTCACCAGACCTAAACCCTATTGAGCATCTGTGGGGCATCCTCAAATCGAAGGTGGGGTAGTGCAAGGTCTCTAACGTCCACCAGCTCTGCAATGTCGTCATGGAGGAGTGGAAGAGGACTCCAGTGGCAACCTGTGAAGCTCTGGTGAACTCCATGCTCATGAGGTTTAAGGCAGTGCTGGAAAATAATGGTGGCCACAAAAAATATTGACACTTTGGGCCCAATTTGGACATTTCCACTTAGGATTGTACTCACTTTTGTTGCCAACGGTTTAGACATTAATGGCTTTGTGTTGAGTTATTTTGAGAGGACAGCAAATTTACACTGTTTTACAGGCTGTACACTTACTACTTTAGATTGTAGCAGATTGTCATTTCTTCAGTGTTGTCACATGAAAAGATATATCATAAAATATTTACAAAAAATGTGAGGGGTGTACTCACTTTTGTGAAATACTGTATATATATATATATATATATATATATATATATATATATTTATTTATATATATTTATATATATATATACAGTGCTTTGCAATAGTATCCCCCCCCCCCCTTGTTTTTTTACCTATTTTGTAACATTACAGCCTTAAGTTCAATGTTTTGTTAATCTGAATTTTATGTGATGGAGATGGATCAGAACACAATAGTCTATGTTGGTGAAAAGCTCTGGTGCAACCAATTACCTTCAGAAGTCACATAATTAGTGAAATTATGTCCATTTGTGTTCAATCTAAGTGTCACATGATCTGTCATTACATATACACACCTTTTATGAAAGGCCCAGAGCTGCAACACCTAAGCAAGAGGCACCACTAACCAAACACTGCCATGAAGACCAAGGAACTCTCCAAACAAGTAAGGGACATTTTTTGGTGAGAAGTCAGGGTTAGGTTATAAAAAAATATCCAAATCTTTGATGATCCCCAGAAGCCCCATCAAATCTATCATAACCAGATGGAAAGAACATGGCACAACAGCAAACCTGCCAAGAGACGGCTGCCCACCAAGACTCATGGACCGGGCAAGGAGGGCATTAATCAGAGAGGCAGCACAGAGACCTAAGGTAACCCTGGAGGAGCTGCAGGGTTCCACAGCAGAGTCTGGAGAATCTGTACATAGGACGATACTAAGCCGTACGCTCCATAGAGTTGGGCTTTATGGCGGAGTGGCCAGGAAAAAAAGTCATTACTTTCAGCAAAAAACAAAATGGCACGTTTTGAGTTTGCGAAAAGGCATGTGGGAGACTTCCAAAATGTATGGAAGAAGGTGCTTTGGTCTGATAAAACTAAAATTTTACTTTTCCGCCATCAAAGAAAATGCTATGTCTGGCACAAACCCAACACATCACATAACCCAAAGAACACCATCCCCACAGTGAAACATGGTGGTGGCAGCATCATGCTGTGGGGATGTTTTTCAGCAGCCAGGACTGGGAAACTAAAATACCGGGATATTCTTGAACAGAACCTGTACTAATCTGTGCATAATTTTAGGCGGGGATGGAGGTTCAACTTCCAGCAGGACAATGACCCCAAACACACTGCTAAAGCAAAACTTGAGTGGTTTAAGGGGAAACATGTAAATGTGTTGGAATGGCTTAGTCAAAGCCCAGACTTCAATAGAATAGAAAATCTGTGGTTAGACTTAAAGATGGCTGTTTACAAGCACAAACCATCCAACTTGAAGGAGCTGGAGCAGTTTTGCAAGGAGGAATGGGCAAAAATCATAGTGGTAAAATGTGGCAAGCTCATAGAGACTTATCCAAAGCAACTTAGAGCTGTGATTGCTGCAAAAGGTGGCTCTACAAAGTATTGACTTTAGGGGGGTGAATAGTTATGCATATTGACTTTTTCTTTTATTTTGTCCTATTTGTTGTTTGCTTCACAATAAAAAAAAAATCTTTAAAGTTGTGGGCATATTCTGTAAATGAATTGATGCAAATCCTCAAACAATCCATGTTAATTCCAGGTTGTGAGGCAACAAAACACGGAAAATGCCAAGGGGGGTGAATACTTTTGCAAGGCACATATATATATATATATATATATATATATATATATATATATATATATATATATATATATATATATATATAAAATCTGGAGACACTCCAGCACCTCCTGTTCCCCCCTCCACCTCTTTTTATCCTCCCCTCTTGATCCCCCCACCATGCACTTCTTGATCCCCCCTGCGGATTCTCCCTTGGTGTTCCTACCTCATCGGCAGCACACTAACGCACTGTAGTCTTCCCTTGCGGCGCCTCTGCTCTCAGGCAGGGAATCCCAATGACGTCACACACTATAGTTATTCAATGCCTGGGAGCCGACGCGCAGCAAAGGAAGAATACAGTGCAAGGGAAAGCTGCCGTGACGGAAGTGTGCTGCTGGTGAGGCAGAGGGGAAATCAGGAGAGTGGATCAAGGGGGGGGAGAATCGGGAGGGAGTGATTAAGGGAGGATCAGGAGGGGGGTGGTTGAGAGCTCCAGGGGCCCTCTCCAGGTGCAGGGCCTCGGTGCATTGCACCATGTGCACCGGTGGTAGCTCTGCCACTGTTTGGAAAAGACAGAAATAAAAAGGGGAAAAACAGAATAAATTGTCTGGTGATGTAAGTTTGGGTTATTTTAATACAAATGTGAAAGATTGTACTCACACAACATTAAAACTGCAGAAACATGTCCACAATCTCTGACAGCACACACAAAATATTGTTAAGATAAATTAAATACACCTTATTGCCCATGGTATGAGATTATTCAAAGATTATCTACTTAATACTAAAAAAGGATACATTCAAAGTGCACACACTAGAAGCCTGGGAATACAGAAAGTACAGGGACATCAAATGCATCATTACTGGTATATATTATCTATATTATCAATCAGAATACTGAAAACCATGTAAAATAACTTTTTTTTTACTTCTTTAAACTAATACCTGTTTTACAGTTTTAAATAATTTATATAATCCAAATATTCCTCCAATTATCTTCCTTCACTGGTAGCTGCAAATTGCTTGCCTCTGCAGGTTCTGAAATTACCAAATATCAATGCAATTTATTTGCTAAAACTAGTGATGTCGCAAACATCAAATTTTGGGTTCGCGAACAGCGAACGCGAACTTCATCAAATGTTCGTGAACGGGCGAACATCGGTGAACCGCCATAGACTTCAATGGGCATAGACTCTTTCTGGCCACAATAGTGATGGGAAAGTTGTTTCAAGGGGACTAACACCTGGACTGTGGCATGCCGGAGGGCGATCCATGGCAAAACTCCCACGGAAAATTACATAGTTGATGCAGAGTCTGGTTTTAAGCCATAAAGGGCATAAATCACCTAACATTCCTAAATTGTTTGGAATAACATGCTTTAAAACATCAGGTATGATGTTGTATCGATCAGGTAGTGTAAGGGTTACACCCGCTTCACAGTAACAGACCAATCTCCCTGTTTAATGCACCGCAAACAACCGCAAACAGTCCATTTGCACAACCGCAAACTCCCCATTTGCACAAGGTTGGATACCAAGCTAGCCATGTCCCATTCCTTGTCCTCAATGATGTCATTGAAGGTCTCTTCCTCCCCCTAGCCACCAAGGGTCCCCGAAAGGTGACAACAAGCCCCCTGGGACGCCTGCTGTGTTTGGTCTTCCACCTCCTCAAAGCCACCTTCCTCCTCTGACTCCTCTTCTTCAGACTCCCAGAGTCTGGGGGCTTCCACTGCCCAGCATGGAATATTATACACAGGTCAGAGTCTGGGGGCTTCCACTGCACAGCATGGAATATTATACACAGGTCAGGGTCTGGGGGCTTCCACTGCCCAGCATGGAATATTATACACAGGTCAGAGTCTGGGGGCTTCCACTGCACAGCATGGAATATTATACGCGTTGCCCCTGTCTGCGTTATTATAAGGTGTGTACTATTAAGTAGTACTATTCCTATCGGTTTAATCCCTGTTACGTCCACTATCAGGGGATGTGTATATGGCATGGATTTTTGGAAGCGGGAGATGGAAAAAGATGCTTGGTCGGTCCTCCCACTTCAAATTTGGGGCACTGCGCCACCAGATATGAGTGTCACTGTGCACTGGCAAAAGATGGCAGAGTAGATGCAATAGGCTTTACACACACGCCTGTAGGCAGGCAACAGATATTCAATCTAATACAGTCAAAAAAGTGTTGTTTTATTTCACTGAGCACAATATAAGCTGTGAGGTGTTAGCCTGTCACACACACACGCTGGCAGGCAGGCATATGCAATTAGATTACACAGAAAAAATTATAAAATAAATGATGTTCTAGCCCTGAAAAGGGCTTTTTGGGTTGCTGTCCTTCAGATGGAAGGCTCTGGAAGGGAGTGTATGCTGCCGATTGGTGGCTGGAATGTGTCTGCTGACTGTGAGGTGCAGGGTCAAAGTTTCCTCAATGATAAAGAATAGGGGGCGAACCCAAAAGCGCATGTGTTCGCCGTTCGCTGCGAACGCGAACATGCAAAAAACGCTACGAATAGTCCGCCGGCGAACTGTTTGGGACATCATTAGCTAAAACGTAATATCTGCTTTTTCCTTTGGTTTCTTCAGACATACTAACCCCAAAGAAAAAAATGTTGAAATATATTATTGCACTGAAGAGTATATATACACATTTACAGGAGCTTATTATTGATGGCCCATTCAGTAACCTTAAAGATTATCCCAAAAAGTTCAATATAGCAGGCAGTGCAGTTGAACTAAAGGTTTTGTTTAAGTAAAATATTAATATAATTGCTGTAAAAACTAGCACTATGTTTAAAAACTTAAAATGGTGAAAGTAATAAATATGAAAAAGCTTTAACAGTTTCTCTACTTGACTTTCACTGCTCAGTATGATTGTGCTGAGCATTATCCTTACGTTTAGGGGCCTTCTAAGAAGTTTCCCATAATAAGATTAAATCTGGTTTAATAAATACACATCTAAGCAAGGGCAAATAATGTTACTTCGTAAGATCTTTCTTTTTTTTTAATCTCCACAGTTTAATATGACTAATTGCCAGTTTTACTTTGTTCTCTTTCCCTGGTGACATTTCATCGGGATTAATTATAAGAGAGTAAATAGGCTTTCAGTAAACCACTAGCACCAAAGCTTCTAATAAGCACAGCTTGATATATTTTCTTTTGAGAAGGGCAATGATAATTAACCTGCCTTCTGCTGTGGAAGTCCACAGTGCACGTTCTGTAACTGTGTGGCTGTCACTCTCTCTGAATTAAATCTCAAAATCCCACATGTTATTTGTCTAATAAAGTAGCTGCTCCTCCTAACCTTCTGTGACAAAGCAAGTGTGTGTGGAATGCACCAAGTATCTGAAATAAAGAATTCCTCTGATATATCCAATGTAATGTGCTGATAGTGGCATGTATTATATGTTCAGTAACAAATACTCAAGCTATAACTAAAGTAAACAGTCTTTAGATATGTTAGAAAAAGACATTATAAGTTTCCAGAAAAATATTTATTAACACCATGATTTGATCTTGATATTAAACATATAAACATAGATTTGACAGCAGATAAGGCAAATCTAGTGTGAACAATATATATATATACCTAAAAGCTTGGCTTAATTGTACCTCTTTAGCAGCGCTTGATCCTTCCACTTCTAGATTGGGATCATTCATTTTATGAATGCACCGTCAGTGGCAGCAGCAATTACAGCAAGGAGCTGCTAGATGGCGCCACCGAAATTGTACAGTTTGCAAGCGCTGCTCAGATCATATACTATTTCCAAGCTTAAGCCTTTACCCTTACCCAAATCCTTACCCTAACCCTTATCCTAACCCTTACCCTAACCCTTACCCTAAAGCTATGATATCGGCAGCCAAATTTTGGCAGCTCCATCTAGCAGATGCTCACTGCCACTGCCTGTGCGCGCACATTCATAATAGGAAAGAACCCAAGGTCATTCTACTTCTACTTATCTGCTGTCTTTTTGTATAGTAGTACTTTTAAATATTACATTAATGTTTATATCACTCCTTTCCCTTCTGTCCTGAAGGCTACACATAATAACATGATGACATATGTTTAAAAAAAGCTGAAAAAATGAATAGATCAAGTTTTTAAATGAGAAAAAAACACATTTTGATACCTCTACAGGACCGTGGAGATATACATGATACATTGGGGGAAGTTGTGTGTGTGAGAGGGACTTTTACATTTCTGGAGAGCTATTGTTGCAGTGAATGATGCAAGCTATCTGCTTCTGGGTCAGTGTGAGGGAATAAGCATTGTGTCTATTTCAATCTTATCAAATTACAATGGCTGTCTGTTCCCGCCTTACTCACACCTTACTCCCTCATTATTTAGCTTTGAGGAAGTGGTGTAACAAACACAAAATGGATTCTTGTATGTATAGGCAGAGTCTTCAGACATTCAGATTTTCCCAAAAAAATTATGTATGCTCATGGCTTACACAGATGCTAATTTTGTTAGTTTGGTACATACTTGACAAACAACTTTCTTTATTGAACTACATTGGTCTTTTAAAGCAGGGGGAGAGCTACCAGTGGTGCAGATGGGGGGCAGTGATGTATATACAGTCAGGTCCATAAATATTGGGACATCGACACAATTCTAAACTTTTTGGCTCTATACACCACCACAATGGATTTGAAATGAAACTAACAAGATGTGCTTTAACTGCAGACTTTCAGCTTTAATTTGAGGGTATTTACATCCAAATCAGGTGAACGGTGTAGGAATTACAACAGTTTGTATATGTGCCTCCCACTTTTTAAGGGACCAAAAGTAATGGGACAATTGGCTGCTCAGCTGTTCCATGGCCAGGTGTGTGTTATTCCCTCATAATCCCATTTACAAAGAGCAGATACAAGCTCCAGTGTTCATTTCAAGTGTGCTATTTGCATTTGTTGCTGTTAACTCTCAATATGAGATCCAAAGAGCTGTCACTATCAGTGAAGCAAGCCATCATTAGGCTGAAAAAAACAAAACAAACCCATCAGAGAGATAGCAAAAACATTAGGTGTGGCCAAATCAACTGTTTGGAACATACTTAAAAAGAAAGAACGCACCGGTGAGCTCAGCAACACCAAAAGACCACGGAAAACAACTGTGGTGGATGACAGAAGAATTATTTCCCTGGTGAAGAAAACACCCTTCACAACAGTTGGTCAGATCAAGAACACTCTCCAGGAGGTAGGTGTATGTGTGTCAAAGTCAGCAATCAAGAGAAGACTTCACCAGAGTAAATACAGAGGGTTCACCACAAGATGTAAACCATTGGTGAGCCTCAAAAACAGGAGGGCCAGATTAGAGTTTTTCCAAACAACACAACAAAAAGCCTTCACAGTTCTGGAAAAACATCCTATGGACAGATGAGACTAAGATCAACTTGTACCAGAGTGATGGGAAGAGAAGAGTATGGAGACGGAAAAGAACTGCTCATGATCCAAAGCATACCACCTCATCAGTGAAGCATGGTGGTGGTAGTGTCAGAGGCATGGGCATGTATGGCTGCCAATGGAACTGGTTCTCTTGTATTTATTGATTATTTGACTGCTGACAAACGCAGCAGGATGAATTCTGAAGTGTTTCGGGCAATTTTATCTGCTCATATTCAGCCAAATGCTTCAGAACTCATTGGGCGGCGCTTCACAGTGCAGATGGATAATGACCCGAAGCTTACTGCAAAAGCAACTAAAGATTTTTTTAAGGGAAAGAAGTGGAATGTTATGCAATGGCCAAGTCAATCACCTGATCTGAATCCGATTGAGCATGCATTTCACTTGCTGAAGACAAAACTGAAGGGAAAATGCCCCAAGAACAAGCAGGAACTGAAGACAGTTGCAATAGAGGTCTGGCAGAGCATCACCAGGGATGAAACCCAGCGTGTGGTGATGTCTATGCATTCCAAGACTTTAGGCTGTAATTGACTGCAAAGGATTTGCAACCAAGTATTAAAAAGTGAAAGTTTGTTTAATGACTGTTAATCTGTCCAATTACTTTTGGTCCCTTAAAAAGTGGGAGGTACATATACAAACTGTTGTAATTCCTAGACCGTTCACCTGATTTGGATGTAAATACCCTCAAATTAAAGCTGCAGTTAAAGCACATCTTGTTTGTTTCATTTCAAATCCATTGTGGTGGTGTATAAAGCCAAAAACATTAGAATTATGTCGATGTCCCAATATTTATGGACCTGACTGTATATATATATTTTTTTTTTTGCATAACCTCTGTTGGTCCCCCTGGGTCATTTTGGGCATTCTTGGCTGCACAGATCCCGCCTTGATGGAAACTGGTCTGTGCCTATTTTAAAAAAAGATCATTTCTACTGAAGCTCCAAGAGGTGTCAACATGGAGCAGTTAAGCACACTGGGGATGTGTGTTACGACCCTGATCTGAGGGGGCCACATGCACGCCAACTTTCTCCCTCTAGGCTGTGCCTTTCTGTGTGTTCAAGATCTCAGCATCCCCAGCAATTCCAATCAGATTAGTTACAGACACAATCAGATCCCGTTTCTTAGGACATACGAATAGCACAAGTACTGCTGAGTATTACAAAGCAGACTGAGACTTTATTCATGCTTCAGATAAATTTTACAGATATCACAAAACAACATCCCCCAGTTTTATAGCCAAATCCCCATCCCCTAGGCAGGCCCCCAGGGGCGCTTTTCCGTGAGGGGCGCCACGTCTTACATAAAATGGTTCCTGGCTTAACATTTTTTTTAATGGTGCAGTTCATAGACTGGCTACTAGGGGGTAACCACCTAGAACAAGACAGTTACAACAGGAAAGGGAACTTACACGCACAGAAAAGGCAAAAATGGGTCAGTGCATACCTTGTCATGTGCTGTTTGTAGTCACTAGTGAGATTGCAACATTGCACATTCCTGTATTACAAAACAAATCAGCAAATGTAGTCAAAGTAGGACTGTTCATAGCAATCTGGCTACACTCATAATAGAAAATAAAAAGCATAAACCAGGAATAAGTAGTGTTATCTCAAATGTTTTAATAAGGTATTAATAAAAGAAGAAAATATGTTATAAAGTGGAATATGGTTTAAACTGACGTTTATTCTGATTTCAATGATGCTTTAAGAATCGAATGTGATAATGACTAACATTAATATATTTCATCTCTGAAGTACATACCCTTTTGCTCACTGAGCATATTGTAAATAAACAGCAGAAGGTTGTCCAGAACATGTTTTGTAGGGTTTTGCTGTTGCCAAGTGGTTAATTAAGTTTAGAAAGTGTATCTTGCCATATGTTTAAAAGGCCATGGACAGAATGGCATTCCAAAATGCTTTACATGACTAACCAGGCATAGCTCAGATTCATTTGACTGATCACATTATCATCAAAGGCTTTCTTTTCAAAACCTCTGAACACTGACACATCACACCTGTCTCATGGTGTGTTGGAAACCTGTACGTGAAATTTAAGTCTCCCTAACAGACTTTCCATGAATCGGGCATGTCATCAGAACACCATTGCAATGGCTTTGTCAGGTAAGGAACAATAGAAGCCAGCGTGAGATTGCTCTCATTTGGAAATAGGCTGTGTACTGGTTATGTATATTATAGGCTCATACTTACATTTTTTCTTTGGCAATGTTAGTTTGCTGACCCAGCAGGAAAAAGTGTTGCCTTGTTCCTAATTTAATATAATTACATGTACATTTTAAAAAAATTAGAAATTTTTATTAGAAATGATTAAATATATAAATTATGCCGCTGTTTAAAAGTTTGCTTGATACACTCGTTGGGGCAAACCTAAAGAAACGTATAAAAATCAAAATGAGTGTTGAATTATATAGGAGAATTTATTATTTTTAATAAGTAGATAATAATTAAATTCTATTGTTCTATATTATGAATGTGATAGTTCTAAATAAATTCTCGGAACCATCCACACAAGGCCTATGTCCCCATTAAGAGATCCTCCTAGCTAACCAATGGACTGCCACAGTCCGAAATAAATTTAGACTTGTACCACTCGATAAATTATGACCGTCACATGTGATCCATTCATTCCAAAGTGACCATTCACACTACTTAAATCAATAACTAATAAACAGACCAATCATATTCCTAAAAAAATGGGAATGTAAACCCTGCCAGTATATGCCTTTCACTTAAAGTAAAGGTTACTAATTGAATAACTGACTATAAAACATAGTCCAACTCCTTGCTTGGCCCTAAATGGGTCTTGGTAGTACTTGATGAGAGTATCAAGAACATTTTTTAACCAGCCGTGTTAATTCATATTTTTAATAATTTCTAATAAAAATTCTCTATTTTTTTTTATTTCTCAGTTTATGTTATTTTTTGCTGTTAAGCACTGGAATTTTTTTGTTCACAAGCTTGTAATTTGTTAATACATTAATACAAACATGTATTTTTCCAATATGATGATATGACTTTATATGATCTTCTTATAACCAATACAGGTTAAATTAAGGTTGAGTTAAAAGATAGTACAATAACTTTACTTTTGCTATGGGCACTTTCATCTTGGACTGCTGGCCTGCCTGTAGATTAGACGGATATTTATCCTACTGTGGACTGCTCTTCTATTTAATTCTCTTTTCAAGTGTGCAATTTGGAGTGAAAGTTTTCCACAAATGTCAGATATCTTTCTTATCTGAATCCACTTTTCCTTCCATTCATCTTAGACATCTAATCCTGCTAGGAACAAAGGCAGTATGGAGCACTTTAGTAAAGAATAATTGCATATAAAAGCTAAACACTTAATGGTTGTGTTTATTTATTTTAACTTTTCTTAAATGTTTTCCTATTAGCAAGCTTAGTTCTTCAAAGCGCCATATATAAATAAATGACCACAGTGGCCCTTTAAGTAAATGCATTTTCTCCTTTTCGTTCAGATCCGTAGTATTGTCTACTATATTAAAAACTACATAGAACAAAAAACAAGTTTTCATGCATTTAAAATAGCCTGATTTAAACATTACCAAAGTTGTGGACTGCAGACAAGTATGACATGTATGGCTGACAGGAACTAGCCCCCAGATCAGTTACAAATTTAAAATCATATTTTTTTTCTGCTTTGAGAGCCTCATTTAAAAAAATACCCACAGTTGTGCATTATCAAATACCCTCTTTCAGATGCAACAAAGAAAGAAATGCATTTAATGTCCCTTTACCATATCAAAATGCATAAAACTTCACAAAACACAGACTCAAAGTTTTAATGCAACCATAATTTGATTACCTGACTGTATCTGTAAAGTTACTAACCATTAAATATGGTATTGTGCTCATAAACCACAATGTAAAACTAATTTCAAGCTAAGTATTTTTCCTGTACTGATTCACATCATTGCCTGTGCAATATCTCATATTAGTAAAAGAGGGGCAAAGCCTCAGCAACATGCTGCAATGTACTGCTGAGGCACAGTGACTGGTTAGTATGAGACTCTGCACAGCAAGTACAGCAGAGCCTGTGTCTTCATAAGCTGCAGAGGACAGACCCAAGCAGATACTATTTGTATAATTTTAGTCCATAAAAACAGAGCTTCTAAGCACTTCTTAGTAAAACAAGAGATACATAAAAAAATAGGTACATAGGCATATTATATACCTAGTAAGATCAGCATATTACAGTGCCTTACAAAACTATTCACACCCCCTTGACTTTTTACCTGTTTTGTTACATTGCAGCCTGAAGTTCAATGTTTTGTTAATCTAAATTGTATGTGATGGATCAGAACACAATAGTCTTAGTTGGTGAAGTGAAATGAAGAAAATATATACTTAAAACTATTTTTTAGAAATAGAAAACAGAAAATCGGCATGTGCGTATGTATTCACCCCCTTTGTTATGAAGCCCATAAAAAGCACTGATGCAACCAATTACCTTCAGAAGACCCATAATTATTGAAATGATGTTCACCTGTGTGCAGTCGAAGTGTCACATGATCTGTCATTACATATACACAGCTTTTTTGAAAGACCCCAGAAGCTGCAACACCTAAGCAAGAGGCACCACTAACCAAACACTGCCATGAAGACCAAGGAACTCTCCAAACAAGTAAGGGACAATGATGTTGAGAAGTACAAGTCAGGGTTAGGTTATAAAAAATATCCAAATCTTTGATGATCCCCAGGAGCACCATCAAATCTATCATAACCAAATGGAAAGAACATGGCACAACAGCAAACCTGCCAAGAGACGGCCACCCACCAAAACTCATGGACCAGGCAAGGAGGGCATTAATCAGAGAGGCAGCACAGAAACCTAAGGTAACCCTGGAGGAGCTGCAGAGTTCCACAGCAGAGACTGGAGTATCTGTACATAGGACGACAATAAGCCGTACGCTCCATAGAGTTGGGCTTTATGGCAGAGTGGCCAGAAGTAAGCCATTACTTTCAGCAAAAACAAAATGGCATGTTTTGAGTTTGCGAAAAGGCATGAGGGTTTTTCCAAAATGTATGGAGGAAGGTGCTCTTATCTGATGAGACTAAAATTGAACTTTTCAGGAATCAAAGAAAATTATTTCTGGCGCAAACCCAACAGATCACATACCCAAAAAACACCATCCCCACAGTGAAACATGGTGGTGGCAGCATCATGCTGTGGGGATGTTTTTCAGCAGCCGGGACTGGAAAACTGGTCAGAGTTGAGGGAAAGATGGATGGTGCTAAATGCAGGGATATTCTTGTGCAAAACCTGTACCAATCTGTGCGTGATTTGAGGCTAGGACGGAGGTTCACCTTCCAGCAGGACAATGACCCCAAACACACTGCTAAAGCAACACTTGAGTGGTTTATTGGGAAACATGTAAATGTGTTGGAATGGCCTAGTCAAAGCCCAGACCTCAATCCAATAGAAAATCTGTGGTCAGACTTAAAGATTACTGTTCACAAGGGCAAACCATCCAACTTGAAGGAGCTGGAGCAGTTTTGCCAGGAGGAATGGGCAAAAATCCCAGTGGTAAGATATGGCAAACTCAGACTTGTCAACAGCGACTTGGAGCTGGGATTGCCGCACAAAGTGGCTCTACAAAGTATTGACTTTAGGGGGGTGAATAGTTATGCACATTGACTTTTTCTGTTATTTTGTCCTATTTGTTGTTTGCTTCACAATAAAAAATAAAAATAAAAAAACATCTTCAATGTTGTGGGCATGTTCTATAAATTAAATGATGCAAATCCTCAAACAATTCATGTTAATTGCAGGTTGTTAGGCAACAAAACATGAAAAATGCCAAGGGGGTGAATACTTTTGCAATGCACTGTATATTCCGAGTATACCCAGAAACCTTCCATGTCACTTTAAGTTGGGATTGTAGGGAACACCAATCTGTATGGATCCAGGGCACCTAAACACAACCTTTACATTGACTATTGTAAAAAAAACATTGTGCCCGTTTTTAATCAAAGACATCTGATTTCAGTTCATTATTTGCATTAATATTCACTGTGAATCATAATAGTATCAGCTAATTTATTTTGTTAGGTTCTAAACATTAGGAATACACATAGAAAATGGTTATACCAGAATCTGCTATGCTCGTATTGATAGATCAATATCCGAAATAAAACATGAGGATGAATGCATGGACAACAGAGTCACTGTTTATTTGCCAGGGCATTTCCAGTGATGTTCTACTTTACAGTTTCTCTTGGTAACATGGCCAAAGATGGAAACCCCTTTAATCCACTTCAGTTCATACGGTTATATTGAAGAAACAGAAAGTGCTATGTAAAACGTTCAGCCTGGAATAGTCTTGTTTCTCTTTGTGGCTTACTCAGGAGTATCTTTTTCAAGCCCAATTCCATCAGCCCTGTAATGAATTTGTAAGGATCTACATTTTGCAATGCACATTGTTATGAAATAGCTTGTATCATGGGGATTCCTCATTATACTGATGTTTTAATTAAATTACATGTCTTGATGCAGGTATATACCAGATATGCTGAACATCAGTCATCAAGTGACATTTTTAGGATATGTCTTTGTCACCACATGTAAGTTAATCAAAATGCTTTCATCCACAGCTTGTCTGGCCCCAAAAGACTAAAAATGGACAAAACTGATATAGAGTATTATATAGCGTAACTATCATATATATATATATATATATATATATATATATATATATATATATATATATATATATATATATATATATCATGTATTAAACTGTAATTATCCATCTGTATATGTTTTCTCTTATTTATGAATGATATTTGAGCTTTGTTAGTACAAAAATCTTTAGATCAGTTGCTTAAAGAAACTCAGAATATATTGTTTTAATATTTTTTGGACAACTTTAGTGTACCATTCATTTGCTTCCAGAAATGTGCATAGATGTTAGGTGTTGAATGTCACAATTAGTTCTACCTGACAATAAATAAAGTTAACAAACTTTTAAACTACACAACAAACATTGTTCAACATCTAAAGCTTCAAGAAGTATAGACTCACACTGACAGTACTGAGTCTTGGTTACTGTAATACCCATTCAAAATATCTAGATGTGCCACCTCGGATGCAACACTTGTAAACTTATCTTCAAGTAACGGTGCTACTGATCTCATATTGGCTGGACCATTTCTCCTCAATTATTATTTTACATTCCATATTTTTTTGACTGACTTGAAGATGCACTTTTGCAGAGACCAATAAGGCCCATGTCTAAGGCAGCACATTTTCAGAGGGCAGCACACTGCTTACAAGTTGCTGGTAACATGCCTCAGAGTAGTATTTTCATATGCACAGAACCGTCTACATGGAGTGACATTCCTGTTTGTGTCTGCCACTTTCTGATAGACTTTACATTTACAGAAATACACAAAGGCTTTCTTCATATATGTATGTGTGTGGTGATCCTTCAGTGCAGTCATAAAAAGAGGAAGAAAGTAGTAGTAATCATGTGAAATCTAATCTTATCTGAAACAGCCTAGGGCATTATAAACATTAAACACATCCCTAACTGACTTTTATGCTTTTAGCACCATTTACCACCAAATTCCAGGCCAAACAAATTTTCTATATTACATCTTTATTCATCACTGAAGGATTTAATCACATGAGACTTGCTATTTGTTATCACTTTTCTGTTTTTGTGCTGTCTGGTGAACCATTGCTTCGGCACAGTGGTGTTGCTTTGTTATAATATTATCAACCAGAATATAACTAACCAGCCATTATTTTTACTGAGTGCATACTTTAAAGAATGCTTTTTCGGTACAACATTTTAAAAGTTGACGCTATTTAATTCTGGACGGCAAACCTGTTTGCTAGATTCATGTTTTCCCATTTTTGTCAGGAAGGCAAGATCCATTGTTTTTCTTTAGAGAAGATGTGCTACCTGATAGTGTTATGTTAATTAAGCTGATTTTATCTGCCTCCGCTGGAATATTTTGCCTTTCTTCATTCTCTGTTTCCCTGTGATAGAAGTAATTAAAGTTAGAAACTATCACAGGGACTGGGAGTGCAATTGTCAAGACACCAGCAATAGCACATAGAGTTCCCACAACTTTACCCCCCAAAGTAATCGGGCACATATCACCATAGCCAACTGTTGTCATTGTTACCACCGCCCACCAGAAGCCATCAGGGATGCTGACAAACTGAGATTGAGGCTCATCAACTTCTGCAAAATACACAGCGCTAGAGAACAGGATTACGCCAATGAAAAGAAAAAATATTAACAAGCCTAGTTCTCTCATACTGGCTTTTAGGGTTTGTCCTAGAATCTGAAGCCCCTTTGAATGCCTTGACAACTTAAAAATCCTAAATACCCTGACCAAACGCACAATCCTTAGAATGGCTAAGGACATGTTTTGTTGTCCATACGGCTCTGTGTGTTGGACTAGTTCAGTTATAAAAGTTACAAAGTATGGAATGATAGACACAATGTCAATTATGTTCATAATGTTCTGAAAAAACTCAGAGGTACTTGGACAGACAACAAATCTGACCACTAGTTCAAATGAAAACCACATTATACAAGTAGTTTCTATCATGAAGAATGGATCTGTGAAGGTGCTTAGATGTGATTTTTTTTCTGTGGAATTGCCTGAACCCTTAAACATGCCTAAGTCTTTTTCCTCTCGGAATTCAGGCAAGGTCTCCAAGCAGAAGATAAGTATAGAAATGACGATCACCAAAACAGAAACTAGTGCCATCCCTCTTGCTGCACTGGAGCTTTCAGGATATTCAAACAACAACCAAAATTGTCTGTAATAGTCATTTGTTGGTAAAGGGATTTCTGGATCCTTTATAAAACCTTCATCTTCTCGAAACTGTTCCATTGCTTCACTTCCCAATTCATAAAAAATAATCTCATCTGCAAATACATCTAAAGGAACATTAGCTGGGCGCCTTACTTTCCCACCAGATTGGTAATAATATAAAATCCCATCAAAACTTGGTCGGTTTCTATCAAAAAAGTATTCATTCCTCATAGAGTCAAAGTAATGGATTCTTTTTTGAGGGTCTCCAAGAAGTGTGTCTGGAAACTCACTGAGCGTTTTAAGCTGGGTCTCAAATCTTAGACCAGCTATATTTATAAAAATTCTTTGGTCTCCTTCTTCCATCTTCATTTGTTCTGCCATTATATTTTCATTACATTCCTTGGTAAATCTGGAAAAATCTGTTTCATTATTCATGTTGACATTGTTAAGTGCTTTCCAGTTAGAGTCATGGGTTGGATTATTTTCCACTACTGTACTGGTACATATGGAATCTTTGCCAACATCTGCAGCTATCACATCAGTATTTGCCAAAACTTTATGTAGTGCATCCATTTTGTTGTATATATAGGGAAGTAGTTCAAAGAAACCACTTTCTTTCACATTTCAAGATCTTCTCTTCCATTTTCTGAAACAAAAGAAAACAAGAAATTTAGTAAACTAAATAATAAACGATGCAATAATTGAGTTGAGTTTTTGTGTATAAGAAACCTTACTTTATTTATAGAGTACAAATAAGATCTCCTTAATGATAGTTTAGGACTCTCAGCTCTATGAATATATATATAGCAGGGGAAGCCGGATTTCAAACACTGCACTTCCCACAACACATACTGTGACATTCATATTACATGACAGCCTTCTCTATCCTTTCATTGCTTCCAGTATTATGGAGGAAACATCCTTTCTATTATGCATATATAAAAATAGTATGAGACAGCAGATGAAGTGGCAGACTGGAAATTAGAGGTATCTGTAAACACATTTCGATGTGTCTAAAAATACATACATGTACATACTGTATATCTATATATGTGTGTAAAAGACAGACTGATATACTGCACAGCGGACTAATTAATTTCGGTTACCTAAGAATCACATTTACATTTCATACATTTAAATGATATTATTATATAAGTTACATTTTATATTCAGTTTTTTTGCTTTATAAAGAAAAATAAAGGAAGTGAAGAATATAGAAGTTAAGATTATATAATGAAAACCTTGAATAATATATATACAGAAGGTCCACTGGGTTATAAACGATCCGACTTAGTACTTAAGAATGTGCCAAGGATTTTGATATGTTCTGTTTGTTAAAAGAAAGTGCACCATAGTTTTTAGAACTTATTATTACAGTTCATGGGTATTATTATTATCACACTGTATTATTATTACTACATATAAGCCATTATAGTATTGTTATTAGTAATATAATTATTCATCAGGAATCTCACTTACACGTTATATGTGATTTAATATTATTAATACAATTTTTATTGCTAGCACTTGGCACTTTTGTCACTTAGTGCAATATATATAGGCATATTGCCACTCATTCTACTTTGTTTTCAGGCACTATCACACTACATTACATATACTTTTTGGACCTATAGGATCTAATATTACAATGATTTATAATTAGATGGCAGCTTTGAAGTCTTTTCCACTTCCCAATACTCTTTTTTGACGTCAGAGTTCCAGGATTTTAAACCAGTTATTTTAATTTCATTATTAAACGTTAAGTTTTAATATTTGTTTTGCCTCTATATTGTTGTTTAGGCAGAGTGTGTGCACTATCATATAAAAGGATACCTTTTTTTTACATACAAGTCTGACTTTTAAATGTTCTCAGGAATGGATCTTGTTCTTAACCCAGTTATTTGTTTGCATAATATTATGGTATTCCAATAAAAATATCTTTATAAAAAAAAATATTACATTAAAGTGACAAACTTATTCTATGATTTGTATATAGTTTTTTGAATAACCAAATGTATTATTTAAATATTTAAATTTCATATGCAATTACTCTTTAAAGGAAGGTTTCACTTCTTTATCTGAACTGCTTCTTGTAGCTTAATTTCCTATAAGGGTGTGTCCTTGTAAACTAATGACCTTTCCATTTAATTGAATTAAAAGCAGTGGTTGGTTTAGTTAGCTTATTTCCTCTGTTCAGAGTGTTCTCTGCAAACAAAATATTCTCCCATCTTTGAAATGAGGTAGCAGAAATCAAAATGGTAGATTCTCCTACAACATAATTACATATAAAGATAATACAGTGATTTAAAGTATGTATTATTTTTTGTCTTTCAAAACACATTTTGCCAGTGATCAAGAGTAGTTCTTCTAAAGAGTATATTTTAAATATAGGCCTACAGTGGCAGCCAAGACTGTGTAACATATATTTTAGAGCTAAAGTGAGAAGTGATGTCTAATGATACTTATTTTAAAAAAGTTATATATATATATATATATATATATACGGTATATATATATATATATATACATGCATAAACACACATAAACATATGATTTAAGATATAGCAAAGGGAAATGAGGAGCTGCAAGTGGTGAGGAGTGTGTGTGCCCAAATTAGAACGACTCAGGGCAGATACAACCTAAATAAATTCATGATACATAATGGACATGGTGTAGTATATTTGCTAAGCAGTTTTTTTTGCCCCAGCATTGCAATAGTTCAGTTCCAAACTATCCACCTTGGATCTGTAACCTGCATATGCTAACCAAATATTTCAATAAGGTCCTCAAGCTTAGGCTATCCAACGGGTGGCCCATGGGCAGGATGAACCATGCCAGGTGCTTTAAATGGCCCACTGTCTGCCTAGGAAAGTCTTCTTACAAACTTATCACTAGTTTTTACATTTTTAATGAATGTCCATTCAACAGTCATATTCAATCATGAACTGTTTTGTGGACTTCCTTTCACCCAGCTTCAGATAAGAATGTAAGGATCTTGCAACACAACCAATTCTCATCTGCATCCAAGATACATAATTCACAGAAAAAAAGTCTATCAATTAAGATAAGAGCAATCTAATTGAATGTATTCTGACACAAACATTGTACATATATTATACCATGATTTCCAGTTATCTCCTCTGTGCAAGGGATGATTGTATATACTGTAGTATTTTTTGGCACTTAGTTCTTTAAAAGTTATGGAAAAGTTATTAAAAGTTTTGACGTGTGTTATCTTTTTAGGCTAAACAGCCTAAATATTCTCTTTCTTATCACATACTTACTTACCCATTCATTGTGTCAGCTGGGAGGCCTCTGAACAGCAGATCGTTTTGCTGCATCTTTATCATCATCATCCATTCTAGAGAAAAAACAATATTTAGTTTCATACATATAGAAATAATAAAAAAAAATAAAGGGCAAATGTGGTCATGTTTATAAAATGTATTCTTTTGAAAAACTACATTATGCAACTAAAATATGCAACTAGTTTACAGTCACTAATGTATTACAAGTATGATTTTAGGAAATCTACTTCCTTGAGTAGACATGCAGCCTTATTAAATTGTGATTCAGCAAATTTAAAAGGGCTCTATATAAGCACATAGAATATTTTTTTACAGAAGTTTTTAGTTAGTGAACTTCTATCCAAAAGCAAGGTCTTCACTAACTAAAAACTTCTGTAAAAAAATATGCTCTGTGCCTATATAGAGCCCTTTTAAATTTGCAGAATTGCAATTTAACAAGGCTGATGATGTTTATGTTTGCACAATGGGAATCTGTCATGTGCAATGAAAAGTGCACTGAGCACCAATAAAGCGGAGCTCAGTAGTTTACAAGAACACACCCACATCAGGGAGTAACACACAACAGCAGGCAAGAATACTTTATTTGGTTTTAGAGTTAGAATTTACTATGATCGTGCAGTAATGAAGTAGCTGTCCAGAACTCAGGGATAAAAACACAATAGATTAAAATATGTTTATTCTTATATTTACTATATAATGTTTATGAAAGTGGGAACACTGCAGGGACCCAGACATACATTTCCGCCTCTCCAGTGAGGTGCAGCTGTACTCCCTAAGGCACAGTGAGCAAGGAGTCCACGTCTAGTTCCCCCTATCACCCTTAGGGAGATTAAGCCCCAAAGGTCCTTTGCATTCCTAAAAGAAAATTAGAGGCATTCAATATTAGAACAAACAACTCCTAAGTAGGTTTGTTCTATAGGTCTGCTCACATACTCAAAGAGCAGCACCTTTTTAACTCACTTGTGCCCTTCACAGAGATAGTGAGACTGTCAGATCTAAAATACCAGGCAACTCTACCCTGACAAGAAGAAGCAGCAAACCCCAGACATACGTTTCAGCCTCTCTTGGGCCTCACAGGCAGGTGTAGCTGAATTCCCTAAAGCACAGTAAGGAGTCCATGTCTGGAGCCCCCTATCACCCAATGGGATATTAAGCTCCAAATGTCCTTTGCATAGCTAAAAGAAAATCAGAGACACTCAATCTAAGAATGAACAAAGATAATTAATCTGGGAAAAGTCATAAGCCTAGTTTTTAATACGAACAAAATAAATATTGATACCTCTGCCCATGATACTTGTTAGAATGATACTTTCTGTGTATGAGAGAGGCTTTATATTGCTAGAGATCAGTGCTTGCATTTATTGATGCAACCAGTCTGCTTCTGAGCCTATGAAGGGGAAGGGCTGTGGACTCAATTTAATTCAGATATAATTATGTAACAAAGCCTATTAATCTTTCCCTGTTCCTCCTCCCTCCACTTCTTCCACTAATAGATAAAAAATGAACCCTCATGATCCAGCTCTCAGAAACTGACATAAAGACATAGGCCCTCATTCAATTGCAATTCTGCCAATTGAATAGCGCTCTAAAAAAGCATTTAACATATTTTTTTTAAAGAAGTTTTTAGTTAGTAAACATCTTTTCAAAAGCAAGGTTTTCACTAACTAAAAACTTATTTAAAAAAAATATGTTAAATGCTTATTTAGAGCGCTATTCAATTGGCAGAATTGCAATTGAATGAGGGCCATAGGGACTAGCAAGCCACTCCAGTATTTTTGCCAAGAAAACCATATGTATAAGCACAACCAGAAGCACAGATAAATATGCCTGGAGTGCTACGTCCATATGGTCACTGAGAGTCGAACACGACTGAAGGACTGAACCACCACCAATACAACTAGTGTGGTAGGTGGATTGATTAATGCGATAAAACAATCCGGTTGCATAAAATAAATAATACCACAGGAGTTACATAGTTACTTAGTAACTGAGGTTGAAAACATTTGTTTTAGTCCATCAAGTTCAACCTTTTTAGATCTCCTTTGATCTGCAATATGAAGATTAAATGTTAATTGATAATATTTTTGTTACCAAATTAACAAACTGTGCTCTAAATCTGCATAATGTGTCACTAATTTGCATAGACAGTTTTTCATGCTCATTAATCATCAAACATGAATGTTGCTCTTAATTCTCATTTCTTCATTCACTCTATAAAAGCCAATAAATTCTATCAATCATTTCACAAATTGAACGTGTCTTTGACAACAATTTTAGACAAAATATTGATAAATGGAATGAATTTATTACATGAAACCGTACTTTTGTGTGAATTAAAAATAAATATTTTTTTCTATATAATAATTTGTATAAGTAAAATTGATAAAAAAATCAATACAGACTTTAAATAGTAAACACAATAACAAATCAACACTTTAAATATTTCACTGTTCGGTGTAATTTTTGTTTAATGTGGGGCTCCACTTTACTTTCTGAGCTGTTTCTATCAGCTGCTCTTTCAGAAAGGAATCTTTTGAAAATGAATTAACTCTTTTTACACTCTAAAAACATTTGCCTATTTTCAAGTGCAGTTCTTCAAAATCTTATATTTTAAATGAAGGATTTACAGAGGTCCTCTATTCAAAGTACAGCTCTTCTTCACTGAATACCCCAGCAGGTGTCAGTGCAGGGTTATCTTTCATATCTTATGCTGTATCCAGTGGAGTTTTACAAGGAACCATTATGTCAGTAACATGTGGCAGAGCTCGTTGTAGCACAGCAGTAGATTTTTCCAATACCTTGGACCAGCGTTTCAACAGTGCAAATGTATAGTTGATGACAGACCAAGACGATATTTGCGTGTCTCGCATAACCAATGATGGTTTCCATATCCAGCATTAACTTCCTGAATAACACTAAGGGATTAATATACATACAGATAATGCCTATGCTATGAAGTTATTATAAAGGTACAGCCCTGCTAAAATTCAGACTCAAAGCAATTGTTTGTTAATGAGTCATGCTAATTGTATCATGTTCAACAATGTATCCTATATTTGTAAAAAGCAAACCAATAGGATGCTTTTTTATATTTCAAAACCTAAGATGGTCTACTAAAGTGGTTCTCAACCTTTGCTCGTCTGGGGACCTGCTGCCTACCTTTCATAGTTACATAGTTACAGAGTAATTGAGGTTGAAAAAATACTTTTAGTCCATCAAGTTCAACCTTCTTAGAGCTCATCTGATCTACAATATGCAGATTAATTGTTAATTGATAATTGATCCAAAGGAAGGGAAACAGAAAAAACCCAGTGCAACTCTGCCAATTGTCTCAAAATGGGAAAAAATATATAAAATTCCTTCCTGACCCCAGATACTGGCGATCAAACTCCTCCCTGGATCAGTACTGCCTCTTTGATTATCCAGAATAACCCTAAATTCCCCTTTTTATTTAATAATATATCCAATCTCTTTTAAAAGTTATCTATTGAATCCGCTGTCACCACCTCCTTTGGTAGAGAACTCCACAGATTTACCAGCCTTACTGTGGAGAACCCTTTTCATTCTTTAAGGTGAAATCTCTTTACTTCTAATCTCAAAGGATGTCCTCTTGTTAGTTGAAAACCTCTTGGCACAAAAAGTTCACTTGACAGAGCCTTATTTTGACCCTGGATATATTTATATAAGGTAATCACATCTCCTGTTAGACGCCTTTTATTCTAGAGAAAATAAGTTTAATTTGGTTAGTCTTTCTTCATAACTTAGCCCCTCCATTCCCCTTATTAGTTCTGTAGCCCTTCTCTCTACTTTTCCCAGCTCTTAAATGTCCTTTTTATGTAGTGAGACCCAAAATTGTACTCCATATTTCACTGCTTATGGGACTCGTTGGTTACTTTCCAATGTTTATAGGGACCGACTGTGAGATCCAGAACATTTTTAACAGGGCGATACTTCTTGTACCACACTAAATTATCATATAGATATACACTGATTTTAATTGAGTACAGTGTAACTGCAGATCAATTGCTCTATCATCTGTCTATGACTATGACTATTTGTGATGGTATTTATAAAATGTTAGTCTCTCCTCATTCCCGAGGACAGACAGTTAAGATCTCAGGGATCAACGGCTAAGAACTTCTGGTCTACAACATAATGAGCCCTAATGACTTAGTTAAAGTATTTTCACTGGTGAGGAAAACCCTCTTCTACTTAATATGTTATTTTATGGACTGTGATCATATTTTTTAAATTTACCATTTTGAAGAACCACACTTAAAAACATATAACATGTTTTTGAATGTAAAAACAAATAATACAGCATCTAATTTATTTTTGCTTCTGGAGACCAATTTCTTGAAGAGGGAGGAGACTTTGAATACTTGTAGTGTCCTTTTTCACATAATGAAATTAGATAATAGGCATAGCATATAGAAACTGAATATGAATATTTTACTAAAGTAATAGAGGCTTAGGTTTTGTCGCAGAATATAAGTTAGTATTTGTTTCTAATTTTATTAGAAGCTTCCAAAATTCCTTTCCAAAAATGATTTTGTTAGTGCTAAACAATAGGGCACAAACTAATTATTCATAGAATAATTTGCTGAAATGTTTAAATTAATAGAGAGGCTGCATGCTTGCTGCAAACATGCAACGTTACTGCCATCATTTACATACCTTTTTTTTTCTAATATAGTCAATTTTGCTTGCAGTAAAGAGAGGAAACAGCTTTTCCCTTTTCGACAAACCCTTCTCAGCCCCCTCACTGACCTCACCTGCCCTGACACTGCCACCCTTACAGTATAACACCACTCTTTCCTCCACCATTGACACTCTTGCCCCATAACCAAATGTAGACGTCCTTGCTCACATCCAAAATCATAGCTCACTACACAAACACAATACATGCAGAGGTGCTATAATGGAAATCTCACTCTTCAGCTGACTTCCTCCATTACAAATTTATTTTGCACTCCTACTTCTCTGACCTCAACCTTACCAAACACCAGTATTTTTCATCATTAATATTGATTCTGTCCTCCAACCCCAAAAAGTTTGTTTGCCAGATTCAATACCCTCCTCCACCCATCACCATCTCCTGCCTCCGCCCCCTCCTATCTCACAGTGACTCTTTGTAAGTGACTTTAAACATAAAATGTAAAATGTTCAAAATTCATTTTCCTCTCAATGTGGTACACACACTCCCTTCTCTCAACAAATCGACAACACCTTGACTTCAGCCTTCCTGAAATCGTATATCCATTATGGACTACTTTGACCTTGTAACTGAGGATGAAGTCTCTAGTCTACTATCGACCTCTTACGTTACAACTATCCACAGGATCCTATTCCATCACAGCTTATCCCTTCACTCTCTACCACACTTATCCCAGCTCTCACACATATATCCAACCTTTCCATAAACACTGGCAAGTTACCATCATCTGCAAAACATGCCATAATTACACACTAGAGATGTCGCGAATAGTTCGCCGGCGGACTGTTCCCGGCGAACATAGCATGTTCGCGTTCGCGGCGAACTGCGAACATATGCAATATTCGACCCGCCCCCTATACTTTATCATTGAGCAAACTTTGACCCTGCAACTCACAGTCAGCAGACACATTCCAGCCAATCAGCATCATACCCTGCCTTCCACACCCTTCTACCCCATGGACAGTAGCCATTTTGGAATCATAACTAACTTGCAGTCTTACTGAGAGGAGGCTGAGTGTAGGTGATACTGCATCAATAGGGAAAACCATAGCTAGGCTACTGTACACAGTGTGCAATACAGTCCTGAAAGACTCTTTTGATCTATGCTGCAAGGTCACCCCTGTGTCTCTTCCCCCCCTTATCATCATCCTCCACTCACCTTAGCACCCAACCCTAACACCCCCCACACTTATCCCTAACACCTAACCCTAACATCCCTCACCCTAACACCTAACCCTAACACTCCTTACACTTATCCCTAACACCCCTCACCCTAACACCTAACCCTAACACCCCTCACACTTATCCCTAACACCCCTTACACTTATCCCTAACACCCCTCACCCTAACACCTAACCCTAACACCCCTCACACTTATCCCTAACACCCCTTACACTAACACCCCTCACACTTATCCCTAACACCCCTAACACCCCTCACCCTAACACCTAACCCTAATACCCCCTTACTCTTATCCCTAACAGCCCTTACCCTAACACCTAACCCTAACACCCCTCACACTTATCCCTAACACCCCTTACACTAACACCCCTCACACTTATCCCTAACACCCCTCACCCTAACACCTAACCCTAATACCCCCTTACACTTATCCCTAACACCCCTCACCCTAACACCTAACCCTAACACCCCTCACACTTATCCCTAACACCCCTTACCCTAACCCTAACACCTCTCACACTTATACCTAACACCTAACCCTAAAATCCCTCACCCTAACACCTAACACTAACACCCCTCACACTTATCCCTAACACCCCTCATCCTAACCCTAACACCCCTTACACTTATCCCTAACACCCCTCACCCTAATACCTAACCCTAACACCCCTCACACTTATCCTTAACACCCCTTACCCTAACCCTAACACCCCTCACACTTATCCCTAACACCTAACCCTAACATCCCTCACCCTAACACCTAACCCTAACACCCCTCACACTTATCCCTAACACCCCTTACACTAACACCCCTCACACTTATACCTAACACCCCTCACCCTAACACCTAACCCTAATACCCCCTTACACTTATCCCTAACAGCCCTTACCCTAACACCTAACCCTAACACCCCTCACACTTATCCCTAACACCCCTTACACTAACACCCCTCACACTTATCCCTAACACCCCTCACCCTAACACCTAACCCTAATACCCCCTTACACTTTTCCCTAACACCCCTCACCCTAACACCTAACCCTCACACCCCTCACACTTATCCCTAACACCCCTTACCCTAACCCTAACACCTCTCACACTTATACCTAACACCTAACCCTAAAATCCCTCACCCTAACACCTAACACTAACACCCATCACACTTATCCCTAACACCCCTCATCCTAACCCTAACACCCCTTACACTTATCCCTAACACCCCTCACCCTAACACCTAACCCTAACACCCCTCACACTTATCCCTAACACCCCTTACCCTAACCCTAACACCCCTCACACTTATCCCTAACACCTAACCCTAACATCCCTCACCCTAACACCTAACCCTAACACCCCTTACACTTATCCCTAACACCCCTCACCCTAACACCTAACCCTAACACCCCTTACACTTATCCCTAACACCCCTCACCCTAACCCTAACATCACTCACACTTATCCCTAACACACCTTACCCTAACCCTAACCCACACTAGGCACATCTGTCTGTGTTTCTGGTTGTGCTTTTGCATATGGCTTTCATGGCAATGATACTGGAGTGGGTTGCCAGTACCTACTCCCGTGGACCGCAATTTGTCTGACCTCTCTGAAATGACCTGCCTATCTTAGGTGACCCTTAGGTGACTTAATTTTATAATTTATATAATAAAAAAATAAAAAAATGTTTTATCATGTTCAATATTCTGTTTTTTTAATAGCTGCTGCTATCACTTTAAATTTCCAAAATCTCTGTTCTGCAGTTAAACACACTGACTTGTCACATCTAGCCCCCTTTTGGTGACTTGCCTCATAATACTGAAAAGGGTACACGTGAGAATTAAAAAAAACGCTGTCTATGCCCAAACTGTGCTCTAACAGATAGAACTGAGACTGTCTGTCAAACGCAGCATCGCCCAATCAGAATGGCCGGGAGGGCAAAGTCCTGTATCATACAGGGACTGCACCTCTCACAGTCCCCCATGTAAGTGAATACATTGGTGCAATCTCAATAAAATGTATTGAAAAAAAACAACTCCCAGCTCATGCAGATAGATGGAGCTGCATGTAAAGCTTCAGTTTTCTCAATACTCTGGTGGTCTTATCGATTTTGACTACCCTACTCCACACACAAAGCTTGTGACCTGTCTGTCACCACCCAGGCCTATACCAGACAGTTGAGCTCAGGTGAGTCCATATCCCTCTCTGTATCTTGCTGTTGTTGTTCGGTCCGTCAGTTGTGTCTGACTCTCAGTAACCACATGGATGCAGCACACCAGGTACATCCGTCTGTGTTTCTGGTTGTGCTTATCCATATGGTTTTCATGGCAAACATACTGGAGTGGGTTGCCAGTTCCGACTCCAGTGGACTGCATTTTGTATGACCTCTCTAAAAATGACCTGCCCATCGCGGGTGACCCTTCATGATATAGCTCACAGCTTCATTGAGGTAACAAGCCCCTTCAGAAGGGGGCCTGTGTCTTAATCTCTATGTCCATATGTATTTATAAGGAGAGGGTATACTTACTTTTGGGGGAGATCTCTTATTGTATGTGTAAGATATACAAAATGTGTGTGTGTCTATATATATATATATATATATATATATATATTATATATATATATATATATATATCTAAATATATATATATATATATATATATATATATATATATATATATATATATATATTTGTATCACATATCTATTTGTATCACCCGCTCCACGCAATGTGAAAATATACGTGCTTGCATATGCGCAAGCCAGTATTTTTTAACACTGCGTGATGCTCATCGCAAGGCCCGCACCACTTTGCTGCAATGAGCGCCTGAGTGCTGAAGGCCATAGGCCAAAGGCGCTCATCTTGAGGCCTACAAGACTTTGAACAAGGCTGGCAATGAGCGCCTAAGCCGCTCATTTCCAGGCACACGATATGTGCGAGGCACGCAACACTTTGAAAAAAATACGACTTTAACAGAAGCTCAGAAGCCATTGGAAGACCGCCAAAACATGATCATTAATTATTAAATGAACTTACAACCTCACACACAGCACAGGAAGAGAGGCATGGAGCCTGTGAGTGAGATTGCAAGCAAATTTGAGGTTTAATTGGCATTTGTAGTAGTTTGAAAATCGGCTAAGCAAGGAAAAAAATGGCGGCCGTAAACTTAGAATTGTTTGAAAAAAGGCTCAAAATGAGGCCGAAGCCAGTAACACTTAGGTGTTCATGGAGAGGCCCGCAAGGCTTTGAAAAAAGAACCAACGGCGCTCATCGCAAGGCCTGCAAGACTTGAAAAATGGAGAGATAGGTGCTCAGTGGGAGCCATACTAGACTTGAGCAGGGAGAGAGAGGAGAAAGACACAGGAGAGGGAGAGGGGGAAGAGGGTGGAAAGAAACACATGGAAGGGAGAGGGGGAAACAGACACAGGGGTCAGAGAGTGGGGAGTGGCTCGAATGAGCTCCAAAGGAGCTCATTGCGGGGCTCGCAATGAGTGCTGAAGGCTCTCATCGCAGGGATGGCGATGAGCAACAAAGGTGCTCATTGCGAGGCATGAAAGTGGTGGGATGGCCGAGGCCTGCAATGAGCGGCAAAGCCGCTCATTGTGAGGTTTGTGATAAACGCCTTTGGCGCATATCGTGAGGCACATAAAGTAGACGGTGGGAGAGGCTTGCAATGAGCGCCGAAGGCGTTTATCGTGAGGCCTGTAAGGTTGAGGGGGGAGAGCCTTCATTGTGTGGCAAACAGCATTCCCAGCCTTCAAATTTTATTGCCATAATTTTTGACGGGCAAGTCGCTAGTATATATATATATATATATATATATATATATATATATATATATATATATATATATGTGTATATATATATGTGTGTGTGGAGGGCTTCTATTGTTCTATTGCTCTTTTGCCCACCATATTATAAATGATTGTTGTGGTGAACTACTTACTCATAAAGTCCACAACACAAGCTGAGATCCCGCTCCATGCTGATGATAGCCAGTAAGATTGAAACAGCTGTACATGGATTGGATACTGAGTTTTTGTTTAATCCAACCTTGGTTTTGCATTAAAGCTATGTAATACAGCATGCATAAGCTTAAATGAAGCCATGTTTGATAACGGCTATGGTTTTAGGATCGAGGCATTTGTGGGCACATTTGCATGTCCTAGTTCAGCTTGCCAGAATGCAGTGTAATAACAATTTTTCTCGGAATTCTGAGCAGGAAGCAGTTTTTTTAACTTGTTTTAGACATTCAAATGTGAACACAGATATACTATTTATTTACTATATATATATATATATATATGTACAGTATCTCACAAAAGTGAGTTCACTCCTCACATTTTTGTAAATATTTATTATATATTTTCATGTGACAACACTGAAGAAATTACACTTTGCTACAATGTAAAGTAGTAAGTGTACAGCCTGTATAACCGTGTAACTTTGCTGTGGCCTCAAAATAACTCAACACACAGCCATTAATGTCTAAACTGTTGGCAAAAAAAGTGAGTACACCCCTAAGTGGAAATGTCCAAATTAAGTCCAAAGTGTCAATATTTTGTGTGGCCACCATTATTTTCCAACACTGCTTTAAACCTGCCAACATGTACTGTGACATACTGAAGCAGAGCATGATCCCCTCCCTTCTGTGACTGGGCCGCAGGGCAGTATTCCAACATGATAACCATTCCAAACACACCTCCAAGAAGACCACTGCCTTGCTAAAGAAACTGAAGGTAAAGGTGATGGTCTGGCCAAGTATGTCACCAGACCTAACCCCTATTGAGCATATGTGGGGCATCCTCAAACGGAAGGTGGGGGAGTGCAAGGTAACATCCACCAGCTCCTTGATGTCATTATGGAGGAGTGGAAGAGCTCTGGTGAACTCCATGTCAATGAGGGTTAAGGCAGTGCTGGAAAATAATGGTGGCCACACAAAATATTGAAACTTAGGGCCCAATTTGGACATTTCCACCTAGGGGCGTACTCACTTTTGTTGCCAATGGTTTAAACATTAATGGCTGTGTGTTGAGTTATTTTTAGGGGACAGCAAATGTACACTGTTATACAGGCGGTACACCTACTACTTTACAATACAGCAGAGTGTCATTTCTTCAGTGTTGTTACAAGAAAAGATATAATAAAATATTTACAAAAATGTGAGGGGTGTACTCACTTTTGTGAGATACTGTATATATATATATATATATATATATATATATATATATATATATATATATATATTTATATATATCCCTCTCTTTAACTCTCTATCCACATCTCTCACTATCCCCTCCCCCTCTCTGTCTCTATCCCTGTCTTTCTTTGTGGGATCGCTTTTGTGGCTGGAGACTGTGTCAGTAGGCAGGGTCTATACATGTTGTGGTAACATGTTGTGAAGGCGAGGGATTTATACTGTTGGGTGTAGTCAATATAAGGGGAAGGGCCAGGTCTCTATTTTACGCCCCACCAAGTTGGCAAGTCACCAGCCACCACTGCGTTATGGCCTTGCTTAATTGATCACAATCAAGCTCTGAAATGCTACTTACGGTTACATGGTTTACTGTTTTTGGCTTTCGGCCAGGTAGCTTTGATCAATTTAATCGCTCTGTAACTGCTGCATATTTCAAGCCCACAGACTTATTGGCTGTATGAAGGCAACTGCGGGCTTGGAATTTAATAGGGCCCATAGTTGTGAGACAAAATGAGTGGGGCAATGCTTAATCAGAACTATCATTGAAGAAGGAGATAGTTGTCTGTCAGGGTGAAGTAAGAGCCTCCAAGTAGTAGATATAAAAAGGTCACTATGGGCCAAAATGTTTAGCATGCAATTAAAAGATTACATTTTTAATCAATACAAAAGTATTTGTGTGATAAATAATTGATCTATACTGTAGAAAAGGTCCATTAAATATAGAGAGTGTGGAATTGTTTTCTCCTTTTCTGTTCTGAAATGTTACAGGAAACAGAGTACAGTGCCTTGCAAAAGTATTCACCCCCCTTGGCATTTTGCGTGCTTTGTTGCCTCACAACCTGGAATTAACATGCATTGTTTGTGGATTTGCATAATTTAATTTACATAACATGCCCACAAATTTGAAGATGTTTTTTTTTTATTGTGACGCAGACAACAAATGGGACGAAATAACAGAAAAAGTCAATCTGCATAACTATTCACCCCCCTAAAGTAAATACTTTGTAGAGCCACCTTTTGCAGCAATCACAGCTCCAAGTCACATCTTACCACTTGGATTTTTGCCCATTCCTCCTTGCAAAACTGCTCCAGCTCCTTCAAGTTGGATGGTTTGCGCTTGTGAACAGCAATATTTAAGTCTGACCACAGATTTTCTATTGGATTGAGGTCTGGGCTTTGACTAGGCCATTCCAACAAATTTACATGTTTCCCCTTAAACCACTCAAGTGTTGCTTTAGCAGTGTGTTTGGGGTCATTGTCCTGCTGGAAGGTGAACCTCCGTCCTAGCCTCAAATCACACACAGAGTGGTACAGGTTTTGCTCAAGAATATCCCTGTATTTAGCACCATCCAACTGTCCCTCAACTCTGACCAATTTCCCAGTCCTGGCTGCTGAAAACCTTTCCCACAGCATGATGCTGCCACCACCATGTTTCACTGTGAGGATGGTGTTCTTTGGGTGATGTGATGTGTTGGGTTTGCACCAGACATAGCGTTTTCTTTCATGGACGATTAGTTCAATTTTTGTCTCATCAGACCAGAGCACCTTCCTCCATACATTTTGGGAGTCTGCCACATGCCTTTTCGCAAACTCAAAACGTACCATTTTGTTTTTTTGCTGAAAGTAATGGCTTTCTCCTGGCCACTCTGCCATAAAGCCCAACTTTATGGAGCGTACGACTTATTGTCATCCTATGTACGGACACTCCAGTTTCTGCTGTGGAACTCTGCAGCTCCTCCAGGGTTACCATATGTCTCTGTGCTGCCTCTCTGATTAATGCGCTCCTTGCCCGGTCCATGAGGTTTGGTGGGCGGCCGTCTCTTGGCAGGTTTGCTGTTGTGCCATGTACTTTCCATTTAGTGATGATAAATGTGATGGTGCTCCTGGGGATCATCAAATATTTGGATATTTTTTTATAACCTAACCCTGACTTGTACTTCTCAACAACATTGTCCCTTACTTGTTTGTCATTTCACTAATTATGTGACTTCTGAAGGTAATTGGTTGCACCAGAGCTTTTTATGGGCTTCATAACAAAGGGGGTGAATACATACGCACATATCAATTTTCAGTTTTCTATTTCTAAAAAATAGTTTTAAGCATATATTATTCTCATGCCACTTCACCAACTTAGACTATTGTGTTCTGATCCATCACATAAAATTCAGATTAACAAAACAGTGCATTTAATGCTGTAATGTAACAAAATAGGTAGTCAAGGGGGTGAATACTTTTGCAAGGCACTGTAGCAGTGTGCCTTATGTATGTATGTATGAGCTGCAACATTGATTTTAATGTAAATTAGATAAGAAACTTAACAGAGTCTCCCATATTTACAATGCCTCTTTATCCACTGGTAAGTGAATTAAGGCAGATCATATACATTGTTTTTTTTTATATGTCTGTTGTTTTATTGTTATTTTTCTTAAATTAGTCTAATTTAGTTCACATGGGGGGGCTTTTCTAATGTATAAAACAATTATCTTAGATGCATAAAATCAAGTTTTGGACTAATACTGTAGGTGCTAGTATTCTGTGGAAATGTGGGATTTAAAGAAACTCAGTCACTCCCAAATCAAGCTGTTTTATTATGTTATTCTTAAAGAGCACTTAAAGCCGTGTGCATGTCCTGTTATTTTTTTTTTTTTTTTCTAAAGTGAATCAATCCTGAGAAATTCCCTGTTGTTGCTGTTGCTTTTTTCTACAAATGAAAGGATTATGCATATTAAGGAATTTATTTGATATGCAAATTAAGATTACAGTCTGTTTTCCTGTCTTTGTAGTGGCCAAAATAAAGACCTCCAATGTTATCTAGCAATAAGATTACTTTCCTACCCTTATCAAGCACACAAGAGCAACAAAATCGATTCTAAATATTTCAGAAATTATTTACTGCAGAGAAAAATTGCTAGTACAATGTATAGTCAATTTTAAAATTAAATCAACTTTCTGTTAAGGTGACAGAGTCCTTTTAAAGAACTCATAATGCATAAAGCCTAAAAAAAGTAATTAACGACAATAACAATATATCTCTGTGAGAGGATAGCTAAAAATGACCATGCTTGTATTGACATCCTTGATTTATGAAATAACTGATTTTAAGTAAGGTACAGACTAGAAGAGGGAGATAAATAACTTTATTCTGCAGGGTAGACTTCACCGCTCATTGCAGGCCTCGACCAACCTTCGGCTCTCATTGTGAACCTCTCCCCACTCTCTGACCCCTGTGTCTATTCCCCCCTCTCCCTTCCCCCTCTCCCTGCCCTGTGTTTTTTTTTTGCCTTATTTCCCTCCCCTGTGTCTCTTTCCACCCTCTCCTCCCTCTCCCTCCCCTGTTTCTTTCTCCTATCTGTCTCTGTTTAAAACTTGCGTGCCTCGCGATGAGCGCCGTTGCTAGTATCTTCAAAGTTTTGCTGGGCTCGCGTTGATGGGCCAAGTGTTACAGGCTTCGTCCTCGTTTTGAGCCTTTTTGAAAACATTTACGTGTTTACGGGTGCCATTTTTTTCCTCACATAGACGATTTTCAATCTCCGAAAAACACCAATTAAGCCTCAAATTAGCTTGCAACCTCACTCGCAGGCTCCCTGCCTCTCCCCTGTGCTGTCTGTGAGGTTGTAAGTTAATTTCTTTAATTAATTGGCGTCTTTTGGTGGTCTTCTGACGGGCTTCCGAGTTACGGGCTTGAGTCATAATTTTTTAAAACTCTTGCGTGCAGTGCTGATCGCAGGCATCACCGTGATTGCCTTCAATCTGTTGCCATCCTCCATAATAACAACTATGATGGGATGCTGCGAGCCTCGCGCTCATCGCAAGGGCAGCAATGATTGTTTTCGGTGCTCATTGCAGTAAACTTGTGCGGCCTCACGATGAGTGCCTACAGCACTCATCGCAAGGCCCGCAATGACCGCCTTCGGAATGCGCAAGCCCGTATCTTTTAACATAGCGTTACCAACAAACTCGCAATTACGACAACTATATATGTGATACGGAAAATTGTGTATTATTTTTTCCAGCATAAGTTCAGCTTTCTAATAGTATGTTTGATGTTTGTATTGCATGTCAAATTTAAAAGATGTAATATAATATTTGCAGTAAAGAAATATTTAAAAAAATCTCCTTTTTACTTCATTTTCATTTCTGTATTTTTAGTAAATTAAATTATATCTTTTAAAGTTAAACTAATAAATAAAAGATCAGAATCTTCTGAACAAAGGTTTTTTTTATAATTATATCAAAACTGAAACCCACCAATTATTACCTCTGTCTTCCCTATGTCTTGGAAAGGGACTACTTTTTGGACTAAATAATAACTCTCCTCCAATATATCAAACTAGTTTTATTTTTATATGTTTACTAGCGACTTGCCTGCCAAAAATGATGGGGCAATAAAATGTTAAGCCATGGGAATGCTGTTTGACACAGAATGTAAACCTTTTTGTACTCTGAGGACCTTCGGTGCTCATGGCAAGCCTCTCCTCTCGTCTACTTTTGCTCCTCTGAGCATCTTTGTCACTCATCAGAAAGAGAGATATATCTTTAGCTATATTTAGTTAACTAATAATGAATTAATTTGTTCTTGAATAAATAAGTATACTTTATCTATTTGTAATCAATATATTAAAAATCTGTTTGTATTTTCCGTCAGCAGACAATGTACAGTTTGAGTGTTGGTGCCCTGATGATAAAATGTAATGAATGTCCCAACTGTGCATTAGAAATAGGCTGCGTGTGCGAAGCCAAACCGTTGGTTTAATTGTGTAAAGCACCATTGTAGATTTGTAATGTTATTAATGTGTTTCCGTCATTTGTAATAGTGTATTTTGTAGTTCGTACATTCCTGTGTGAAAGTGCTACCGTTTGGCAGTGTTTTGCGCGGTCGTGTAGACTTTTGTTTACATTTTTTGGGGCGGCCATTTTTTTTCTCAGTTGATTTTCAAGTGGCGAAAGTCATCAAAATTGCCTTAAATTCATGTTTCACCTCCCTCCCAGACGTCCTGGCTGTTCCCCCGTGCTGTGTGTGATGTTTTTGTTGTTTTTTAATTTTTTTTATTGTCTTTGTGTTTTTTGCATTTTCGCGGTTTGGCGTATTTTTGCTATCTCATATTTTTTTTTTCTAAGTCCCTCGTTTGTCAAGTGCTTAAAGGCTAAGGCGATCCCGTGCTTACTAAGTGTTTGGTGGCTAAGTCCTGCTTGTTTCATTGCCTTCAGTGCTAGCCTCGCTTTGCGAGACGAGCAGGCAATGAGTGCCTTCGGTGCTGATTGCATTTGTGCTGCGAGTTTTAGTGCCTTAACAGATTGCCTCGTTACGTGAGGCTTGCAGGCGATGAACACCTTCGACTCTCATCACCTAAGTGCTACATGTTAACGGCTCGCCTCACGAGGCTCGCAGCAATGAGCGCCTTTGGCGCTCATCGCCTGTGCTACGCGTTAATGGCTCACCTCGCTTTGTGAGGCATCCCCTTAACTCGTACGCATTACGCAAAGCATGACAACGTCTCACAGTTTGACAACTATTATATGTGATATACTGTATTAAATGTTTGTGTTTGAGTTTGATCTCCCATTCCCCCAGTATCAAACAAATATCTCTGATCATGTCCATAGCACCTCCTGGGAGATTTATGGTTGATGCCCCCGGGCCACGCATGCTTTTTACATAGGTGGCAGACAGGAGGTATAACCTTAGACTTAACTTTCCCATCACTCAATGCTCATTTACATATATGTATCTCCCAGGTTGTTTAATCATTCAGTCGAGCCCGACTCTCCTTGACCCTATGGACAACAGCATGCCAGACACATTTTGTGTCTGGTTGTACCAATCCATATGGTTTGTCAAAGATACTGAAGTGGGTTGCCAGTTCCTTCTTCAGCGATTTGTTTGACCTCTTTGCTATGACATGCCTATCTTGGGTGACCCTACATGGTATAGCTCATTGAAGTTCAAAAGCCCCTTTCGCCACAACAAGGTAGCGATCCAGAAGGGAATCTCCCAGGTATTTGCACTCAAATAGATTCTGCATTTCAAGTCAATAGTTAGGATTCAACAGTGAGACCATAAAATACGCAGATATTTGTAATACAGTATAATGATCCCATTGTCTCAGACACAAAGGGATTTTATCATATACATATTGTACATATTTCAACTGAAGTGTGTAAAGCTTAAGATAAATTGTTTATTTCTCCATTTTGTAATCTCAAAAACATTGGGTTTTCTTGCTTTCTTTATAAATGCATTAGATATTTAAAAAATATGCAATATAATTATTTTTATGTGAAAATATTTTTATGTTTCGTATTTTTAATCCTATTAGAGTAGTGTCTATTGAACAGCCAGTGTTTAAAATGATGTAATAGATTACAGCCCTTTAAGTAGATTAACATTGAATAGACACCAGCTGGTAGACATCTCTCACTTTCTAGGGAGATCAAACTGGTACAATGAACAATAGCAAGTATGAAAAAGAAGTTGGCTAGTAACAAGCTAAATGATTCTCTTAATGATTCTACTATTTCACCATTTAAATGTTTAATGAAAAGTTTGCTGTGTTGGAGCTTTGTATAGAAATTCATCCATTCCATGCTATCCAAAAGTATGTAAGTGTACCTCCCGTCCTTGTGAATGCCCTACGAGTAGAGAATTTATTATGCTTTAATTTCTAGAGGTCACAACAAACATGGCGCATACACTGCCTATACAAGCAACCACTTTTCCAATTAATTAAAATATTTACATTATAATTTGTGTGTAAATGATAAAAATGGATTCGCTTATGTTGGATTTTTATCTGATTTCTAATCTATAAGCACCCTTTCATATAGTGCATCTTGATAAAACAATCAAATCAAATTCTTTCTGTCGCAACAATCCATTTTTTTACTGTTTTAAATACAGAACAACTAAATAAAAACCAACATAAATAATCACCTGACTGTAGCAGAAATAAGGTACAGAACTAGCATCATTTTACCTAAATAGAAGTCAGTACACTGTAGGCATATGCCTTAAATGTATATGCAAGTGAGCTGAGTTATGAATGCATCTGATAGAGGGGAATTAGTAGTGCATGATTACATTTATTTGCATGCACTATGTTTTTTTTAGCTTTGCATAAAAAAAACTGTTCTAGGTGATGTTTACACCCCCAGGATTGAGCTAGGCTCCTGAGAGCGTTCATTTTTGTAAATATGTACCCTGTCTTTGTGAGCATGCCCATCTTTGCAGCCAATCAGCAATGCTGTATGCAGCCAGCTAGATGAGGCTGCTACACTAGGTCCTTAAAGGACCATAAATCGACATTCAAGTAAAAATGCTTGAGGGTTACATACACCCTCTACTTGATAAATTCCAAAAGATTATAATTGTACTGAAACCAAACATTTCAGCTTCTTCCTATTCTAATTTGTCTTTTAGGTGAATGGGCATTTATGCTTGAATTATGGTCCTGCAATGACCTGCAAAGTTTTCTGTGCATGTTTCTTTGTGTGAGTGCAAGTGTCTCTGTGTGAGTGAGTCCTTGCAATTCATTGGGGCTGGGGGAGATCTCAGGGGCAATTCACTGGGGCTTTGGGAGGTAATAGGACAATTCACTGGGGCTGGGAGAGGTGATAGGGCAATTCACTGGGGCTGAGAGAGGTGATGGGGTAAATCACTGGGGCTTGGGGGGGGGGTACAAGAGCAATTCACTGGGGCTGGGAGAGACCACAGGGTCAATTCACTGGGGCTGAGGGGGTTACTGGGGCAAAATCACTGGGGCTAGGGGAAGTTTCACCTGAGATGTAGATAAAACAATGAAGGGACACAGACCTTGTTCTGGGTATTACATAAATCTAAAGGAAAGATGTAGCTCAATTCACAGACCAAAAAGATACAATGTATTATGTATGTTAATTTCCGCTGGGATTTTCAGGTGGTGTCAACATTGATAGAAAACAGTTTGCAAATTCAAGAAATTCAGCAAACTTTAAGGTAACTGATTAAATATTTATTCTGGTATTTTTTAAGGCAAACATTTTTTTCATACACTACTAATTCTCGCACATGCATTCATAATCCAACTCACTTGCATATACCCTTAAAGGGACATAGAATTTGTTGTTTGTTTGTTGCATCTGAGAGTATATGATAATGTAATATTTGATAAAATAATATATACAATGAATGTGGAACCTCTTGATTAATGGAAAAGTCTAATACAGTAGAAGGTGCTTACTTATCCTTATCCTTATCCTTATTAATTACAAGGCATGAGACATGTCTACAGTATCAGCTAGAGTTGCAATGATAAAGATATATGTAGTAGAAAAGGCAAAAGAGCAACTATGTATCTAGCTGGACAAGTAAAGCTTCAAGGAAACAGTATATACAATTACAGGAACCACTGCTGCAGCACAATATAAGTCTTGTGTGTGTACCTAACAAGACACTACCCAATTACACTGGTAAATATAATTCAGTGTATGATAAATACAAGAAAGCATAGAGTAATATTACTTTCTGCTCAAATAAATACTTACACAACATCACAATATTGATACACATAACCTATTACTTTCCTTAAACCTATAACATTGGTTGATAGATACACGCAAAAAATATAAAGCATATAAAGATCAGACCTGTGTAAGAAGCAGCATCGCGATTTCAGTCAGCCCATGTATCCAGTATTTGATAATGTGTCAATGTGTATTTTCTCATACTTGTCTGCCAATGAGAGCTACAGACTTAAAGGACCACTTAATGAAGCACCACTTTAAGCACACCACTCCTAAAAGCATGATGAAATACTTTTTGAATTTTTGATTTATTAAATTAAATCTCTGTTTACATGAGTCACTATAGGATTTTCTATTTTTTGTATAAATTGATTATAATATATTTGTGCATAAAATGTGAAAAAGTATTTAAAAAAAAAAAAAATCATTACATAACATAAAAAAATAAAAAAATAATATTTATACAAAATTAATATTTATGTATGTTGCTAGAAGATTCTGCTCCTCTTCTTTCTTGATTGAAGCCCATGTACCCCCATCTTCTGGCCCACTGAAAAGGGCCTCCAACAAAAAACTGTCTCTCTATAAAAAAAATCTTAACCAAGCTCCTCCAAGGATTTCCTAACTGAGCTCCATCACTGATTAATTGATTCAGCTGCTTATTCCTTTCTTAAATAGTATTTTTGAGGCTTCTGATTGGTTGAAGTATGCAAATCAGATTTCAGCCAATCAGAATTGCATAGTTGATGTTACCCTGCAGATTTATGAATGGGTAATTGTCTAGCCAAACATAATTCACAGGTTGTACTCGTAAGTCAAAAATCCCTACATGTACTGTGAACCATCCCGATGCCTCTGTGAAGCAAACAAGCTTTTGGTGCTATCATCAACCTAGCAAATCAACTGAATAGGATATGAGGCTTGATTTGTCATAAATTGTCAATAAAGTCATTAACACCACCCTCATAGCCCCCCAACATCCACTAAATAAAGTTACCCTGGGAATCCCCATGATTCCCCACCCCCCATACCTCTAAACACAGTGATACTGGGTATCCGCACAATTCTCCCAATACCCTTTCTAAACTTGGGGATCCCCAGGATCCCTATTCTCACTCTCTATCTCTATTTATAATAGTGTGGGTCTTTATAGAACCCCATTGCACCTAAGATAACCTACTTAAGCTTGTATCTGCCAAAGAAACAAGGGTAAACTTGGGTAAGCACATCTGGTTCTTTATATGAAAAATATTAATTGTAGTAACTGACACCTTTTAGAGGGTTAACCAGAAATGGTTTATGGATTGTCTGTGAACTTGGCAACTTGATATTAGAAAGATGAGAAATGAATTCCTGGTGGATATCACAGTATACTGTTCGAGCAAATATCATGTCATACTGAAAGCGACCTTAAAGTTCATTGCAATGTTTTTGTATGTTTTCAGGTTTCATATTTCTTTAATTGGCCTAATTCTAATAAACTCAACATTAATCTAACCTTTAATTTACCACAATCTGAGTTCTAATCTTAATAGCCCCAACATTATCAACAGCCATAATAAATGATTCCAAAACTAAAATAAAATCAACCTTATTTCAGCATATCAATAAAATAGAAAAGAAAAATAAATGCTTATTTAGCCGAGGCTCAATCCAACCATATCACAAATTAGGCAAAATACTTAAAAAACCTCTCCTTAAGCAATAGCAATTGTAAATGTACTCAGATATGGGCAACTAAAAAATAGGGTTAGACATTCATTTTTGCCAAAAAATGATTGTTAAATAAAGCACATACATCGGACTATAAACAGATGACACACAGTGTGTCAATTATACTAAACCAGACATGCATGCTTTTTAATGTTAATTTTATCATTTAGTATTCAAAGTAATTTGATACAAATCACAGACCAACACAAATGTTAGACCTGTTTCTGGGTATATTTGACCTTCTGACTACAAAAATTGCTCCAGTTTTCCACTATGAGCTTTAGTTTTGGAGATACAGAACACATGCCATATACCACTTTATAGTTTGTAATAGAAACTTTCCAGTCATTAGACACACAAGAAGCTCCTTTTGTAAGACTTCCGAGAGTTGGAACTTGCAGGACAATCCGGGATAAGAGTTTAACGATAGTCTGCCATCATGTGTGCATCCCATCTTGCTTGGTATCTGGCTTCCATTGTTTTTATGTCTTAGTGAAATCTTTCACCTTGATCTTCCCTGAAGTCACCAAGGTTTTCTGGAAAGCGATCTAAGTGACTGTGCAGATAATGGGCTTTAACACTCACGTTACAGCCAAGCTTGTTAAAATGAAAGAGCATATCCTCTACTAATTGTGTGTAGTTGTCTGCCTTCTTGTTGCCAAGAAAGTGCTTCACAACAAGAACAAATGAAGACCAGGCACATGATTTCATTTCATTTAATGATGCTATGAAATGTGGGTCTGATGTGTGGACCATTGACAATTCCTGCCTTCAGTTTTTCTATGGTAAGCCCAGGTAATTTGTGCGCTATGTATACAAATGTTTCATCAGGCCTAGCTTTATATGTAGTGGTGGCAGTATGATTCTATCTTGTGATACCAAAGGTTCATTGATTTAATTGTGTCCTCCAAGCAACATATATTCCCTTGGAGGCCAATCTTTTCTTGCCCAATATTCCTGTGTGCCTTTACTATCCCATATCTATATCTAAGAAACTAAAGCTGATGCGGTCTATCAATGCAATTTTCTAAATCAGCGCCCCAAATTATTATTATTTTTTTGGCCTGTAGTATTTAATGAGCAATTGGACATCAATACCAAAGCAAAACATATTTGATTGGCAGCAATTTTTGAGGCAGACTGAATTGTCCTAATTAAACGTTCACCACCACTTCTATGCATAAATAACAATAGGATTAGTGTTAACAATGCAATTACTACTAATTGCAAAAACTGTATGATATGCACAGTATTTACCTAGCTAAGAAAAGTATAGCACTGGAATAGCTTTACAAACTTAGAATTTTGAGATTTGGTAGTAACAAAAGAAGTCACTTACTAATCTGCATTACTAGCTTAACAGATAACAACAATGCCAGCATCAATTCAGCAGCAATTTCAAAAAGGAAAACACTTGTTCAACATGCTTTTTAACAGAGCACGACAAGTGACATGCTTTTCAATAGAGCACAAGTGACTTTACATTACTGTAACTCTTATGGTTTTACAAGTATTTAATGTTAACTATATGTAAGAGGCAGCAAACAAGAGATAATTATAAACCGACTGGTGCTGCACCTATATGTTTTACATAAATGACCTGCTGACATGGATTAAGATAATTATAGTCAGGAGCTAAGTTGGTGTTTTCTGTATATACCAGTTTTCATCTGCATGCTTGTTTATGAGCCTTCATTGTAAATAGCCTCTTATAAACATCTTCAGCCTTATTAAATTGCGATTCGGTAAATTACGATGCAATTCTATTGAGCAAGGGCGCAAGTTACAGGCCGAAGATTCAAGCCTGTAAATCCTTCCTGCGTCTGCAAACTATTAAGGAGCTGGCTGAGATGTGATCAGCCGTTACGATCCAATCACGGTATAATGTGGTGTGACCCAGGCCTCTCAGCCAATAGAAAGTGGTCTTGCCGCAGATGATTGACAGAGGGAGATTATAAAGTTGTGCTCCACCTGCCCATGCATTGACTGTGTTGTATTTTCTCCCAAAGTAGCATGCAGGTCCCGGAGATGCAGGTTTTTCAGTGAGAGAGAGTAGGAATATTGTGTGAGCAGTAATTTTGTTTATTTCTATTATACTACTTGCGATTTTACACTTAATCCTTGTTGACACATATTTACAGATTACACATAATTGCAATACACCTAAGTTAAAGAACACTCATAGAGAAACATAGAGCTAGGTCACTCCATGCACCCCCAACCCATCCTCCACACCACATCTCCAATTAAATACACATAATAAACACTTTTTTTCCATCATACATATACAGCCAAACTTTGATTGATTAATCGTTATATTATTTTTGGGATTAAAATGGAGGGAGGAGAGAAGGGGGGAGATGAGTGGAGAGGTGGGGAGGAGGAGAAGAGGAGAGGCGAGGAGGAGAGAGAGGAGAGAGAGGTGGGCCTGGGGAGTAGTGGTGGAGAGGAGTAGTGGAGTGGTGGAGAGGAGTAGTGGAGTGGAGGAGAGGAGTGGTGGAGTGGAAGAGGAGAGGAGTGGAGGAGAGGAGGAGGAGGTTGCAAATGGTGGAGGAGAGGAGGTGACAGAGGAGGAGGAGCAGGAGAGGAGGAGCTGGAGGAAGAGGAGGAGCAGGAGGTGGTGGAAGTGGAGGAGGAGAGTGGAGAGGAGGAGGTGGGTGGTTTTAGGGTGGCCCTAGCATCAGGCACACATAGAAGAGGGACATAGGGGGAGGGGCCTGATCCCAGGGGTGTGGTAGTTCGGGGGAGGGACAGGCCTCATGGACAGGTCAGGGAGATGAGGATCTCTGTCCATAGATGGCAGGGCAAGTGCCTAAGGGCAAGCACACAGCCCACAATTACACGCACCAGGAGAATGTGGTCCTTGTTGCCATCCGTTGCCGCCCCATGATCCCTGCAGGGGGAGGGAAGTTAGGCCAGGGCCTAGGGCTCAGGCATGGAAGGAGGTAGCAGCGGAGGTTACAGGAGTGGGCACAGTGCCAAGGGATGTGAGGTCCATCAAACACAGTTTTGACAACATCAGGACCAAGGTGAGGAGGATGATGGCCAAGGAGGAGAAGGGAGAGGCTCATCAAGGACTTTCTCAGCCAGGTGCGCACTGTTGGAGTTTCAGGCCTGGTAGCCCAGCAGGACTCAGCCTCCATGTCAGGTGAATATCACATAAACCAACATGCCACCACATGTACATCACACACACTACGCATGTACATGATGACCAACAAGTACACTGACATGTCAACTCCATGGAATTAAGAAGGGATAGATGAATGCATCATTAAATCCATAAAGCTAACAAATCACTGTTTTTCCTGGGCACAACAAGAGTAATCAAGCAATAGAGAGTCCATGTATAGGTGTGCCCACTGCAGCCAATGTAGCTACAGACCACAACCCGAAATTAAGAAAGCGTTCAGAGTCAGGAATGATTAAACCAAGAACCAAAGAATAGATCATATCTAGCAAATTATAGCTAATCTGAGTTGCAATTAGGAGAACCATCCAGGTTCAAGCCTAGATGTCAGATAATTAGTAATGCACACAAAACAATGTACTATTCATCATACTAATAACATATACATTTATTTTCTCCCTCTCATCATGGCTCCATCAGAGCAGAAAGTGGAGGAGCAACCCAATGCTCAGCAGGAACTGGCGCAGTGGGAGGAGGATGCACCAGGCCATGCACCAGGGGCCTCCATCCCCAACATCAGGCCAAGCTGAGCAGGCGGAGATGCTGTCCCTCATGCGGCAGCAGATGGAGTGTCTCCAGGGGATCCAGGCCAGCATCTCCTCCAATCATGGGGAGGTAATGCACAGCTTGGCCAGGCGCAATAGGGAGTAGAGGAGGTGCCACCTAATAAAAGAATCCTACCTTGCCGGGCTGCTCAGGATTGGGGTGGACCAGATGGATTTCCAGGGGGTGACGATATGCAACGCTCTCTGGTCCCCAATGCCATCTCCTACACCCCGGAGGCATCCCCATGGCCACCCATAGCCCGACCCCTCCTCTGCTCTCACCATGTCTCCCCCTGTCCCCCCCCCCCCACTACCACTAGAGAGAAGACGAGGGATTGGGCCCTGTGTCTAGGAGGAGGAGGACCTTCTCAACAGCACTCCTCAGTGACAAGCTATTGGTCACATCCTTAAACTAATCTAGCCTGGCTACAAAGTCTTGGATCTTTGCCAATGTGATGCTGACATTTTTTTTGCAGATGGCTATCTCCCATCACATGGTCCATGATCCTCTTCTCTGTGGACACATTGGGTTCCGTTTAACATTTCACCAGTTGATGGTCACTGAGGAATGCTATTAAGAAAACATGTTGCTTTTTAAAGCCTTATTTTGTAGGTTTATGTTTTTGTTTTGTTATGTTTTAGGTACAATTCAGGTCCATGAAGTCATCTTCTGCATCTGCAAGCATTGTGAAGGAAATGTATGAGGTGTAAGGTTTTCCCAGTGCCTCTCAGGTAGACACTAATCTACTCTAACATCAGGAAGAGCCGCAAAAACACATGGAGGCTGTGCAGAGGCATATGGATCAACAGCCACCTCACCTCCATCAGGGGTAATCTCCACTATTCCCATCCTGGAAAGTCCCACGCCATTGCTGGTGGCCATGTGCTAAGGTGTATATCAATTCCCTTTGGTGACCTCCCATTATGTTTTGCTATTCATCAATTTACATTAGTGTGTTGTATGTTCCCCTGGTCCCCTTCTGGATGCTAAGTGGTGATGGTGACGGGGCTTGGGTACCTGAATGAAGCTGTGAGCTATACAATGTAGCGCCATTGTGTGTGAGCAGGTCATAGCAGAGAGGTCAGACAAATCACAGTTTACTAGAGAAGGAACTGGCAACCCACTCAGTATCTTTGGCATGCAAACCTTGTGAATACACACAGACAGAGACATTAGTAGGTGTGCCGCAGTCCATAGGGCTACAGAGAGTCAGACACAACTGAAGTACTGAACAACCATTTGTCTAGGCGGAATAGGACCTAGGATATTTGTGCCTTCGAAACAGCACTCCTCAGTGACAAGCTATTGGTCACAATGTTAAACTAATCTAGCCTGGCTACAGAGTCTTGGATTTTGGCATATGTGATGGGGATATTTTGTATGTAGATGGCTACCTCCCATCAGGAACTGGCAACCCACTCCAGTATCTTTGGCATGCAAACCTTGTGGATACACACAGACAGAGACATTAGTAGGTGTGCCTCAGTCCATAGGGTTACAGAGAGTCGGACACAACTGAGGGACTGAACAACCGTTTGTAAAATGTTCCACTGGTACTTGATATATGCCATGTGGGGGTATAATTTGGCCACTATTTATTGTCCCAATGTAGATGTGATGAGTGAAATGTATATAAGATGATCTTTGTATTTTTAGGGTCCACATTAGAGCCTATGAGAGTGAGAAAGGGTTAATATGACAGCCATTTGCATGTATTTGTGTTGCAATTTAATGAGGCAGTGTGTCTTTAATAGTTTTCAGCATGTTGCAGCATGGCTTTTCATATTGGCATATGCATGGCTATTACAACCTATGAGGAAAGTAAAATGTTATTTTTTGCTATGTTTGATAGTTGGGAGTTATTGTGCATGCAATTGTAATACCTTCCATTGCTTTACCCATGTTTTAAAGTGCATTGGTGTCTTTGTAACACTGCAAATCACAGTATAAACTAGTCTGTAAACCCTTTGTGGGTCCTATTTAGAAGCCATAAGCTTTGGGCCGACATTTGCTGTTTGCGGGCTTGAGTGCGAGTGCTGTGCTGAGCGATTTTTGCGATTGAATAGCAATTATTGATTTTAGCGATCGGCCTTGAGAGATCAAAAGCTTTGGGAGGCTCTAAGCTACGGGTTTAACCACTGCAATTTTTTTAAGGCCATAACTCGTAAGCCGTTTGGAGCCCGCAAAAAGACACCAATTGAACAGCAAATTAACTTGCGACCTCACATATGGGCTATAGTAACATGCAAAACCTCAATTGAATGAGGCTCATTGTTTCTTTACAAATAAAAGTAAAGTTTCGTCCTCCTGCTTAAACTAATCCTTCCTATACCTACGTCTTAACTATAGTGATAGCTGTCAATTAACTAATAAGAACTATATTAATACCTCTAAAATGCAATATCTCTCATAACATGCTATGAATTATGCAGTAAGTTATATGACATTATTCATGTTACTTTTTTCAATGTTAGCTAAGTTTTACTACAAACAATGCAACACAACCCTCTCCCTGTATGATAACTGGATTAGGAAGCAAATTTGCTACCTGGATCAACTTAACTTTTTTATGTATCCATAGTGCTTTCTGTTAATCACTTAGAGCCTCATTCAATTCCGAGTTGCCCGATTGAATAGGGCTCTATATAAGCACATACAAAAAATTTTGACAGAACTTTTTAGTTACTGAACTTCAATCCAAAAGCAAGGTTTTCACTAACTAAAAACTTCTGTCAAAAAAATATGTTATGTGCTTATATAGAGCCCTATTCAATTGCCAAAATTCAAATTGAATCAGGACCCTAGAATTTTGTGGCTAACCAAACTGTAGCCAGAAGTAAAATCAGCAGATCAGTAGAAAGAAGATCAGATTTCTGTTTATTAAATGCCCCAAAACTGCAATATATCTAGACTTTGAATCAATTAAATAATATACCTTTTCTTAGAAACAAGTTTGACTCATGTTAAGGAACCAACATGGTTCAAGAAAAAACAAAAAATGCAGCAAGCTAGCAACATTAGCAGCAGTGCAAGACATGAAAATAAGAATATGAAAAAAAAATATATATATTTTTTAAAATAGTTTTTTTATTCCCGACAGACAGAATAGTACATAGGAATACATTGGAAGTTCGTTTTATCGTTCTTTAAAAACATACATTATATACTAGTGTGTTACAGCATCCATAAAGACTTGCAGTCTTATTAAATTGCAATTGAATAGGGCTCTATTTAAGCACATAGCATATTTTTTTTTAGTTAGTGAACTTCTTTTCAAAAGTTTTTTTTCACTAACTAAAAACTTCTGTAAACAAAATATGCTCTGTGCTTAGAGCCCTATTCAACTGGCCAAATCACAATTTAAAAAGGATGTTGTTTTATTAGCTAATAACCCTGATATATTTAATTTAAACAATGTAACCTGCTAGTTTATCTAATCTGTCTGTCTACTCCATTTTCCAAACTGTTCCTCAATGCTTTTATCTTATACATTCATTTATTAATGCTACTCTAATATCGTTATCTTAATTTTCTAGTTAAACCTATCAACCTAGGAACTTAAGCTATTTTACTTGCGGTCATCTTTGGGGAGTATTTAACCTTCAATTTTAATATATATATATATATATATATATATATATATATATATATATATATATATAATGGATTTATTTATCAGCTAAATAGATACCAATTTTATATTAGCACACTAACCTTCTCCTGCCTCCGTCTTCACGTCTCAGGGTCATCTTCCCCCGGTCATCAGCTCTCACCCCACACATCTCTTATAATTATAAGTTAATGATTGATAAGTTATATGCCCGTGTATTCCACCCACGGACCCCATATATCTAGAAATCGAGGGATTGTGTCTGCTATAGAGTGTGACATATATTTGTTGATTGAAATATAATTTATTTTAGATTTAATAACTGCAAATTCTAGTGTCCTTGATTTTCAGTTCCTTGCTATGTGGCTTTTGGTTGTGAGGAGTAGGAATTGTAATAACTTATTTTGTGACTTTGAAAGGGTCAATAATGTCCTCCCTAGTAGGCAAATCTCTGCTGTAAGTTGTATTTTCTGGGCAAATAGGGTAGAGGCTAAGGCTTGGATCTGTGCCCATATGTTCTGTGCTATTGGGCATAGCCACCATATATGTATAATGGATCCAGTAGTTAGACACCCTCTAAAACAATGAGGGTTATCCGTATTCTTATTTTGCTATTTTCTCAGGTGTAGTGGAGTACCTTAATGTAAGTCTCTAAAATGTTGTGTTATGTTTACCCATGTGTCTTCCCACTTGTCCTTGTGCCAATGGGTGTTTAGATCTCTCTCTCATGCTATCATGTATTTGTCTTTAGTGTATTCCCTTTTAGTGTTAAATAAATCATACATACTTCCCAATATACCCTTGGTAAGGGGGGATTCTTTACATATCCAGGATAGCCAATTGTGTTTAGGTCGGCCATTTTATTGTATAATAGAGTTCACAAATTGGGCTAGCCTGCAGAAATGTTTATGCTCTCCTAAAGGGAGGTCAATATTATACCTAAGATCTGCAAAGAACCTAACAGTGACTTTTATCATCCATGTCCCTACTCTATCTCGATTTTTGGTTTTCCACCATTGGTATGAAGCTGTGATTTCCTTAGGGGCCCTTGGGTGGATCAGAACTGAAGCCATATAATTTGGCTGTAGAAATAAAGCTGTGTATCATTGGGATCATTTCCAGCATCCTATTGTGTTTTTAATTATAGGGTTCGATATTTTAAAATTTTTTGGTGGGGTTTGATTTACCCAGACTAGTGTGTCCCATTACGTGATTTTCGATGAATATCCATGACGGTGGATGTTCATATGAATGGGCTAGGGGGATAAAAATATATAATTTTAAAGACACTGTTTATAAATAGAGGCTTCCATTTGTCACCCGTTCCTAAGTGCAGAATCATGAAGATGTGTTTTTATCTATCAGTGGAGTGAGGATGAAGGGGCAGGGAGAGTTGAGGAAGCTTGGTTAAATAAATGGGTCTGATTAGAATTGATACCACACCCATTGCCCTCATAAGCTGAGAAGCAAACAGCTTCCATCAGTAGATGCAAGTATAGCTATCCAGAAATGTAAACATTCCTCTCACATACACAACTTCAAAGAAATTATTATGAATGCCTTCATGTTTCAGTAGAGGCATTGTAATTTTTTTCTAATTAAGAACAAAGGGCCTCATTAAATTATCCCTCATAGTTCTCTCGGTCCTCACAAAAGGCAGCCTGCTTTGCGAGATGACTCAGAAAAATAGCCAATAGGCTCCGAGAGAGCTACGGAGTCACACGCAGCCTTAAATCTATGAGGTGAATCATAGATACAGGCCCCCATAAGCACTTAACCCTATAACTCATGGGGGTCAATACAGACCCCATAAGCCATAAATTAACCCTGTCACTCATGGGGGTCAATACAGACCCCCATAAGGCCTTAATTAACCCTGTCACTCATGGGGGTCAATACAGACCCCCATAAGGCCTTAATTAACCCTGTCACTCATGGGTGTCAATACAGACCCCCATAAGCCAACTATTATCCCTAGAACTCATGGGGGTCAATACAGACCCCCATTAACCAATAATTAACCCTATAACTCATGGGGGTCAATACAGACCCCCATAAGGCCTTAATTAACCCTGTCACTCATGGGGGTCAATACAGACCCCCATAAGCCAATAATTAACCCTGTCACTCATGTGGGTCAATACAGACCCCTATAAGGCCTTAATTAACCCTGTCACTCATGGGGGTCCATACAGATCCCCATAAGCCAATAATTAACCCTGTCACTCATGGGGGTCAATACAGACCCCCATAAGCCTTTATTTAACCCCATCAGTCCCATAAGGGTATATTATGACCCTTATGGGGCTGTTAAAACCCTAACATTAACCACATAAGTGCCATGACGGTCCTCAAGGACCACCGTGACACTAACTACCAACACTACACTATAACCCCCAATAAACCATTAAATCTAAACTAACCCCCCTCTACACTAATCTATTAACACTTACACTACCTACCTACTTTTATTATTTTTTTTTTATTGGACAATCATATTAATTATTAATAATGAATTATTACGAGCTTTCGAGAGATAACCTCTCCTTATCAAGTCAAAAGCAGTACTAAATGGTTGCACCATAAAAAAGCAAAATATTTGTTCAGAGATTAGGATGGGACATAGACAAGCCTTAATGATATAGGAATCACATGGTTTTGGAGACCAGCAGCCTAGATCAGCAATGATCCAATTCAGCAACTTGTAGGTGAAACAGGAACAAGCTTTATTGAAGGGAACAGGAACCACAATAATCTGGCAAGGTACATAGACAGGAAGTGCCTTATATAGGCCAAGGACCAGACACCTGACCAGACACAGCTGAAGAGACTAGACACTGATACTATTGCTAGCAGAGTCAAGGATTATCAGATCTCAAGGAAATTCACAAAGGCAGGCTGGCGCAGTGGTAGGGAAGAGGTTCAGCAGCCTGGGGACCAGGGTTTATAACCCAGCAGAGTCAATTCCTCACACAAACACAATAAATAATGACCTGCATCTGTAGATCAGGTTTGGATAAGAACATAGTAGCAGAGCCATAATTAAAATCCATAAATGTCCTGACAATTTGAAGTTAGAAAAACACCAACTGAACATGTAGAGAGATGGGAAATGTGTAATAAAACATTTTGGTAATGAGACAAAAACCCTAAATCAATATTAAACTGTATGTTTTGAATCAAAAAATGAAATAATTTTTAATTCAAAAGTTTTCCGCTCTTGGATAGTTTTAAAATGTTGTCTTGGGTGGAGTTGTTATTCTGGGTGAAATGGTGTCCCACTGGGGTACAGTAGCTTTCTTCATTGGGATTTTTGAAGTATAGTCTGTGCAGATTCATCCTCAGGTGCAATTTTTCCCCTTGTTTTCCCAATGTAGCATTCCTTTTCACAATCCGTATATTGTATTATGTAGGCGGAGGATGTGCATGAATATGAACCCCTGATGTTATAGGTCTTGTTGTTATGTGTGGCTGTGTCCTCTTTACCAATATGTTGACATCATTTGCAGCAATTTTTATTGCAAGGTTTGGTGCCATTTTTTTCTGTTGTGGTGATCATTGGCCAATCTTCTGTTCCCCAATATTTGTCTCAGAATTGGTGACTGTCTAAATGCAAGAATGGGAGGTTTGGGGAATATATGTTTTATTTCTGCATATATGTATATTGTGACAGGACACTACCACTCACAGGATCAGTGCCTTGTTTAAAACGACACTTTACCTTTATCGAGGAAGGAATAGGAGGCTTTTCATTCCACTCCAGGTTTTTATTTTGACACAGCCAGCACATGAAAATAACATAAACAGAAAAGAAATGTAGTTTCCTTGCAGCTCTCACTATACGCAATACCAATACTTGATACTGGCTTCTCTCTTTCAGTATTACCCTCTTCAGGGGGTTCCACTTGCCTGTAATCTCAGATCCCTCTTTCTCTCTCTCTCTCTCTTACTCCTCTGGTTGGAACAGTCTCTTTCTTCCTCTGGTTGGAGCAGCTTTTCTCTCTCTCTCTCATTCCACTAGTTGGAGCAGTCTCTCTCCCCCTCTGGTTGGAGCAGTTTCTCTCTCTGTCTTACTCCTCTGGTTGGAGCAGCCTCTTCCTCTGCAGCAGTTCCCCTACTGGGCAATCACTTTTCTGGGGTCCCTTTCTGGACGCTTTTGAGACTCTCATGCTTAGAGCATTGGCATCTGCTCACCAACTGCAGCTCAGGCCTTTCCTCACTTGGGCCTGTGTCTCCCAGGCAGCTCCAAGCCTGCAGCTCCACACACCATCTCACAGAAAGGCTTCTGGCAGGGACCACGCCCATTTCTCCAAGAGAGCCTTTTATAGCAGGAGTTAACTCACTCCCTGCTGGAATAAATGCCATTTTACTTTCAGATTGGAATCTTGGGACGCTTTGCAACAATATATATATATATATATATATATATATATATATATAAATATATATATATATATAAATATACACTTATATACATGTACTATCTCTACATAGCAGCTAGCCCCTCTCAACAGCTATCTTCATAAAGCACCCAGTCCCTCTCAACATCCACCTCTTTCAGTATATATATATATATATATATATATATATATATATACTTATCCCCTTCTAGAACGCTACCTTGTTGTGGTGAATGGGCTTGTCTACCCCAGTGAAGCTGTAAGCCATATCATGTAGGGTCACCCAAGATGGGTAGGACATAGCAGAGAGGTCAGACAAATCAATGTCTACTGGAGGAACTAGCAACCCACTCAAGTATATTTGCCAAGGATACCATAAGAATAAGCACAACCATACAGATAGATGTGCCTGCGGTGCTGTGTCCATATGGTCACCGAGAGTCTAACACAACAGAAGATCTGAACAAAAACAAAATATACACTTATATGTATACACTTATATACATATACTCTCTCTACATAGCAGCTTGCCCCTGTCAGCAGGTATCTTCACATAGCGCAAAAAGGAAAAAAAACTTTTACAAGAATCGCAGTTTATCTTACACTTTTATCTTTTACTAAAATTTAACTTTTATTGGTATCACTAAAAACATTTTATAGCACATAAGACAACTCACATGGAAATTAATATTAAAAATATGCTTGAGGTTAAGTAACCAGGGAACTGGAAAACCCTTTAATTTGATTACTACCACCTTTCCCTAGTACCTCACGAGTTAGAAAATATAATGTACAAGTTCCATTCAAAGTTTCTTTGATTTGGATTCTCTAGCTTTTTTGCTTTGGGATATTTGCTCTAGGGAAACTTCCCTATATATTGTTGTATTGAGTTCTTTAGAATAACATAAGATAACTATCCATATGGGAGGGAGACTTTATGGGTTAGGCCAGGTTTTGGTGCTCTGGGGGTCCCTACACTACAGAAAAATAAATACATGCTTGTCATCTATAGGCCTATCCAAAACATCCCTTTTCTATGGAAGAAAGTTATTGCAACTGGAAAGTTGGTTTTCATCTAACAATTTATATCACTAATTCCAGCCTGAATCATAAAAACTGATAGCACTCTAACAGCTCCAGTCCTAAATGCTCTGCTGAGGGTAAGAAATAGTGATTACTTTAATACTAATCCACATTGACCTCTGTGCAGCATTTGACACAATGGACCAGGAGATCTTAGTATCAAGAAACAAATGTGGACTATTGTACCTAGATCCCAGAGTGTTCCCACAGGCGTTCATTCTTCACTGCATTTAATATGTAGAGTTTCAAAGGTTTTCATTTTATTTCCTATGTTGTTTGTTGTGTATGTACTTTCAGTAGGTAAATTAATAAGACATCATGCTCTAAGCTGTAATTGCTATGTTGACATGTAAGTCTATCATTTAAAACACTGATTCATGACTGCCTTGCCGACTTCTTAGAGGCTAAGTGCCAACTGGCTGAGCTTACACCCCGAAAACATAGTTACTCATAGTTAATCTGGTTACACCAAAATGGAACCAGGGCCAGATGACTAGCATGGAATATGGAGTATACGGCTAAATAATTCCAAAAGCTCAGTGTGCAGCTTGATTGTGAACTATCCCTTAAACATTAGGTGTCGGTTGCAATCAAAACCTCTTTTTTTCACCTAAAAAAATAAAGCCAGCATTTACTTCTTTCCTTTACTTGTCTATAGTGGATGACTGCAATGCACTATTCCTGGGATGTCCAGATAAACAATTACAAGACCTATATATAGTGCAGAATGCTGCTGGAAGACTGCTGAAAAATGAGACCCATGCTTTATCCTCTGTACTGGTTGCCTATCAAATGGCATATTGATTTCAGCGTTGGCTTGCTGACCATCAAAGAACATAACAATCAATAAGCTAGTCATTGTAAACATCATTGTTATGGTCTGTCATTCAAAAACAGCCATGCCTCATAAATGAAATTTGAAGTTGGAAGAAACGTCTATATGTAATCTAATGTTGTTATGATGTGTATTGTGTGTCCGACTCCCTGACCTCATGGACCGTAACACATCATGCTAATCCACTTGGATTTCATGGCAGAGATACTAGAGTGGGTGGCCAGCTTCATCTCCAAGGGGCCACAGCATAAAGCTCCTGGTATTCCTAGGTGGTCTACCATCCAAGTAGTGACCAGGCCGAATCCTAACCAGTGATGCGTGTCAGTCCCTCACTAATACAATTAATAAAAAATATATATATATATATATATATATATTTATATATAGTAAATAAATAGTACATCTGTGTTCACATTTGAATGTCTAAAACAAGTTTAAAAACCTGCTTCCAGCTCAGAATTCCGAGAAGTTCTGGGAAGTTGAGCTGGGACACACAAATGTGCACACAAATGCATTGTTCTTCAATCCTTAGCCATTATCAAACATGTCTTCCTTTAATCTTATGCATGCTGTATTACACAGCTTTAATGCAAAGCCAAGTTTGGATTAAACACAGGCTGAGTATCCAATCCATGTACAGCTGTTTCAAGCTTACTGGCTATCATCAGCATGGAGCGGGATCTCAGCCTGGGTTGTGGACTTTATGAGAAGGTAGTTCACCACAGCAATCATTTATAATATGGTGGGCATACATTTATACTGTTAATGTGATGATTGTATTTCTTTTTCATTATTTAAAGCAATTAACATGCTAGTCTTCAAAATAAATAATATGCACTTTAGAGTTAAACAAAAATGTTAATGACCCTCCTTTGTGTTTTTGTGTTAAATCTAACATATGCCAGTAATGGCACTATTGTTGATAGAATATAAAGTTACTATACTTTCTCTTTCTCTCTCATTGTGGCCAGAATTTCCATTACAACCGTCAGATTTCCAATTACAGTTGTCTGTCAACTGATATGCACTGCCTGTGCTTTTGCTATTTGCGATACCTGTAAACCTGTAATCCTTTGCAAACTACATTTGCAATTGAAAGTGATAATAAATGAGGTTAATAATAATATTTCATACTAACTTTTCTCGTTACTTGGAAAGCGCCAATATTTTCTGCAGTGCTAGTATATAAATATAAGAGAATACACAGAATTAGATCTCTTCTGATTCCTTTAATATGTGGACTATTTGTTAATAATTGTTTATTGATACAGAGGAAGGCAAAAAGAAAAAAAAACACATTGAAACTTTTACAATTGTCTCATAAGGGTAAAAATAGCAAAATTCCTTCCTGACCCCAGAGACTGACAATCAAATTTCTTGAATGCCGTGTTTATTCAAAAATATATCTAACCCCTTTTTAAAGTTATCTATCGAATTTGCTGTCACGATCTCCTTTGGAGAATTCCACAGTTTAACTACCCTAAATGGGAAGAACCCTTTTCTTTCTTTAAGGTGAAATATTTTTTCCTCTAACCTCAAGGGATGTCCTCTTGTCAGTTGAAAATCTCATGGTACAAAAAGTTCAGTTGACAAAGCCTTATATTGACCCTGGATGTATTTAAATACGGTAATCATATCCCCTCGTAGACGCCTATTTTCTAGGGAAAAAAAGTTTAATTTGGTTAGTCTTTCTTCATAACTTAGCCCCTCCATTCCCCTAATTAGTTTTGTTGTCCTTCTCTGTACTTTTTCCAGCTCTAAAATGTCCTTTTTATAAAGTGGTGCCCAAAATTGTACTCCATATTCCAAAATGAGGGCGTACTAGGGATTTGTACAGTGACAGAATTATATTTGCTTCACTTTTTTCTATACCCTTCTTAACACATACTAATATTTTACTTGCCTTTGCAGCTGCTGCTTGGAATTGAGCACTGCTACCTAGGTGGTTGTCCACAAGTACTCCCAAATAGCTTTCAATATCAGATACCCCTAGATTTGGTCCATAAAGATTATAAATTGCATGGGTATTTTTCCTTCCCAATTGCATACACTTACATTTATTTGTATTAAATCTCATCTGCCATGTAGCCGCACCATTTCTCTAATTTATGCAGATCCCTTTGTAGGGAAAGTACATAATTATCTGATTTAATTACCTTGCACATCAGCAAATCAGTGTCAGTGTCATAAGCAAAAATGGAGACACTACTTTCGAGTCCTACTTCTACATCATTAATATGTTAAAAAGGAGAGGACCTAATACTGAACCTTGAGGAACCCCATTTACCACATTAGTCCAATCAGAGTATGTTCCATTTACAACAACTCTTTGCTTCCTGTCAGAGCCAGTGCAACATATATTAAATATTAAATAATTAATGAAAGTGAGAAAAAGCTTTATAATACATATATCTATCACACACTTTAAGCTACAAGCTATGTTAAACTTGTTCCAGTATCATGTTACTGGCTTCAGTACATTTCTCACACCTTTCCATTGAAGTCATTGGAGATGGTTATCAGTTGCAGATACAATGATGGTGAAAAAATGGTGAATGAACTTTAACACATCCATATCTATCTAGCCATATATATATATATATATATATATATATATATATATATATATATATATAAATGTCTCTAGAAATCAATAATGGTTTAATAAAACAGTTACCTTTACCTATCTATCTATCTATCTATCTATATTTATAACATAGATTATATAACATCAATTAATTTGTCATATGCATAGTTTTCTGCTTAGCTGCAACTCCTCATGTGGTTTCACCTCATTTATAATCATTATATCAGCCAGATGTTAACTGTAAAAAAAAAACAAGCAATTACTTTTAAAGAGGTGACATTCCTTGATATGTTAAAATATTTGCTGTTGTGAGTGGGTTAATGTGTTGATGGTTTGTTATTATTATTATTATTGTTGTTGATTTTGTTATTATTATTATCACTTTTTATTTATAAAAGCACAAACATTTTCCTTACCACTAATTAAAAAGGTACAATAAGGTAGTTTAGGTATAATAATCAAATTTGAAGTCAGGCAATTGTCAATTTGGCTGATGTCCCTATCGCACTTGTCAGCAGACTAACAGCCTTATTAAATTGCGATTCGGCCAATTGAATATGGCTCTCCATAAGCACAGAGCTAATTTTTTTTACAGAAGTTTTTAGTTTGTGATTTTCTATCCAAAATCAAGGTCTTCACTAGCTAAAAACTTCTGTAAAATAAATATGCTCTGTGCTTATATAGAGCCCTATTCAATTGGCTGAATCGCAATTTAATAGGGCTGTAAATGTTTTGCTGATTAAATCAGTCAATCTTATTGTGGTATAGTAGAGTATGGTCTTACCACTATGAGGTAAAAGTATGTCTTACATGGAGGTCCCTTAATCAGGGAACTGAAAGTGTACAGTACAGCCCAAATTCCAAAGAGTGAGGAACAATAAAAGGTGATTTTTTTCGGCCGCTGATACCTGAACATTTTACGTAGCTCCTCCATGTTCAAACCAGTTTGGCAATCAGAAATTAGCCTACCAGAAATTAGGCTGCAACATGTCATTGAGGATCCACTTTGTACACTCTCTAATTTAGACTTTTCCGCTGATTAACATGGCAATTAGCATTGTGAATGTTTCTACCAGGACATCTCAGCGATGGAAAGCAAAGAAAATGGTTAGCAGACTACTGCTGACTGTGTTGAGAGATGCCCCATGTTTAGAGTACAAGCACATTGCATAATAGAATACTATTACTGTATATAAATACTGGTATCTTTAAAATCTTGAACTTGTGTTTTCAGTACTAGCGTAATTTTTGTAATTGTAGCATTGAAAAAGATAGGTAAAAAATAAACATAACATTTGTTGACCTGTGTTATTTGTGATGGACAAAAATATCTCAAACTGAGGAGCCAAGAGGATTCTATAGGAATGCTGTTTACTATGAGCCTGGAAGGAAGACTTTCATAGAGATGCATTATATTTTCAAAAAAATATAAAGGAGACAGCAATACAAGTTTTAGGGGTTTTGGCAGATACAAGAGAAATGTTCACCCCTGCCTATTATTATTATTAATATTCCTATTATCATCAAGTATTTATAAAGGGCCAAAATTTTACTCATTGCTCTGCGGTTGGAGGTAGTTACAGTCTTTCATTGGTTAGCTGACCTACTTGTAAGGGTCCTTCTCTAAAGAGCTCACTGTCTAGAGGGGATGAGGGCACAGGAGGGAAAAATAGGCTGGTTTGGAGTGGTGATAGTGGTATAAAATGTTGATGGTATTCTAATTGCAATGAGGTAGTAAGCCAGTGACTGCAACAGGGGACAATGGATAATTGTTATATGGAAGAGAGATTTATGACAGACTGGGAAGTAGTTGTGATGAGGTAGGTGACAATGCCAGGGTGGTGCCAAGTGAGCCAGATTCCATGAAGATCTTAAAATCTATTAAACACACACTCTTTGATGATCTGAAATAGCATTACTGAATTTATGTAGAATAAGCACAAAAGCTGTATGGACGATAATGACATGTCATTGCAGTTGGTGACTTATATCCTTCATTTTGTCATTTTAGATGTCAATATCCATATATCTATCACACAAATCTATGTACAAACTGTGTTAAACTAACTCCAGTAACATGTTACTTACTGGCTTCTATAAACTTCTCAACTCCTTCCATTGAAGTCAGTGGATAAGGTTGTAGGTACCACTGTAGTGAAAAGCATTATGTTCAAAGTTTGTGACATTATGTATTGTCTATTTGTGAAGTTTGTGCATCCTCTTTATGTTTAACATCTTCCATTACTTAACCCTGTATACAATTCTCTGCAGTGCATGTAATAAACAGTTACTTTCTTGGTGTTGGAGCTGTCTTTCTTAACTATGGGGAAGTGATTCAGCTACCTATGGAGATTTTATTACAGAAGACTGTGATCTTGTGTGATTGACTGATACTGGGTCCCATTGCTGTTCTCTTTCTTCAGATCTGGAACATCTGCCTAATGGTCTGGATTTCACACTTGCTGGTCCATCTTGCTGGGTTCTGTTACATTTACTCATTTATTTCTCTTCAATCCTACCAGGGCTCCTAGTTTAATATAGGAATTTGAAAGAGGTTTACATATATAGTGAATGCAGTTGCCATAGTCATTAGGGAGCACATGTGTCAAGACGATTTAAGAAAATGTATTATTTTAATTGAAAAAAATCAGGAAATAGCTAATTTATTAATCAAAAAGGCATTATATTTATATAAGACTTCTTGTAAACACCGTGAGGCATAAGTACTAAGGAGTGATATGTGGGAGAAGTTTTGGAGATTACATACACCCAAAGAACAAATACTTCACCCTTCCTTTCATTTTTTAAATCATGGGCAAGAAGAGAATATAACAAATTGGTGATAATAACATCCCTTTGCATGGTGTGCTATGGAATTAATGTTCTCAGAAATTTAACTTATAAACTTTACAATTAACACACGTTTTTAACTTTCTGTAATAAGAAAATTTCCAAAATAAAACCACAACAAACTTTTCATTTTATATTTCTTTACTACCATTGCTAAAAATTTACAGTATAAGAATTAAGCTAATGAAATAGAACATTGTATATATAAAAGACAATGTTGCATTTTAATATTTTTTAACAATAATCATGATGTGGCTGATGTTGTTTTTACATAAATTAAAATTTACAAATGCACTTTTTAAAATGTTATCAATAAAATGATCTTACTTTTTAAATGTACAATATCGACATTTAGTTTTATTTCTTGACAAACAAGAAATAGCATGCATTTATAGAATAGTCTAAATATGCTCATATTTTCATTTTTTAGCTGGAACTTTTAAGATGATATAGTATGATACCTTAAAAGGTACAAGCTAAAAAGTCAAAGTAGTATATTTATCAATGTTGGCGATAAGTGGGCTAACAAATACTCACTTGCTATGTTTTCTATAGGATCTTACACCTAAGAGCACTTTGAAAGTAAAGGAATAATAGTAGGTTAACTTTATGGTTATTAAACCAATGGCAATTTAATGACAAATTAAACCTTTCGCTTTTAATTTAGTTCAGAGATCAACAAATGCACAAAAAAGTGACTGCTGTTATTATAAGGGGTGGTTGTATTCATTGTGTTAACAAGAGAAAAAATCCTTTGATACTCACAAGTAATTGTGAGCTCGAGTTTACACGTTTGGAAACTAGTCCTGCTAACTTATTTGTGTATTTTAATGTTTAAATAATTGTATTGGTTTAATAAAAGTTAAGTTTGATCTTATTACATTATCAAATGTGTCCTGATTTTGTTGTGAAGTTTCAGCTGAAGACGTTGTAACTGACATTAATGTAAACAGCATCAAAGTTAATTTAGTCTCTTGATAAGGTTATTATTACAAGTCATGGGGATATTAAAATGAAAGTATTTAAAAAAGAACAATTAAAAGCCTATTTTCTCTATTTTGCTAAAGTTAGCAAGAAGTACCTTTTTTTAAACAGATTTAAAAAATTACACATTTAATTGTGACACAGACACTCCAACCCTAGACCAAATAATTTTCCCAATGTGCACTTGAGCTTTACACAGTACTACAATTACATAAGTCTATCATATCCACATTACAATGCTGTATAATGCAAGCCACTTCTGTCTTATACAACAGTTACACTGCATATGTAAGAACTTACCACAATATTTTAAGACTGAACCTTATTTTTGGTTACATCAACAAGAAAAGCCGTATCCTAGTATAAAATAGTTAAAGAACAGTCAAAAGATACTGCTATCTACACCATCAGTGTAAATGCAAATGCTTACAACAATTAACTTTTACATTTGAAAAAATACTAGTGCACAAAGTAAGTAATAATATGTATTTACCACTTACCTTCAATGCTAGTATTACCGATCTTGTACCTTTGGAAATAGGACCTGAGGAATATTCAAGCTGAGCCTTTTCGAGCACTGGCAAGAATCTAGTTAAGCAGTAGACTAAAGAACAAAATGTGTTAGACTCCACGAAGCCTCAGATTCAGAAATCCTATCCTTGAACGAAACCCTATCCCGCTTTGTTATATCCATTCTCTGAGTGCCTGCACACATTCAGGTAAAAGTCTTGGGTCTCCATTAACTAGAAAGGGGTACGTCTCCCAAAGGTTAAAGGCAGGCGACATAGATAGAAGTCTATACTCACATTATTTATTCTTGCACTTAATGCAAAATCAGGGCAATGGGACCTGCCAGAGAATGAGAAGTGTTTTTTCTTTTTAATTCTCCATAGGCAAAAGACATCAATTGTGTTATGAAGATATATCCCACTGTTGATCATAGTATGTATCAGCCATATTTGTTAAATAGAATGTGGCTAACAAACAATACATATATGAATAGGTTAGAGAAACTCAAGATATACAATGGGGGGGGGGGGGGGGGGCTACTAAACAACTCAGTTGCTGGCTGAGATAATGTATGAAGGGTTGTTATGTGAATTTTTCCCCATAGTGACTAATAAATACCAAGATGCACATTTCAGCCACTAGAGATGCTTACTAAATACCCCCAGTCGTTTTACTGCAATAGAAACTTGGGCTGACACGATAGTAACCCTCAAATGTGTCATAGGATTTCTTGATTCAGAAGGGGAGTATCATACAGAAACAGAGAAATGAAAGAATAAGAGGTCATGAACTGAAGTTGAAGAATGTAATATTTAGGGGTAATATGTGAAGGTACTACTTTTCAGACATGAAAGTAGATAAGTGAAAAAAGCCATCCAGTAGAGTAAAACACAGTAAGACAATTCAAACATGACTGTTATGAATATAAAGTTTTCATGGGGATTAACTATGTCAAGCTTTTTAGAAAGATAAAATGGACAAATCAAAAAGGCATTTTGGTTATTGGCAACCAAATCTATGCAAATGAGTCCAAAAAAGCATGATAACATTTTTCATGGCAATGTTTAGAATATTGCTTACAGATTACTAGTTAACGTGTAAGATTTGTTTTACTGTGCTCATTTCAATGTGATGTGTTAAGCTAGTAATGTATTACCTTTACCTATGATGTACTTCCTGATTATGGGCTTTATAATTCCTGTGCAGTGATTCTTTGAAATACATATAAGAAGAAGAAAAAGGAATACAAAGAAGAAAAGGAATATAGCATATGATAGAAATGTGCAAATACATCCATGTTTTCAGGAATGGTCTTATTTCAGAGAATACAAATGCAAAAAAATAGTATTTGTATGGAAAGTTTAAATTTATTGTAGCAAGTTCCATAAAAGTGCTGCATGATGCATGTATGGGGTTGCCTTCCAGCAGAATTAGTTGAGGCTTAAACAGTATCCACATTTCCTATGCTTTCTATAAAAGCTATTTATAAATTGAGTTTGAGTTTATGTCTGCTTGATAAATAGCTCTCAAAGAAAACATAGAAAGTGAAGATATTTTATGTTTTAACTCAGCTTATTGCTACATGATCTTGCTTATCCTCATGTTTATACCTGTTTGATATATATGCCTCACGGAAGTCAGAAATTCAGTAAAATAATATACTAAATGCAATACATGCTCAGCTTATACATCAAATGTCATAATTTCACCACATTGCACAAGATCATATTTAGATAATTCATATGTGTGCTTGCATTTTACTTGCATATATGTACAGTGTATGTTTGTTTTTTTCAGTCCGACTCTATGTGACCTTATGAAAAAGAGTACACCATGAGCCCGATTCAATTGAAGGGATTCGTTTGCATTGCGGGATAAGGCTGTATGTCTGCGGATGTACTGCGGGCTCCCATTGGTCTCCGGTTCTGGTGCTATTCAATTGAAGGAGACCGCAAGTTACGGGCCGAAAGTCGACTCCATAAACCATACACTCATGTGTAGCAGTTCAGGGCGGGAATATTATTAATTAAGCAAGACTGCAACCTCCCATTTCGATATAGCCAATAGCAAATGAGATTGACATCATTACGGCAGTAAAACATGGAGATTACATGTCAATCAATTATGTTTGGGGGTCCGATATGCAATCAGACTCGCAAAACCGCAAAATACAGAATTATGAAAATGAATGCCAATACTGTTCTAGTCCATGTGGGTGGCCTGATATGTATTAACTCATTGATTCCCAAGATCGATATAACCCCGATATAAAACATAAAAATAAACACAACGTACTGCCGATTTGTGAGCTTGAGACAATTGTGCAATTAATTCTAATGTCTTTCATCCCTTTCCCAGTTATTAACAGTGCAGTATTGATTTGTTATTTGCATTTAAAGTGCTGCGGACAGGGGTTAAACCCCCTTGCGGGTCCTCTCTAGTACTCCTAGGATTTTCTCCAACATGAGTTGGTTAACGGTGTAAAACCATTATTGGGCTTGGGGAATTGGAGCAATTGAATAGCGATTACGATTTTAGCGATCGTAACTCTTGCAGAAGTGAAAGAGACTTCGGGAGGCTATAAGTTCCGGTTTTAACCATCGCAAAGTTTTCAAATCTGTAACGCGTAAATTGTCCGAAGCCTGCAAAAATACGCCAATTGAATAGCAAATTAACTTACGGCCTCACTTACAGGCTCCAGTAACTTACGATTGCTCAATTGAATCAGGCTTCATGTCTCAGGTTATGGTTATCCATAAGATTATCTTGGCAAAGATACTGAAGTGGGTTGCCAGTTCATTCTCCAGTGGCCTGGAATTTGTCTGACCTCTCTGCTATGATCTGTACATCTTGGATGACCCTACATGCTATAGTTTCATTGAGGTACACAAACCCCTTCACCGCGACAAGATAGCGATCCAGAAGCGGATTTGTACAGTAAATATAAGTAAAAAATGCAACTTGAAAATAGTGCAGTTTGTGCCAGTACCTGAAATGTATTTCCATAATATGTCTCTCTAACTGCTATAAAGTTCTGAGTCTCATCCACTTTAATGCACCTTTCATATGGAAGCTGGGAAATTATATACACACGCATATAAATATATAATTCCATAGCTGCATGTCCTTAATGCATTACCCTTAAAGTCTAGTCATCTGTGAAGGCATGAAAACATTCATACCTATAGAGGCAAATCCATGATGTAGTGATTCCATAATGCCAGTAATTGGGATGGGAGGCATTCTTGCTTATGAATCACTCTATAGCTGGAATTCATATGCACTTTTAATCCTTTTGCAACTGCTGACTTCCAGTGCATGGCTTATTGTAAGCTCACATTGCTGCCATTTATAGCTTCTATTGACATTGTATACCCTTGCATGCATATATGTGCAGCTTGTCCTGTTACCTCTGATATGGAGAGCAATTCAATAGAAGAATGAATCGGAAAACAGTATCTGTAATCGTATGCTTTGAATTAGCTTATATTATTAAGTGCTAAAGCATATAAAATAATGTTTGCCTTAAAGAAACCATTATGTTTTAATCAATTAACAATTAATAACAAATAGTCCACATATTAAAAAGATCAAGAGAGATCTAAAAAGGTTGAACTTGATGGACTAACTCTCTTTATTCATCCTCAAATACTATACTATTAATAATTAATTAACAACTAATTCATTAATAACTAATCCGCATATTTAAGATCAGAGGAGATCTTAGAAGGTTGAACTTGATGGACTGAAAGTCTTTTTTCAACTTCAATTTTTTTTTTACTATGTACAGCAATCAAAATCAAACAGTGTTATGTAAAATGTCTAAATTCAAACCATTTATTTAACTTGAGTCTAAGAAGAAGCAGGCTTATTGAGACATTCTCTCAGGTCTTGAAAGAACTAAAGGTTACAAGCTCCTTCTAAATTCTTGTGATTTTCATGTTAATTACCATATTCTCTTTGTACATATTGAAACTTCCTTTGCATTCAAAGGGCCATATTCTATTAGCTGCTTGCAAATGCCTCGCACTCACAAATTTGGCTGCAGGTGTTTAGATGTATTCTATTGACTCCGGCTCACAAATTCCGAACTGCTAGGCTGAACTCGTAAACCCTGCCTTTTAAGTCTGATTTCAGGGGGTGTGATCATATAATCTGACAATATTTAAGCAAGCTCGTAATTTACTTCTTAAACACTCGCAATACTTCTTAGACACAGCCAATAGTAAATGAGATTGTCACCATGACGTCAGTAAAACATGGACTTTTTACTTAAACTTCACTCAGAGACTACAAATTAATTAGTATTGAGAAATACATTTTGCGATCGGACGAGCAATCTAGCAATAAAGAAATCAATAACATTCATTAAAGCAACTGTTCTAGTCCATCCGAGTTCCGTGCTATGTATTAACCCCTTAAGTCCCAAGATCCATTTAACAAAAAAACATAAAAAAACATATTTTTAATTGTATATTTGTGGGTTTGAGACTGTTCTGCAATTAATTCTAATGTATTTCTATACTTCCCATATTTTATAAATACAGAATTGTGTGTTAAGATTCAAAAAATTAATTGAAAAAGCCCTTGTGAGTCCTATTTTGGACTCGTAATATTTTTGACAGAAACATGATACTTTTTTCATTTGCGGGTTAGACTATTTGCTACCTAGAGCTACTGGTCTAATAGAATATCGATTTAGTGTAACTTTAATAATTTAGAGCTGTGCTAAAACCTATGGAGTTCTAAGTCCAGTTTTGTGTCTTTGGCTGACCCGTAGTAATTGTGTTTGGCTGCCCTTTTTTATTGTTGGCGGGGAACTCGCAATCGGATTGCGAGTAGCTAATAGAATCTGTGGCAATTCTCAGAGTGGTTTTAAGTGTGTAAAATGTTACAAATTGGGCAATGGAATAGGGCTCAAAGTCACTATTATAAACTATATTTGAAAACAGGCAAAAATGTTATTAGAAAAAAAATGTAGCAGCCTCAAATTTGTTACATTTTATATCCTATTGTGACACAGTGTAATCTGCCATTTTGTTTTCTGTTGATCAATTTATCATCTTCCTGAGATTGGGGAAACGGGAATGCCAGGAGGTTTCTATCTGCACAAAGGGAAGGTAGCAATTACAAATGGGAGTGCGACCAGAAAGACGATTGGAAGGTAAGATCATAAGATCATAAGATCCTTACATATACTCTCCTGAGACAAAAGAGAGCAGAAACAAAAGAAAATGTCCATATGAAAGTTAGCAATGTAAAGTTTGTGTTTAATTTTTTCTTGGCCTTTTAAAAAAATATATTCAGGGTTATCCTGGATAGCTAGAGAAGAAGGAGTATTGGTCCACACTGCAAGTGTCTGGGGTCAGGAAGGATTAGTATTTTTCCCCTTTTGCGACAACTGGCAATGTTTCAATTGTTTTTTTTTGTTTTTTTTATTGCCTTCCTCTGGATCAATCAACAATTAATCTGCATATTACAAAGATTAGGGGAGATCTAAAAAGGTTGAACTTGATGCACTAAAATACTTTTTTCAACCTCAATCACTATGTAACTATGTAATATCAAATGTAGTTATTAAATTAAGACTATATATGAAAAATAGACCACTTCATTCCTTAATATGATTTTCCTTGAAAATCAAAAAATGACAGTGAATAATAAATCAACAGATGAATATAGAGAACTTCAAGTTTACATTTCATCAACAACATGAGAAACAAACGCCTGCATGTTCTAGAATACGGTCCCATTTCTAATGGTGTCTGGTATCTCACTAGTACTCGCACAACTGATAGCTGCAAGGTACATGATTTTCATTCACACTGAAGACAGATAAATCTAAGCATGGCTGATTGAGCTACACTTACCAGATTTATGTCACCTTGATCTACCAGCTTTAGGTGACAACACTTTCTCAAGCAATTGGGAAATGTCCAAAGTGAAAAAGGACACCAGAAAACTCTGCTTGACAGTAAGCCGTGTTTGACATTTTATAAAAAAAATTCTAGCTTGTATTGTAAAGGAATACGAGCAAAGAATCAAATAAACAGGTATCCAAATCTTCACAGACTGCTGAATAACTAGGGCCAAAGAAAAAAACAGAGATGTTACAGTACTGTATTTAGTGCTTGTTCTTCCTCTATATAATATTTATCTCATGTGCTATGTTTGTTATCCACTTAGCTTTCTACCTTTATCCTGGAGCTTTTTAATATTTCCAATTGGATAATTATGCTTTTATTTTTGTTTATGAGGCTACTAAAAAGTGAATCATGTTCTAGGGCCAAACAAAAGCTTAAATAGGAAGATGTTTGTTTAAAGGTACATTGTCACACCAACAGGAAGTTTTATTTAATTAAACATTGGCTATAAACTAAATAGCAGACCATTGTGATATGATTTTCTTCTTTTTTCTCTTATTAAATTATTTCAAGTAATAGTTTAACAAATATTCACTTTAATCAATGTAGATATAAAATAAATGGATACATTGTAACGAGAACTGGAATTATTCAAATGGCTAAGTGGATATTGTTAAAGCTATTGTTCTTTACCATATCTAGTCCCAATAGGATATAATACAATAGAAAACAATATATTCCCTACACACCCAAAATATATAATGGAAAGGTATGGAACTGTCTATATATACATATGAATACTATTGTATATAAATATAAATCCAAATGAAAAAATATATCTTTTAGTTATTGAAAACCTTGTTTGTGGATAGATGTTTACCAAGTAAAAACTTCTTTGCCAAAAAAACAGTGATGTGGTTATTTACACATGTATTGCATAGTGCCAATTGAAATTGAATAAGGGACATAGCTATTTTTTTTTTTCTGTTGACACGGATGCAGATGAAACATGTTTCTTTAGTTTTCTCCTTTTGTACTTATTATACTGTACCTTGGTTGAAGTGTGATTTGAATCCGAATGTTTGTTGGTCCTCGGTTAAAAATCTTTGTCCAATGGTCTGGTCCGCTGTTGGAAGTCCTCGTCCGATGGTGTAGTCCTCTGTTGAAAGGCCTCGTCCGATGGTGTGGTCCTCTGTTGAAAGGCCTCGTCCGATGGTGTGGTCCTCTGTTGAAAGGCCTCGTCCGATGGTGTGGTCCTCTGTTGAAAATCCTGGTCCGATGGTGTGGTCCTCTGGTTATAGTCCTCGTCCGATGGTCTGGTCCTGTGTTGAAAGTCCTCGTCCGATTGTCTTCACGCAGTATCTGTTGTAAAATAAAAATGAAAATGTTGTTTGAGTTAAATGTCTTTGAAATAAAGCAAAAATGTCTTAATTTTGGTGTATTGTATCTGTTATGGTGATTTTTTTCTATGTGTTTGTCTGACTTTATCTACAATCCTATTTGGTGCACACCACTTTTGTTATGCTTATTTAGGCTTCCTTGTAAGGCTTCTAGGTTGTTAAACATTAAAGAAGAATATTAATTCAGTTTGCTATGTGTTTGTGTGATTTTTTCTACAATCCTGTTTTGTGTGCACCACTTGTGGTATACTTATTTAGGCTTCATTGTAATGGTTATAGGTTGTTAAACATTAAAGAAGAATATTAATTTAGTTTGCTATGTGTTTGTGTGATTTTTTCTACAATCCTGTTTTGTGCTCACCACTTGTGGTATACTTATTTAGGCTTCTTTGTAAGGCTTATAGGTTGTTAAACATTAACTAAGAATATGAATTTAGTTTGCTATGTGTTTGTGTGACTTTTTCTACAATCCTGTTTTGTGCGCACCACTTGTGGTAACACTATATATATATATATACACACACACACTATGGGCCTCATTCTATTAACGGCCGTAGGAGATGCGTGGCCGCAAGGACTGGCCGCAGGCTATTTGCCTATTCTATTCCCTTGCGGCCGAGGGCTCCGGCAGGCTTGCTGCCGGCGACCTGTTATCCCTTGCAGCCGCACGCGCAGCAGGAAAGCCTTTGATCTTCCACGGCCGCAAGAGTTTCGGCCGCAAGAAAGCCACGGTTGCTATTCAATTGCTACGGGAACCCTCTCGGCAAGGCTAAAACCGAGCAGCAGCTTACTTGCACCAAAAAGGTCCCGTAAGCACACAATTAAGCACATAATAAAGCCATCCTGCACTCTGATGAGACGGTAAAGTGATTGTAGGTGTTAGCATTCATAGCACAACATTCCCCTACACTCAAATCTGAAAATCATTTTTATTTTAATTCATGTCAAATATCCGTGGACAAAGTCCAGAGGGCTTGGAGCCCCTCAGACCCGCCAAGGCTGCGGGACGGAAAATAACCCGTAAATGATATATCGGATTTGGGCGATGTGCAAGCTTGAGAGGGTGTTGCTATTAATCCTCATGTCCCCCATTATGATGCCTAGCATTTACAGAGCTTTACAGTGCCATCTTGAATTTATATTTGCATTTACAGTTGTCTGACTTTGCGGACGGAAAACAAGATCTATGGGCGCTGGGAAAACGCTTGCGGCCGTTTGCATGATATGCGGCCGGCCGGAAGGGGGATATCTTTGCGGCGCCGTCCATTTGAATTGCAAGGTAAAAGTAGCTCTACACAGGGCCGTAAGACGGCTGCAAGGAATCGCAGCTTTGCGGCCATTTTACGGCCGATAATAGAATGAGGCCCTATATATATATATATTTACACACTATATAAAAAATGGCCGCCGAACAAAAAGAAAACGAGGCTACAGCACTCTAAACACGCAAAACACCACAAGAAACTCGCAAAACACCACACAACACCTACTGATATTCCGATACAGACGTATACCACACATTACCCGCCACTTTAGAACAATGCAAAAGTACACAACTACGCTAACGGTTTGGTCTCGCGTACGCACACTATTACACTGCACACATTCATCACGCTTACACAGCAGCTCCACACCACTAATGCTGCAGCAACATCAAAACAGATTGCCAGCTCTTCAACACAATGCTTTAAAATAGGTAAAGTATATTCATTTATTAATGTATTATATATTTCATTATTATACACCAAACAGCATTAGCTACCTTACAATTTCATTGCCGCAATTTTTTGATGGCCAATTCTCTAGTATATATATATATATATATATAGACAGGTAAGAATACATGGGTTTGCGGGAGGGGCCCTCTTTCTACGGTCAACAGTCGGGTTAGCGATTGGAACCATTGCTGTCAAGCTATGCAATGCCCTTTCGAGCAAGTGGAATAATGTAGCTAGAGGTAGCTGGGGTGTGGATGGGGCTACCGGACATCTGGCCTGCTTAGAGGGCTAGAAGAGTCCTTAGTCGAGGACAGCTGATTTGGGCCATATCAGCAGAGACTACGAGAGGCTCCAAGTAAAGGAGAGCGTGTTAGTGAAAAGGACAAAAATAAGCGAGGAAAGCTCAACGAATGCAAATTCAGGACTGATGGTTAGCTAGCTGATGGTTCAATGCAAAGTGATAGCTAAAACCTGCAAAACAAAAACCATGTAAGTGTGAGAGGTAGTGTGTGCAGGTGACAAGGGACGAGTCCTTGGACATGGGCAAGGACACCAATTGGCCATAATGATTGGGTAGAGCCTGTGAAGTCTGATGTGTTACTGTTATTTAGTAGATTTTAGCCGAATCTCACCATCCGGCGACGAAAGCCAAAAGCAGTACTTGGACAGGGGCAAGGCAGGCTGCACAGTGGACTAGGACCAAAACTCCTACTTACACGTTTTTTCTGGAACTATGACTCCTTCACCAGCGATGTAAAGACCTCGTGACCATAGGTGCAGGAGCTCAGACAATGGCAAGTGCATGAGATTCCTGAGGAAGCACAGCGACAAGAGCAATTTTGGGAAGACTGAGGAAGGAGAGTGCTGAGAGACAACCTCCTGGCATAAGCTCAGAAAAAGACTGAGTTGTACTGGAGAAAGTAAAACAGGAAATGCTTAGGAAGACTGTGGAAGCCCCGTCCAGGAAAAAGAAGACAGGAAGTGTTTCTCTTGAAAGCTGACAAAAGCCCTGCCCACAGAAGAGGTGGAGACAGAGAGAGGGACCCAACCACAAATATATATATATATATATATATATATATATATATATATATATATATATAATTATCTCCCTTCTGGATCGCTTCCTTGTCGTGGTGAAGGGGCTGTGAGCTATACCATTCCACTGGAGAAGGAATTGGCAACCCACTCCAGTATCTTTGACATGAAAACCATATGGATAAGCACAACCAGAAACACAGACAGATGTGCCTGGCGTGCTGCATCCATATGGTCACCCAGAGTTGGACATGACTGAAGGACTGAACAACAAATATATATATATATATATATATATATATATATACAGATGTATATGTACATATATAGAGAGATGTATATATAGATACAGTGTAATAACTGTACTTCTCTAAATTCTGTTTTAGACATTCAAATGTGAACACAAATGTACTATTTATATAACTGTACTACTGTACAGTGGAGCGCTCTTTTGCCCACCATATATTAAATTATTGTTGTGGTGAGTGACCTACTCATAAGGTCCACAGAACAAGCTGGGATCCCACCCCACGCTGATGATAGGCAGTAAACTTGAAACGTCTGCCTGTGGGTAGGATTCCCAGCTTGTGTATAATCCAACCTTGGCTTTGCATAAAAGCTGTATAATGCATCGGGCATAAGCTTAAAGGAGGCAATGTTTCAAATGGTTATTGATTGAAGAACAAAGCATTTGTGGGTACATTTGCATGTCCCTGCACAGCTTCCCAGAATGCAGTGTAATAACTGTATTTCTCGGAATTCTGAGCAGGAAGAACATTTTTCGACTTGTTTTACACATTCAAATGTGAACACAAATGTACTATTTATATATATATATATATATATATATATATATATATATATATATACATATATAAATAGTACATTTGCCTTGCAAAAGTATTCACCCCCCTTGACTTTTTACCTATTTTGTTACATTACAGCCTTAAGTTCAATGTTTTGTTAATCTGAATATTATGTTATGTATAAGAACACAATAGTCTAAGTTTGTGAAGTGAAATGAGAAAAATATATACATAAAACTATTTTTTAGAAATAGAAAACAGAAAATTGTCATGTGCATATGTATTCACCCCCTTTGTTATGAAGCCCATAAAAAGCTACATACACACCTTTTTTTGAAAGGCCCCAGAGGCTGCAACACCTAAGCTAGAGGCACCACTAACCAAACACTGCCATGAAGACCAAGGAACTCTCACACCGTGTTTCACCTAAATAATGTTTCACTGCAACCACTGAAATGGGGGACATTCTCACCTACTTCCTCTTCTGAGCACTGGGCCCACACTTTCCGTGCCTGAGCGCTTCCTCCCTCTACCACGGCCAGGAGGTTGCATAGTAATTGTGGTTGAAAAAAGACTTTTAGCCCATCATGTTGAACCTTTTAAGATCTCCTCTGATCTGCAATATGCAGATTAGTTGTTAATTGATCCAGAGGAAGGCAAACAAACACAAAAAAAAAAACAGTGAAACTTTGCCAATTGTCTCAAAAGGAAAAAAAAATTAATTCCTTCCTGACCCCAGATACTGGTGATCAAATTTCTCCCTGGATCTATACTCCCTCTCTAATTTACCAGGATAACCCTGAATGCCCTTTTTAATTAAAAATATATCTAATCCCTTTATAAAGTTATCTATTAAATCCACTGTCACCACCTCCCTTGGTAGAGAATTCCACAGATTAACAACCCTTACTGTGAAGAAACCTTTTCTTTCTTTAAGGTGAAATATTTTTAGTTCTAACCTCAAAGGATGTCCTCTTGTCAGTTGAAAACCGCTTGGCACAAAAAGCTCCCTTGACAAATGTTTATACTGACCCTGGATTTATTTATATAGGGTAATCATATCCCCTATATCCCCACCTTTTTTCTAGAGAAAAAAAGTTTAATTTGGATAGTCTTTCTTCATAACTTAGCCCCTCCATTCCCTCCATTCTTAATAGTTTTGTAGCCCTTCTCTGTACTTTTACCAGTTCTAAAATGTCCTTTTTATGAATTGGGGTGTTGGTTTTGGGGGTGCATCCAACTGGGGGGGCTGTGTAGCAGCTGGTGTTTGCTGTAAGGGGGGGGGGGATGAGGAGGCTGCAGGCTCTGGTTGCTGTGGAACTGAAGGCTGGAGAGTATTCACGTAGGCATCCGCCAACTGCGCCAACTGCACCAGTGATGTGACTGGGCTTGTCTGTCCCTATGAGCCATTTGTTCATACCTCTCCATCTGAATATTATTCCTCTTCACCTCACCATATATTGCTCTAATGCTTTCGACCTGCTCAGTACCAATATCGTTCTGCCTTTGAAGCTGAGCTGTCAGCAGTTGCACTGATCGAATATTGCACTAATCAGACATGTGGATGTGCTGAAAGATGTCCCTCAAGGTGCCTTGTGTGGGGCTGTGATTTCCATCCCCGGATGAAGTTGGTCTCTGGATGTGCTGTGGTGAGGCCAGAGGTATTGCCCTTTGTGATGGTGTTCCCCGTAGGGGTGGTGTTCCCCGTAGGGATGCTTTTGTTAATAGGGATGCTGTTGGCAATGGAAATGCTGTTGGCAATGGAGATGCTGTTGCCCATAGGGATGGTGTTGGCCCGATCTGTTGGGGCAACAACTGCTGGGAAAAAAACTGCTGGGACCACAACTGCTGGGACAACCACTGCTGTGTCATCATCTGTTGGGACAACATCTGTTGTGGCATGGTCAGGAGTGGGAGAGAATTGGCGTCCAGCCAATGCATCATTTGCATGTCACCAAGTGGCAGTAGTGGGCCTGTTGAGAGTGGTCCCCAGGACCTCGACATCCCTGCAGGTGGTTGATGGCTAAATGACATTTCAGTTGTTTGAAAGTGCTGGGAATGTGCCTGTGATGCATGGGAGGGCCCAGGGGGTGTTACCCACATTGGTCTTGCTGCTGATAATCAAGCCTCCTGTGATTGGCCTGGGTCCTCGGCTTTCTCCACCACCACCTGCGTGATTGTGGTGATTGTGGTTCCTCCAGTGGAGCCACCGCCTGTGTCTCTGTGGGCAGGGTACGCCTCCTGGGTACTGAAATGAGAGGACAATAGTATTTGAGTATTGATTCTCTAAACAATTGTTTGCTGTTGATCATTATGGATCATGGCTTATAACAATATCAATATATACATAAATATATATATACATATATATATACATATATATATTATAGCTGGTGCGGTGTGCCATCTGCAGTTCATTAGGATACGTGCTCATCTGAATCTGCTGTGCAGTGTAGTGTGTGAGACTGACCAATCTGTGACCAATTCTCAGCAATGGGTGATAATGGCTGCCCCATATATCTGTTGTCATAACCAGAGATCTTACAGTGCTATTGTATGTCAGTTATCTATGTGTATGGGGTTCATGTGTGTGCATATGAGGATGTGATGGTGCTTATGATACTCACATTGTGGGGTTTCCTGAAAGCCAGTGTCCAACTGTCCTGGAAGGCCCACTAATGCTGCTGACTCCAACAACTCCTTAATAGTACACTCCAATCCACAGTAGGTGATGTTGAGTGGTGGGCCACCACCAGTTCCATGGGCTGCTCTGGCCTCCGCTGCCATCTTCTTCTTGACCTTCATCCGTCAGTCATTATATCAGTGTTTAACTGACTTGACATCCCTGTTTGCAACCCATAGTAATGCGACAGCTGCAGTAATTTCATTCCAATAGGATCCAGGCAGTTGTCTTATCAGCAGGCCTCACATGCCTCCCACCATGGATGATGACTTCCCTGAGGAGGTTCTCTGTCTTCTCTGGGCTATAATTGTGGGCCCTCTGCTTTGCCACAACCTCTTGCCCTCCCAACTGTGCCTGGGGTTCCTGGCCACCTCGTTCTCTCCCAGGGGCCTGCCCCTCATCCCCACTATCTCCCCCTGGGATCAGACCCCTGATCCTCTCTCCATAAATCTATTTCTCCTTGTCTCCTCACTTTCCTCCTCTGGTGTTTCCCTCTCCACACTCTCCTCCTCTCCTCATTCTCCTCCTCCTCTAGTGTTCCAATCTCTAGGACTTTCTATCTCTCTCTCTAGCACTCTCTATATCTCTCTCTAACACTCTTTATCTCTCTCTCTAACACTCTATCTCTCTCTCTCAAAAACCCACCATAGCCTAGACCTGTGTGTTGACTTTCTCAGCTACAGCACAGTCAAAGGTTAATGTTTGTTTCAGCCTTTTAAACCAGTTCAGATTGAAGATGATATGTTTCTTTAAACAGATGAGATTGTTGTGAAGATTTGAAGGATTGAGGCAGGAAATCTAGTGGAGCAAGGCAAGGAGTTCCAAAGAATAGGAGCAGTACTAGAAAAGTCCTGAAGGTTGGAGTGAGAAAAGGTGATAAGAGAGGAGGAAAGAAGAAGGTCACTAGCAGAGTGAAGAAGACAGGTGGAAGAGTATTTAGAGACGAGAGCAGAGACATAAGTGAGTGTATTATTGTTGAGGGCTTTAAGTGTTAGGGTAAATATTTTACATTTTAATCTGACGGCTATGGAAAGCCAGTAGAGTGACTGACAGAGAGGTGCTGCACACACTAAACATTGAGTATAGTATATGAGTCTAGCAGAGGCATTCATTATGGACTGGAGTGGTGAGAGACGGGTGATAGAATGGCCAGCAAGGAGAGAGTTGCAGTAGTTGAGGCGAGATATGATGTAAGAGTAAATTAGAATTTTGTCTGTGTCTTGTGTGAGAAAGTAACATATTTTGGATATTTTGTTTAGGTGAAAATGACAAGATTTTGTGATAGATTGTATGTGAGGAATGAAAGAGAGGACATGATACAGTAGAACCCCAAAACAACAGGTGGGAGTGATGATGGCATTGTCAACAGCGAGAGATATGTGAGGAGTGGGAACTGTGGAAGGGGGTGGGAAGATTAGGCGCTCAATCTTAGATATGTTGAATTTAAGTTGATGGGCGCACATTCAGAAGGATTTGCTAGAAAGGCAGTTGGCAACTTGAGCTAGAAGAGAGGGGGATAGTACTGGTGCAGAGAGGTAGATTGGGATGACATCAGCATATAGGTGATGCTGAAGTCCAAATGCAGAGAATTTGTATTAGAAGAGGTTGACCAACTGTGTCAAAGGCAGCAGACAGATCCAGGAAAATTAGAATAGATAACTGACCCTTTGACTTGACAGTGAGCAAGTCATTAGTGACTTTAGTGAGAGCTGTGTCTGTGGAGTGTTGGGGCCAGAAGCCAGATTGGAAGGGGTTAAGAAGGGAGGAGATTGTAGAAGATATGCTGAAGCAGTTTAGAAATCAAGGGAAGTAGGAGATAAGATTAGATGCAGAAGCTGGATCAGATGAGGGTTTCTTAAGAATGAGTGTAATCATGGCATGTTTTAAAGGTGATAGAAACTTGCCACTGCTTAAGGAAAGGTTGAAAAGATATGTGAGAGCTGGGGTAAGTGTGGTAGAGAGGGGAGGGATTAGCTGTGATGGAATAGGATCATGTGGACAAGCTGTAAGACGAGAGGTAGATAGAAGACTAGAGACTTCATCCTCAGTTACAAGGTCAAAGGAGTCAATGATGGAAGTGGGGAAGGTTAAAGGCTGGGTGTCGTTGGTTTGTTGAAAGTAGGGTGAGTTAGGGATGCTGAGAGGAGAGTTTATTACGGATATTTTAAATTTTAGTATAAAAGTGGCTAGCAAAGTTTTCAGTCGTGAGACTGAAAGGGGCTGGAGGTGCTGCTGGGCAGAGGAGAGAGCTGAATGTGGTGAACAAACATTTGGGATTGAGAGCCAAATTGCATATTAATGATGAGAAGTAGCTCTGTTTGGCAAGATTGCATTCAGCAATACAAGTGTTTGTGTAGTGTGCCATGGTTGTAAGTGAGAGAGAGGATGTCTGCCTGTGGTTAAGTGAGCAAGAGTGTCAAGGGTGGAGTCAAGTTTTATGTGTGATGGCAATGACAGTGCAAATGAGGGTAGTGAGGGGACAGAGAAGGGGGTATAACACAGTGGAAAGATGTTGTGGGTCAAGTGTTTGCAGATTTCTGTGGGTTCTGGTGTCCGAGGGTAATGAGGTGCAGATCAGGAGTGAAAGAATGTCCGGGCTGTTGGTTATGAGATGATGGTCAGAGATTGGTAAAAATTAGGTAAAGGGAGTAACCATCACAGTGATTTGGTGATTCTGTAAATTGTGAGAGGCCATGAGAAAAGTTAAGTGCAAGTAATTTAGCAGAATGGCAGATGGGAGTGTCATTGCCAATATTGGCATATAATCACATATATATCAGTATCAAATTAATTTTGCTCTGTAATACCTATTTATATTCAGCACATGCCAAGTGGCCAGAGAAACTTGAGAAAACTTGACTACAGTTGTGGATTATTGTCAGGAATCTCTCAATGATTACTGAACTCAAAGATTTAAAACCTCCATGGAAGATCCTCTAGTGAAGCTCCACAATGCCCTGGTCCTGGATAAGTACCCACTGCAATCTTGAAACTATTGGTCTTCATCTTCTGGCCGTCCTGAAAACAAGCTTTCTTCTTTATTGCTTGAAGACCATTGCATACTCTGTTCAGCCTGGGGAAGTGTGCCGTACACCCCCACTACCAGCCCCCACTGATTTGAAATAAAACTTGTTCTGTAAAACTTACAGCACATTTATTTCTAAGAAGGCCCCATGGCAACAGATTCTTACCTTCTGGAACTTCCCTCTTTCTTCCTGTTCTCAGAGATATAGAGATAGATAGGTGGGAAGAAGTTAAGACTACTGTAGTGCATTCACATTAGATAGTGGGTACCATTCCGTAGCATTGCTATGGTGGCTACTGAATTCCAGACTCATAGTCTCATATAGGTATAGGATAGGCAGGTTGCAAGTACACATTATAGTTAGATAGCTAAGGGCAATACCCCCGGGTGTGCGTCAGTAACTTTTACTGGAGTTCTTTTGCGGGAGCCATATAATAGCTCTAAAAACTTGCTTGTAAAACTCCTGTAGGACAGAGACAGCCTTATGAGAGATTCTATAGTTGTCATGTAATCATGTCCTTAGTATATTCACCCCAGACTTTTTAAACACTTTCACTAGCTATGCTATTATTTACAGCGTCTCCTTACCCTGTGTCTTCTGTCGGATAGGTCTTTTTTTCTAAGCATTATTTGCTTGGGGTTCTACCTTCTCCACTAGGCATAATGTGCAATATCTAAATAGTATTACTGTTAACTTAAAAAAGAGAGTTGTATCTCTCAAAAGCTTTCTTTAAATATATTTTAAATTGAGAAAGACAATGTTATGACATGGAACACAACATCTCCACATAATTTTGATAAATATATCCGGTGTCATCAAATAAAGATCTCATCTGATAAACCACTTATAACGAAAAAAATCCCAGTTTTCACTCTGATTCAAGTCTGTGGTGTCATTTTTTTTTCTTACAAAAAAACCCGATAAAGTAGAATAACCAAAACAAATGTATTAAAATTAGGAAATAGAAATGAGTATGTTTCTAACGAATATACATTTTTTTGATGAATGTCTTGTGATTAATATTTTTTTTTTTCCTGTTTATCCATGGTGACTACTTTTTGTATTGTGGCAAATTGTCAGTCTAGATTTAGAATTAAATAATCAAGTACAAAAAGGGTATAAGAATTATTTTTGAGCCTGCTCTTAATTCAAATATAAATAATTCTAAATAATTGTTACAAGTAAGATACCAGCACTAGAATTCTGTATTTAGTAGCTTTGAGCTCAGAAGCACAAGATGCTGTGTAAATAAGACTTAGTAATACATAACACATTCTGTCTGGGCTCCTACAGACAGAGAAGCCGGACTCATCTTCAGATGCTCCCATAACACAATACAGTCTGTTTCCATGGGAGCACTTTGCTGCCCTGTTGACTACTAGATATTGCTTGTCACAGGCTGGAATTTCACACCCTGTCAGATAAATAGTAAAGTTAGCCATACATTTGTAAGTCAACCCTAGCTAAAACCTTTTATCTCTGTATTGAAGAAATATAATTAAGGTAATTAAACAGATGTCAAATTCATTTGATAAAAAGTGAACACAGTAGAATAACCCAGAAATAACCCCATGCAGTGAATTTGGTATGTATTACTGTAAGTGGGCAGATGGCATGACAATACAGGTTGAAGATAAGTACAGTATGAACTTTATACCTAAGTACTGTGATGGCCATGTGGGTTTTGGTTTAAGCCATTCTCAAATTTAGGGTTGCCATTTTGCAATATTAAAGGGATTCTTTATACATTGTTTCTTTAGTTTATATACATACTTTTTAGCTAGATAAATTAATTTTATCCTTCTCAATATAACTGTCAGGTAAAATGTATAGTTCACTTACTTCCAAGAAGTCTCTAGTGCAACATATTCTCAACTTCTGGACCTCCAATTTCTACCTGTTCTCCCTCATAAGTGCTGCCATCTTGCACAGTTGTGACATAACACCCACAGCGGAGGGGTTTCATACTATTTGTGTCTCATGCTGCACACATGAGACATTGGTAGAGTAAAGCTCCTCCCCTGTTGGTGTAGCTTTAGATCACAGCTGTGAAACATGTCAACTCTCATGGAGGAGAACAGGAAGAAAGGAGTATATTACAGAAGGTGAGAATCTGTTACTTCAAGGAATTAAAGAATATGTTTTAAATCATAACTAGCGACTTGCCCATCAAAAATGATGGCATTAAAATGTAAAGCCTCGCAATGCTGTTGTTTGCCACACCATACAAGGCTCTCCCCACCTCTAACTTGCAGGCCTTGCAATGAGCGCCATCGGTGCTCAACGCGAGCCTCGCAATGAGTGGCTTTGGCACTCATTGCTGACCGCGGCATGCGCTGAGAGCATGTGCAAGCCTGTAACATTGCAAGCATTACAGACAAACTCTCTCACCCCTGTGCATCTCTTTCCCTCTCTCCCTCCCCTGTGTCTCTTTCCCCCCTCTCCCTCCCCTGTGTCTCTTTCCCCCTGTGTCTCTTTTTCGGCGCTCATTGCGAACCCTGCAATGAGTGCAGAAGGCATGCGCAAGCCTGTAACGTTTAACATATCGTTACCAACAAACTCGCAATTACAACAACTATATATATGATTACAGTGAGGAGGATATAATTGATTAACTAAACTAGTTAAACACTCATATGAACATCTTAATTCAAAGGGTATAAAATATGAAATTAGTAATCCGAGGGGAGGTAGTATGAAAAAAGCTATATAAATTAATTGAGGCCGGAATGAAAAAAGTGTAAATAAGTGAAATAAACAAAAAAGGAGAAAAAGAACACCTATATATGCAAACAGGTTCAGCCTCCTAAGATAAGGTAGTAATTAATTATAATTCAAAGGGATCTAATATATAAGTGGATGCACAAAGTAGAGTGTCATTTCCATGCAGTTTAGCCTTGCTCCAACATATGAATCCAAAATGTTGACACTTTGTGGGTTTTTACAAATATTAATTTCCATACTGATTAAACACTATACTTATACTATGTGCGCATCAATGGCATTTAATTTAAACCTATAAGATATAAAACTATAAGATATATGCCATAGAGGTCCTGCAAATACCTCTATGACACCTACTGTAATGATATATGCCATGAAAGAAAGGACCTGTAAGGACCTCTGTTTTTTTCTCTAAATTTAACTCTCCATCCACAGCGCCAAATTGGGCCCAATATGCCATTGAGGTTTTTAAAGGACACCTGTGGCTCCTATCATTAACCCTTGACACAGAGGTCCTGAACGGACTTCCATGGTATCTAAAATGTAACCTCATAATTAAAAATTAACCCCTAGTACCATGGAGTTCTATGTAGACTCTCATGGTACTTAAAAGTTAACCATTAGTACCATGGATACCTTTAAAGAACCCTCATGGTATTCTAACATTAACCCCTAGTACCATGGAGGTCCACAATGTTATCAAAATTAACCCTTATTACATGGGGGTCCATATGGGTATATATGGAATCCATGATATCTAAAATTACCCCAATTACCACGGGGGTCCATATGGAACCCTATGGTATCTAAACGTACCTGCTACGTGCCATGGGGCTTCTCAAGGACCCTCATGGCACCCTAAGTATTTTCTCTTTATTTGATTCAATACATTTTAATTGATATGTCAACTTGACATATAAATTGCTAATGTATCTGATTGTAATGGGGCCCTATTAGTTTACGCAAACTTACTTCCATTTGTTAAAGTACCATTGCAAAATACATATATATTTAAAAAAATGAGCCTGGGTGAGGGCATAATAAGGCAGACACATGTGAGTTAATTTTTAATTAAAAGAAAAACAATTGTGATGTCTTTGGAGGCATCCATGATGCTATGGTGAAGTAGTGATGTCGCGAACATAACATTTTCGGTTCGCGAACCGCGAACGCGAACCGCCGCAAATGTTCGCGAACCGGCGAACCCGGCGAACCGCCATAGACTTCAATGGGCAGGCGGATTTTAAAACCCACAGGGACTCTTTCTGGCCACAATAGTGATTGGACAGTTGTTTCAACGGGACTAACACCTGGACTGTGGCATGCCGGAGGGGGATCCATGGCAAAACTCCCACGGAAAATTACATAGTTGATGCAGAGTCTGGTTTTAAGCCATAAAGGGCATAAATTACCTAACATTCCTAAATTGTTTGGAATAACGTGCTTTAAAAGGTATGATGTTGTATCAATCAGGTAGTGTAAGGGTTAGGCCCGTTTTACAGTGACAGACCAAACTCCCTGTTTAACATAGTTACATAGTTACATAGTAATTAAGGTTGAAGAAAGACTTTCAGTCCATCAAGTTCAACCTGTTAAGATCACCCCTGATCTGCAATATGCGGATTAGTTATTAATTAAATTATTGATTAAATAATTATTAATAGTATAGTATTGGAGGATGAATAAAGAGTTAGTCCATCAAGTTCAACCTTTTTAGATCTCTATTGATCTTTTTAATGTGGACTATTTATTATTATTTGTTAATTGTTATTTGATCCAGAGGAAGGCAAACAGAAAAAAAAAAAAAACATTGAAACTTTGCCAATTGTCTCATAAGGGGAAAAAAAAGCAAAATTTCTTCCTGACTCCCGAAACTGGCGATCAAATTTCTCCCTGGATCAATATTCCTTTGCTAGTTATCTATGATAGCCTTGAATGCCCTAACTGTGAAGAACCCTTTTCTTTGTTTAAGGTGAAATCTTTTTTCCTCTAACCTCAAGGGATGTCCTCTTGTCAGTTGAAAATCTCTTGCTACAAAAAGTTCACTTGACAAAGCCTTATACTGACCCTGGATGTATTTATATAAGGTAATCATATCTCCTCTTAGACGCCTTTTTTCTAGCGAAAATAAGTTTAATTTTTTAGTCTTTCTTCATAACTTAGCCCCTCCATTCCCCTTATTAGTTTTGTAGCCCTTCTCTGTACTTTTTCCAGCTCTAAAATGTCTTTTTTATGAGGTGGTGCCCAAAATTGTACTCCATATTCCAAATGAGGACGTACTAGAGATTTGTATAGTGGCAGAATTATATCTTCTTCCCTGGCTTCTATACCCTTCCTAATACATGCTAATATTTTATTTGCCTTTGCAGCCGCTGCTTGGCTTTGAGCGCTGTTACTTAGGTGGTTGTCCACTAGTACTCCCAAATCCCTTTCAATATCTGATACCCCTAGATTTGCTCCATTAAGATTATAGATTGCTTGGCTATTGTTCCTTCCCAAATGCATAACCTTACATTTATTTGTATTAAATATCATCTGCCATTTAGCCGCCCATTTCTCTAATTTATGCAAATCCTTTTGTAGGGAAAGTACATCATTATCTGATTTTATTACCTTGCACAACTTAGTGTCATAGGCAAAAATGGAGACACTACATTCGAGTCCTACTTCAATGTCATTAATAAACATGTTAAAAAGGAGAGGACCTAATACTGAACCTTGAGGAACCCCACTTATCACATTAGACCAATCGGAGTATGTTCCATTCACAACAACCCTTTGCTTCCTGTCTTTTAGCCAGCTCTCGATCCATGAGCAGATATTTACTGCAATTTATGTATCCCTTAGTTTGCTCACTAGTCTTTCATGTGGCACTGTATCAAATGCCTTTGAAAAATCTAAAAAGACTACATCCACTGAGTTGCCCTGATCCAAGTTCCTACTAACCTCCTCATAAAAACGAATTAGATTGGTCTGACACGACCTATCCTTCATAAATCCGTGTTGACTGCTACCTATGATCCTGTTCAAATAGACATATTCTTGTATTCTGTCCCTTATTAACCCTTCTAAAAGCTTCCCAACTACAGAAGTGAGGCTCACTGGTCTATAATTCCCCGGATTTGCTCTAGATCCCTTCTTAAATATAGGTATCACCTCTGCTTTTCTCCAGTCATCTGGTAGATACCCTGTAGTGAGTGAGTCTTGAAAGATTAGATATAAGGGTTTGGCTATTACAGAACCCAGCTTTTGTATTACTTCCTGCGTTAACCAATTATTTAGTAAAGGTAGTGTAGCCCCATTATGTTGCGGTGTCCCAACTACTGGTACCTCCCTTGTGAAAACCGACGAAAATAACCTATTAAGCTCATCTGCCTTTTCCTGGTCACTAATTATCAGATGGCCTGTGTCACATTGTAATGGTCCTATCGATTCCTTCCTGGCCTTCTTCCCATTAATATATTTAAAAAAATATTTTAGGCTTAGTCTTACTTTCCATTGCAACTGACTTCTCATTTTCTATTTTAGCCAATCTAATAGCCCTTTTGCAAGACTTGTTGATTTCCTTATAGTCACATAAAGCTGCCTCTGTTCCCTCCTTCTTGTATAATTTAAATGCATATTTCTTTTTCCTCATCATGATCTTTAAGTCATTGTTAAGCCACATGGGATGTGATTTACTCCTATTCATTTTATTTCCACATGGTACATGCTGATGAGTATGTTTATTTAGTAAGGATTTGAATGTTGTCCATTTATTTTCAGTATTCTTCCCTGTAAGTTCTTTGTCCCAGTCTATATGTTGTATTGCTGCCCGTAGCCCATTAAAGTTAGCCCTTTTAAAATTTAGAGTTTTTGTTGGCCCCTTACAACTCTGTTTTTTGTATTCAATCTCAAATGAGACTGTGTTGTGATCACTGTTCCCCAAAGGTTCCCCTATTTTTACATTTGATATTATATCAATATTACTTGTGATGACTAAATCCAAGATGGCCCCATTTCTAGTAGGTTCTTGTATTACCTGGGCCAGATAATGATCCCTGAGTGTACTCAAGAACCTGCTCCCCTTAGTTGAGCTGCTGGTCTCATTTATCCAGTTTATTTCAGGGTGATTAAAGTCTCCCATTATTAGAACCTGCCCATGCTTAGCTGCATTTCCAATCTGTAACAATAATTGTATTTCCTCACTTTCAGCTATATTTGGGGGTTTAAAGCATACTCCCACCAATATGCGTTTAGAATTAGCTCCTCCACTATTTAGCTCAACCCACAAAGATTCAATGATGCCATTAGTGCCAGCATAAATATCTTCTCTGACTATAGGCTTAAATTCAGGCTTAACATAAAGACAGATCCCTCCTCCTCTTTTACCATTTCCCCTATCTTTCCTAAATAGGTTATAACCATCCAGATTAACAGTCCAGTCATGAGATTCATCCCACCATGTTTCCGTAATGCTTATTAAGCCCCATTTTTCTTGTACTGCTAATATTTCTAGCTCATCCATTTTCCCAGGCAAACTTCTTGCGTTAGCAATCACACACTTTATGTTGCTATGGCTCTGCTGTTGTGAAGTGCCTGCCACTGTATTTGAGGCAGCCATTAATACCTCCCTACTTTCTATTGTAACCCTCCCCCCTTCTCCTCCCCCATGGGTAACTAATTCATCCCTTTCCCTCTCTACCCTATTTACCCCAATACTTCTATATAGTCCCTCCCCCCTACCTACAAGTTTAAAAACTCCCCCAGCCGTTCTACCATCCTATCCCCTAGCACAAAAGCGCCCTCATCATTAGGGTGCAATCCATCCCTGCTATAGAGATTGTACCCAAGTGAGAAGTCAGCCCAGTGCTCTAAAAACCCCAAACCCTCTGCACCGCACCGCAAACAACCGCAAACAGTCCATTTGCACAACCGCAAACTCCCCATTTGCACAAGGTTGGATACCAAGCTAGCCATGTCCCGTTCCTTGTCCTCACTGATGTCATTGAAGGTCTCTTCCTCCACCCAGCCACCAAGGGTCCCCGAAAGGTGACAACAAGCCCCCTGGGACGCCTGCTGTGTTTGGTCTTTCACCTCTTCACAGCCACCTTCCTCCTCTGACTCCTCTTCTTCAGACTCTCACTTAGTTGCCTCTCTCTGCATTATTATAAGGTGTGTTAAGTAGTACTACTCTTATCAGTTTAATACCTGTTACATCACCTAACAGGGGACGTGTATAAGGTCTGAATTTTTGGAACAGGGAGATGGAAAAAGATACTTGGTTGGTCGTATCACTTCAAATTTGGGGCACGACGCGTGCAATCAAAGGTGCCACCATATAGGAGTGGCGTGTTTGTAAGTACTACTCTTATCAGTTTAATACCTGTTACAGCACCTATCAGGGGGCGTGTATAAGGCCTGGATTTTTGGAACAGGGAGATGGAAAAAGATACTTGGTTGGTCGTATCACTTCAAATTTGGGGCACGACGCGTGCAATCAAAGGTGCCACCATATAGGAGTGGCGTGTTTGTAAGTACTACTCTTATCAGTTTAATACCTGTTACAGCACCTATCAGGGGGCGTGTATAAGGCCTGGATTTTTGGAACAGGGAGATGGAAAAAGATACTTGGTTGGTCGTATCACTTCAAATTTGGGGCACGACGCGTGCAATCAAAGGTGCCACCATATAGGAGTGGCGTGTTTGTAAGTACTACTCTTATCAGTTTAATACCTGTTACAGCACCTATCAGGGGGCGTGTATAAGGCCTGGATTTTTAGAACCGGGAGATGTAAAAAGATGCTTGGTTGGTCGTATCACTTCAATTTTGGGGCACGGCACGTGCAATCAAAGGTGCCACCAGATAGGAGTGGCGTGTTTGTAAGTACTACTCTTATCAGTTTAATACTTGTTACGTTGCCTATCAGGGGGCGTGTATAAGGCCTGGATTTTTGGGACCGGGAGATGGAAAAAGATGCTTGGTTGGTCGTATCACTTCAAATTTGGGGCACTTTGTGACAATAGCTTCTTACACTCAAACATGTCCTTTACAGGCACCTGACTATGGGCAGATGAGCAGGAACTGCTCAAGGCGAGAGATGGAGTGGCGGATGGTTGAGAGGGGGCAAGGAGGACAGCAGTGGTTGATGTGGCTGATGATGCTGGACCAGGAGGAGGATGGCGGCTTTGAGTTTGTGTGCTGCTTGTACTCATGTGTTGGTCTGGAGTCACCCAAACATTAGGTCTCAACCTGTAGAGGATAAGGGAACCAGGCTACTCTAGACCTCATTCATCATTACAGGTTTTGACAGATTGGTACTATGCGTGCAAGCTACTGTGACAACAGATATGAGTGGCACTGTGCACTTGCAGAAGTTGGCAGAGTAGACGCTGTAGGCCTGACCCAGATGCTTCCAGGCAAGTAACTGCTATTCAGTGTATTACAGTCAAAATTGTATTCTTTGTTTAAAGGTGCACTACTGACTGTTACACCAGATATGAGTGGTGGCACTGACTGGGCAAGTGGGCACAGTATCAGATGTGAGCCTAAGACACACATGCTGGCAGGCAGGCAAATGAAATTAGATTACACAGAAAAAAAGTGTTGGTTTTTTTAAATGTAGAGTGCTGGTACACCACTAGATTGGATTGGTTGAACTTGGCACAATACTTGTAAGCCTGATATACACACTGGCTAGCGGTCAGGCAAATGAACTTAGATTGGCGGTCAGGCCAATGAACTAAGATTTAACAAAATAAAAGTTTTGGTTTTTTAAAAGTAGACAACTAGTAAACAAGATTGTATTGGTTGCACTGTGCACACACAGTATAAGTTGTGAGCCTGACACACACACTTGCTAGCAGGGGCTAGCAGGGAGACAGGCAAATGAAGTTAGATTAAACAGAAAAAAAAATGATGTTATAGCCCTAAAAAGGGCTTTTTGGGGTGCTGTGTTTACAGCAGAGATCTGATGAGTCCTTCATCACTGCACTGGACACTGAATAAACTTGCCTAGCTATTGATTTCCCTATTCAATCAGCATCACCTACACTCTCCCTCCTCTCAGTAAGACTGCAAGTTAGTTATGATTCCAAAATGGCTGCTGTCCATGAGGTAGAAGGGTCTGGAAGTCAGGGTATGATGCTGATTGGCTGAAATGTGTCTGCTGACTGTGAGGTGCAAGGTCAAAGTTTGCTCAAAGATAAAGTATAGGGGGCGGATCGAACATCGCATATGGTCGCAGTTCGCCGCGAACGCGAACATGCTATGTTCGCCGGGAACAGTCCGCCTGCGAACTATTCGTGACATCTCTATGGTGAAGGTTCCATGTATGAGAGAACCATTTACAGGCCTGCAGTTATAGTTGCAAATTACCTTCATCTGTGGAATGTGTGGTGGAGAGGGTAAGTATAACATTTTAAAAATAATGAATGAAAATCCATTGATTTAATCAATCTTCCTCCCCTTTCTTTCTCCTCTTCAATGCTTTTGTCTACTGATAGATGAGATAACCACAGCAACTCATACTCCAAGTTAACAGCCAAATGCTAAAATGGTACATTATACACCAGCTTAATTGCATATTAGAGGAAGTATTATCATTATATTTACATTCTAAAAGCCTATTTTTAAGTTAAGTTGTTGAAGAGCGTATAATAAACTAACTATCTGACTAAACAGATGGAAACATATATTTAGGATGCTGACTTTAACAATATGCATCCACTGAGCTAAAGAGTCAGCCCAATATAGGAAGAAGGGATACCCAGCATAATAATGCTAGATTGGAAACGTTGGTTTTGTCTAATGCACGGATATGGGATATAATGAATAGCATTTTTGATCTTAAAGTTTATCTTAATTAGTTTAAACATGTATTTAGGAAAAGTAACTTTGAATGTCTCACTTATCGATATTCGTCTTAAATCCAGATACAAATTGTATAGGTTAGGGAGGGTCACTGGTGGCTTTGGAATTTTAAGCTTGTATTCTTCTGAACCTACCATGATTATCACTATGTCCTTGTTCATGGACATTGACTTAGAAAGAGGCTCTGTGCAGGGTTGGATCTACATTTTTGGAGCCCCTAGGCAGTGAAGTGAGGGAGCTCCTGTGAGTGCGTGCGCAAGGTAGGCACGCACTAAAAAAAAAATATTTTTAAGGTGTTTTAAGCTAAAAAATTGGTGCCCATTACAGGAAAGTGCTCCTAGGCGGCTGCTTAATTGCCTAATGGGTAATCTGGCCATGGCTCTGTGCAGAAAAAAACAGCAGGGAGTGGGGGGATATCCTGATGCCATTGAAGTGAAAGCCATTATACATCTTCTGTTACCATAGAGAGAGAATACAACTCAGGAATGGCATTAATCCATAATCTATATGGGCAAATACATTTTCAGAGTCTGGCGACTACAGCATTAGAAGAACTTTGTCGTAATGGGCTGATTCAATTAAATTAAGCATGTTGTGGGTGTTGATGCACCCTTCTCTATTGGAAGTGAAACCCACTTCAGAGTATTCTGTATTCACAAACTACCATAATCTTAGCAAAGAGTTTTATATCACAGGTGATAAGAGGGTGCAGATGGTAGCTTTTACAGTTAATGAGGTCCCTTCATTCATGAACACTACTGTTGTAGCTTCTAAGAATTCTCTGACCAGGGTCCAAGCATACATTTGAAAATCTAAGGATTTATGGCAAAAGAACATAATTTTTTTGTTTATAGTATACAAGCAGTCATGGAAGGCCATTAGGACCGTGTTCTATGCCAAAATCTGCTTCATTAGTGGGCTTGGAAGGGGCCAACGCTACGCAATCCTACTCGCAGATCTAACTGGTTCTTCCGATTCGCTTCTCTCAGGAGAAGTTGCAGAAGTTCAGGACAAGTTGCAGAATTTCCAGTTAATAAAATAATAAAAAGCCTTCCCTCTGAATGAAACACGCCATCATCATATTTACCCAGAAGAGCATACTTTTTACTTTGAATGTCTCATTTTTATACATTTCTCTTTCGCAATAAAACAATAGTAAATTACATAGGCAAATATAACTTGGGCAACTTTTGGAGTTTCCAACTCCCCACCTTAGCTTCGGTCAGCCAATCAGAGCGAGCTCTAGTTGGTGCTGATGGGATGGCTTGGACCAATTAGGGAATTACTTGCTGAGTGCTGAGTGACTTGCTAAGGGGAAATCCCAAGTATAGGTGCGGGGAAGGGGCTATGGGATTAGCACAAGGGGCAGGGAGTGCCAGGATGTCTATGTCCACAGTTAGGTGCCTTATTATCTCCCCTCCAAATTGCTAGACCCTTGATATAGTGTCTGGGCTCTCCAGAGGTTCTGAAGTAGTGTCTCTATGGAGGCATTGGCTATCTGAGAACCAGGGAGTGAGGTTACAAGGGGTAGCCAACATTAAGGCTATGTAACTGGACTGAGGGGAGAGGTGGCTCTACTGAGGGAAAGCTAGACTTATACCCACGCTTTCCCATGGTGGTAGTGGGGTATGGTGAGGATGATGATACATGGGGCTAGCGTCCCTTAGAGCACCCTGGCTGGGGTTAGTGTATCCAATGTAAGTGGGTCAATGGTAAAAGTGAACCAACCTTTAACTGATCTCTCCTAGGCTGACAGGCCTTTATTGATTGGGGGAGAGATCAGATAGGGTGAGGTGCTTGGGCCAGGGCTTCCATACGATATCCTAACAATTCAGGCTTCAAATAGAGTGTAGTTGGGGCTGGAGCTGATTGACAGGTTCAAGCACATGCAAAGTAATGGTTAACCCGCAAGACAATGGATCAAAGGGATATCACTTACTCAAAATACATTATACACATAACAGAAACCATGTCATAGGCAACATAATAAGAATATGAGGCTATTAACACTTTAAGGTTGACCAGTAGCCACTTCCATTAGAAACACAGCGATACCCAATACACTCCAATTTACAGAGATCTAGCCAGATCTTTGAGCGGGTGCGAACTCATTGCAGCACTGATTTATTCTGATTGAGACATTAGACATAGTTAACTAGGTTGTCAGACAACAATTGAAACACTTTGTTTTAATAAACAAAGGTCAAGTGATGCAAGCACTATGTAAGTGACATCCAGTAGATCCATTGTCTTGAGGTTAACCACTCCTTTGTATATGCTTGAATCAGCCCAGGCCACCCATAAATTCTATGGGAAACCTGACTTACTAGAAAATTTAATGGAAACTCTGGCAGGCTAAAAGTAGCACTCCTCAAGCCAAAGTTCATCACTCTGTCCGATTTACCTCAGATGCATTAAATGCCTGCTGACCCAAGGGGGATCAGCACAAGGGCAGTTTACCACTACCATCCCCCACCAGGATGTTCTAAGGATCGTCTACACTCTAATCTCCACCACATTCCGTTGTCTCCTGGGAGAGTGAGCTGGCACATAGACCTAGCATCCCCCAGTGTAACATTTCCCTATAGTCAGGTTAGATGCCCTAGTATCGACTACTATCCACAGCACTCCCCAGTTCGTAGACGGCTAATGCCTCTAGAGAAGACTGCCCTAAGACCCCTGAATGAGTCCAGACATGATGCAAAAGGGTACACCATCTGGCGGGGAAATAAGCCAACACCTGACCAGGAAACCAGACAGTCTGGCACCCTGACTCCTGACTGGAACCCCATTTGCCCCTTCCCCACTCTTATACTTCAGATTTCTACCAACCACTGCTTCCCAAACTGTGTGCTGATTGGTGCAGGGCTGATCAGAGGGACCAATCCTATCACCGCCAACAAGAGTTGACTCTGATTTATCAATTCAGGTCAAGGGGGGAATTTCAAAAACCTAAAAGATACCCACGTTATGCTTGCCTGTGTAAAATTTTCATTATTTAATTGTGTGAAGAAAGTGTATAAAAAGTGAGACCTGAAAATAAAGCTTATGCTCATTTTGGGACCCATAGAGATTGTGTTATGTTTTCAAATGGAAGTTTTTTTATATTTTTATTAACATCTCCTGCAACATCTCCTGAATTTCTGCAACTTTTCTTAAGAGAAGGGATTCTGAAGAACCATGCCAATCTGTGGGTAGAATTGGGTATTGCTAGCCCTTTACATGCCCAATGAAGAGGCAGATCTTGATTGGGACCATGAAGTCTGCTGAGTGGTTTTGGGCCCCTTACAATAAACCATCAAACAATTTGTAGGTACATTTTTATGCTATAAGTCCACTACTACCCACATGCAACTATGAATATACAATTGTCAAATAAGGCTTAAATAAAATATTTTTGGGATGACAATTCTTGTATCCTGACATCAAGTTCCCTCTTCCAGATATTTCATCTTGTAACCTGAGCTTGCTAAAATTGGACTACTACAAGGACCAAATAAATTATGTATTCATGCGGCTCATATATACTTTACCTATCATTGCACCTGCTCATCCTCAAAAGGTGAAGAAGTAATAAATCTAAACGCTCTAAAATGACTCATATACTGTTTCTGCTGCAAAAACCTCCACAAATGTCAACATATAACCCAATTTAAACAAACTTCTGTAGTGAACAACAAAACAAAGTCAGAGGTGCTCATCAGAGAACGAACTAACCTTGATAGGTTAGTTCTATAGCCATGATAAGCTACTCTGAGAGCAACCTCTTTTAGCTCACTTGTGCCCTTCACAGGGAGAAATATCCTGTAGTATATCAGTCTGGTCCAACTCAAAAGAGTGAACCAGCCCCCGAAATACCAGGCAATTCTACCCTGAACAGGAGAAACAGCAAACCACAGACGCGTTTCGGCCTTTGTGGGCCTCGTCAGTGAGGTGCAGCTAACCTCCCTAAGGCACAGTGAGCAAGGGGTCCACGTCTGGAGTCCCCTATTACCTTTAGGGAGACTAAACCCTAAAGGTAATTTGCATATACAACAAAACAAAGTCAGAGGTGCTCATCAGAGAACGAACTAACCTTGATAGGTTAGTTCTATAGCCATGATAAGCTACTCTGAGAGCAACCTCTTTTAGCTCACTTGTGCCCTTCACAGGGAGAAATATCCTGTAGTATATCAGTCTGGTCCAACTCAAAAGAGTGAACCAGCCCCCGAAATACCAGGCAATTCTACCCTGAACAGGAGAAACAGCAAACCACAGACGCGTTTCGGCCTTTATGGGCCTCCTCAGTGAGGTGCAGCTAACCTCCCTAAGGCACAGTGAGCAAGGGGTCCACATCTGGAGTCCCCTATTACCTTTAGGGAGACTAAACCCTAAAGGTAATTTGCATATACAACAAAACAAAGTCAGAGGTGCTCATCAGAGAACGAACTAACCTTGATAGGTTAGTTCTATAGCCATGATAAGCTACTCTGAGAGCAACCTCTTTTAGCTCACTTGTGCCCTTCACAGGGAGAAATATCCTGTAGTATATCAGTCTGGTCCAACTCAAAAGAGTGAACCAGCCCCCGAAATACCAGGCAATTCTACCCTGAACAGGAGAAACAGCAAACCACAGACGCGTTTCGGCCTTTATGGGCCTCGTCAGTGAGGTGCAGCTAACCTCCCTAAGGCACAGTGAGCAAGGGGTCCACGTCTGGAGTCCCCTATTACCTTTAGGGAGACTAAACCCTAAAGGTAATTTGCATATACAACAAAACAAACTTCTGTAGTGGCATATTCAGCAACAGAGCCTGACTCAGATGATGAGCATCAGATCCCTGACTCACAGAGAACGTTGTTTTTGAATATTAAAGGCCTTCTGCACAAAGAGCTTAACAATGCATTGGGCACTTTGATTACTGATCTCAAGACACAGCAGACTGTATTCTACCCCTGAAATCCACCATGGACAAAAACACTAATCTATTGGAAATAATGTCATTGCACCAGGAAGACGCAGAATAAAGATCACACAGACTCAATATAAGATTGAGGAGTGCTTCTGAGAAACATATTAAGGCCAAAGAAATTGCTACTAAGATTTGTCAGATGATCTTTATAGAAATAGATCCTGGTCGTCTGACTAGGGACAGATGCACCTGGTTCATTCGCAGACATAACCCACAAGAGAGACCCAGATACATTATAAAATTCCTTTATGATGTCAATAAAGAAGCTCTTTTGGGAGAAGCTAGAATAAAGATATCCATTACCTGTGAAGAAGATAAAATCAAATGGTATTCGGATCTGTAACTGATCACGCATCAAGAGAGACGTGATCTCTAACTCATCACAGATATTCTTAAAAAATCTGCATTCCCCTATACGTGGGGATTTCCGTTTCCACTCGAGTTTTACTTATGCTAATATTCTATATACAATTACAGACTGAATCTCTACAAAGGACCTATTCCTGCTCCACTTGAACTACAAGAACTTGAGTTACAGAGAATATGGTCTCCATCTCATCCTTGAGACATTCTAATTCATCACCCCTCTCACCGGTGTAATGGCTAAATATATATATATATATATTGTTTCAAAGGGTTTTTGTTTTTGTTTTTTCTTAAAATTAGTATGATAGTAGGATGGTTTACATTGATTTAGATGCACTATGTAAGCTATTCTGATGCTTCCTTATCTTTTAGACTTCAAATATTATTAATGATGATATTGTGCTAACAATGTAGTAATGTTATTTGATATTAAGTATATAAACATGCAGTTTTTAGTGTCCGATTGGTTTGCCTGGGGTTGTGCGTTGTCTGATAAGGCTGTGCTACAGAAGGTTACATTTTCTTTTTATGGACTTCTGTCTTAGAAGCCACATTACTCATTTTTGATCATGTTATGTTACAGATAATAGTTCTATTTCTTATTGAAATGTTTGTTTTGGAGTTTATCCTCCTGGATATTTAAAATACTTGATTTTGCTTTCCTTTCTCTCCTTCCCTCTTATCAAATCCATATCTAGGACCTATATTAAAAAGCAAAATGTATCCTCTACAGTTCTCTCTTCAGTGTGGGAATTTACAATGCTCATGTTCATTACACTTTAACAAATCTAGAGAAAAAGGTAATATCTCATATGTGTCACTTTGTAAACAAACTTGGGACACAACCAATATAATATATTCATATTTTTAATCCATATACAAATTAATCCTCATAGCCTTTTCAATACTTCTGAACTACATCACATTGTAAGAAATTAACTGATAATTAAATAATTAATGTATAATTTCTACAAATAATAAGTTATTTTGGACAAAATATACAATAGGAAAGCATTGGAAAAATTAAAAAGGATATATTTTACATAAATTAATATACTCTTACACAATGGATTTTAGACAAACAGATAGACAGTAGGGATAAAACGATATTTACAAAAAGATACTTATATGAATATACTACACTATTACAAGATACTACAACAAAAGTCAGCAATATCTTCAGAGTCCATGTCTTTAGGACTCAGGTCACACTACGGCATGGCTCCTGCTCAGCTGGGCACTCCTCTGGATGGCTCTTCTGGACACCCCTTCATGGACACACAGACACTCCTAGACTTAGAATTAGACTAAAAAACTATCTGGACTTGTATATCTTTCTTGGACACTCCCCCTTGATATGTGACTGTCCACCTCCACTGAAATCATCTCTCCTCCCCCCAAACTCCATAAAAACTGCATAAATGGGAAAGTCACACACACAGATGTCCCCCTGTTTACATATAAACACTCTGGGCCACCCTATTATGTTGTCTATATGATAGATGCAAGAGTACACCACACCCAACTGTTCTTTTGTTTACCCATAAACAACCCCAGGCATCAGTCTTTTGTTACAGTATCAATGGAACAGATAGTCACACCTCAAGTTTCTCAGGGCACAGTTTGTTTGTGATGAGTTGGTTGTGACTGAACACAATTTATATATCAACAAGATTTATACAACTACATGTATTTTATAAGATACACTTATTAAAGACACAATTTGTAAAAATCATCACTGTATAAGCCATATCTTACAACATCATCTTTCATAATCTAAGAGTTTCAATTCACCTAATAAATGAAGATGGCCCTTTACAAGCCCAATCTAATATTTCTCCAGGAAATTCATTTTTCCAATACTAACAATAAAAAGTACATCACTCATTATAAAGAATTCTTCCTTTTTAACAATGTTCAGAAAACAAATTGTGCAGCAATTCTAGTCCATAATAACTGTCCCTTAAGGGTTTAGATTAATTTAATATCACAAAAAATCTAAAAATGTAAATACTTTAATGTACTGTGAAATAATGCCGAAGTTAAGAAAAGGACAATATGGAACTAGAGCTAGGGCGGCAAAACTGAGGTGTGCAAATGTTAGATACTCATATTAGCCATCAATAGTATCCAAGTGCCCAAAAACACAACAACAACTGAAAGATATAATGAGTGAACCCTGTGACCAAAAGATCCTCCTAAATGAGGAGTCCTTAGATGTCCCAGTACTGGCTAAATGCCCCATGATAATAACAACAACTAAAGCCTGTCTTGGGAAGGAACTTAACATTGACATCAAAATAGATCATTTAACTAGCACCCCCACTAGAGTGCTCTAAGCACTATTCCCCCAATAGCCCCCAGTCTGGTAGCAAAGGTCCCATATATTAAAAAATATCTAAAAACAAAAAGGACATGTATGCAGGACCAAAGTATCTCTCCCAATTCAATATATGTGACTGGTGGAAATTAGCAGCAGGCAATAAACTACCCTTATCAATAGGCAAAAAATGCCAAACATACAGGATAGCCTCAAAATGGGAGCCTCGTGGCTACTCCCTCAATCATTTTAGTAGGGAAAAGGAATGTATGTCATAAACCATAGAACGCCTTACGGCTGTTTCGTTGCTAGCGCGCAACTGTGTCAAAGACTAAATACTTATGAGAGAAATGCCCGCAATTCTGTGGGTTTAAATAGCCCTCTATTCACTAGTACTAGTGACATCAACATCAGTGGATTGAATGGCTGGTAATGGAGGAGGGAAAATAGGAGGTTTCTAATCGTGGTTGGTAAGGTCATCCGCATCAAGAGGGATGGTATAACATATACAGTCAATGAAACATTCTAAATGCGGAAGTATCTGACGTATCTGATATAAACAAAAACAATCCTTCATATGAGATAGGCCAATCACAAGGTGTGCAAAAAGTGGGGGCAAACAAGATCGCTGATCATATAATGATAAGTATAACAGTTCATATGGTTAACGTTATAATAGTTAAATGAGTTGGTTCGAAAAATACATTTAAATTTACTGGAAAACTATAGTGTGGTGTTCATGTGTGGAGGTAATATGAGTGATGTGAATGACTGGAGCAAGTGCAGATCTATGTAACTGATATCAAGAATGTAGACAACACTGCAATGAGTTTAGAATACGCTTGTGGGTATATACAGTATTGATTATTTTTTTGCATTTACAGTGCTACGAACAGGTGTTTAACCCATTTTTGTGGGTCCTCTCTAGCACTCGTAGGACTTTCTCCTTCATTTGCCATTTACGGGTGTGAAATAATTTGCAGCCTTGAGGAACTGGAGCAATTGAATAGCAATTTGCGATTTTAGCCATCGTAAATCTTGCGGATTTGAAAGCTCAAAGGCTTTGGGAGGCTGTAAGTTCTGGGTTTAACCATCGCAAAGTTTTCAAGGCCATAATCATTAACCTGTTCGTAGCCCTCAAAAAGACAGTAATTGAATAGCAGATTAACTTGCGGCCTCACTTACGGGCTATAGTAACTTGCGATAGATCAATTGAATTGGGCTCTTATACATGAGCTTGATTGAATTCCTAAATCCTCAAAACTTCTTATTATGATTTAAAAACATAGATCACATTTTTTTATTTTTTTTAAAGAAAAAATCTTAAATGCTCATTCTTTGAATATTTGGGAATATTAGTATTATTCTAACAATAATAGAAATGTCATTATAAGATTTTTGCATAAGAGAAGTATGAATTGAGTGCAAATGGTAACAGTTAAATATAAGGTAGTTAATGATTTTACATGAAGGCACTAAATGAAAAGCCTTCATTAAGACCATCAGGGTTTTGTGATCGTATCAATCAATTTGCACTCTCTTAGGCCCTCATTCAATTGCAATTTGGCCAATTGAATAGGGGTCTAAATAAGCACATAACATATTTTTTTAAAGAAGTTTTTAGTTAGTGAAAACCTTGCTTTTGGATAGATGTTTACTAACTAAAAACGTCTTTAAAAAAAATATGTTATGTGCTTTTTCAGAGCACTATTCAATTTGCCAAATCGCAATTGAATGAGGGCCTTAGAGTATAGCTTTATCCAGATTGCCTCTCCGGCGGACAACGTATATACTATCAATAACAAAAAATTGTAACAGCCTTGTGTCTTTATTATGTCTAAATATCTGTTAATAGAGTAGACATGCTTAGGTATTCTTCTTCTAAGCTGGCATATCATTTTTCCCATGTAAAGCTTGCAACATGGACATTGTATAATGTAAACCACTCCTGTTGAGCTACAATTGTAAAAAATCCTGCTGGTATAAAGTTTAGCTGTAATAGGGTCTACGATTTTTTTTGTGAGTTTTATATATTTGCAAGCTTTACAATATCCACATTGAAAAATGCCAGACATTGGTTTGAGTCAGGTAGTTCTTTGGGTATTTGGTTGATAGAAGCTATGAGTAAGAATGTCTGCTAGTTTTTTTCCTCTCTGATAAGTTATGGGGGCTTAATAAGTGCCAATGTCTGTTTAAGATCTTCTTTATGATGGTCCAATCACTCCCAAAGGTCATTACACATCTGATTTGTTTATCTTCTTTGGGCTTTTGCTGAATTAAGGAGTCATTCCTATCAGCTGATATTGCTCTCTGATATGCATTTTTTATACTCTATTGAGATACCCTTTGGCCTTAAATCTATCTCTTCGTTGGTCAGCCTGTATTTTGAAAGCTTGGTCAGTATCACAATTTTGTCTAGCTCGTAAATATTATCCTGTTGGAATCCCTTTCTTTAACAGTTTGGGATGCTGACTTGTCCAATTTAACAGTGCATTAGTGGCAGTAGATTTACAGTCAATTGTTGGATGAATTGATCCCCATGGATTCTTTTAAATACTTAGGTCTAGAAATTGTTTGACTGTCTATGGCATGAGTAAATTGTAGGCCCAGGGGATTTTTATTAAGGATGTTTACAAAAGTTTCAAATTGATTTTGTCACCCAACCATAAGATTAAAATATCATCAATATAGCGATGCCATTACAGTATATTTTCAGTATGGGTAAGTATAGAATCATTGTATCATAGAATCATTGAATACATGGATAGCCTCACTCCAACCTAGAAATAAATTAGCATAATTGGGCACACAGGGCATACCCATGGCCGTACCTCTTAATTGATGGCACCATTTTCTATCGAAGAGAAAAAACGTTTTTTTGTAAGTATAAAACTTAACAGTTAAAACGAGGCTTTTAAAAGCCTGCATATCTTTTTCCCTTTATTTGGAGGAAGTATTCTGTTACTCGAATACCTAGGTGGTGGAGTATGCTGATGTAAAGCTGTTCTATGTCAATACTTGCCAAAAAAATATAAGATGGTACATGTGTATTTTCAAGATGTCTTAATACATCTGTAGTATCATTGAGATAGGACAGTAAGAGCACTGGTCATGTCTTTGAGATAATTGTCTACAAATATATTGATATTATGTGTCAGGTAGTTTGTGCCTGATACTATTGGTCGACCAGGGATTGGATTTACATTTTTGTGAACTTTGGGGAGGGCATAGAACGGATCTATTATAAGATGTTTAAGAAGCAAAAAATCTTTTTTTTTTTTGGCTTTTGTAAGTATAGCTCTCAATTCATGGTGATATTCAATGGAAGGATCTTTCTGTATTTCATATGTGGATTGATCATTCAAGATCCGGTAACATATTTTTAGATAATCTGGGTTTTCCATTATCACGATATTACCACACTCATCGGCTGTTTTAATAACTACAGTGTCAGCTTTCTTAAGATCCTCTAGAGCTTGAATTTCTTGATGAGAGAGATTAGGCTTACAATATTGACTCCCATAATTAGAACATTCTTTTTCCAAGTCTTTAGTGACTTGGTCAACAAAAACCTCAATATTACTACATTGTTTAAATAAAGAGATGAATTTACTGGGTTTTTGTAGTTTGCATGTGATTAGAGGTTCTATTCTCTCAGAATATGATCTTCATTCTCCCTTAATAGGTCAATCAAATTAGTCAAAGCCCTAGAATTTTCCTTTCCTAAGCCCAACTTAATCATGGTGTTTTCATTTTTTGTGGAATGATATTTGGGTAGTGAAAGCTTCCTTGCAAACAAATTAATATTAATATTAGAGAACACGTTAATAATGATTAAATCTTTCCTTTACGTTATAGGGAAATGTTTGTCTGCCTTGTGCTGATCACAAATTTTTAAGCACCAAGATGTATTCATTTATTTATTCATTTTATTATTTACTCAATTATAGACAGTAATTTTTGATTAAGCATATAAGGTATTATTTATTTATTTAGATAAGCTACATTATTTGAATGCTATAACAGCAATATTTACCTTATTTCTATTTAATGTCTATCACTTTTTATGTTTTATTCATTTAGCATTCATCACTAACACTATCTTAATTGATAGTACAGCATCTACTCTTGCCAAAAGTTTTTTTGACCCTTCGTCATTTTGACCCTACATTTTTAATGAGATGTTTTTGGCATTTCATTCACATTGGCACATTATGTATCGGCTCATAATGTTTTCACTTATTTTTTCATTCCCTTGTTATAGTTATAATATCGTGATAAACTAGAAACTTTAGTGTTGCATTAGGAGATGTTTATTATTATCATCCCCGCTCACATGTATCTTATACACCTATGATATCATTCGTCGTGGTATCATAGATTATTATGGCACTCACATAGGAATAGAGCTCAGATATGTTTTAGGTCTGGGAGTTATGTCATATTTGTAATTCATTTTCCCCAAGCTTATTTTACACTCATTTCAGTGTTGTAAATTGCATAAATGAAAAATAAACATGTAAATAAATATTACAACTGGCGGTTATTAAAACAATTTCACTGGAAATTGACCTTAGATTGCTCTTCTTCATGGATGTGACTTGTGTTATGTTTAAAATATGTTCTTTTATACTTGTTATTGATTTTTTACCATGATTAAAGAATTAAGGAAACCATAGACACAATATAAATGTCACTGGCATCACACAACTATATTAAGAATGCACAGATTAGAATAAATTGGTTAAACATTGTATAATATTGTTTTCATTCTAAAAACATTTAATTGTAACATATATAATATCACATTTTTCTAACTACGCTTTCATCTTATATACTAATTTTTATGGCTTCAGATTGGCTAACATATGTGTCAGCCATATTTCAGCCAATCAGAATCAAGTATTTGAATATAGGTACTGTCATTAGTTACTGAGTAACCAGTCAGAGAGGGGTCTAGACTCTTTTTTGATTTGATAAGCTTTCAACCCTCCTTCTGGAACCCTACCTTGTCGTGGTGAAGGGCATTGTGTACCTCAATGAAGCTGTGAGCTATACCATGTAGGGTCACCCAAGATAGGCAGGTCATAGCAAAGAGGTCAGACAAATTGTGGTCCACTGGAGAAGGAACTGGCAACCCACTCCAGCATGTTTGCCAAGAAAACTACATGAATAAGCACAACCAAAAACACAGACTTATGTGCCTTGCATGCTCCATTCATATCGTCACCGAGAGTTGGACGTGACTGTAGGACTGAACAACAACAAAACTTTCAACCAGTCAGATTGCACAGATAGAAATCTGTGCATTCTAATTTGTTCATATAGTCAAAGGGGTTTATATAGATAGATGGATAGGTAATAACAGTGGGACTATTTTGAAAAACCACAAAGAATGTTACGTCTATTCTCTAGCTATTTTCCCCACCAGTGAAAACCTGTGTATCTAAAATCGAGGACTTTCTGGGACACATGGAATTGTTATTATTGTTTATTGGTAACATGCCAACATATTCTGTAGTGTTGCTTAACTAAAGAAGTTAAAGCTCCCAGAGTTCTGAGAAGGGGCTTTATTGTATTTTACGGACAGCAGTGATTTGAAGTAATGATAAATAAAAAAGAGGAGTTAGATTTTCCCGCTTCCTTTGTTTTGCATAGAGATGTTTATCAAAAGGATTTAAATTTTACCCCTGTTTGTTTGATAAATAGGCTCCAAAGAAAACATATAACTGGAGATATTTTATATTTTAATTCTCAATTTTTTCTAGAAAAGGGGTAATTTGTGATTCTTATTAACTTTAGTAGTTTCTACAATTTACAGTGACAAATAAAAACACTTAAAAAGTTTAAAAACATACTGAGACTGACTCAGACAACTGTCGAGCTATAAAATCCCACATATATTTCTCTCTTCCTCTTCATATAATTTTTAATTGTTATTTATACATTCAGCTTTGAGCACCACATATACTCTAGTGTACAAATAAGAAGTATTGTTGTGGATTTTAGTTTTAAAAGCTTTTTCCTTTATTAAATTAGTTCCACCGAGTGTGTCTTGAATATAACAGGGCCTTCTTGCAAAGAAAAATCCCCTCTAACCATTTTTTATCAGCAAACATATTCCTAAGTCCCTCTCAATATGCCACCCACTATATATATATATATATATATATATATATATATATATATATATATATATATATATGTATATATATATATATATATATATATATATATATATTCATTACATTTAGATTGTAAGTCTACGAGTTTCAATCCTGCAAGGTGCTTTAGGGAAAGCGCTATGGACACTGGATTCCAAGCTCAAAGACAGGGCCCTCCATTTTTTGCAATGTGTTAATCTTGAACTTGTCATTGCCAGTAACTTAACTTATGTATAGCGCTACGTAATATGTTGGCGCGTTATAAATAAACGATAATAATAATTACATATAGAGTTCCCCTCCCTCTATATTCTTGCATGCCATTTAATTGCTCCAGCTATAGAGATCGTAGCCCGTAAAGGAGCATGCAAGAGTTACGGCTATAAAATTGGCCTTTTTCAGCTACCCACAAACCTATTTAAACCTGTATATGGCGAAAGGAGCCAAAAATATTACGGCCTCCAAACAGGGGTTTACAGACAAGTTCCCAACATTGTAAAAGACAATATAAATACATCAGTGGGCTTCAAAATATGGGGAAAGCAATGAAAGGCATTAAAATTCATTGCACAACAATCCACAAATAAAAAATAGTCATTTAAATGTTTATTTTATTTTCTCATATGTGGCAATGGTCATGCATATGCCAATATGAAAAGCCATGCTGCAACATGCATAATGGAATTAAAGACATACTACCTGATTAAATAGCAACACACAAACATGAAAATGCTTGTCATATTAACCCTTTCTCACTCAGAGGCACTCTTGTGGACCCTGAGATATAAATAGGACCTGCAAAGGGTTCTTACAGAGATGTAAGAGTGCCCTAGTAGCCCTTAAAAATACAGTAAACCACTTTTAAGCAATACAAAAGCATCAATCATAACAATATTCTGATTAACTTCAACACCTCATCTCAAGGTCAATCCACATTGAACATCAATTGTTAAATGTTAAACATAACCAGATGTACACACTCTGTAGCCAGCCAATAGTATGTCAACATCTCTACCAATCAGTATTCAGTGAGGAGTGATCATGAGGAGGACTTGGGTCGCTGGAGATCAGGTTGAGCTGGTGGTGAGGTCTGAAATGAGGAGGCCGCCGTCTCTACTTGAGGTTGTGAAACCGACGGCTGGAGAGGTATAAGCTGGCCTTCTGCTAATTGGATGAGTTGCTACCGTTCCCGAATAGCCTGTTCCTCATTTCTCTCCATCCTTCAGTTGTGACTCGTCACTTCAGAATGGACCTATCTGTTGCTTGCAAGAAGGGTGTTTGTAAGCCGATCCTGCCATATGAATATATGTACTGCAGGTGCGGTGTGTCATCTGCATGTGAATCAGATACATTCTCTGCAGTGCGCACACCCATACACGGACTCTCTTTTGAATGTCAAATCAATCTTGATCTAATAGCGGATTGTACTCAGAATCAGTTTTAACTGCAGGTATTGGCCAGAGATTTCATTGGTACAAATTCTGATAATGATATGTTTGCTACCAGGATTTCCATGATTTGTGATGCTTCATATATCTTTAGTCATAACCATAGGGCTTACAGTGCTATTGTATGTCAACAATCTATGTGTGTGGGCAGGGGTGTAGGAGCCAGAATTATTCTAGGGGGATACAGCTCATTATATACACCAGTCAGAGAAAAAGCTTAATTATACATACAAACATAATGATATCATGTCCACCCCCCCCCAGTTCATACCCCAATGTTTGTGGGGTTCATGTATGTGCATATGAAGGTGTGATGGCGGGTATGATACTCACATTGCATGGTTCTCAGCACACCCGTGTCCACCTGTCCTGGAAGACCCACTACTGCCGCTGGCTCAATCCACTCCTTCAGGGTCCATGAGCAGCTCTTGCCTCCCCTGCCGTCTTCCTCGTCATACCTGAGTTTGACAGACTTGACATTCCTGTTTGCAACCTCTAATACCGCAACAACTGAAGCTATCTCACTCCAGGCCTCTGCCTTCTGGCTAGGCCTCACATCTCTCCCACCATGTATGATTCTATAGAGGGCACGGATTTCCTTGAGGAGGATGTCCATCTCCTCTAGGCTATAATTAGGGGCCCTGTACTTTGCCACAGCCTCTTGCCCTTCCAACTATGCCTGGGGTTCCTGGCCTTCCTGTTCTCTCTCTGGGGCCGGCCCCTGACTTTCTGCCCCTACTTCTTTTGCGCCTACATTTAGGGGCACATCCCTCCACCCTCCTGTTATCCTACACCTGAACCTACCCTCCCTGACCTGGCTCTCCCTTTCTGCATAAATCTACCTCTCATCCTCTCCTCACTCTCCTCTCCTTACTCCGGTGTTCCCCTCTCTCTCCACCTCTCCTCTTTCTCCTCAATTTCCTCCTCCCCTTTCTCTACACTCCTGGAATTTATGAAATAATTATAAGGATAAATAAATATAATATATACATGTATGTGTATGAGGTAAAACAAGAATGTGTGTATTATGTGTAGTATAGTAATTGTATGGGGGGGTAGGTGGGGGTATGGAGGAAGTAGATGTGCTGTGGCCTACATCTATGTATAGCTATATGTGCGTATTCCTCTATGTGTGTGAATTATGTGATATCAGTAATTATGTGTGTTGTAAATTAAGGGTTAATATATATTAGAGGTCAAAATATAAAAAAAAAAAATCACAAAGCTCCTTCTCTCTCTCTGTCTCTCTCTCTCTCCAATGCTCAGAAACCCACCAACGACTAGACCTGTGTGTTCACTTGCTCAGCTACAGCACAGTCAATGATTTATGCTTTTCGCACCCTTTAAAACCCCTTTCTGCAGCGTTAATTGCTGTTCCCCGCTATCTATTGGCTGTAAGGCCTGCGTCGCACTCTGTGATTATGGGTTTAGATTAGAAATGCGGCCTGCATCTATTCCAGCCCCCTAACAGATTGCGTGCGAGGGAAGCGATACAGGCTTGCGGCTTCGGCCCTTTGTTTGTGGCCTTGCTGAATGTAATAGTTCTGTAACTCCTGCAGATTTCAAACCCACAGACATACGGGCTTGAGATATGATATAATTTTTTTACATAAAAAAGAATTTTGGAAAATAAAATATAGACAAAAATCTACTAAATACTTTTAATAATAATGTTATTATATATGTATTATGCAGAATATCTTCCCAGAATAGTTTGCCATTTCAGTCATATTTTGTAACCATATAAATGTAGTTCAAGTTTAAATCATATTTACAATTATTGCAGTCTCAAAGAAAATGCTTATCTGCTTAAGATTAACAGAAACTGAACACAATTGTATAGTAAACTGTAACTAAGTAGATGGAGTGATCATTGAGAGATGCTAAAATTAAGTAAAGCATACATCAATATGCAGGGAGTTTGGTTCCATTGTAGTTACTGGTGTCACAGAGATCTGGGCTGGACATGAATTATTCACATTGTACTCTGCCATATCAACTGACCAGTAGTAATGCTAACTGACCACAGGCATATACACCATCACATTACTGGCCAAGAGACGCTTAATCTAAGTGGAAACAATGACATGTAAAACTGAAACTGGTCTGAACAAATTGGACTTAATTACATTGTTTTCTAATGTGCTAAATTATGCTTGCTTTTTTTGATGTTATAAGGCTATGTTTTGAATGTTATTTCCTATGTTGATTATGAATTTTGCAATAAGTCTTCATTTGTTTATTCCCAAAGTAATAAGCAATACAATAAGTATTTGTTGGAAATTAAGGGCCCTATTAAATTCCAGCCTCGTAAATAAGAGGCTTCTACTTAAGCCCTACGTACTGCAAAGTTTCTCTAACTTACAATGCTATTAAATTAGCCCTGCTGCGAGCAACGTATGAGCTACGCAGCAGGGCCGTACGTATCTACACTGCGTAAATGTACATGAGGAGTGACAGCCTGCGAGATGATATCGCAGGCTCCCACTCCTCATCAAGTGCTGCGGGGGTCCTAAAAGGGACCTCCGCGGCAGTCCCCCACATAAGCCCTGCCGTGGGGGGTACTCCAAACCCCCCCCCAGGCACCTAAAATGAACCCCCCCTCAATGCGGGGGTCCCTGTCGGGACCCCCGAAGTGTCCTCACATGAACACCTTGCTGCAGGGGTCCATAGGAACCCCCGCAGCCCCCACACATTAACCCCTTGCAGCGGGGGTCCCCGATCGGCACCGATCAGGCCCCCGCTGCATTTAAAACTTTTAAATTCCCCGCCGCGGCTCCTTAAAGGGGCCGCGGCACACTATTACCCAATCCCAGCCGCGGCACTTAAAATTAACCCCCCTCTATGCTGGGGGTCCCCATCGGGACCCCTGAAGTGTCCCCACATAAACCCATTGCGGGGGGGTCCCCGATCTGCATAGATCAGGCCCTCCGCTGCATTTAAAACTTTTAAATTCCCCGCCGCGGCTCCTTAAAGGGACCGCGGCACACTATTACCCAATCCCGGCCGCGGCACTTAAAATTAACCCCCCTCTATGCTGGGGGTCCCCATCGGGACCCCCGAAGTGTCCCCATATAAACCCCCTGCTGCGGGGGGCCCCGATCGGCACCGATCGTGACCCTGCTGCAATTCAATTTTAAATTTCCCGCCTCGCGGGTCCTCAAAGGACCGTAAAGGTCCTGAAAGGACTCGCACTAAAAATATTAACCCCAGGCAACTATAATTACCCCATTAACTCATGATGGTCAATCCAGACCACCATAAGGCCTAAATTAACCCATTAACTCATGGTGGTCAATACAGACCACCATAAGGCTCTAATTAACCCATTAACTCATGGTGGTCAATACAGACCACCATAAGGCCTTAATTAACCCATTAACTCATGGTAGTCAATACAGACCACCATAAGGCCTAAATTAACCCATTAACTCATGGTGGTCAATACAGACCACCATAAGGCCTAAATTAACCCATTAACTCATGGTGGTCAATACAGACCACCATAAGGCTCTATTTAACCCCATCAGTCCCATAAGGGTATATTATTACCATTATGGGCCTGTTACAACCCAACATTAACCACATAAGTGCCATGATGGTCCTCAAGGACCATCATGACACTAACTACAAACACTACACTATAACCCCCAATAAACCATTTAATCTAAACTAACCCCCCTCTACACTAATCTATTAACACTTACACTACCTACCTACACTACCTACCCCCTAATAAACCTCCCCAACACTCTAATTACAAAAAACAATAAACCTACAGCACAGAAAACAAAAAACCTACAGTACAAAAAACAAAAAAACCTACAGTACAGAAAAAATAAAAATTACAACCCCACCCCCCACTACAGAAAACAAAAAAATACATTACAACCCCACCCCCCACTACAGAAAATAAAAAAATTACACACCTGAAAAGGAAAGACAGATAAACACAATACAATACATACATATAATACATTACATACATTACATACAATACATGACATTACATATAATATATTACATATAATATATTACATATAATACATTACATACATTACATACAATACATGACATTACATATAATATATTACATATAATATATTACATATAATACATTACATACATTACATACAATACATGACATTACATACATTAAATATAATATATTAAATATAATATATTACATATAATATATTACATATAATACATTACATACATTACATACAATACATGACATTACATACATTACATATAATGTATTACATATAATATATTACATATAATATATTACATATAATATATTACATATAGTCCTAATCAAATACCCCCTATCTATCTAACATACAATCTATTTAATTTAAAATAAATCCTAACTATATCAAATACATCCCCCTATCTATCTAATATACAAAAAATCCTAACTACATACACAGACCCTAATTCTAAGCTAAAATCAATAAATTAAGACCACTTACCTTTAAGATGTTGCTTCAGATCACTAACCTATGGGTCAAACAAAAAATAAAAATTAGTACAAAACATTAACATCAAATAAATAAACATTCTATACATTCTAAATATTCAACTCACCTTTACAGCATGTCCAGTCACTGTTTAGCTCTTCCGGCGCGGCCCTGTTAAAAAAAAAACACAATACATGAATACATGAATACAATATATAAACAATAAATAAAATACACAAATAAACATCTAAATATACATTTAACTTACCTCCCCGCGATGTCCCCGGCCTTCTCTCCTTCAGCCCCGGCTGGGCCGCGGAACCATCCGCGCTCTAAAAAAAAAACAAAAAAAAAAACTAACGGAGGTCTGCACTGGCAGACCTCCCCGACGCTACTGAACCTCCCGGAGTCGTTTCCGGGAGGAAATTGGCATTGTCGGCTTGTGATTGGCTGAAAAAGCTGTCAGCCAATCAAAAGTCGTCAATGTAGGAGCTAATCAGGATGCGCAGATGTCTTCTACCAATCACTCCGTGGGGGTGTATCCCATAGTGATTGGCTGAAGGCATCTGAGCGTTGTGATTGGTTCCCAGAAAGATAGACAAGTGTTTAAGCCAATCAGGGTGGGATATTGGGGTGTATCCCATCCTGATTGGCTCACACATTGACGACTTTTGATTGGCTGAAATTGATAGACAGCTTTTTCAGCCAATCACAAGCCGCCAATGCCATTTTCCTCCCGGAAACGACTCCGGGAGGTTCAGTAGCGTCGGGGAGGTCTGCCAGTGCAGACCTCCGTTAGTTTTTTTTCTTTTTTTTTTTTAGAGCGCGAATGGTTCCGCGGCCCAGCCGGGGCTGAAGGAGAGAAGGCCGGGGACATCGCGGGTAGGTAAGTTAAATGTATATTTAGATGTTTATTTGTGTATTTTATTTATTGTTTATATATTGTATTCATGTATTCATGTATTGTGTTTTTTTTTTAACAGGGCCGCGCCGGAAGAGCTAAACAGTGACTGGACATGCTGTAAAGGTGAGTTGAATATTTAGAATGTATAGAATGTTTATTTATTTGATGTTAATGTTTTGTACTAATTTTTATTTTTTGTTTGACCCATAGGTTAGTGATCTGAAGCAACATCTTAAAGGTAAGTGGTCTTAATTTATTGATTTTAGCTTAGAATTAGGGTCTGTGTATGTAGTTAGGACTGTAATTATTTTATTTTAGTTTAGAATAATGGTCTGTGTATGTAGTTAGGATTTTTTGTATATTAGATAGATAGGGGGATGTATTTGATATAGTTAGGATTTATTTTAAATTAAATAGATTGTATGTTAGATAGATAGGGGGTATTTGATTAGGACTATATGTAATATATTATATGTAATATATTATATGTAATATATTATATTTAATATATTATATGTAATGTATGTAATGTCATGTATTGTATGTAATGTATGTAATGTATTATATGTAATATATTATATGTAATATATTATATTTAATATATTATATGTAATGTATGTAATGTCATGTATTGTATGTAATGTATGTAATGTATTATATGTAATATATTATATGTAATATATTATATGTAATGTCATGTATTGTATGTAATGTATGTAATGTATTATATGTAATATATTATATGTAATATATTATATGTAATGTCATGTATTGTATGTAATGTATGTAATGTATTATATGTATGTATTGTATTGTGTTTATCTGTCTTTCCTTTTCAGGTGTGTAATTTTTTTATTTTCTGTAGTGGGGGGTGGGGTTGTAATGTATTTTTTTGTTTTCTGTAGTGGGGGGTGGGGTTGTAATTGTTTTTTGTTTTCTGTACTGTAGGTTTTTTTGTTTTTTGTACTGTAGGTTTTTTGTTTTCTGTGCTGTAGGTTTTTTGTTTTCTGTGCTGTAGGTTTTTTGTTTTTTGTGCTGTAGGTTTTTTGTTTTTTGTAATTAGAGTGTTGGGGAGGTTTATTAGGGGGTAGGTAGTGTAGGTAGGTAGTGTAAGTGTTAATAGATTAGTGTAGAGGGGGGTTAGTTTAGATTAAATGGTTTATTGGGGGTTATAGTGTAGTGTTTGTAGTTAGTGTCATGATGGTCCTTGAGGACCATCATGGCACTTATGTGGTTAATGTTGGGTTGTAACAGGCCCATAATGGTAATAATATACCCTTATGGGACTGATGGGGTTAAATAGAGCCTTATGGTGGTCTGGATTGACCATCATGAGTTAATGGGTTAATTTAGGCCTTATGGTGGTCTGTATTGACCACCATGAGTTAATGGGTTAATTAGAGCCTTATGGTGGTCTGGATTGACCACCATGAGTTAATGGGTTAATTAGAGCCTTATGGTGGTCTGGATTGACCATCATGAGTTAATGGGTTAATTTAGGCCTTATGGTGGTCTGGATTGACCATCATGAGTTAATGGGTTAAATAGAGACTTATGGTGGTCTGGATTGACCACCATGAGTTAATGGGTTAAATAGAGCCTTATGGTGGTCTGGATTGACCATCATGAGTTAATGGGTTAAATAGAGCCTTATGGTGGTCTGGATTGACCACCATGAGTTAATGGGTTAAATAGAGCCTTATGGTGGTCTGGATTGACCATCATGAGTTAATGGGTTAATTTAGGCCTTATGGTGGTCTGGATTGACCACCATGAGTTAATGGGTTAATTAGAGCCTTATGGTGGTCTGGATTGACCACCATGAGTTAATGGGTTAATTAGAGCCTTATGGTGGTCTGGATTGACCACCATGAGTTAATGGGTTAAATAGAGCCTTATGGTGGTCTGGATTGACCATCATGAGTTAATGGGTTAAATAGAGCCTTATGGTGGTCTGTATTGACCACCATGAGTTAATGGGTTAATTAGAGCCTTATGGTGGTCTGGATTGACCATCATGAGTTAATGGGTTAAATAGAGCCTTATGGTGGTCTGGATTGACCACCATGAGTTAATGGGTTAAATAGAGCCTTATGGTGGTCTGGATTGACCATCATGAGTTAATGGGTTAATTTAGGCCTTATGGTGGTCTGTATTGACCACCATGAGTTAATGGGTTAATTAGAGCCTTATGGTGGTCTGGATTGACCACCATGAGTTAATGGGGTAATTATAGTTGCCTGGGGTTAATATTTTTAGTGCGAGTCCTTTCAGGACCTTTACGGTCCTTTGAGGACCCGCGAGGCGGGAAATTTAAAATTGAATTGCAGCAGGGTCACGATCGGTGCCGATCGGGGCCCCCCGCTGCAGGGGGTTTATGTGGGGACACTTCGGGGGTCCCGATGGGGACCCCCAGCATAGAGGGGGGTTAATTTTAAGTGCCGCGGCCGGCATTGGGTAATAGTGTGCCGCGGTCCCTTTAAGGAGCCGCGGCGGGGAATTTAAAAGTTTTAAATGCAGCGGGGGGCCTGATCTATGCAGATCGGGGCCCCCCCCTGCAATGGGTTTATGTGGGGACACTTCGGGGGTCCCAATGGGGACCCCCAGCATAGAGGGGGGTTAATTTTAAGTGCCGCGGCCGGCATTGGGTAATAGTGTGCCGCGGTCCCTTTAAGGAGCCGCGGCGGGGAATTTAAAAGTTTTAAATGCAGCGGGGGGCCTGATCTATGCAGATCGGGGCCCCCCCCTGCAATGGGTTTATGTGGGGACACTTCGGGGGTCCCGATGGGGACCCCCAGCATAGAGGGGGGTTAATTTTAAGTGCCGCGGCCGGGATTGGGTAATAGTGTGCCGCGGTCCCTTTAAGGAGCCGCGGCGGGGAATTTAAAAGTTTTAAATGCAGCGGGGGGCCTGATCTATGCAGATCGGGGACCCCCGCTGCAAGGGGTTAATGTGGGGGTGCTGCAGGGGTCCCGATAGAGACCCCTGCAGCATGGGGATGTGTATAGGGTGCAGGGGGGAGCCTCACACTGCTGTCTCGGGCTGTTCCGAGGCAGCACGTAGAGGCTTTCGGATCCCTTGCGTGGACTTTTTGTCCACGTAGGGATTCTTACGATATGCGAGACTCGTGCATAGATTTAAGGCTACGTAGCTCTCTCGGAGCCTATTCTCGGCCATTTTCTCGCAGTCATATCGTAAAGCAGGCTGCGAGAGATTCGGTTCTCGCAAACAGCAGGAAAACTGCCTTTTGCGAGCACCGAGAGAACTACGAGGGAGAATTTAATAGGGCCCTAAATTTCTATTTGAACTTTTGAACACAGTTGCTTTTTTCCACCCCATATTAGGTGTCCAGAAAGTGAGATAAGATCTGTCCAGAACATTGCCTTAAAGTTATTTTGAATGTTCTAAGTTTGCATGCCGTGCCTATTGATGGGGACGGAGGTAGGTAAATATCCCTATCAGAGAAGCTGTCTGGGCAGATTCTCACCACTCCTGGACACCTAATTGGGGTTGGAGAGAAGCATATCTGCCAAGCCTTAAACACTAATTAAAATTATTATTATTATTATTATTAACTTTTATTTGTAACGCGCCAGCAAATTCCATAGCCATGTACAGGGGATAAAAACAAGAATACAATGTTAAAAAACTGCAGAAAATGGAGGACCCTGTTTTCAGTTTAGAAAAAGGGCTTTTTTTCCAAAGCACCCTACAAGATTGGAAACTCGCTACGTACAATCTAAGGGAGTGGAAGAGGCAGAAACCTGGACAAAAATAAACAGATAAGGAGTAGACAGGGTCAGGAAGAAATTTAAAGTTTACTTAGGTAGGAAGGTACGCAAAGTTAGAAAGGTTTTTCATTTAGTAGGAGAGGGAAGGGATCTGAACAAAAGTATGAGGTTAATGGCTCTAGTATGTCATAAATTATCAGCCCCTAATGGTCAGATAAGAGAGAGAGAGGAGATGAAATTGAGCTTCCATAAGAGTTTCTGCTTATGAGCTTTGGAAGAGGGAGGAGATAGAGACTGGAGGAAGGAGAGTAGCTCATGGGAGCGTAAAAAAGGAGAGGAGAGCATGGGAGGTGAGATGGTTATGTTGGAGACATGATGTGTAAAAGTTGAGAGAAAGAGCTTGAGGAAAAGGCAGGCGATTATGAGGAAGGAGAAGGCACGGACATAAAGAAGATTATGTTATTTAGCAACATTGCATGATAAATAATTTGTTTGTGACTAAACATGATCTACCCCTTCTGTTGTTTTAGTTCATACCTTAAAAATGGCTAGTACAGTGTATAGCCAGCACTGATACTTTCAATATGCATTATAATTTATTATCAACAGTCTTGGGGACTTGAGGTGGGTTCAAAAGCATTTGGGATATATTCACTAAGGTGAAAGCTATCAAATATGTATGTTCTTTTATGTTCATTACATTGTAAATATCTCTTCATTTTGAAAATAAGCTCCAGGGAATAACAAAGGGAAATATAGTAAAAAAAAGTTTTGTAGATGGGATAAATAGTTTTAGAAACTCTTCGTTTTTTTCAAGTTGATAATATTGCTTAGTACTATGTACTGTGGGAAGATAATTTAGATAATATCATTTTTCATGTATTAAAAAAAATCTATATGAATAAAACATTCTATGAATGGATTTATTTAGGCCTCTGTTCCATGGCTCTAGTAAAACTCTCCATCAGAACCTGTCCCCATTCCTCATGCTCTAACCATGGGGATTCTTATGAACCCCCATGACATTGTAACTTAACCTATTACTCTATGGATCTCTATGGTAATCTAAAGTATAACTAAGGGATCCCTATGGATCCCTTAGTAACACCAATAATTAACCCATGGGGTTAATAGCCTGTAACAATGGGGGTCCCTATGGACCCCCATGGAACCTAACCTTAACCCCTGTAATATGGGCGGGGAGGGGGGGTCCACGTACATCCACTTTATAAAAGCTTACAACTATGGCAGTCTTTACAGAATCGAAGGTACCTAAAGCTGACAACCTGCCATGTGGGTCCCTATATGCCATGTTGCTGTTTACAAAGTACAAAGTACAATAGAATAGAGTGGGTACATTCTACTGTTACTCTTCTTTGATTGGCTGTTTCTATAGCCAATCATAAAAGAGAATGTTAGCTAATATTTACCAATCTTAGTCAATCAGAAAAGGGGTGATAGCCTTCACTGATTGTTTACTAGTGATCATAGTTCCTATACTGAAATACTCAATTCTGATGGGCTGGAAAATGATTGACACAAATTTTAGCCAATCAGAAGCAATAACATTTAATATATAAGGCAAGGCATGGTCAGTAAGCCATTAGTAAGTGGGGGAGTTCCATTAGCTTAGTTTATTTTTTTAGAGTGTCATGTTTTTTTAGAGGGAGGCTTTTTCTGTGAACAGAAGATGAGGAGCCGAGGGTATTCAGTCTAGAAAAAGGAACAACGTCTACTAGCAGCATGAGGAATGAGTACCAGGTCATCAGTGATCATTGCTGGAGGGTTGTAGTCAAAAAGAGCCTAATTAGAATACCCTTTCCACAGACTTTTTTTGGTAATTCCTTTTTTGTTTAATAATTTTTATTAACGTTTTTAGATGTCATTTTTTTATTTTTAAAAAGCATTTTTTATTTTATGTAATATTTATGTTCTCATAGTTGTTATGATGCCATGGTAGGGGGTTATGTTTAGGTACCATGGAGGTCTGTATGGACCCCCATTGTTGAATTCCAATATACCATGGGGTCTGTAGGGACCCTCATGGTTGCAGGCTATTATACCATAGGACTCTCATTAATGTTATGTGCCATGGGGGTCCATAGTGAACTCCATGGTATTGGGTTAAGTGTAGGTGCCATGGGGGTCCATAGGGTCACTTATGGTTATGGTTGCAGGCCCCATAGTGGCCCATAGGAGCTCCAATGGGGTTAATAAACCCAGTGACACAAAGCACAAGGGGTGAGAGGAGGGGGGGCAAGCAAGCCTCAAACATAAATAAGGTATTAGCTCCTTCATAGTGTCAAATTATAGCAATCCAGGCTTATGGTAGTCATTTTTCTGCCCGTGATTGAGGTTACCAAGAGGCTTTATAAAAATTAAAAGCACTCAGAGAAACTTCTGGGTAGACTTCAGCCAGGTCAAATATCATTCTGGGAGGCATATGATTGTGATTCTGAAAATAGGAATGGGACAGCCAATTATGCCCATATCACAATACCTTGTTTCATCTTCATGTCATTCACAGTTGTCACTGCTATAGGCATTTCTGTGAACATGGGTGTAATGATATAGGAATCACAAGGTTTTGGAGACCAGCAGCCTAGGTCAGCAATGATCCAATTCAGCAACTTGTAGGTGAAACAGGAACAAGCTTTATTGAAGGGAACAGGAACCACAATAATCTGGCAAGGTACATAGACAGGAAGTGCCTTATATAGGCCAAGGACCAGACACAGCTGAAGAGACTAGTCACTGATACTATTGCTAGCAGAGTCAAGGTTTATCAGATCTCAAGGAAAATCACAAAGATAGGCTGGCGCAGTGGTAGGGAAGAGGTTCGGCAGCCTGGGGACCAGGGTTCAAAACCCAGCAGAGTCAATTCCTCACATTACCCCCGCCTCTATAGATGCAGCCTCTGTTTGCCCTATTACCTGGTTTAACAGGGTACTGCACATGAAAAGACCGAAGAAGATCAGGAGCGTGAATATTGTCCACTGGTTCCCACGAACTATCCTCCTCACCATAGCCTTTCCAACGAACAAGATACTGAAGCTTGTTGTGAAAGATCCTGGAGTCCAGACTTTTCTCCACCTCATATTCATCCTCACCATCCCCGAGGACTGGAGGGCTCGGCCAGGGAAACTGTTGTCATGGAAAGGTTTCAGCAGTGCAACGTGAAACACTGGATGTATTCTCATGGAATCTGGAGGTTGCAAACGAAAAGTGACAGCATTGATTTGAGCGATGATCTCAAAAGGTCCCATGAACCTCTGACCCAATTTATGAGAAGGAACCCTAAGCTTAAGATTCCTTGTTGACAGCCAAACCTTGTCACCAACATGATAAACTGGGGCCTCCATTCGATGCCTATCAGCAGCTCTCTTGTAACATTCCTGAGCCACCGAAAGAGTCTCCTTCAACAGGTCTTGGGAATCTCGTAAGGTGGTTAGCCGATCAGTGACTGCAGGAATGGAAGTAGTAATTGGGAGACTCACTAGAAAGGTTGGATGGTAACCATAGTTGGCAAAAAATGGGCTCAAAGAAGTGGAGCAGTGTTGGGCATTGTTATAGGCAAACTCCGCCGTGGGTAGAAAATCCAGCCAGTCATCCTGCACGTAACTAATATAGCACAGCAAATATTGCTCTAAAGTCTGGTTGGTTCGCTCAGTCTGTCCATTACTTTGTGGATGAAAAGCTGACGACAGATTTACATTAATACCTAGATTAGAACAAAAATGTTTCCAAAAATGAGATGTAAACTGCACTCCCCTGTCAGAAACTACCTCATCAGGCGCTCCATGCAAGCGAAATATTTCCCGAATAACCAGGTCAGCCGTCTGTTTAGCTGAAGGGAGACCACAAGCTGGTATGAAATGACCCATCTTAGTTAACCTGTCCACAACAACAAGAATGGTAGTGTGTTCCTTAGAGGGAGGTTGAAGCAAGCCAACAGGGGATGAGCGAGGAGTATTATGTCTGGCACATGCATCACAAGAGGACACATACTTCTTAACATCCTCATAATACTTGGGCCACCAAAAGGATCGGGCAAGTAACTCTTGTGTCTTTCGGATTCCTGGATGACCTGCTGGTTTTTTAGTCATGGTAGAGATGTAAAAGGTCCAGTCGTACTGACTCCGGAGCAAACAGACGTTGTTGAAAAATCCAAAACCATTAAGCATCATCATATGGAGATCACGAAGAACTGGATCTTCAGCGTAGCCCTTTTTAATGCGAGACATCAGATCAGAAGGAAATGTAACTCCCATAAATATATCCTCCGGTAAGATGGTGGTCTTGGTTACGGTAGTATGGAGGGGGTCAGCTATTCTAGAAGAGGCATATGCCTTACCATTCTTGGAGCCAGGACTGTATGTAAGGAAAAAATTAAGCCTCAAGAAGAATAGGGACCAGCATGCTTGTCTGGCTGACAGACTCTTAGCTGATCGAATATATTCCAGATTTTTGTGATCTGTGAGGACAGTAATTGGATGGGTAGCTCCCTCCAAGAGATGTCTCCATTCGGTGAAGGCAGCTTTTATATGCAATAGTTCTTTATTCCCTATGTCATAGTTTCTTTCTGCTGGCACCATCTGGTGGGAAAAGAAGGCACATGGATGTAACAGCATCTTAGGTCCAGTCCTTTGAGACAGTATAGCCCCAACAGCTGAATCAGAAGCATTAACTTCCACAATAACTGGTAATTCCGGCTGAGGATGTACCAGGACGAGGGCAGATGTAAACAGAGTCTTTAATTAGGAGAATGCGGTATCAGCCTTATTGGACCACTGAAAAGGAGTCCCTTTACGTGTAAGTTCAGTGATCGGTGTAATAACGGCAGAGAAATTCTTAATGAAACGCCTGTAAAAATTGGCAAACCCCACAAATCTCTGAATACCTTTTTTATCCTTGGGGATGGGCCAGTCAAGCACAGCTTTAATTTTACTTGCGTCCATACTTAAACCTTTAGGAGTTATTACATACCCCAGAAATTGAATTTCTGTTTGTTCAAACTCACATTTTTCCAGTTTAATGTATAGGTGGTGGGTACGAAGGCGCTCCAGAACTATACGGACCTGTTTTCTGTGGTTTTCAAGATTATCAGAAAATATTAGGATATCATCCAAATATGCCACAACAAACTGATCCAAGAGATCTCGTAGTACATCATTGATAAGATGCTGGAAAGTTGCAGGGGCATTACAAAGCCCAAATGGCATTACTAGATATTCGTAATGCCCGTACCTGGTTCTGAAAGCTGTTTTCCATTCATCATTTGGTCTTATGCGAACCAGATTATATGCCCCCCGAAGATCAAGCTTCGTAAATATTTTAGCTGAGCGAAGTCTCTCCAAAAGTTCAAGGAATGAGAGGCAAGGGGTAGTGGTTTTTAACAGTGGTGTTATTAATGTCCCTGTAGTCAACGCATGGCCGTAGGCTGCCATCTTTCTTTACTACAAAGAATATAGGAGCTCCTGCTGGAGAAGTAGATGGTCGAATAAAGCCTTTGGCAAGATTTTCTTGTATGTATTCACGAAGAGCTTTCAATTCAGGCTCAGAAAGGGAATATATACGGCCAAATGGGATAGCAGCCCCAGGTAACAGCTCTATTGGGCAATCATAAGGCCTGTGGGGTGGAAGCTGATCTGCATTCTTCTTATCACACACATCTGCAAAATCCCGATATTGTAGAGGAAGCTTAGTCAAGTTTGTAGCAACCATTTCATAAATTGTTGTGGCAACAGGTGTTACCTTAGAGGGTTGAAAATTCATTAAGCAGTGTTCTGAAGCAAAGGACAACGTTCTGGTCTTCCAATCAATCTGTGGGTTATGCAGAGCAAGCCAAAATCACTGGAAACTGTGTTGAGGAAATTAGGTGGAAAGATATAGCCTCATGGTGATTCACTTCCAGAGTGAACTTTAAGGGCACAGTCTCATGTGTAACCGGGCCTGATGTAAGTGGAGAACCGTCTACTGTCTCCATTAACACAGGTGAAGAATTAGGGATAGACTGAATTCTATTTCCTGCTGCAAATTTGATGTCCATAAAGTTTCCGCCTGCTCCAGAATCATAGCTGTAGTTGAAATTTTACGATCACCACATTGCAACGTGATAGGCACCACAAAATGAGGATGTTGAGTCAACATACCCTCTTCACCATGAGCCAGAGAAAACAAGGGTTGTGTGACAGAATCCAGTTGATCTGAAATCTGGGATTGGTGTTGAATTTGTGCACCCTCAGCCGCCATAGCTATTGTTCTTTTGGATTTGCTAGGGCAATTGATGGCATAGTGCCCTGCACTACCACAATACAGGCATAAATTGTGAGTGCGTCGCCACTGTTTTTCTTCATTGGATAATGGCCCTCTTATTAGATTTACCTGCATAGCCTCAGGCTCAGAGTCTGTAGGTGTTTGTGGGTCGGAGTAGAAATTCTTGAATAGGAAATAGGAGTAGCACTTGGTCTAAAAGTGCCCTGTCTTTCCAATCTTCTTTCAGAAAGTCTCCGATCAATACGCATAGCCAAACGCACAAATGCATCAAAGTCAGCAGGGAGATCAACACGAGCTAGCTCATCTTTTATAGCTTCTGAGAGACCTTTTCTGAAGTGGAACCTCTGGGCTGATTGGTTCCAGGTAGTATCAGCAACCCACTGTCTGAATTCAGCAGCATATTCAGCCACAGAGCGCCTCCCTTGATGCAAATGAAGGAGAGTGGCTTCTGTTGTAGCACATCTATTGGGGTCATCAAAAACTAGGCACATGGCCTCAAGAAAGTCATTTAAATTACCAAAGACTGGACTGTCCTGTTCCAGAAGAGGGGAGCCCCAAGCCAGGGCTTCATCTTTGAATAGGGAGAAAATAAATCCCACCTTCTCTCTTTCAGATGTAAAATGGTGAGGTAACATCATGAAGTGCAAGCGGCATTGATTTAGGAAACCCCTAAATTTTTTGCGATCAACTCCAAACTATTCTGGTAGGGGCAAACGGGCATCTTGTGCAGGTGTAACAGTAGCAGCCGCAACATCACGTGCAGTTCAGCTACCTGGTCCTGCAGCACTTAAATGGTCTCTCCCTGTTCTGCACAGTTCTTGCAGTAAAAGCAACCTGCTGGGCCAATGCAGAATCTGACCCGGCGGTCTCCATGAAAGGTCCAGATTATTCTGTAATAATATAGGAATCACAAGGTTTTGGAGACCAGCAGCCTAGGTCAGCAATGATCCAATTCAGCAACTTGTAGGTGAAACAGGAACAAGCTTTATTGAAGGGAACAGGAACCACAATAATCTGGCAAGGTACATAGACAGGAAGTGCCTTATATAGGCCAAGGACCAGACACCTGACCTGACACAGCTGAAGAGACTAGTTACTGATACTATTGATTGCAGAGTCAAGGTTTATCAGATCTCAAGGAAATTCAAAAAGGCAGGCTGGCGCAGTGGTAGAGAAGAGGTTCAGCAGCCTGGGGACCAGGGTTCAAAACCCAGCAGAGACAATTTCTCACAATGGGCATACTTTACTATGTCACTCCACTGGGAACTTGAAGTAAGCTGCTCACTGAAAACATACTGTCCCAATGTGGATATTGCTGATTTACACTGATATATGCCAGTGATTGCAGAGAAATTCATTTGTACATGCAGAGGAGGAAGTGTGGTTCAATTTAGCCCCAGATTTCTTATTGATCTCCTCCGGGATTTGGAGAGGAGGCACACATTGTGAACCCAATCCAAAAGGGCACAAAATTCCACATAGAGAATGTTCTTTCCAAGAATCAAGGAAACTCTACTGACACCAATAAAAAAAGATATTTATCTATTAAGAGTAGCTGTACATGTTTAATCTCTGTACCTTCTGAATAAAATTTCTAGAGGAAAAAACAGTGGTCTTTGGTTCATTTCTGCAGTGCACAGCTGTATAGCATTTTAGTTTCATTTGTAGTGCTGCAAGCAAGCTAGTGCATCCTGCTAGTTTGGGGCAAGATAGAAAAAGTCAATATGCTTGTTCTCTGACACTTGGGGAGATTAGATTACCAAGTGTCAGAAAATTATGGGATAATCTTGCCATGAATTTACACCATTTTACACCATTATTGTTGGAAGTGATTAGGGCATGCATTTCGTAAATTTAGTCATATTAACTCTTTTATTTTGAATCTAACCAAACTTTTTTCACCCAAACTAATTTTTTTTTGTCCGCTAACTTGCTTTGATTCTCTAAAGAAACAATGAATATCAGAAATCAATATAATAAAATCTGCTTTATTGCTAGACATCTACAGGGCAGTTTACAGATGTTAGCAGCATTTTAGCTACATAAATGCTAATGAGGAACAAAACTACAGTTTAAGGCTTTTCTTGAGATTAGTGGGAACCAAACACATCAAGTTAATGCCATAACATAAGTATAGCAGTGACATCTAGTGGTATTTATTGGAAATGTTAGGACAACATATCTGTCATTTTAACATTTAGGGCCTCATTCAAATGCTACTTTTTTGGCCACAAGCAACTTAACTATTCAGTTTGGCTTACGAGCCTAGAGCTGCGATCCCTTGTAATTTGCTCAATCGCAGCTTACTCAAAGCCTTTGATCTTGTGCGGCCGCAACCCAATTCGCTATTCAGTGGCTACGATCACCTTTCCATCAAGCCCGTAAAATTGCTAAAACCACAGCTTACTTACACCAAAGAGGTCCTGCAAGGGTCTTACTTACAAATTGTAGCACCAATTAAACAAAATAAAAAAGACATCCTGTACTGTTATTAGAAGTGAAAGTTATTTTAGGTCTTAGAATTAATAGTACAATATTCCCCTACACTCAAATCGGCAAATAAAAACAGTTTATTTCATGTAAAATGTTTGTCTTAAAGTCCTAAGGGCTTCAACCTCTAAGCCAGTAGGACTTTTGAATCCAACCTCCGGCCTCAGAGGTTGGAGCCCGTAGGACCTTAAGACGGAAATTGAACATGAAATAAAGTAGTTATTTTTTCCGATTTGAGAGTTTGAGAATGTTGTGCTATTAATTCTCAGACCTAACATCACTTTCTCTTTTAATAAAAGTACAGGATGGCTATTTTATTTGCTTAATTAGTACTACGTTTTGAAAGTAAGACCTTTGCTGTCCGAAGGGCTTGAATGATCTCCAAGTCCGTAACTCGTTATTATTACTCGCAAGCCCGTGACTCGTGGTTCAAGCCTGCAAACTCGGAGCACTGTAAATGTAAATATAAATTCAAGACAGCACTGTAAAGCACTGTAAATGATGGGGTACACAATGGGACATGAGGATTAAAGGCACAACATTCTCAAACTGGCACATCACCACAATACAATACTTTATTTCATGTTTAATTGATGTCCAAAGTCCTACAGGCTTGAATAACGAGTTAAGGCCTTGGAGGCCATTCAAGCCTGTGGGACTTTGGACGGAAATCAAGTACTGTATTGTGGCGATGTGCCAGCTTAAGAATGTGTGCCTTTAATCCTCATGTCCACCATTGTGTTCCCCATCATTTACAGTGCTGTCTTGAATTCATATTTGCATGTACAGTGCTCTGATATGGCAGGCTTGAAACACGAGTGGGGGCTTTGCGGCAGCGATCCTGTTCAAGCACGCAAGTGCTTACTGCCGATAGCATGGTTTGCAATCGGCCGTAAAGGGGACCTCCTTGCGACGCCATCAAATTGAATGCAGCGTAAATGTAGCACTACGAGGGGCCGTAACCTGATCTCAAGGAATCTCAGACTTGAGGACAATTTACGGCCCCGATTTGAATGAGGCCCTTAGTAAGTTCCATGTAATTGGAATATACATATATGAATTATAACAAAAACGCATATATATATTTATATATATATATATATATATATATATATATATATATATATGAATAATCAGAGTATTGCAGTATATAGTGATAATATAGTGATACCATAGGTTTCATGACGAGCTTTCGAGAGCGTTCCTCTCTTTGTCAAGTCAGAGTCAATACAGCAACAAATTCCAGGATTAACAAATAATGTTCTGCTCAGTCAGCCGTGCAAGTGTGTGGGGGTGCAGACCAGAGTAAGTAAATTGGGGTCGTAAATAGTTTTACATCTAAGGAACCATAGGGCTGTAACCAAACTCAAGATGAAGGCAGAGAACAAAAAAAAAAAAAAAAAAAAATAAACACAGATATATATATACAAGCATGAATGTTGGAGGTTATAAGAAATTTTGATAATGAGATAAGAATTCAATGTCTACATTAAGTCCTGACTTATTACTGTTAAAGAACATAATCATTTTATTTCAAATGTCTTTCTTTCCTTAGTGTTTTTAAAAAAAAACTTTGAGTATTTTGATTTTGAGATTTTTCATGGAGTGGCTATTCTGGGTGAAATGGTGTCCAACTGTAGAACAGTAAGTCTCCTCATTGTGCTTATTGATGGAATGTCTGTGTAGATTCATCCTCATATGTAATTTCTGGCTGGTTTCTCCAATGTAGCAGCCTCTCTCACATGCAGTCCATTGCTTCATGTAGACTACATTGGATGACGTACAAGAATATGATCCTCTGATGTTATAGGTCTTCTTGTTGTGCGTGGCTGTGTCCTCTTTGCAGATGTGTTGACACAATTTACACCGATTTTTATTGCAAGGTTTTGTGCCATTTTCTATGTTAAGCTCTTCATATTTTAATTCTGTGTCCTCTGTTAGCAGTGGTTGTAGATCCTTAAATACTTCTAGATCTGGATGGTATGTGGTTACCAGAGGTGTACGTGAGGTTATTTGTTTAGTTTTGTATTGCAGCAGGTGTTCCCGGGGTGTTTTAATGGCAGAGGTTACTTTCTGTGTTATGACATTAGGTTTGTAGCCCTTTCTCCTGAAGGAGTCAGACAGGGTTTTTAAATGTTTATCACGGTCCTCATTGTTAGAACATATGCAGTGGTATCGGATGGCTTAACTATAGATAATCGCTTTTTTAATATGTGAGGGATGAAAGCTAGAGCTGTGGGGATAACTGCATCTGTCTGTAGGTTTCCTGTATACCAATGCTGTATTTGTGAATCTATAATCAGTATTGACTCTGACTAGTCAAAGAGAGGAACGCTCTCGAAAGCTCGTCATGAAACCTATGAATATGTTTGTCCAATAAAAAAGGCATCACTATATACTGCAATACTCTGATTATTCATCTGGATTACTGGACATTCACGGCTACCTCACTCTTCATAACTATGGAAGATACCGCATATGGCGGCTTCAAGAAGCTACTGATTAAGAGGACCAAAAAAACAGCACAGCTCAACAGTGACATATATTTTCTGTCACACTGCAAAAGAAGGAACCTAATCCCAAATGGACTACAGATAAAAAATCCACTCAATACTACCCACAACTCACAATATGCTGATAACCTCTGCAGGCGTACAAGCGAGAAACTGAGAAACAACCTAATCCACCAACTGTATGGCAAGAAACAAAGACTAAAGGACCAAATATCACCCCTTCTTCAACAACTAAGGGAACACAACATACATGATGCTGAACTATTTAAAAGGAAATACAGCACCTCCAGAGGAAACATCAACAAGACCTTATAAAGAAGAAGAAGAAAAAACTGAACTGCCTCTATCAAAAAAAAAAAAAAATACAGATACAGGAAGAAAGTGTGAATGGCCCAAACACTACTGTGATTTCTACTATCACCAACACTTCTCCTGAAGACAGCTCAGACAAAACAGGAATTATAAACCTATCTAACCACCAACTAACACTGCCAGAGATTTCTGTTCTATCTAAAGGACTATTCATTCTGTCCAAGCACAAAGCTGGACAAAATTCAACTTTACTCATACATGGAAGAATTCTTCAGGAGACTGAGACTCACAGAATACTTTCACAACAAAGAGGATACCACACCCGGATTGGATTACAATAGCATGAAAAAGAACACACATTTTACCCCAACACCTGGACTCAACCCTAAACTCGACAGTTACGTAGAAAGCGTTCGCCTGGGAACGGCTTCCTTAGTAACAAATCAGCAAAAAAGACAATTATACAATATCTCCCCATAAGAAAGAGCTGCCATAAAGGGCTTAAAAGAAAACTCCAACATCACCATCAAACCAGCAGACAAAGGAGGCGCAGTTGTGATTTTGAACACTCCGGATTACATACAAGAAGGTAACAGACAATTGACAGACCGCACCTATTACAAGAAATTGGACCAGAATCCTACAGAGGCTTATACCAGCCAACTCAGGGAACTTATCCGAACGTTCCCCAAGATCGTGCAGCACGAATTGGAGCAGCTCATACCAACCCATCCTACAACTGGGACTTTCTACCTGCTGCCCAAGAACCACAAACCAGGCAACCCAGGGAGACCTATTGTTACAGGTATGGACACACTGAATGAACAGTTATCTGGTCTTGTTGAAAACATCCTGAAGCCACTAGTTAAAAACACTGACAGCTATATACAAGACCTCACTGAATTTCTTAACAAACTCAGTCAGATTAAAGAACTACCTGCTAACACACTACTCGTAACCATGGATGTTGAATCGCTTTACAGCAACATCCTGCACAAAGATGGTACTGAGGCATGCCTCAAATTCCTCTCAACACACACTCCAAACTGCAAATATAACCCTGATACCATTGCCAAAATACTAGAATATATCCTGACCGACAATTATTTCACCTTCAATGAACAGGTTTACATGCAAATAATGGGGATCGCAATGGGGACTAAAATGGCACCACAATATGCCAATTTATTTATGGCTGACCTTGAACAGAGATTCCTGTCCACATATATCCAAAAACCTTACAGATACTACCGTTATATAGATGACCTGTTCATCATATGGACAGAGGGAGAAAAAAAGCTGAGAGACTTCCACACTGCCTTTAATACCTTCCACCCATCTATTAAATTTAAAATTGATTACTCTGCAGAACAGGTGAACTTTCTGGACACCACCATATCCATCACCAATGGTAAACTTAACTCATCGGTATACAGGAAACCTACAGACAGATGCAGTTATCTCCACAGCTCTAGCTTTCATCCCTCACATATTAAAAAAGCGATTATCTATAGTCAAGCCATCCGATACCACCGCATATGTTCTAACAAAGAAGACTGTGATAAACATTTACAAACCCTGTCTGACTCCTTCAGGAGAAAGGGCTACAAACCTAATGTCATAACACAGAAAGTAACCTCTGCCATTAAAACACCCCGGGAACACCTGCTGCAATACAAAACTAAACAAATAACCTCACGTACACCTCTGGTAACCACATACCATCCGGATCTAGAAGGAATCCGCAAAATATTTAAGGATCTACAACCACTGCTAACAGAGGACACATTATTAAAACATATATTCCCCAAACCCCCCATTCTTGCATTTAGGCAGCCACCAAATCTCAGACAAACATTGGTGAACAGTAGATTGGCCAATGAAGAGCTTAACATAGAAAATGGCACAAAACCTTGCAATAAAAATCGGTGTAAATTGTGTCAACACATCTGCAAAGAGGACACAGCCACGCACAACAAGAAGACCTATAACATCAGAGGATCATATTCTTGTACGTCATCCAATGTAGTCTACATGATACAATGTACTGCATGCGAGAGAGGCTGCTACATTGGAGAAACCAGCCAGAAATTACATATGAGGATGAATCTACACAGACATTGCATCAATAGGCATAATGAGGAAACTTACTGTACTCCAGTTGGACACCATTTCACCCAGAATAACCACTCCATGAAAAATCTCAAAATCAAAATACTCAAAGTTTTTTTTTTAAAAACACTAAGGAAAGAAAGACATTTGAAATTAAAATGATTATGTTCTTTAACAGTAATAAGTCAGGACTTAATGTAGACATTGAATTCTTATCTCATTATCAAAATTTCTTATAACCTCCAACATTCATGCTTGTATATATATATATCTGTGTTTATTGATTTTTTTATTTTTTTTATTTTTTGTTCTCTGCCTTCATCCTGAGTTTGGTTACAGCTCTATGGTTCCTTAGATGTAAAACTATTTACGACCTGAATTTACTTACTCTGGTCTGCACCCCCACACACTTGCACGGCTGAGTGATCAGAACATTATTTGTTAATCCTGGAATTTGTTGCTGCATTTGTGAATCTATAATAAGTATTGACTTTGACTTGACAAAGAGAGGAACGCTCTAGAAAGCTTGTCATAAAACCTATGAATATGTTTGTCCAATAAAAAAGATATCACTGTATACTGCAATACTCTGATTATTCATCTGTATTACTGGACATTCACGGGTACCTCAGTCTTTATAAATATACTAGCGACTTGCCCGTCAAAAAATGACGGTCAATAAAATTTAAATGTTGTGAAATTTATTTGCAACACAAAATGAGTCTACTACATTTGTCCCTTTTTTGTTTCTAAAAAGAAATACACATTTCTTTTTTTAACTTTTAATTTTTTGTAACTTTCAACTTATATTTCAAAATCATTTTTTTTTTTAAAAACAATATAATAATATCTTACTTTTAATGCATACATATTGTACTTTTTAATGCATACATATTGTAAAGTGTAACATGAAATTTTGTAACAGGCAACTTGTATATTATACAATCTTTCAACCTTCTTTTAACAATACTAACACTTTTAAATAGATATTTATCACTTAGTAACTGCAGACTATATTAACTTAGAGTAAGTACATTTTTTTACAAATACATTTTTTTTTTTTATTTGTAACATTTTTGTTAAACTCTCGTTAAACTAAATTAGCATTGAATTCAGAGGAAGGCAAACAATAAAAACCCCCATTCAAACTTTTGCAATTGTATCTTAGAGGGAAAAAAATTATTTCCTTCCTGACCCCATTAACTGGCGATCGGATTACTCCCTGAATCAATACTTTTCCAAATCTTATGAAATGGTTCAACTATATAGTAACAATACATGTTTGCCTATAACATATCTCTTTAACAAACAGTTTTTAAACTTTTTTTTTGTGGGACCAATCATATGAACATGAAACTTGTAACCCATTTCAATATGTTTAAGGATGTTTAAGTTTTTTTTTTATTTTCTGTTTGTCTTTTATGCAAATATCACATAGAGTTTCCAAAGTGAAATAGTGGTCCCCTATTTAAAGAGTCCCAGAGTACTTACATTTTGTACTGGAAGTCAAACCACTGTTCTCTATGGATTTTTTTGTCCATTGTATATAGTTTGTTCTTGAAATGTTGTTTTTGTGCAATAATATTGAGTACCTTAAAATGTTGTCATAGAAATGAAACTACTCTACTCTATGTTTACAACACCTCATAGTACACAATGTTTTTTGTGTAAACGCATCCATCGTCTAATAAATGACCCTGACTTTCATTTTCGTCAACAGTCACTTTAATTTCGTTTGGATTGATGCACCTTGAAAAAGCAACATAGAGTTGTCCATGTGCAAAAACTGGTTCCTTTAAAAAAATCCCAACAGACTTAAAAGTTTGGCCTTGTGATTTATTGATGGTCATGGCAAATGCCATGATAACTGGAAACTGTCTCCTTTGAAGGACAAAAGGCAAACCACTCTCACTTGGAGCTAAATCAATTCTTGGTATAAAAACTCGGTCACCTCTATGGGTCCCAGTTATAATTTCTGCATGTATAAAATGATCTTTTAACTCATGCACAATTAATCTGGTGCCATTACAAAGTCCTTTTTTTGGATTCATATTTCGCAATAACATGACAATTGCACCTTTTTTCAATTGTAAAATATGTGGTGGCATTCCAGATGGTGTTAAGGAATTAATAAATTTGATACTAAAATTCGATTCACTCTCTTTATCATCAGCCAGAACTGAATCTGCACTGTAATAATTCTTCTGTGGTGCATTGATGTATTTTAAAATTTCATTATTTACATTCAAGGCATCGATATTTTTTGATGTTAATATCACTTTGTTTGCAATGTCTGAGTAATCCTCGTTATTAAGAGTGTTTAGAAATATGGCTGATATCAGTGATTCGTTGCAAACCATTTCTGATGGAATTTCAATAGTATCATTTGGTAAATGCTGTATTTCTGGATGTTTTCCTTCTCCGATTTTAATAAGCCAATCATTGAATTCATTTTGGCCTTCAGATCTCATATTTAATTCTAATTTGAGATGTGTAAATATTTGCCACAGTTTACTGGTCTTGATACATGTTTCAATGATCTCTGTTCTATTTCCGTGTGGCACAACAGGTAATGTTTGCCGAAAATCTCCTCCTAACAGCATCACCTTTCCACCAAATGGCAACTTATTATCCATCACTTCTTTTAAGAATCTGTCAATACATTGCAGTGCGTGACATGACATCATTGTTGCCTCATCTATGATAATTAGTTTCGTTAGTTTAAATTTTTTTGCTTGTATAGAATTGAGTCGAATATCTGACACTGATGTTTCCAAAATGGGAACTGGCAGCTTAAATCCACTATGAACAGTTCTACCACCATCTAACAAAAGTGCAGCAATTCCAGTTGTTGCAAATGGCATAGCTATCTGACTGTGTGATCGAATATAACTCATCAAACAATTGTAAAGATAAGTTTTTCCAGATCCACCTGGGCCGTCTAGATAGAAATACCGGTCTTTGACCATTTCATCATCTGTAGCATTTGTGATGGCCTGAAATGCTTCTAACTGTTTAGTATTTAATGTTGCCAGTTTTTCTTGTGTTTTTTGTTTTTGTAGCTCAGTGTCATAATCATCAAAATTAATGTCATCTATAAGTCCTGGATCCGGTAAATTAAAACTTGAACAATTTAATCCATGAGCAAACAATATTTCTTGAATTTCCAACAATGTTTTTAACAGAGCGATTGGTTCTCTGTAACACCTCTCCCATTCTGTATCATCAGCTATGAAATTTTGCTGTCTTGCAGCTAATAGGAATGTATCATAAACTATGTCATTGACTGTACGTAAATGCTCAAAACTCTGTGCACCGGGAACATGTAGCAGAAGTAATCTTAAGCTGAAACGTTCAATATCCCTTGGACTGACGGTATAAATGCGTGGTATAATTTTTTGTGCATCTCTTCTTCGTTCTTTCCATTGACCATTTACAAATACATAGTAATATGGCATCTCTATGTATAAAAATTGTCTGGCCTGCGTATCCTGACAGTTTAATTTAAACCATGCTATAAGTGTGGTATCTCTGTCTTCACTTTGACATAATGCAAGTCTTTCATTTCCTTGAGTAAAGCAAACCATCTGACTTTGAGGCAAATGTACAGCTAAGCGATAGATAGCATTTGACCGATCATGCATCTCAAATTTCAAAAGGCGCCACATTGCTTCAGGAGCACTAACATAGCAAGCATCTAAATAATTTGATAGTTCCTCGTGTACAATTGGATTTTCGTTTTCATTTACAGCACCTTGTACAACAACAGTAGCTGCGTCATATCCTTTGTATATATATTTATACACATACTTAATTGATTTAATCGAAGTGCAAGCTTCTACATTGATGTGTGCATTGTACTTGATGAGCAAATGTGGATTGTATGGAACAACAAATCTATTATCAACCTTTTGGCCCCGGATAATAGCTGTTTCTCCTTGTGTTCTTTTATACAAAGGATATCCATCACAATTAGCATAAGTTTGCATTTGAAATTGTTTTGGGAATTCTTTTGTACATTTTTTATTTTCCATACATGGTGAATTAGGATTCATCTCTCCACATGGGCCATGAATCATTCTATGTGTAACAATCTCCCAAAGTTTTGTATATTTTTCTTGGTCTGGCAATTCGGCAGAAATGACTGAATCCACTCTCTCTGCAGTTTTCAACTTATCTTTTTCCTGCAGTATTAAAAGTATGTGAGCATGTGGCAGTCCTCTCTTTTGAAATTCAATAGTGTAAACAAATGCCATACATTGTCCAAATAATTTTGCTTTAGTGATATCATGTATTAATGAATTCAGTTTGATTTTAAATACTCTTGCCACTAAATCTGGTCGGTCAGATGTAGTTTGTCCCAAATACAAATTTTCCTTGATCTCTGGCCATTGTGGATTACATGTGAATGTAATAAAATGGTTTTCCAAATTTTGTGACAATAGCCATGGCATCATTATACCTTTCTCGCATATTGCGAGGAGATCCTTGGAAAGTTGATGGCAAAATAATTGCTCTTCCAGCTGGAATGTCTCTGTTTGCAGCTATTTCAGCCACATAATCCCTTAATCCACAATACTGTTCAACTCGTAATTTATTTTGTTGAAATTTAATGAAATTTAAATTATTGGCTTCAACTTGTAGATATGAATCAATAATCCATTGTTGAGTGAGTTTGCCTCCATGTAAAATTGGATTAAAGCAGTCACGGATAGCAGTTTGTGCAACTTTATATTCCAGCATTGAAATATTAGATCTAATTCGAAGTTTAGTATTGGGATAAGTTTCCAATTTTAATTTTGGTTCCCATCCAGGTTCACCATTTGGAAAGAAAATGGGATATGTCATTGGATCTAAATTACAACTTAATATATTGATGTTGATAAATGGTTGTTCTTCATTGCGTGGATATATTCTAATATCACGCTGAAAAGGTGGTTCACCATCCTCATTTTTAAACACCATAGCAACCTCATTTACTGTCGGTAAATTATATCTTCTTTGATCAGTGTTGGGATCTCTTTTTAACACCATATTTACTCTTGGTATAGGCAATAGATGTCTTTCAGCATGTTCCTGTTGTTCTTTTTCCAGCTGTGCTAATTGTTTGTATGCTTTACTATATGGGTTGTTTTGCATAATTTTATCCAGCTGTTCAAAGACTATGCGCAAACACTGTCTATTTTCTGGTAGTGTCATTCTTTGTTCCACAGCTTCCATCGTATCCAAGACATACAACTGTGCAAATTTCCTTGGCTCTCCTTCTTGTGGGTGTAAATGTGAAGTTCGGTGGTATATTTGACCTTGAACTCTGAAACAATAAGGACCATGTCCTGGTACATTTTCTGCTAAAGTTGCACCCATTGAAGCAAATGAAATTGCACTGTTATAAGACCTGATGTTTTGTTTGAAATTATTATAATTTTGAAATGTTGGATCACTCATAATACATTCTAAATAATATGGAAATGGATGTCTTAGTGGAAGTTTCACCTTTCCTTTCTGACAGCAACTAATGAAATTTCCATCAGTAGGTCTTTCCTTTATGAAATGATAGGCCCCACAAAACTGACAAAGCACATTAAGTAACCCACAATAATGAGTATCTACATGTACTGCAGTATTGAACACATTGTCATGCATTTTTTCCACATATATATCAAACCCACTTTCTATATGTACATTGTTGTCATGTGTGTCTACATTTAAGTCATTCTGCACAATAGAATCATTAGACACTGGTTCACATAGATGTTTTTTTTTACTTTTCCTTTTTTTGCAAGGCCCAACAGACTCACTTTTGGCTTTCTTAGCAATCTTTCTTTTATTTAAAAGTCTCTGTTGATCTTCTTCTCTCAAGCGTTGTGAAGTTTCTGGTGTATGAGCATCTCTCCACCTTTGCTTCCTTTCCCTTGCCAATCTTTTTTTGCGTTCCATTTTGTCTTCTCCATTATCTTCCATTTTTTAATCTGTAATAGTCAATATAAATATTAATTAGTCTTTCTTCTTATTTTTGTGTACATATGTCTTTTTACTTTTTGGACTGTTACATTAAAGTTGATGAATAAACGTTATCCTTGTTTCCAATGAAATAAATGAAACCATTTTTCAAAGTATTTTATTGACATATATTAAATTGGTAATAACTGGACATATATATTTATTATATCAATTATTCATCTTTCAATTCATTTTAAATCCTTCTTGATTCACTTCACTGCATACATTTTTTTTTTTTTTTTTGGCAAGTGCTTCTTCGTTTTGTTAAATGTTTGTATTGCTTCGTATTGTCTATTCAACTTTCCATATTTTTTTTTAACATATGCTGTTTTGATGTGTCAGGACCAAATTAAATATTTACCTGCAAAGACGGTCTTGATGTTGTTCAAAGGCTGCAAACGTCACACTGTGTGTTTATTCACTTTCCTTGATCAATAATCTGTAATTTAAATTTTAGAATCTTTGTATTATTTCACTTCACCCATATCATGAAATAAACATCAATCAAGAGACATATATTTTTATTCCTTAAAAACCTGAAAGCAAATTCTTTAATATGTTCCTATAGTAATCTAATACAAAACTGTTTTTGATATTACTCATTATTAATAATTAATTCATTAAATAAAGTGCATTATGAATGTTATTTTTAATTCTTTCACACAGGTAAGCACAATATCTAACGAATTAATTACTAATGTAATATACATTATTAATTAATAATTATATTTAATGTACATTATTAATTAATGCAGAATATATAAGCAATTATTAATTTAATGTACATTATTAATTAAATTTAAACTGAAAACATAAACATGAGTCTATCTGAGAATTAAATTATTAAAATCATGTACATTCTTAATTAATGAATCAATGTGTTTGTTTTCTGCACATTCTTAAACGCTAACATTTTTGATATTACTGTTTAGTAATAATTAATTAATTGTAGAAAGTACATTATAAACGTTATTTACAATTCTTTTACACAGGTAATTACAATATCCAATTAATTAGTAATGTAATCTACAATTAATTAATGCACAATATCTAACCAATTAATTTGTAATAGAATGTACATTATTAATTAATAATTAAATTTAATGTACATTATTTATTAATTCATGAATAAATGTGTTTCTTTTTTATGGACATTCTTAAACGCAAACTCACTTTTATATTAATGCTTAATTCATTAATTATTTAATGTACATTATCAATAGTATTGTCAATTGTTTCACACAGTTAAGCTCAATATTATATTTCTGTTAATGAAATAATGTACATTAATTGAATAGTTAATTGGTTATATTTTATTGATTATTAATTCTTAATTAAATAAAATACATTATGAATATTATTTACAATGTTTCACACATTTAAGCACAATATATAATCAATTAATTATTAATTTAATGTACATTATTAATTAATAATTCAATGTAATGTACATGAATAATTAATGCACAATACATAACCAATTATTAATTTAATGTACATAATTGTCCTTATTAAGTAACTAATAATATAGTAATTAATTAATGATACTTCTTAAAATGTACCTTTTGTAATTCAATGTTCCTGAATCAGTATCTTGAAGAGCTATCAATCTCTTTCGATTTTCCAGCATCCGAAAATGTCCAGTCACACTGTCATCACCTCAGGAAAAGGTGTCAGTAATGTGTCAATTGTGCCCTATATATAGGTTTTTGCGTGAGCCAAATGCATTGTTTTCGGCGGGAAATACGCTGTTGCTCGAGACCAATGTGTTGTTTTCGGCGGGAAATCGGAGTTGGCGCGAGACAAAGGTGGGAAATCGTAGTCGGCGCGAGGCAAAGGCGGGAAATCGTAGTCGGCGCGAGGCAAAGGCGGGAAATCGGAGTCTACGCGAGACAAAGGCGGGAACTCCGTGTTAATCCGGAAATGTGTGGTGTGCGTCTTATCGGATTTTCCGTAAGTGTTTTCCGTGGCTATAGTGCTGTAGCCTCGTTTTCGTTTTGTTCGGCCGCCATTTTTTCTCTCGCTTATTTTTTTTAAAGTGTCTAAACTCTTTTATTTTGCTTTAAATGAAGGCGATAGTTTTTGTTTTGAGGTCCAGGATGCTTCCTCTTGCTGTCGGTAACCTTTTTATTTATGTGTTCTGTGTATTTAGTGTGTTTTATCTTTTTTCTTGTCCGCGGGTTGCGTCCGATTTTTGCGATGTCGTAATGTGTCTTATACGCCGTCACGAATTATCCGTAATGTGTCTACGCCTTCAGGGATTAACCGTAAGTCTTTTTCGTGCTCAGAGTGCTGTAGCCTCGTTTTCATTTTTTTCGGCCTCCATTTTTTCTGTCGCTTATTTTTTTTTTTGTGTTTACATTTTTGTATTTTAAGGTAAATCAATGTGTAACTCGCTTTCTGCAGGTCGTGGATGCTCCCTCTTGCTATCGGTTAGGTTTTTATGTATGTGGTGTGTGTAGTTATTGTTAATTTTTATTTTTATGATAGGCGGTTTGCGGCCGTATTTTTTTACTACGTTTTAACGGCTCGCCTCGCTACGCGAGGCTCGCCTGCAATGAGCGCCTGCGGCGCTCATTGCCAAAGTGCAACGGTTTAACGGCTCGCCTCGCTTTGCGAGGCTCGCCGGGCGATGAGCGCCTGCAGCGCTCATCGCTAAGCCTGCTAAAGTTCTACGGGTTAACGGCTCGCCTCACTTCGCGAGGCTCGCCGGGCGATGAGCGCCTGCGGCGCTCATCGCTAAGCCCGCTATTCGTACGGACCACGCAAACAGCGTGACGACGACTCGTAGCAGGACAATTATAATATGTGATATATATATATATATATATATATATATATATATATATATATATATATATACACACATACATACATAAACTTAGGAGATGAGACATATCTCTTCATAATTCCTTTTACTCCATTTGATATATATATACAAATATATATACAGTGTGGGGGGAGGAGAGTATTTGATTCCCTGCTTATTTTGAACGTTTGTCCACTGACAAAGAAATGATCAGTCTATAATTTTAATGGTAGGTGTATTTTAACAGTGAGATACAGAATAACAAACAAAACAAAACCAAGAAAAATGCATGTCAAAAAAGTTATAAATTGATTTAAAGGTCAATGAGGGAAATACGTATTTGACCTCTTCGACTTAGTACTTGGTGGCAAAACCCTTGTTGGCAATCACTGAAGTCAGACGTTTCTTGTAGTTGGCCACCAGGTTTGCACACACCTCAGGAGGGATTTTGTCCCACTCTTCTTTGCAGATTCTCTCCAAGCCATTAAGGCTTCGAGGTTGATGTTTGGCAACTCAAACCTTCAGCTCCCTCCACAGATTTTCTATGGGATTAAGGTCTGGAGACTGTCTAGGCCACTCCAGGATCTTTATGTGCTTCTTCTTGAGCCACTCTTTTGTTGCCTTGGCGGTGTGTTTTGGGTCATTGTCATGCTGGAATACCCATCCACGACCTTTTTCCAATTCCCTGGCTGAGGGAAGGAGGTTCTCACCCAAGATTTGACAGTACATGGCCCCGTCCATCTTCCCTTTGATGTGGTGCAGTTGTCCTGTCCCCTTAGCAGAAAAACACCCCCAAAGCATAATGTTTAACCTCCATGTTTGACAGTGGGGATAGTGTTCTTGGTGTTATAGGCAGCATTCCTCCTCCTCCAAACACGGCAAGCTGAGTTGATGCCAAAGAGCTTGATTTTGGTCTCATCTGACCACAACACTTTCATCCAGTTCTCCTCTGAATCATTCAGATATTCATTGCCAGACTTCAGACTAGCCTGTACAAGTGCTTTCTTGAACAGGGGGACCTTGCGGGCGCTGCAGGATTTCAATCCTTCCCGGCGTAGTGTGTTACCAATTGTTTTCTTGGTTCCAGTTGTCTTGAGATCATTAACAAGATGCACCTGTGTAGTTCTGGGCTGAATCCTCACCATTCTCGTGATCATAGAAACTCCATGAGGTGAGATCTTGCATGGAGCACCAGACTGAGGGAGACTGGCAGTTATTTTGTGTTTCTTCTATTTGCAAATAATCGCACCAACTACTGTCACGTTCTTACCAAGCTGCTTGGCAATCGTCTGGTAGCCCATTCCAGCCTTGTGTATGTCTACAATCTTGCCCCTGACATCCTTGGACAGCTCTTTGGTCTTGGCTATGGTGGAGAGTTTGGAATCTAATTGATTGATTGCTTTTGTGGACAGGTGTCTTTTATACAGGTAACGAGCTGAGATTGGGAGCACTCCCTTTAAGAGAGTGCTCCTAATCTCAGCTCGTTTCCTGTATAAAAGACACCTGGGAGCCAGAAATCTTGCTGATTGATAGGGGATCAAATACTTATTTGACTCATTGACCTGCAAATCTATTTATAACTTTTTTGACAGGCTTTTTTTCCCCTTGTTTGTTTGTTTTTTGTTATTCTGTCACTCACTGTTAAAATACACCTACCATTAAAATTATAGACTGATCATTTCTTTGTCAGAGGACAAACGTTCGAAATCAGCAGGGGATCAAATACTTTCCCCCCCTCACTGTTTAATCCCGCCCAAAACTTATGTGGGTAAAACTCTTGCAATTGTCTAATTAACCTACCTAAGATTAACCCACCTGAGCTTTGCCTTTAAGCAACTGTGAGGGGCAGTCTAGGCTGAAAGAAGACAGAGAGACAGTTACTCTGAATGCTGTAGTTAAGACTCACAACAAGAGCCAAAACCCCTCAAAATACCTTTAAAAAGACATTAACACCTAAACTGGGACATATAGGCCCCAAAAAAACAATTAGAAAAAAGTTAGTTTTTTTTGCAGTCTCCAACTGCCGAATAGTGCCGGATAGTGTTGGTTATGCCGGTTTAGCTGGAGTTTTTTTTAAATGGGGAATTGATGCTGGTGCGGGATGCTTGAGAGTCCCGGTTAGTTAGGTGCCTGGATAACCGTGATTTTACTATATATATATATATATATATATATATGGATGAATTTACACAGACATTCAATAAGAAAGCATAATGAAGACAGTTATTGTAGCCCAGTGGTACACCATGTTAGCCAGAATGATTACTCCATCCAAAACTTAAGTCAAAATACTCAGAGGAAAATGTAAGAATATCCAAGAGAGAAAAGCATTTGAAATAAAGATGATCACATTCTTCAACACTAAAAATACAGGACTTAATATGGACTTGGGTTTTCTAATATGTATTTATCTGATGATGTCAGATGCTGTCTCGACTCTCTACATCTGTTGTTTTTATTCAAACTGAGGGCTCTATGTCATGTCAGTATTGCTTGAGACTTAATAAAGAGAGGTTGAACCTCTTGAAAGCGCGTCACTATAAATAAGACGTTTGTCCAATACAAAAGGTATCATAATATACTGCAATCCTCGGTCCTTTTCCTCTTCCCTTACGCAAAAGATTGGCAGCAGCAGTGCTGCCGACAACCTCTAGATGGCGCTGCAGATTTTCGGAACACTGCTGCACATTGCATATAAGGCGTGCCGACAGAAGAGGCCTTTAGCTATGAGAGGTGAAACCGAGGCCCTCGAGGGCAAAGTGCCCGCGCCGAAAATATTATTATTATTATTATTATTGTTTATTTGTAACACGCCAACATATTCCGTAGCGCTATACAGTTAATTTAATTTACAGGCAATGACAAGTTCAAGATTCACACATTGCAATGAATGGAGGGCCCTGTCTTTAAACTTGGAATCCGGGGCCCATAGCAATTTCCCTAAAGCACCTTGCAGGATTGAAACTCGCAGACTTACAATCTAAAGGTTGAAGTTTGTATGTGGTACAGTAGGGAGAGTAGTGCTGAGCATGTTAGGGAGGAATGTTATAGGCTTCTTTAAAGAGGTGCATTTTTATTGAAGTTTTGAAGGATTTAAGGCAGGAGGATAGTCTGGTGAAGCGAGGCATGGAGTTCTAGACAATAGGGGCAGCACAAGAAAAGTCCTGGAGGCGGGAGTGAGAGGAGTTGACAAGAGTCGTAGAAAGAAGAAGGTCGTTAGCAGAACGAAGAGGGCGTGTTGGGGAATATTTGGAGATGAGAGCAGAGATGTATGGAGGTGCGCTGTTGTTAAGGGCTTTATAAGTTAGGGCCAAGATTTAAAATTTTATTCTGGAGGCTAAGAGAAGCCAGTGAAGTGATTGACAAAGAGGAGCTGCCGACACTGAACGATGTGTACAGAAGATGAGTCTGGCGGAGGCATTCATTATGGATTGAAGTGGGGAGAGGCGAGTGGTGGGCAGGCCAACAAGGAGAGAGTTGCAATAGTCAAGACGAAAAATGATGAGAGAGTGTATTAGAATCTTAGTAGTGTCTTGTGTAAGGTAATGGCATATTTTGGATATGTTTTTTAGATGGAGAAGACAAGATTTGGTTAGAGACTGTGGGCCCTATTAAATTCGAGCTGCGTAAATAAGAGGTGAAAACGCAAGGCCTACGTAGTTGAAAAATGAGACCGTTTACGACACTATTAAATTCCAAGTGCTGCAAGATACGAGCGATGGATGCGATTTCGTACACGTTAGGATTTGCGAAGGATTTGCGAATGAGGGACGCTATCTCGGATAACTTTGATTTCCGTGGCTGCGAGTATCAATTAATCAATGAAGGTTTGCATGGGAAAATAGTGCGAAATACGTGATACGTGACACTTAAGCAGACGGCAGTATGCCTTTAAAAAGGAGCCAAAACAGAAAAATATTTACTGTTACTGACCTTATAGGACCTTCAAAGGTGTTGGCTTATATGTGTAAGCATATATGTTGATGTGTTAGTTGTTTAGGAGATGTCAAAGTTGTTTTATATTTTCTTTTGATTTTATATAATATATTAATAAATTAATACAGACTAGTTGCATAATTTCTTATATTACAAGTCAAGAGAATAAGTTAGTTAATGAAAAGATTTTATTGTAATGAAACTGAGAAAAACACTTACGCCGTTACCGGATATGCACACGTGAGCAGACGCTCGCATAGTCCGTTGGAGGAACACACACTGGAGTTTAGTTCTCTCTAAACCTTCTGCCTCAGCCCTTCTCAAGGCACAAACCCTCCAAGCCCGATACAGGACCAGCAGCACGGGACCGGCAGTATGGAGAGCATAGCCGTTAAATCATGGGAGATATAGTCGCAGCGCTTGCCCTTGTCTTGAAGCCCCGTGTGCAGTGAGAGTGCACAAGCTGCGGTAAGCGACTGGACGGAACATAAGTTGTGCTAAGTGTCTGGAGGGAACAAAGCCAAGTACAGCAGGGAATTGGGGAACACCGGCAGGAGAAAGCCTCGAGACAGGCCGCCGAAAGGACCTCTCACTACTTAAAGAATTTGACATTCCAGGGTTCCCATTGCAGCATGAAGGCAAGAGGTCCGGTAAGGCTCTAATAGAGCACCTTTATACATATAACATTGACTCTTTTTTGCAAGGCCCCAAGACATCAACGGGCAAAATATATATACAGGTCCTATAAAGGATATAAGGTCCTGTTTATTAAGTAAGGGTCCCCAATTATAATTTAACAGGGTCTATTATCTCTTAAAATATGATATGCATAATTGGTGCTAGGTCTGGGATTAGTGAAGGCAATAAGACAATCTAACTGCTCCCTGACAGTCCTCATGCATTAGCCATATTCCAATGGGGAAAATTGTACTGACCAATATGTCAAAGCTTCAAAGCTGAAATATAAATAAGGTCAAAAGTAATAAAGAAAAAAGGCCTGGAAGGGGCTCCATTAATCAACCAGAGGAGTACTAAAGGACCCAATATCTAAAAACAAGGCAACCTGGTTTTCAAATCCTTCTATTACCTACAATTGGGAAATAAGAGCAGAGGGGGGGAAGAAAGAAAGAAAAAAAGGAGAAAAGAAGATACATAAAAGAAGTATATACCCCCAATTAAAAGTATTCGATCAGGACCGCACCTACTGAAAAGTGGATCTGGAACTACCTCCTTTTTTTTCCTCTCGTTTCCTTTTCTTCTTTTAATCCCTTTTTCTTAGCTATATCGCAGGAATTCGATTCTAGGTAAAACTTTACACAATGCCTCAGAAAAACAAAAACAAAGATAAAATAAGATCTCCTCCCAAATCCAAACTATTTTTCTCGCCTAAAATGGCGCAAAAATCTATGGAGATATCCCTTTTGGCTTCCCCAATAGGGGATAAATCTACAGAGGCATATGTAGATAATACCGTAGACACCTCTTCGGATATAAATACAGTTAATTTGGAGGATGAAATCCTCACGGTTGGAAAATTGGAAAATATCGTAGAGAAGTTCCAAAATAAATTCTTGGATGAATTTAAAAATCAAATTCTCTTAAATATTAAGGCAACACAAGAAAACACAGCCAAAATTGCAGAATTGGAAAACACTTGTGAAATAATTAAAAAAGAGCAAACTTATTCCAAAGAAATCATTAAAATAATGGATGAAAAATTAAAGGCATTAGAAAATAAGGTGGACTCCCTTGAAGATAGATCAAGAATTAACAACTTAAAAATACGAGGGATTGATTAAAAAATATCCAAAGAGGAATTGGGCTTATATCTCACTAAGTTTTTTTCATATTTAGTGCCGGACTTTGCGGATATAAAGTTTAAGTTTGATGGAGCCCATAGACTCTCTAAGCCGAAAAATATTGATGCAGAGTTCCCAAGAGATGTAATGGTAAAAATCCATCACCTGCCACTGAAAAATCAACTACTAAAAGCTAGCTATGGAACAACAACCTTTGACCCACCATATTCAAATATTAAAATATTTTCGGACATTTCTACTTCTACGAGAAATAAAAGAAGACAATTTTTTCCCATCACGCAGAAACTGAGAGAAAAAGAAATTCCATATAAGTGGGTTTTTCCCATAGGACTTTCATTTTTAAGAGACTCTAGATGGTATAAAATCACATCACTTAAAGAAGGAGAAGATCTGTTTAGTAAATGGGACTTTTGAGAGTTTTTGCCTTAATGGTACCTGGTGGGATTGCTAGATTTCCATAAATGGGATGGTTATTTCATTAATTCAAATCACTCCCTTTTTTTTTTTTCTCTTTTTTTTTTTTTTTTCATTCCTTATCTTCTCTACCTCCCCTTTTTTTTAGGATATATTTGCTACTCTGCCCCTAAAAATGATGGATTGCTATATTTAAAGGGTTTGAGATTGTATATTGGCTTTTCTCTTAAGAAATTGCACAAGCACTTTTTCGTAATGAATGCACTTTAACCTCACTATGTATTATGGGTATTAATGAAGGAAATAGGATGTTTAGACAGGGGCTTTTATTTTAATATATTTATTGAAGTCACGCAACATTTATTAGATGTTCACCAGCATACGATTGTATTAAAATTATAGGGTGATCCCTAAAAGTCTTTAGAAGCACAAATTTAAAACATTAGATTAAATCAATATATGTTAAGAAATGGAATAATTATACACGTAAATTTATGTTAATTTGCACTTGGAAATTGTATATATTAATTGATGGTATGATTAAGTTGGTTGTGTAGCACAAGATTGCAATATATGAATAAGGGGACGAGTAGAACCAATTTAGTTTACGTATGAATTATGAAGAGGGATAGAGTAAGGAAATGAAAAGATGTGTGAAGCCAACTCTATTATGGTAAATTTTTGTACAATTACGTTATACAACTTAATTTAAGGAATATTATATGTAGTTAAAAAATGTAATAACAGAATATAAATACAACATTACAAATTGTAGAATGTTCAAGCAAATGTATGAAGATTATGAAAATTAGGAAAATTATAAAAGTGAATAAAAATAGAAATATAAATGTAAAAGGATATTGGAAAGGTCGTAGAGAGGGGGGAGGTAGAGGAATGGGAGGAGAGAGGAGAGGGGTACATTTACAATAGGAATTTTGTTTAGATAAATTACAAATCAATAGAAATGATCAGGCAAAGAGAGCTTACCCCGGAATAAAAGGCTTGGAGAGAGTAGGTTGAAAAAGCAATATAATTGGGGGGGGGGGGGGGGGGGTAGGGAGAAGGTTGGGAACCAAAAGGAAATTTAGGAATATAAAGATTTACAGGCGTGGGGAAACCTCCATGGAGGACTTAACATATCCCTTCATCGTTTACGTCCATAGGGTACAACAAGGTGGTTGCAGTTGTAATCCCCTCGGAAGGGGAAGGGATTGAATGGTCAGACGGGACCATTATGGTCTCATGAGAGAGTGTGGTATGTTTGGAAGTATGGATGTAGCCAGGGGTTGGGGGATGGAGGGCAGGGGGAGGGCTCAGAGGAGGGAGGGGAATGCCGGGTTTGAAGATAGTGAGTTACAACGTCAGGGGATTAAATTCTCCATCAAAGAGAGCCTCCATCTCTAGAATGCTGATTAAAACAAACCCAGATATCGTATTAATTCAGGAATCCCATTGGGACAAGGGAAGAACATTTCATATGGCCAAACATAGATTCCCACAAGTATTTAATGCCTGCCACAAAAAAAAACTTTTTTTAATGATGTTTAATAAAAAATAAAAAATTAAAAAAAGAATTAGTGGTCCTGGATGGTAATGGCCGCTATATTATTTGGGTTGGAGAAATAAATGGTGAGCATATGACAATAGTAAACGTATATGCCCCTAACAATAAACAAAATATATTTTTGAAGGGCGTATTAAAGAAACTGGATAAGATTGCTAAAGGAGGACGCATTTTGGGGGGTGACTTCAATATGACGCCTGAACCTAAGATGGACAGAAGTTATAAAAAGGTTCCTAAAAACTATAAACTTATAGAAAAAACAGCTCAGGATTTTTCCAAATTATTGGTGAAAAAACATTTATATGATACATGGCGCATTATAAATACAAATGAGAGAGATTATACCTACTACTCTGCATCTCATAAAATGTATTCACGAATCGATAATATAATAGTGAATGAGACTTTGTTAAATGCAATTCAATCAGTTAAAATTGGTTCAATTACCATCTCGGACCATGCTCCAGTTACCCTCCAAATACAGGAAAAGGGTGAGGTAAAATCTAGTAGGGTATGGAGAATGGATGATACAATTTTAGAAAAAAAGGAAAGAGTAAAAGATATCAGAATAGAAATTAAAAAAAATTTGGAAATCAACTTGGGGTCAGTTCCATCAAACACAACAATTTGGAACACATTAAAAGCATAAATAAGAGGTATATTAAATTAAGATGAAAAGCATCTGGGTTAAACAAAGAGGACTGTCCCTACGACTTTTACATATAAAATTGTAGCAATTGGAACAAGAAAACAAAAAAACAAAAAATGACACCCTTACCCAAGAGATAAAAACAATTCGTAATAAAATGAATAACATTAACCAAAAACGCTCAGATATGAGTCTATAGCGATTACAACAAAAATCATTTAATTTCAATAATCGAATAGGAAAAGATCTAGCGAACAAAATTAAAAAACAAAATTATCAAAATTGTAATATCCACTACCTGGTAAAATAGGGAACAAAAATTTTTAAGCCTAAAGAAATTACGGATCAATTTATGAAATTTTATCAAGCTTTGTATAATCTAAGCTCGGAAGAAAACTTTATAACACCAAAAAGTAAAGACATATCATCATTTCTAGATCAGATTGACTTTCCAGTTATCTCAAATGAGGAAAAGGAAGCACTAAATAGACTGATAACGGAAGTAGAAATTAGACGTTTTATTAAAAATCTAAAAAATTACATGGCACCAGGCCCAGATGGCTTTTCTACAACATACTATAAAATATTTGAAGAAGAGTTAATGCAAACCATAGTAGCCTCATTTAATGAAATTAAAACCACAGGTACATTTCCACCAGAGATGCTTAGAGCCAACATAATTACTATACCAAAACAAAATAAAGAAGCATACTCTTGTAAAGACTTTAGACCAATTTCAGTTATGAATATAGATACCAAAATATATGCTAAGGTTTTGGCTCTAAGACTTACAGAAATATCTAAATCATTAATAGTGTCCGACCAAACTGGATATGTCCCAGGGAGGCAGGGTTCCGATAATTCCCATAAACTGATTTACTTAATAACTTATGCGAAGAAAAAAGACATCCCCACCCTATTCCTATCAATGGATGCCGGAAACGCTTTCGACAGGGTAGGGTGGGATTTTATGCATCAGTCAAGATGTCTCTTCTTCCTAAACTTAATTATGTATTTAGATCTTTCCCTTTTTCAATTTCAAGCCAATGGACAGTTAAATTCCCGAGGATGATTGATAGATATATAAACAAGAACGGTCAGATCAGAGTGAAAAAGGCAATAATGAGTAGAAAATTTATAAAAGGTGGTATTGCATACCCAATAGTTTCTCACTATCAGGAAGCAATCAAACTAGCACAATACATAAAGTGGAGTCAACCTCTTTCCATTCACCCGGAGAATCAGGTGTTAAGCGATATGCTACACACTATCGACCTCAATGCCCTATTGTTCATCCCAAAACTAGCATTATCATACATCGACCCGAAAGCAACTATTTTGACTGTAATGGTAAAAGAGTGGATAAAAGTGAATAAAAAATTTAAATTCTTAGAGCAGTACAGTGAACTTACTCCCTTGACAACATTAGCTCGCTTGAATTATATCTATTTAGAACCAGAATGGAAAGACAAAGGAATATATCTACTGGGGCATATTCTAGACAAAGAAAAAGGTAAAATATTAGACTATAACATGCTAAAGAAGAAATATAATATTTCAACTAAACTTTGGCTTACTTCATACCAAATCTCACGAGCTTTGAAGGACACAAATAAAGACATTATCCGGCAAAGCTTAAACAACGTTGAAACTTTAATAAAGTCTCAAAATACTAGACGCTTGATTTCAAAGTGTAGTGAGATCATTTACAAGCAAACACAGACGGATACAACTAAACCTATGGACCTCTGGGCTAAAGACATGCAGTTAAGGATATCTAAAGAGTCATGGCAACAAGCCCTAAAATCTTTAAATAGGTTTGTTAAAAATATGAACCAGAGAGAAATCCAATTTAAACTACTTAATAGATGGTACTGGGTTCCCTCCAAAATTTACTTTATAACATTCAACCCAGAAATTAAATTATGCTGGAGGAACTGTGGGAAATCAGCAGACATGTTCCATATATGGAGGAAATGCCCTATATCCCTTCAACTCTGGGAGGAGTGCTTTGAATATTTATCTAATATAATCAAGACAGATTTAATAGCAAATCCACAGATGGCCTTGTTTAATATCTTTCCTCCTAAATTGGAAATAAAAAATAAAGCGTTTATGACTCAAATTTTCCAGGTAGTTAAAACCGCAATTGCACGCAATTGGAGGAAAGAAGAACTTCCAAAACTATCTGAAATATTGGTCATGATGGGTTATAATAGGGAATTAGAGAGAGGCTGCAACATCGCATTCCAGCTAAAACAAGATCCTGTAAAATGGGCCATTTGGGATTCCATCTCTAAGTAACCCCTACGTTGGTACCTCACGAATCCATTATGTTTTCCCTGGCAGATCGCTCCCTTCCTGGCTCTTCCCCCTTTCCCGTCCCAAGCTGGCTAGAATGTTTGCGAAATGAAAGGGTGAGATAGGATATGAAAGGAATTTAAGAGAGAAGTTTAATTGGTTGATGTCTCCACTAGGGTGAAGATTATTCAACCAAATATTAAAGTTTGAAATCAGTTTACAGTCATATGTAAGTTTAAAACATTGACACACATAAGGTCCATTATTAGCAATAAACAAAACAGATTGGAACGCAAAGGGAACTCTCCCACACATTCCCCCACACAAAGGACCACGGAAGCCCATGTGGAAACTCTGGTCGGGGAAGGCATAAGAATAAAGAGGTGTTGGGCGTACTGGGCCACATGGGGCATATACTGCAAGAGGGGACAAGAGGATATGGAAGGTATCATTTAACTTAGGGAGATTGTCTTTTATAAGTAGATTCTCAAGAATTTTGTTGTAATGACAAAAAAAAAAAGAAAAAAGGGAAGAAAGGAGAAGGAAAAGGAAGAAAAAAGGGAGAAGGGAAGGAAGAGAAAGGGGAAAAAGGGAGAGAAAAGGAAAAGAGAAAGGGCACCAAATTTGTGTTTTTGGCTGTGTATATAATGTGCAATGTAATGTATATGTAAAAATGTAGATTTTATACTTGTAAAACAATAAAAAAAAAAAAAATGAGAAAAACACTGGAAATGTATTGGCAAAAAAGTGTGTTAATGTATAGTTATTTTGTAGCTCAGGATGGACAAACTTAAAATTTGGAAAACGCAGGAAATTCGGAAGTTAAGATAGCATGAAACCTTAACATCCTTCCTTGTACCTGCAAAGGTTTTTTTGAGGACATCATTCATGACACCATCTGTGACATTATCTGACATCACACAGGGCATATATGACATCAGCTATGACACCACTCATGACATTACATGTAACATGAAAAATTACATCATCCATAATATTACTGATTACATCACACTAGGCCCCATATAATGTCGCTTAATGCATTTATAATTATACACTTAGTTGAATTGTTAACGATTGTAGGTGTCATATTTTCCAAATAAATATGATTATTTAAATATATATGACTGCAATTTTTTTTCTTAAACTTATCAGTGTTAATTGCTAAAACTGTGTGTTTATTTATCTGCTTGTGTAAAACCCATTACTTAAATTTGTATTTTTTAAATTGTTTCACACTACATTTACAGCTAATATTCTTTCATCATGAAAGAATCAAATATAGATGTAAAATTGTGTTTCCACATGGTCTGTACATTCTTTGTCATTGTGGTCCTAAAACCTCTATTTGTCTCATTTGTATTTACATAGGGCCTCATTCTATTATCGGCCGCAGCCGCTGCGGGGCCGCAAGGACCGGCCGCAAGCTATTCTGCTATTCTATTCCCTTACGGCCGTAGGCGCCGGCGCCTTGCTATCTCTTGCGGCCGATCGCGCCGGAGGAAAGCCTTTGATCTAAAACGGCCGCAAGAGATTTGCAATTCAATTGCTCCGGGAAACCTCTCTGCAAGGCTAAAAACGAGCCGCAGTTACTTGCAGGAAAAAGGTCTCGCTAGCACCAATTAAGCACATAAAATAGCTCAAATAAAGCCATCCTGCACTTTGAGAAGACTATAAAGGGATTTTAGGTGTTAGAAAAAATAGCACATAATTATCCTGTACTCAAATCCGTAAAATATTTCATTTTTAATATCCGTAAAATATCCATGTAAAAAGTCCAGAGTGCTTGGAGCACCTCAGACACGCCCACGCCGCAGCCGGCAAATAAACAGTTAATTTGAACTCGGGTTTGGGCAGATGTGCAAGCTTGAGAGTGGGTTCCTTTTATTCCTCATGTCCCCCAATATGATCCCTAGCATTTACAGAGCTGTACAGTGCAGGCTTGAATTTATTTTTGAGTTTTTATATTTCACAGATTACGGCCGGTTCCAAGATATGCGGCCGGCCGTAAGAGGAGATCCTTGCGGGGCCGTATAATAGAATCGCGAGTTAACTGAACCCTCGCAAGGAATCGCAGCCTTACGGCCGATTTACGGCCGATAATAGAATGAGGCCCATAGTGTGAAACCTAAATGATGTTGAGTCTGGTGGGAATTCACAAGAGGGTTGTGAATTACTGCTCTATACTATATTCAGGCTAATAAAATGTTTATTTTTTCTATATTTTATGAGATACAACTTAAATTATTTCAACTTTTTATCCATGGTTATGGGCAACTTATGAGTTTAGCATTATATGTTTTATATTATACAGGCTTTAAATTGTGTAAGTCAAAAGACTGCAAACAATTTGATATAGAAGATACATTTTAATGGTTGATACAGTTAGCCACTAATATGTACCAGCTCCATGAAATTGATTTTGTTTCACACACAGTACTACACTTTGCCTACGATAAAACACTTTTATATTTATTTATAACATTTATTTTCAGTCATTACAACTCGTTTCAAATATCATTATTTTCATTATTTTTAAAATAATTTGTTATCATTAAGTAACATCATAGGGGGTCAGCTCCTCTTAGTTGCTGCTTGGAGATTTGTTGGTTCTCTCACATTTTTCTCTCTCTTCTCTCTCTCTCTCTCTCTCTCTTCTTTCTCTCTAAATAGGACTGCTGCAGTCTCTCACACTATTCCATGTTCGTGCAACGGCAACTTTATCCTGTTGGCTATACCTTGAAATAAGATGCACAAGGTCTAGTGTGTGGGTAGGCAAGTTCGGTCCTAGAGAGCCACACATAGGCCAGGGTTAGATGATATCCGTGCTGCGTACAGGTGAGACTATCACTTTTTCAGTTATCCCGAATAAGGAAAACCTCAAATCCAGGCCTGTGTGTAGCTAGTAGACGGCGGGTTAATCGCTAGGTGGCGTTACTGTTGAGGGTCCTCAAATGCAGAAGACCCGCAGCACCTCGATTGACTGGTTCAAGAGCCTTGGGACAGCAGTCACGACCGGATCACTATCTAATAAGTACAGGGTGATACATAGCTAGGGTCATAATATTTATGTAACCAGAAATGACATAGGGTATATTGAGTTACTGTGGCACCAGTGGGCAATAAGGAAATTTTACCATCAAAAATGGGTGGTAGGGATTAAAAGGTTGATGACGCCTGGTCTAGTCAGAAAAATTCCACTGCCTAGTAAATGTGTCCTGTTAAAAAAGGTATATCATAACATATGAGGCAATTGTTTATTTTTCTATAGTTGTTGGGGCTCACTTGAACTTAATACAGGAAAAAGATTGCCTCCTTCTTTAAGCATTTAGTATTTCTAATAAACATGTGATGTCACCATTGTCACTGCATGCACACTTATGTATTTCGTTTAGGTGCAAGAATATTGAACTAGCATTATATTGATAAGCCTATTATCTGTAAACCTTGTTATACTGCGAGATCAAGGGAAATCCATTTACTAGAGCCTGTATTCTGCTTTGTGTGATTGCTGCTTTCCGAGAACTGGAAAGATAGAATAACAGGTCATAATGTAATTCTTGGCTTATTGATTTTTTATTTTGTAAATGTGTTGGAGCTTTGATCAGTAGAGGACCTTTTTATTTCAAACAACAAATGAAATAATTTATAAAGCAACCTGAATTAGCTTGATTTTATTCCACATTCCAATAGTTTAAATGTATTAAAATGTTTGAAATTGCAGTTCAAACTGCAAACATGAATAATAGAATTGTAATTATATTTTAAAATGGTATTTTGTAAAAAGCCTTTTTTTGTGCATATTGAAAGTGTGAGGCCCATGAAGTATATACATACATTGAAACTATAGTAAATTAAATGTGGTTTATGTATTTTAAAGGGATATGTAAGTGAGTGGGATTATGAATGCATCTGATAGAGGAGAATTAGTAGTGTATGAAAAAAATTTTTGCATGAAAAGATCCAAGAATAAACAATAATTAGCTTACCTTGGAGTTAGCAAGATATATATATTTTTTTTCTCATAAAGTTTTTATTGACACATTCACAAGACAAGCACATTTGAAAACAAGGAGCGACACGCAGCTCCCCCACACTTTATGATTTTCATCGTATACATTTGTGCTAGCCCAAGATAAAATACATATGTCAATTCCGTGTGTCACCCTCCGCCTTTTTCCTTTTTCTATTATTAAGATAGTCTATGCATGCAACCTATAACAGGTTAAGTAAGTTACCCGTGCTTAAATGCTCTATCTATGTCTCGCATGTGCTAGATATCCTGCTATGGTTACTTATTTCAGAAATTAAAACAATTTTAACTAACAAAAATATAACATAACACAAATTAACGTGTGCCTTTCAACATTACGTTTTACAGAAATTGCTTACTACCTTTCTTAGCGTCCACGTCCGCAGCGACCTCAAACGAGGTACCATGGAGAGCCCTGTCCCGGACCGTACCAGCTATTATCTGCCTCCCCCTCTCGATCAGTGCACTACCGTCAGTGTATCTGGAATGAGTGTTCCGTCCCGCTCCAGTCACCCCATATTTCCTTATAAACAGCCACCGTATCGTTTAAAGTTGCCGTCATATGTTCAAATGTCATAATAAAGTTGATTTTGTTAATGACTGAGTGGATATCTAGTGTATTCTTCCGCCAATTTCCTGCCAGACTGCTTTTAGCCGCCAACATGATAAATTGAAGCCACTTATTTTGGTGAATACGTAAGTTTTGTACTGGAAGCCCTAGGAGACATGTTCCCATCTCGGGATGTATTTTTGTTTTAAGTGTATTAGAGGCCAGTTCGGCCACCTTGTGCCACAATGATTGAGCAATTGGGCAGTCCCACCAAATATGGCGGAAGGAACCTCCTGTGATACAGCCTCTAAAACACTTAGGAGAGATATTAGGGTCCATTTTGTGTAGCCTGTCTGGCGTGTAATAGGTTCTAAATAAAACTTTGGCTGATGTTTCCATATGGCTAAAGTATCTGGAGCCTTTTGTCAGTTCCAGGCTAATTTTGGACCACCTACTCATGTCCCATTCTACTCCCATATCCTGTTCCCATTGCTTAACATGCTTGGGCTTGCTAGCCATGTCATTAGAGTTGGATATAGCGTACAGTTCCCCCAATATTCCCCTGGTTAGTGGGGCTTTATTACATATTAGTGTGAACCAAGTTGAACTTGGCGGGCTCCATTTACGGAGTTTAATGGTAACATTGAGGCGAATTTTGTTGTAGTGGAAGTATTCTCTGGGTGGGAGATTATACGCTCCCAGTATTTAGTACTGCACCCTCTCTAACCCAGCTTCCAAACCTATCTAACTTCCGTGAGATCCACCAATCTTTGGAGAACGTACCCATCTCCTCAAGGGTGCTTGGGGAAGGGAGTGTAGTGGTTAGCAAAGAGATATTGGGGCTTAGCTGTCTACTGATGTTAGCTCTTTCCCATTCCCTCAGAGACAGGGCTATCATCGGGTTGTTTTGAGCCAGCTTTAAGGGCAACGGGGAAGAAGGGTCCCATATAAGAGCATCCCATTTTAAATGGTGCAATTTGGTGGTTTTCTACAAAGACCCAAAGTGGCTGGTGCTCTGCCGAATGCGCCTGGGGCAAGAAAGAAATCTGGGCTGCCCTGAAGTACTTAAGGAGGTCGGGACAGCCCAAGCCTCCAGAGGATCTTCTCCTCATCATAATTGCTTTCCTTATTCTAGGGTGCTTGTAATTCCAAATAAATCTGAATATTGCATTTTGGAAGCTGGTCAAGTCTCTCGTATGTACCTGAAAAAGTACAGGATCCTGGGGAGAATATTCATTTTTATTGCATTTATCCTCCCCGACCAAGAGAGATGATACTTATTCCATTTCAACAAGTCCTGATTCAGGGACTTTTATAGCGGAATATAGTTGGACTGATACAGGCCAGTGATCTCCGGAGTAATTTTAATACCTAAATAATTTATATATTTTTCTGGCCAATCAAAGGAGTACTGGGATTTGAGAGTATCTCTCAAGGCCTGCGGAGCCTGAGCCAAGATCGCTTCCGTCTTGTCTATGTTAATTTTGAGCCCCGAGATGAACCCAAAGGACTCCATCAGGGACATCAAGGCTGGTATTGAGTGAATTGGGTTCGTAAGTGTGCACAGGATGTCATCGGCAAAGAGGCAACATTTGAACTGATGAAGGCCTACATTTATCCCTGTTATTAAGGCGCTATTCCTAATAGCCTGAGCCAATGGCTCAATGGCTAGCGCGAACAGGAGGGGGGAGAGGGGGCAGCCCTATCTTGTGCCTCTTTTAATGTTGATGAGTGTGTGATCAGCCCCTGGAATGCTGATGTTTGCAGATGGATTATTGTAAAAAGACTTAATAACACTCACAAAATTACCCACCAACCCAAACTTCGACAGTGTGGCGTGCAGGTATGGCCATTCTATGGAGTCAAAGGCTTTCTCCAGGTCTAGTCCTATTGTACATAAGGGGGTATTATCCTTTTTGGCTAAGTGAAATACGTTGAGAAGTCTTCTTATGTTATCCCCCGCCTGTCTATAGGGAATAAAGCCCACTTGGTCCTTATGTACCAACCTTGGCAGAAACTTTGCTAATCTGGTGGCCAATATTTTCCCAAGGATTTTCACATCCCCATTCAAGAGAGAAATGGGTCTGAAGTTTTTAGCCAGTAAAGGATCTCTACCGGGTTTGGGGAGGAAGATAAGACTCGCCTGATTGAGTTTGGTGGGCATGGTCTTCCCCTCCATAATATCCCTGAAAAGCTTTTGCAACTTTGGGGCAAGTGGATTATTGAATGTGGCATAGTAATTGTTTGTAAAGCCATCCGGGCCCGGAGCTTTACCTTTTTTCAAGGTTTTGATCGTTCTGCTTATCTTCTCTAGCGAGACTTCAGCATTTAACATATTTAAATCCTCCTCAGTGGCTGAAGGGAGGTCATAGGCGTTCAGGAATTTGTGAATTTTATAATTATTGGCCACCAGTTTAGATGAGTAAATGTCCTGGTAATACTTTCTGAAAGTTTCTTTGATCTCATCCTGTTTCATAGTAATTTCCCCCCCTCGCGTCCCTAAGCTGATGAATGCGCGCAGAGTTTTTCCTAAAATTTAGTCTCCTGGCCAGCATAGGAGAGGGCTTGTTAATTTGACAGTAAAATGTATGTCTCGTTTTTCTAATGGCCTTCTCTGTTCTTTCTGCCAGAATGGTGTCTAATTCTGATCTGGTTCGATTTATGACGTTTTGTGTTTCCCTGGTGAATTTACTCTGGTTTAACTTTTCCAACTTTTGTAATTTCTGGAAGAGTTCGTTTTCTTTGCGGAGTAGTTTCTTCCTATATGCCGCTGAGATTTTTATGATTATCCCTCTAATGTAAGCCTTATGGGCAACCCAGGACCATCCTATTTCCGTCTCAAGAATATCGTTCAGAACAAAGAAGGTGTTAATTTCCTCATCTATTTGGGCCCGTATCTCTGAGCAAAAGAATGTGTATTGTCTTTCAGAAGGATGTAACCCCCTCCAGGCATCTATTAAGTCCAGTTATTTAAGTAGGGCATGTATGACTTTAAGTTCTCTCGCATCCCTGGTGTACGAGGGTGTCCCTGACCTATCCAGGAATGTCTAAAGCGCCAGGTTTAGGCCCCCCCCCTATGATAATTTTCCCTCTGTCCTCTTGCTTCAAGAGGTTCAAAAGTTTGATTAGCGTGTTGTGCGGATTAACCGTGGGGGTATATAAATTCACCAGGAAAACCTTAAGTTCAAGAACCGTACCTGTAATTATAAGGAAGTTACCCTCCTTATCCTTTACCTGCTTCTCTAGCTTGAAGGGGAGGTTCTTGTGAAGGAGAATGGCCATACCTGCTTTCTTGGTTTGTTGTGAACAAGTATAAAAATTTGGGTAATCCTTGTGGAGGAATTTCGGGACTTTATCTGATGCAAAGTGAGTTTCTTGTAAAAAAATTATAGAGGGTTTAATTTTTTTTATAAAAGAGGAAGGCTTTACGCCTTTTAAACGGGGAATTGAAGCCTTTTACATCATGTGTTATTATATTATGTGGGTGATCTGTCATGGTTGTCTGTTCTCTAAGTGTGTAAAAGACTCTAGAAAGTTACCCCACGCGGACCACTCTGCGTCGGCTCCCGTTTCCCATACCGGCCGGTCCGGGACATGCCCACCACAACTCGCTCCAGACGTGGACGACTCCAGGCAATACTTGATCCGCCAGGCACAAGCGGCATAACATGTAAAAAAACAAAAAACAGTATCATTACAATTTAGTATCTCAGTAATAAACCTACAATGACAGTGAGTCCTCCCTTGACTACTACATATAGTCATTCCGATAGGATTAAGGTAAGGGAACCTACCCCCCCCCCCTAATTATTCCTACAGGGAGAAAACTATCAATTAACATTAACCATAATAATATTAGCCATATCTTGGGCACTAAGCCCCTGGTTGTCATGAAACTTAGCTACCTAAGGTAGCCATCCTGAGTACTCAATAAAATATTTGCAATACTAAGCAAGTTAGAGAACAATATGAAAACAAATAGAAAAACATTTTAGAAAAACAATTTAACCCATTACCCACTGCTGGCTAAACAGGTTTTATAAGAGTCAAGAAACCCTACATGAGTTAACATCTCCTTAAGTTTAGCCTGGCCTCTAGCCCCTATATGCTCCCGCTAAGCATATGCACAAACCAAGATACAATACTGAGGTAGAGTCTGTAGTGTGCTCAATGTCCCAACGTGTGCGAAGAGTCTGAAGAATCGGGTTTTCCTCTCTCCAATCCCGAGGTAAAGTCCAGCCTCTGTGGACAGTATTGAAAAACTCATAGAGCAAGAGTGTGGACCTGGAATTTTTTTTAGGATAAAGGGTCCTCTGTCGCCCCCTGCTCCCGATGCTTGACGTCCCTCACATGGTTGGAACTGGACTTTGATCTTTGAGGCAGCGGGTTCTCTGAACCCCTCCTGGTCTGCCTCGAATCCGTCTGAAGGAAGGAGCTTTCCTCCTCTGAATCCTCAGGCACGAGTCTCAGTCTGGTTAAGAGGCTTTGGCTTTCCTCCAGTGATAACCCCCTGAAAGATTTTCCTTTATACGTGAACAAAAGGGCGAATGGGAAACCCATTCTATACGGTATTTTATAATGGGAGAGTACTCTTAGTGTGGGTCTCATCTCCCTTCTCTTCTGCAAGGTAGAGGGTGAAAGGTCCATATAAACTTGGATCTTAGTGCCGTCTGGACCTACGATTTCCTTTCTTAATCTCGTTTCAGCTAGAATTAAATCCTAGCTTTTTGCTGTGTAAATCTGATGATGATGTCTTTGGGTGTATTTTGGTCCCTAGATGACCCCATCGCTCTGTGAGCTCTTTCTATTGTCCAATCTGATTCCTCGACCGATGGAAGGATCATGCTGATAAAGTCTCTAGAGTACTGCAAAACGTCCGTTATTTTATTGGGAGCCCCCCTTAATCTGATGTTATGTCTGCGGGATCTATTTTCCAGGTCCTCAACTTTGTCTTCCAGTATCTGGATCATAGACGCGTTCTGCAAGATATCTTGCTTATCAAGTGCTTGGGCCTCCACAATTTGGTCGGTGCTTTCCTCCAGGCCATGCAGTCTCTGGGTCAGGGACTTGATGTCTGACCGTAGATCATACTGCGTGCTTGATTTCAGCTTGCATGATCTGCTTGATTTTGGACAGGGTGCCGTCCGTTAGTTCCATTTGAACTGGTTGTGAGCTCTGCGCCACCACCTGGGCCGGCGAGTCCGGATGTTCCGACATAGGACTCGGACTTGGGTTGCGGCTTGCGTCAGGTGGTTTGTAGAACTCCTGGATTCCCTTTCCAGTCTGTTTTTTTTGTACTTTGCTAGTACTGCGATTTGCCATCTTTTAAGGAGGGTAGAGATTCAAGTTTAAGGACCTGGACCAGTCTGTAAGCTGGGTTAGAGGGTAATGGGTTGGTATAGTGCTAAAGTAGTTAATTACTCATGGATGGCTTAGTGGCTGCCAGCCTCATGCATGCATGGGAGCCACGGTCAAGCTGCCCCCTGGGCGTGTTGATCTTCTCTGGCCCAGTGTCCTCTGGGGCATGACGAACACCTTGAGTAAGGGAATTTGTCGTTCCTTTAATGCCTCCGAGATCACCAATCCCTGCCCCAGTGCTGTATAATATGTGCTCCCAGGGTAAGGGCTCTTCATCCAAATTAAGGTTAGAGAAAAAAACTTCCTTGAACAGAAAATGCTTACAGATTAGTGCAGTTTGTGATTTGGATGCGCTATTCTTAGAGTGTCCACCGGGTGTCAGTGTTAGCACACTAGTGTCAGAGTCATGGAATCTTTAAACACCACATAGCAGGGCAATCCAGTCTTTTAGACAAACACGAGCTGCAGGCAAACTTTCTCAATCTGTTATTATTACATAGAAATCAAGTTGGTGCCTTTAAGCCTTATAGTGAGACCCTTAGCCAGATTGTAATGTCCTCTAGGACCATAACTTCTCAGAATCTTTTAATGTCCCACTTGCATAAAAAAACAAAGTCTGTAATAAAATATGGCAGGGTTCTGTGTTGCATTAATCCTCTCTTAGCAGTATCTGCTTTCTCTGTCCTTTGGAGTGTTTTTAACTGCACAGGTCCCTGAGCTTTTGGGAGCCAAGAGTATTAAAGCCTCCCTTTAATGCCTCTAGGTTTGCAGTGTTTTTAGTAGCAGCAAAGCTGTAATCTTTTCTGGGCCTCTCACACAGTCTCTTCTTGTTAGGGTGCAACTCTCAGCTTCTGGATCCCCAAACTTGATTTTTAAAACCAGCTGGGTCCTCCTGTGCACAATCCTGGTCATATATATCAATTTGGTGATAGATAAGTCACTTTATATATGGTCTTAAATGTTTTTTTCAGCAGAAACACACATCCTCTTTCATATATTATAGCTTTGAGAGATAAGCTGCTGGGTCTTCTTCTCTTAAAAAGTAATACAGTTTATTATGTACCATATCTTTAGATTATTACACAGACTAGATCTCCAGTAGTATAAGGCAAAGAATTGTATAGGTTTGAAACAGACAGGCAATATGAGTCATTACCAATCTTAAGTAGGCATGTTGTTTATCAGTGTTTCAGAGTCTCCTTTGTTCTGGTGCAGCTGCAAATCTCAGGAATAACGTTGCCAAACTTGATTTTTAAAGCCAGCTGGGTCCTCCTGTATGCAAATTTGTTGATTTGGTGATAGAGAAGTTACTTTATATATAATTTTCATGCTTTTTAATGCCTTATTGCTAGGAGCTATGTTGTTTTGCTTCCGCTCTGTTCGCTGCTAGCCACACCCTCCAGTTAGCAAGATATTTGACGGTGTACGCCCCTAGAAAATCCCACCTGAATTAGCATAACATTAACATTCAGAATCAGGCTAATACATTGTATTATTTTTTAACTCATTCTTAACCTCAGTGGCTTCTGGAGTGCTCAGTACAAGAACTGCAACAGTTACTTCATGTGCCAGAAAGGTCAAAATATTGTACCCTGCTGTATTTCCTGTGTGTACCCGGCTTATGTAAGTGTCCTGTGGGTGTGAACAACTGGATTTGGCTTTTGTGCAAATAACTTTGTAGGTAAACTGAACTATTCTATATAACACATGTTTTCATACACTACTAATTTTCCTCTATTAGACGCATTCATAATCCAACTCACTTATATATCCCTTTAAGTGTTACATTGAGTATCTTAACCAGGATTTTTCCAAATGCTGTGTAAAATATTTGTTCACACTCTGGAGGTCATACAACATTGTACACACTATAAAAAAAAAGTACAGCTAATGACTTTTCATACATATGCTGAGTTTACCTATATGCAAATATGTATCAGAATAATTCTAAAGTGGATATAAAAATGTCCAGAGACAAATAGATAATTATTAGGAAAAATAACTGAAATTAAAACCCCCACAACAACACTTTGTTATAATGGAGACTGTAGCTGTGTTCAGACTAAACCAATCACATTAAAAACCATGGTAAACCAAAGGTTAGTAGTATACAGTTGTCCTCTGTATGGACCTCCATGGCACCTAAAAAAAGTAAATGCCTTAAAGAATCTCTGTGACATCTAAAATTAACCCCAATGCCACAAGGGTCCTTAGGTAGCTAAAACGAACCCCATACCATAAGGATGCTCAGTGGACTCCGATGGTAACATTAACCCTAACCATGTGGGTCCCCATGACACCTAACATTAATTCTTATGTAATGGGATCCCCAAAGTTCCCCATAGTTTATAGTGGGTATTGCAGGAAATCCTGTGAATCCCCAGGGTCATTGTATATAGGGTTATTGGAGGGATCTCAGTGCTCATTTTAAATGGGGAGTTATTTGGGGCTCATGGGGGTTGTGCTATTAACTGAATGCTCCTCAGAGCCATTTATTGTGCCTCTACGTGTTCGTCTCACTACACATAGGATATTTAGAAAATCACAGCACTATGAGGAACCAAAGTGATCATGGGTTTATTATTTGTCCCTTGCATGCTGTAGAATCGTTGAGGCCGCCCTCCAGACTAAATGCTCCATTTAATGAAAGTTAAAGCGTTTTTTTAATAAAAGTATACTCTTTCTAAAAAAAAAAAAAATATGTACACAGTTTCAATGCTAACGCTTTGTACTTGAGTTGAAAAGCAAAATATTTTCTTTTTTTATTTTATTCTAAAGTGTTAAAAATTTAAAATAAGTCTTTATAAGTTAATGAACAACAATAAAAAAAGCATTATTAATAAATATTTACATTTTCTATTGACTGGTATTACGTTTATGTATAGCTTGAAGTTTGTACCTTTTATTTTTAAAATGATGATAACCATGGGCAAAATTTGTATTTTCATTCTTTGAAGCTGCAAAGGGCAGTAATATTGCAAACATATACATTGGAGCCACTTTGCAGACATTGCTGTATTAATTCATTTATATTTACTTGTAACTTCTAATTACAGTTGCTATGAAGTAATTTAGAGGCATTTTAGGATAGTGCTGTTGAACAATCACATTCACTTATTTATTACAAATTTTTATCATCTATGCCACTGAGACGCAGCTATTAAACAACCAACATCACCATTTTGAACAAGGACAAAGTGCTTTTTTCCCCATAATTAGAACTATTTTTTGTAACTTTACAGAATATTTGCTGGTATGACGTGATTTAAATGATTACATTGAACTCTGGATTCTTTTTTTTACATTGAATCAAAATTAATCTCTACTATACTTTTTTCTTTACATATATCACATATAGAGTTGTGAGCATGCGAGCCAGCTCGAGCCGTTGCTCCCGCTTGCGGGCTTGCACAGCGAGCCGCGACCCTTGCAAAGCGAGGTCCCCAGTTGCTGGCAAGGAGCGCCAAAGGCCACTCCCTGACTTACATCCCCCAAAGGCCAAAGGCCACTCCCTGACTTACATCCCGGTCTACCTATCAGCCTGTCCCCGCCTTTCCATTCCTCCAATCCGCTCGCTCCTGCTTTTTGGGCGGAAAGCGGTCCGTAATGGCGGCTCCCATGAACCACTCGCAGGCTCCTCAGATGAGCGCGGGCCCTAACCTGCAAGCTCTGGGGCCCGGGCTGGAGGTAGGAGACTGAACCAGGGGCTGCCCCAGCAGCAGCAGGACTTTGACCCGGTGCAGAGGTATAAGATGCTGATACCTCAGCTGAAAGAGAGCCTGCAGGTGATTATAGTGATAATAGTGGCTATAATGTGTATTATCTAATAATATTGGATATAAGGTCCAGATACCTCATCTGAAAGAGCCTACAGGTGATTATAATGATAATAGTGCCTATACTATAATGATAATAGTGCCTATACTATAAAGATAATAGTGGGTATCACATAATAATGTGTATTATCGAATAGTATTGGATATAATGTCCTGATACCTCAACTCAAAGGTGATCTATCACATATATAGTTGTGAGCATGCGAGCCTACTCGAGCCGTTGCTCATGCTTGCGGGCTCGCCAGCAACTGAGGCCCTTGCGAAGCGAGGGCCTCAGGCGCTCCATGCCAGCAACTGCGACCCTCGCAAACTTTAAGTTGCAACGCAAACAACATACGAGACACATTAACAACCATTACGGACTCGCAAAATCGTCCGCAACCCGCGGACATGAAAAATGAAAAACACAATAAATACACTCAACACATACATAAAAAGCTTACCTACAGCAAGAGGGAGCATCCAGGACCTCAAAAAATGAAGTTACATCTTCATTTAACTCAAAATAAGAGTTTAGACACTAAAAAATTCTCTAAGCGAGAGAAAAATGGCCGCCGAACAAAACGAAAACGAGGCTACAGCACTCTAAACACGCAAAACACCTACGGATATTCCGCTACAGACGCATACCACAAATTTGACGCCATTTTAATGCGGAAGTACACAGCTACGCTAACGGTTTGGTCTCACGCACGCACACTATTACACTGCACACATTCATGACGCTTACACAGCAGCTCCACACCACTAATGCTGCAGCAACATCAAAACACATTGCCAGCTCTTCAACACAATGCTTCCTGCATATATTACTTCAAAATAGGTAAAGTATATTAATTTATTATTGTATTATTTATTTCATTATTATACACCAAACAGCATTAGCTCACTTACAATTTCATTGCCGTCATTTTTTGACGGGCAATTCTCTAGTATTAAATATTTTTGGCTTACCAGCTTACTCATATTGCTCAGTATAGAGTTGCCATTTTGTCCCTCGCATACTCCTTTACTGATAATTGTTTAACTGGTTCTTGCAGCAGAATATACTAAGGTGACATCACTTTTGTGTGTATACACATTTACACAACTGGGAGGCTCCACTAACGCCATGACGGGGCAGTCTCTCTTCAATCAGCTGTTAGTGAGATCCATCTCCTAGCAGGAAAGGAACACTTGAAAATAAAGTGTAATACATATTTTACAGGAAATAGTGGAAATATAAAGCAAGAAACCCCCAAATACTTCATGTATTTCACTAAAATGTTTATAAATTAGATAAAATTTGAATCAACGTATTACAATATTTCAGTGGTGCTTACTGAATATGTTTATTATTATTATAACTATTTTAAAAGAAGGTGCAAGTTAAACATATTTTTAAAATCATAGCTGTATTAACATTATTACAGCTAAAAACAGTAATAAAAATATAACAATTGTATTACAGCTTTCAGGAAATATACAGCTCTGCTGTATTAATGAAACACGTTATTAAGTTTTAATTCCTTAAAATATTTTTCCATTAGTTATTCAAAAAACTAGTAAAACTTGGCTTACAGTGTTGTTTGAACAATTACTTCTTATTCAGTGGTGGAGCTATAGAATGTAGGGCCCTGGTGCAAAAAAACAAAGTGAGTGCCCCCCTTGGCAGGGTGGGAGGGCTGGGATCTTGGGGGGTTTAAAAAATGTATTGTGCTTGGCCCCACCGGGACCAAATCACTCAGTGCTCCTGTCTGTGCAAAGCTCTTCTGCCTGCAGCACAGCTCCAGGGCGTATGCACTCCACTTTCCTGCAACATCCTCTACAGATATATATATTTGTAGTATTCGCCTTCTCTTAAGAATTGAATGCTGATGGTATTAAAGATAGTAGCTGATGGTGTGGCAAAAACTACCTGACCTCTTAGCCTGCTTATAGGCCAATAATATCCAATAAAGGAATGATGTGGTAAGTATTTGTTATCAAGTTATGTTGTGTAAAGCTTCTCTAAATTCTGAGTTGTAAGTGGATGGTATTGTAGCTGATGGTGTGCCAGAAGCGACTTGACCCCTTAGCCTGCTTAGAGGAGCAGGGAGAGTTATTAAGTTGTAATTTGAGGTGAGGAGGGTGGGTTGATTCAACATGTGTGCACCGGATTGCCAGGTGAGTGTGGTTTAAGTAGGGGAGAAGGCTCCTCTGACAAGTCCAGGTTTACACATGTATATTTGTAGTCGTCACCTTCTCTTTAGAATTGAATGCTTATGGTATTAAAGATAGTAGCTGATGGTGTAGCAAAAATGACTTGACCTCTTAGCCTGCTTATAGGCCAATAATATCCAACAAAGGAACATTTTCTGCATTGTAAACTGATGGTATTGTAGCTGATGGTGTGCCAGAAGCTACTTGACCCCTTAGCCTGCTTATAGGCCAATAATATTGAGTGTAGGGATGATGTGGTAATAATGGGATATGACGTTATGTTATGGAAAGCTACTTTACAAAATACATACTAAATCCATCTGTAGAAATTAAAGTAGTTAGACTTCTGCCCATATTTCAATGATGTGACAGGAGTATAAGATCTGGATACCGAAATGGCTGCTCCTATGTGGAATGAGTGACCAGACTATGAGAAGGTGTCAAGTCCTAATATGTATAGAAGGCGTATGTATTGTATGAATGTTATAGTAGGCAAAAAGCTGACTAGATACACTAGGTGGTGGATGGTAAGTAGGTTCGGTGGCTAATGATTTGAGAGGGTTCTAAGTGATGTGACAGGACACCTGGAATTATGAGTTGGATAATAGGATACAGCTTGTTTTTAGAGAATGAAGTGTGGGTATGTAGTAGTCATTTCATGAGAGGATGTCTTGTTTAGAGATGTAAGGAGGGTGATTTTGTGAATTAGAAAAATCTCTAGGGTGAAGAAACCCATGCAAAGCTAACCTTATAGCGGTTGTATAAGTGGAGGAAATTTTGAAACTTGAATGGATTATTGGTATTAATAAGTCTTTTGAAAAAATCTCTGTCTATATCTTGAAGTTGTAGTTTAGATGATGGGGTACTGGTCGCTAAACCACGTCGAAAATACTTAATAGGGTGAGATTTGAGTGCTGATATCTCCATCATGTATGCTGTGATTAGATGGAATTGTATACCACTTATGTAGGTCTCTATATTATTGAAGTGCAACTTAAGGTATATGTCACGAAATGCTCCTAACTAGCCCGATATTCAAAGACCACATAGCTAATGATAATGATCTTTTCTTCTCTACAAATACAAATGTGGACTCAGATATCGGGTGGGTCTGGGTGGCTCATAAAGCCTTCATTAGGGTACCTGTATTAAACATGCGTCCGCTAATAAGGTCAACTCCCTAAGTTGCATTTATTTCTTGAGGAGGAATTTATTAGGTACTGGAAAAACTTAACCAACAAAATCCATCTTGTAGATTTCGACCAGGCCATTGACAAACTGAGGTCTGAACTATTTTGTCACAGCATATGGAGAAGGCTATGAGATGGACACAACATCAATTTTACACACAAGCAAATAAACCTAATTGCCTTTTAGCTAGAAAACTGAAAGGGAAACTATCTCAATCAAGCCCTTACATTTGATCAACTAAACACTCTTCACCATTTCCCTCCACGAGAACACTTTACCTACCAACACTTTAAACACTTCATCCAGACTCAGGAAGGAACACTAGGTGTGCCAATGTCATATTGGTTTATGAAAATATGCGACTGGGCCCCTCTTACAAAAAGCATACTTAGTCTTATATATGACTCTGTTAATTTTGATTTAAATCAGCAAAAACTTAAATATGTATGCAACTGGGTAAGAGACTTGAATTGCACTTGGACCCAAGATAACTGAGAGACCTCTTGGGTTAACCTAACAAAAGGCTCTCTTAACTGGAGTGTCCTGGAAACTCCACAAATACAAGTTCTACATAGGCCCTTCTATACTCCCGACAAGCTCTTTAGATGGAAACTGGCCTCCACTCCTACCTGCTTTAGAGAATGCGGAGTAGTAGGTTCATTCTTCCACACATGGTCGGAATGCCCTCAAGTTATCCTTTTATGGCAAGAAGTGTATGAGCTTGCCTCAGATATATTATTTCAACCGATTAATCCCAAGGTCGAGGTTAGTCTCTTAGGACACCATATTCCCTAATTATCTGTACATCAAAACAAACTATTGCAGTTCATAATGCTGGCCATTAAAAGTCACATTGCACGCCAATGGAAAGCCCCTTCCCTCCATCTGCGACTGGTCATATCTAAATTAAACTAATCAATGGGTGACTCCCACATTCTTGAAGACTCCTTACCACTCTTTTTTGAAATATGGAAACTGTGGTTAGCCTCCTCACACAGTATTTCAATTCCCTAAAATATATATGGATGACTAAATTGATACTCGACTTGGCTGGCTGAGGGTCCCCTCGGGGGTAGAGCTTGGAGGTAAGCCTTAAACTCTTTGGTAACAGATATCTGAGACACACTTTTTAGTTAACCCAGTTGTTTCCATTAGAACCTTGTGCCTTATCTATAAAAATAGAAAAAAAAACTGCTAGTAAGGATGCATAAAAAATGCTCACGCCTAGGCTAAGTTTCTTAAATTTAAATATGGTTATCTCCGTTTGTTTTATAATATTAACTTATATGAGATTACAAGGGGGTTTAATTTTCTATTTGAATGTTTCATAAACCTATTCTATTACTCTTTTGTAAACTGTTATACTATTTGTATTTTGTCATTCTTGCTAGTAAATAAAACTGATTGAACAAAAAAAAAAAAAAAAAAAAAAAAAGTGTATGTCACGATGTGCAGTGAAGGCTAAAAAGTTGAAATATTGTAAGGTGGGTTATGTTGTGATTTGAGGGTAAAGCACAAATAGTTGCCAGGCTCTTCATACTAGTATTACTGTCGATTAGTCCAGAGTACATTGTATTGCAAGCTGCTGTTAACATAGGAACTAATCTAGTGCTTGGGGTAGATAGGAAGATGAAATATCCCACAGGAACTTAGCTGCAGTACTGTGGAGAGAACTAGGGTCATAAGGGTGTGGTACCTAAAGATACGGAAAGAGTTGGAATTGCAAACATAGTGTGATGAATAGAGATGTCGTGAACAGTTTGCCCGCGAACTGTTCCCGGCGAAGATAGCATGTTCACGGCGAACAGCGAACATATGCGTTGTTCGATCCGCCACCTATTCTTTATCATTGAGCAAACTTTGACCCTGCACCTCACAGTCAGCAGACACATTCCAGCCAATCAGCATCATACCCTGCCTTCCAGACCCTTTAACCTCATGGACAGCAGCCATTTTGGAATCATAACTGACTTGCAGTCTTACTGAGAGGAGGTTGAGTGTAGGTGATACTGCATCAATAGGGAAAACCATAGCTAGGCTACTGTACACAGTGTGCAATACTGTCCTGAAGGACTCTTTTGATCTCTGCTGCAAGGACACCCCTGTGTCTCTTCCCCCCCTTATCATCCTCCCCTCACCTTAGCACCCAACCCTAACACCCCTCACACTTATCCCCCAACACCTAACCCTAACATCCCTCACCCTAACACCCCTCACACTTATCCCTAACAGCTCTTACCCTAACACCTAACCCTAACATCCCTCACATCTATCCATAACACCAATCAACCTAACACCCCTTACTCTTATTCCTAACATGCCTCACCCTAACACCCCTTACACTTATCCCTAACACCCTAACAACCCTCACACTTATCCCTGTGTCTCTTCCCCCCTTATCATCCTCCCCCCTCCCTCATCATCCTCCTGTGTCTTTTCCCCCCTCCCTAATCATCCTCCCCCCTCCCTCATCATCCTCCAGTGTCTTTCCCTCCTCCCTCATCATCCTGCCCTGTGTCTCTTTCCCCCTCCCTCATCATCCTCCCCTCACCTTAGCACCCAACCCTAACACCCCTCACACTTATCCCTAACACCTAACCCTAACATCCCTCACCCTAACACCCATCACACTTATCCCTAACACCCCTTACACTAACCCCTCTCACACTTATCCATAACACCCATCAACCTAACGCCTAACCCTAACATTCTCACACTTTTCCCTAAGACCTAACATCCCTCAACCTAACACCCCTCACACTTAGCCCTAACACTCCTTACCCTAACACCCTTCACACTTATCCCTGTGTCTCTTCCCCCCCTTATCATCAAGGGAGGGGGGGAGGATGATGAGGGAGGGGGAAGAGACACAGGGGAGAATGATGAGGGAGGGGGGAGGATGATGAGGGAGGGGGAAGGATGATGAGGGAGGGGGGAGGAGACACGGGAGGATGATGAGGGAGGGGGAAAGAGTCCCGGGAGGATGATGAGGGAGGGGGGGAGGATGATGAGGGATGAGGAAAGAGACACGGGAGGATGATGAGGGAGGGGGGAGGATTGTGAGGGAGGGGGGAGGATGCGGGTAAAGAGATACAGGGGAGGATGACGATGGAGGGGGGGGGAAGAGACACAGGGGAGGATGATGAGGGAGGGGGGAAAGAGGACACAGGGGAGGATAATGATGGAGGGGGAAGAGAAACAGGGGAGGATGATGAGGGAGGGGGGATGAGACACAGGGGAGGATGATGAGGAAGGGGGTAAAGAGATACAGGGGAGGATGAAGATGGAGGGGGATGTTAGGTTATTTATGCCCTTTATGGATTAAAACCAGACTCTGCATCAACTATATAATTTTCCGTGGGAGTTTTGACATGGATCCCCCTCCGGCATGCCACAGTCCAGGTGTTAGTCCCCTTGTAACAACTTTTCCATCACTATTGTGGCCAGAAAGAGTCCCTGTGGGTTTTAAAATCCGCCTGCCCATTGAAGTCTATGGTGGTTCGCGAACATTTGGGGTAATTTGCGTTCGCGAACTGAAATTTTTATGTGCGCGACATCACTAGTGATGAAATCTAATTCCCTTTGGAGGGACATTGTGGGTTTTGTGTTGGATTTTAATTTGGATATGATTGTACAAGTCGGATTGTTGGTAATTATGAGCTGTATTGAGTGGCTGGTCCATAGATAGCCCCGAGTACTAGCCTCCCTCCCAAGTACTTTACTCCCTGTGTGAGTATGACCATCTAGCTGTGATAATATCAATTTTTTTAATTAATTTTGAAACAATCTTAGAAGATTTAAACATAGAACATGGTAGATTCTGCAGTAGGTCTAGCAACATGACTAGTCTTCCATTCAGTGGTGGCCCGTCCATAGGGGCGTCGGGGCAAGCGCTCCCCCAAAAGTTTTCAGTGACCCAGCAATAAAAAAAGTAATAATTAGAAATAATCATAAAACAATAAAATATCATCTTTAAATTAGCATTTAAGTGTTCTTTCTTAAGTATGCTTTCATTCAAAATATTCCCTGGGACACTGTCACTTTAAGATAACCGCCTGTAAGCCTTAACTGCTGTGTGCTATCCATTGTAACTAGCTTCCCTGCACGGTGTGATCAGATTACACTAACCTGACACTGCGAGAGCGAGTCATGACCGTTAATGAATGCCGCCCAGCCACCAGGGAGAAGCTATGCATGGGCAGTGAAAATGTATCAATTTCAATGACTGACAGCCTTTCAGCGTCATCCAATCAATGCTGAGAGGCTGTCTAGTTTCCATGATCCCCACATAAGCCCACCCAGACCGTTAGCCCAGGGCGCCCACTAACAAATAGAGACCTGAGTTAGTGTTTGACTGACAGGTGCCCTGCAGCCCTGCGATAAAAATCAGACCCCCTAAGCCAGCCCCCTCTGATTCCCGCTCCTGGGGCTAAAGAACCCATCTACAAACAAAGAAACACTGCCCTCAGTGCCCTGCCTTGCCCAGCCAAAGCCCCTAGTCCCCCTAATAAAAAAAGGGTCCCCCAGTTACCCCACTATGCCTACCTGTCACCCACCCACCTAGGCCAACAATGCCTGGGCCACCCCCCGATCACCCCCACCTTGGCACCTTAACCTACCTAACTAGTACCAAGCCACCTACCTACTACCCCTACTAAGTGACCCAACTACCAACTTGGTAGTTTGGTCAGGGTGGGGTCACTTGGTCAGGGTGGTAGGTAGGTCGCTTGGTAGTACCAAGCCAAGCCACCTACCTACCACCCTGACCCAGTGACCCCACCCTGACCCAACTACCAAGCCACCTACCTACCACCCTGACTAAGTGACCCAACTACCAAGCCACCTACAAATCAATTAAAAACACAACCCCCCCCCTATTTTTATTCCATTTTTCAAAGTAACAGGCAATGTTATCTAATCTTTAAAGACTCGCTCACTACAGGGTCTCTACCAGATGACTGGAGAAAAGCAGAGGTGATACCTATATTTAAGAAGGGATCTAGAGCAAATCCGGGGAATTATAGACCAGTGAGCCTCACTTCTGTAGTTGGGAAGCTTTTAGAAGGGTTAATAAGGGACAGAATACAAGAATATGTCTATTTGAACAGGATCATAGGTAGCAGTCAACATGGATTTATGAAGGAAAGGTCGTGTCAGACCAATCTAATTAGTTTTTATGAGGAGGTTAGTAGGAACTTGGATCAGGGCAACTCAGTGGATGTAGTCTTTTTAGATTTTTCAAAGGCATTTGATACAGTGCCACATGGAAGACTAGTGAGCAAACTAAGGGATACAGGAATTGCAGTAAATATCTGCTCATGGATCGAGAGCTGGCTAAAAGACAGGAAGCAAAGGGTTGTTGTAAATGGAACATACTCCGATTGGTCTAATGTGATAAGTGGGGTTCCTCAGGGCTCAGTATTGGGTCCTCTCCTTTTTAACATATTTATTAATGACATTGAAGTAGGACTCGAATGTAGTGTCTCCATTTTTGCTGATGACACTAAGTTGTGCAAGGTAATAAAATCAGATAATGATGTACTTTCCCTACAAAAGGATTTGCATAAATTAGAGAAATGGGCGGCTAAATGGCAGATGAGATTTAATACAAATAAATGTAAGGTTATGCATTTGGGAAGGAACAATAGCCAAGCAATCTATAATCTTAATGGAGCAAATCTAGGGGTATCAGATATTGAAAGGGATTTGGGAGTACTAGTGGACAACCACCTAGGTAACAGCGCTCAAAGCCAAGCAGCGGCTGCAAAGGCAAATAAAATATTAGCATGTATTAGGAAGGGTATAGAAGCCAGGGAAGAAGATATAATTCTGCCATTATACAAATCTCTAGTACGCCCTCATTTGGAATAAGGAGTACAATTTTGGGCACCACCTCACAAAAAAGACATTTTAGAGCTGGAAAAAGTACAGAGAAGGGCTACAAAACTAATAAGGGGAATGGAGGGGCTAAGTTATGAAGAAAGACTAACAAAATTAAACTTATTTTCGCTAGAAAAAAGGCGTCTAAGAGGAGATATGATTACGTTATTTAAATACATCCAGGGTCAATATAAGGCTTTGTCAAGTGAACTTTTTGTAGCAAGAGATTTTCAACTGACAAGAGGACATCCGTTGAGGTTAGAGGAAAAAAGATTTCACCTTAAACAAAGAAAATGGTTCTTCACAGTTAGGGTGGTTAAACTGTGGAATTCTCTACCAAAGGAGGTGGTGACAGCGAATTCGATAGACAACTTCAAAAAGGGGTTAGATATATTTCTGAATAAAGAGGGCATTCAAGGCTATCCTAGATAACTAGCAAGGAATATTGATCCAGGAAGAAATTTGATCGCCAGTTTCTGGGGTTAGGAAGGAATTTTGCTTTTTTTCCCCTCATGAGACAATTGGCAAAGTTTCAATGGGGTTTTTTTTTATGTTTGCCTTCCTCTGGATCAATTAACAACAATTAACAATAATTAACAATTAACAATAATAATAAATAGTCCAATTTAAAAAGATCAATAGAGATCTAAAAAGGTTGAACTTGATGGACTAACTCTTTATTCATTCTCCAATACTATACTATTAATAATTATTTAATCAATAATTTAATTAATAACTAATCCGCATATTGCAGATCAGAGGAGATCTTAACAGGTTGAACTTGATGGACTAACTCTTTATTCATTCTCCAATACTATACTATTAATAATTATTTAATCAATAATTTAATTAATAACTAATCCGCATATTGCAGATCAGAGGAGATCTTAACAGGTTGAACTTGATGGACTGAAAGTCTTTTTTCAACCTTAATTACTATGTAACTACTATGTAACTATGTAACTATGTAATGTATCTTTAACATTGCAGTTAAAAAAAAAAAAGGATAAATTGCCTGTCACATTTACAGATAAAATAAAAATAAGGGAAGGGGAAAAAAATTAAGTAAACAACACACTTACCTGTCAAAATGACCCCTCCAGCGTTGGCCTTCTGCATGGGATAGTCGGGCGTTCCAATCAATTTTGATTGAAGCCCATGTCCTTCAATCTTGATAGAAGCCCTTGTCCTCATCTTGATAGAAGCCCTTGTCCTCATCTTGATAGAAGCCCTTGTCCATCCATTCTGGCCCATTGCAAGAGGTCTCCACCTAAAAAACCTGACGCTCTAAAAAAAAAAAAAAAAAACACACAACAATCTAATGAATCTCCTCCTACAAGGAGCTCCCGCGGCGACTAATTGATTTTTTCCCACGCTCCTCCTTTTATTCTATTTTTTGAAGGACTCTGATTGGCTGAAATTGTGATTGGCATTGATTTCAACCAATCAGAGTATTTAAAAAATTAGCAAAGCAGGTATGGAAGCCTCTAAGGGCAAAAAAGGTTAGTGTGAACTTGTATGTATTATACATATTACAGGGCTATTTATGTGATATACATGTTACAGGATAATATCCTGTAACATGTATAGCAAATAAATAGCACTGTAATATGTAAAATAAATGTCTAAAAAATACATGAGCAATAATCAAATAATTAAGTACATCAATTAATCAATTGATAAATATCAATTAATATTTTTTTTTGTTTTATGTATATTGCTTTGTGTGTGTGTATATATGTATATATATGTATATATATATATATATATAGTAATTTAGTAATTATTAATCCATATAAATATAGATTAATAATGAGTATTGCAATATAATTTGATACCTTTTGTATTGGACAAACGTTATATTTATAATGACGAGCTTTCGAGAGGCTTAACCTCCCTTTATCAAGTCTCAAGCAATACTACATGAGATGGAACCCTCAGTTTGAATAATAACAGCAGATGCAGAGAGAGTGGAAACAGCATCTGACATCATCAGGTAAATTCAAATATGGGGAATAAACACAACATAGCAAAAGAAACATATATACACATATTAAATACACATATACATCAATATATACATGAAAAAGCAGAGCACTGTAGTCCACGGTGATATCTTTCCTGTTGGACAAACACCTCACTAAGAGTGCTAAGTCTGTTATTGTAGAAAAAGAAAAAAAATCACATGAAATTCTGATAATGTGTTAGAAAGCCCAAATCTATATTAAGTCCTGTGTTTTTAGAGTTGAAGAATGTAATCATCTTTATTTCAAATGCTTTTCTCTCTTGGATGCTTTTAAATTTTCCTCTGAGTATTTTGACTTTTAAGTTTTGGATGGAGTGATCATTCTGGCTAAAATGGTGTCCTACTGGGCTACAATAACTGTCTTCATTATGTTTTCTTATTGAATGCCTGTGTAAATTCATCCTTAAATGCATTTTTTGGCCAGTTTCTCCAATGTAACAGCCTGTGTCACATAAAGTGCATTGTATCATATAAACCACATTTGACGATGTACATGAATATGATCCTTTGATGTTATAGGTTTTGTTGTTATGTGTGGCTGTATCATCATTACAAATGTGTTGGCATAATTTACAGGCACGTTTGTTACAAGGTTTAGTTCCATTTTTTGTATTCAGTTGTTCATTGGCCAATTTTCTGCTGACAAGTTTTTGTTTCAGGTTTGGTGGTTGTTTAAATGCAAGGATGGGAGGTTTTGGGAATATATTTTTTAATTCAGTATCTTCAATTAGTAATGGTTGTAAATCTTTAATTATTTTCCGAATTTTCTCTAAAATTGGATGGTATGTGGTCACTAGAGGTATACGTGAAGTAGTTTATTTTGTTTTGTAGTTTAATAGTTGTTCTCGGGGTATTTTGATGGCAGTTGATATTTTTTGGGTAATAATACGGGGTTTGTAACCCTTTTGTTTGAAAGATTCAGACAGAGTTTTAAATTTTTATCACGGTCTCCAGTGTTTGAGCAAATCCGATGGTATCTAATAGCTTGACTATGGATGATGGCTTGTTTGGTGTGGGAGGGATGGAAACTGGAGCTGTGTAGGTAATTACATCTGTCTGTAGGTTTCCTATATATAGATGAGTGGAGAGTGCCATTGGTGATGGATATAGTAGTGTCTAGAAAGTTTACCTGTTCTGTGGAGAAATCCATTTTAAGTTTTATAGATGAATGGAAGGCGTTGAATGAATTATGAAAGTCTCTGAGTTTGCTTTCTCCTTCTGTCCATATGATGAACAGACCATCTATGTAACGGTAGTATTTGTATGGTTTGTAAATGGATACAGATAAGAATGTTTCTTCTAGATTGGCCATAAATAGATTTGCATATTGTGGAGCCATTTTGGTACCCTTAAACTACAAAACAAAAGAAACTACTTCACGTATACCTCTAGTGACCACATACCATCCAATTTTAGAGAAAATTCGGAAAATAATTAAAGATTTACAACCATTACTAATTGAAGATACTGAATTAAAAAATATATATATTGTAACAGGGCGCCCCCTTCTGGCGGGGTTTGCGTCATGTGTTCTTTCACGTTTATTCAGGGAGGAAGACACAGCAGGCTGGTCAGAGGTTGAGTTTTACTGCTATTTATTTGTTAGCACAAAAATAACAAAAACAGTGCTTGACTTCAGCAATAAAATAAATCCTACATAAACATGCTTGCTATGACCTGGAACGCCCCAACTAGATCTCTGGTCAGCTTCTCTGCTCCGGAGAGTGCCACCTTGTGGCCAGGATGCAAACAGTCTCTTATTGAGAGTGAGAATGCCAGCTTGTGGCTAGGAAACAACCAGTCTCTTGAAGCCTTTTCCTCTACAGCTTCTGTCAATAGCGGGTGAAGCATAGGGCCCACCCTACTCTCTCTTATGCTTCACCCCAGGGACCCTTGACACCCTCTTGTAATGAGGGACGCTTATGCTTACTTAACACTCTCTTCTCCCTGGGGCATTTGTAATCCTTTTATCCGGGTGTGCTCAAAATACATGCATTTGGCACCAACCTTTTATCCCTTATGGCATCCGGCTTATCAGGAATGGGGTCTTTTCAGGTGGCTCCTTGCTCAGCTGGATTTCTCCTGAACTGTAGTAAGCCGCTCTTTTCTTTGGAACAGTCTCTTAGTGACACCCTCCTCCTCAGACTGCTAGGCAGACAGCAAACTTCACTGAGCAGGCTTTTTAACTGCTCCTGAGCAGGGTCAAGTGTTGGCTTGATTAGGCTGAAGATTTTGGATTAACCCTTTCTATGTCAGTCCAGGGTATATGGCTCTGCTCCATCTGTGGCTTATATATCTTCCCTGATGTACTCTGTTGCAGGTTATCAGGGATTCCTGCTGCACTTCATTACAATATATATATATATTGAGATATATATATATATATATATATATATATATATATATATATATATATATATTGATATATATATATAGATATATCAATATATATATATATATATATATATATATATATATCCATCTATCTATCTATCTATATAATTATATCTATATATATCTCAATCAATATATATATATATATATTTTTTTTTGTATTTTTATTTCATTTTTTTTAATGTACAGTTTGGACCTATTTGGTTTTGATTGATTATTTAAGGTTTTTAAGGTGCGGGTGGGGCCCATTTGGTCACACTTGGTTATTTAAGTTTTTTAAGGTGCGGTTGGGGCCTATTTGGTCACACTTGGTTATTTAAGGTTTTTAAGGTGCGGTTGGGGCCTATATGGTCAAAATTGTTTATTTAATGTTTTTAAGGTGCGGGTGGGGCCCATTTGGTCACACTTGGTTATTTAAGGTTTTTAAGGTGCGGTTGGGGCCTTTTTGGTCACACTTGGTTATTTAAGGTTTTTAAGGTGCGGTTGGGGCCTTTTTGGTCACACTTGGTCATTTAAGGTTTTTAAGGTGCGGTTTCGGCCTATATGGTCAAAATTAGTTATTTAATGTTTTTAAGGCGCGGTTGGGGCCTATATGGTCACAATTGGTTATTTAATGTTTTTAAGGTGCGGTTGGGGCCTATTTGGTCACACTTAGTTATTTAAGGTTTTTAAGGTGTGGTTTGGGCCTTTTTGGTCACACTTGGTTATTTAAGGTTTTTAAGGCGCGGTTTGGGCCTTTTTAGTCACACTTGGTTATTTAAGGTTTTTAAGGTGCGGTTTGGGCCTTTTTGGTAACACTTGGTTATTTAAGGTTTTTAAGGTGCGGTTGGGGCCTTTTTGGTCACACTTGGTTATTTAAGGTTTTTAAGGTGCGGTTGGGGCCTTTTTAGTCACACCTGGTTATTTAAGGTTTTTAAGGTGCGGTTGGGGCCTATATGGTCACACTTGGTCTTTTAAGGTTTTTAAGGTGCCGTTGGGGCCTATATGGTCACACTTGGTCTTTTAAGGTTTTTAAGGTATGGTTTTGTTCTTGAATGGTCTGATTGATTTACTTGTTTTCTTTCGACCCCAGGTGCAAACCCTATGTGGCAGCAGATTTGTTTGTACTTGTTGGTCAACTTACTGAACGTGAATACCCTGAGAAGAAGAGCCAACTAATGGTAAGTGTCACTGCTTTAATTTTTCTGTTAATGCGTATAGGTGCAATTATGATATTGCTGTAGTCTTGTCACATGAGTTTTTTCAATCTATATTGTATACCAATGAATTTAACACATTTTTACTTTACTTCTTGACATTGCTGCATTGCTGATCATGTATTTCAATGGGCTTTACAAGTATAAGGTCATTGGGTGGGACTTATAAAGGTCATTATGATGACAGGGGGAGGAGTTATAAAATGGGTATGGTTTTGAAAAAGGCACCCTCCAACTTGAAAGTTCACCAGCCGCCACTGCTTCCATTCCAGTGAGTGAGGAAAACAAGACCTACAAGGTAATATTAACAATGGTTTGGACTTCTAAGATGAAAGGTTGATGGAATATTGACCTTCGAGTGAGTTTGGTATAGTAAATTGCTGACAAACACTCTACCTTGAGGGAGATTATAAGTGGCGTAATTCAGGTGACCTAGTAGTTGATTTACCTTTGACAGTGCTTAGTCGACCATGTTAGATCTTGAATAGCAACTGGAGAGGGATACAATTATTAATCTGGGTATAAAACGTGTGAAATTGATTGTCTCTATGTGACATTTGTGCGGCTATGAAGATTCGATGGTAGCCTGGTGGCAAATGGTGAGAGGCTGAAAATGATGGTTAGCAACTTGAAAGATGGGATCGAAGTCCTGATAGTATGGTAAAATGGTAAATTAGGCATGTGGACCAGGAAGGTTGCTTTTTGAATGACTGATGCAGCTACGTAAGGCTGGCATTTATAAAATGAACTTGGATTCGTATAGATTGATATTATCTTGTGAGTCCTAATTGCAGTGGCTGGATTAGAGATATCAAATGCGGCTCTGTGTCTGATGAGCGATATGGCCAAGCATGTCACAGTGAGGGCGAATGGCAGCAAGATGGGAGACAAAAAGTGAGCAAGCAATAATGGTAATGCATGGGGAGCATCAAGATAGAAGAGCATGTGGGAAAGACAGATAAAGCTGAATGCTGAGTAAATGAACATTGTGGTACACACAAAATAGGGGGCATAAACACAGTAAGTGCACAGCATAGCAGCACAGTGGTGACACGAAGATACATTGCACAGTATAGGTAATTTGGGAAGTAACATGAGAGATGTGGGAAAAGCCCAGAAGCACGGAACATTGCAACAATTGAGACAATAAGTACTATGATTGAGAGTACCAGAAAGTACAGTCATAAATGAGCACAGCACAAGTTTCATAAACAGACACAATGTCCGTCTATGAGCTCCTGTATAATTCTTGGACAGTCCACATCTGATATATCCAGCAATGAAGGGAGGACATGATGGAGAGGATGCGGTTTGGTATGGGAGACTCTCGACCTATGATGGTGCTTGGCCAGCCTTATCAGATACTGGATAGCGCCTAAAGAGCGGTTAAATTATAAATCTTGGAATATACGTGTGAAATGGATTGTCTCTATGTGAGACCTGAGCAACTATGAGGCTTTGAAGGTAGCCTGGGGGCCAGTGGTGCATGTCTGGAGGTGGTTGGTGGTTAGCGACTTAGATTTGGAACTAAAGTCCTGATAGTAGGATGGAAATTACATACAGGTTTATCAGGAAGTATAAGATTGGAGTTGGTTGTCTCGATATGAGACTTAGAGCGACTGTGGGTTTTGTAAATAGCTTTGCGGGCCAATGGTGCTGGTAGTCAGTGACTAGAGGTGGTGGAGGATTAGAGACTTAGAATATGAAACTGAAGGTTAAATTATATATAGGAACAAGATTTAGGGGGATGTTGCAAGTTGACTGAGACAACAGGTGTGCGGTTGTCGTATATTAAATGTACCTGTATTTTTATAGTTTGATTGGTATAGGTCGTATGAATGTAATGCGTTAAATCAAGTGGTGATGGATGAATGGTATGAGTTTTCTATGTTGAGATTCAGCAACTTGGTTGATTGTCCGGAATGGCTGTATGTCGGAATAATTAGTGGAAATGCTGGAAAAGGTGAAAAAGGAACAGACTGTATGCAAAAAGGGGTTAGTAATAGTAAGACTTAAACTATTGGCATGGATCAAGCGATACAAATATGGTGCTTGGAGTGGAAAAGCCATACCCTGGGGCATAGGGTGTGCACAGTGGAGGGCGGGAACATTTCAGAGCGTGGGAGCTTAAAATCTGAGAGTACAATAAGCTAAGCACATGGTGCATAAGGAGTCACATGCAAATGTAAATAACATAGCTAAAAACATGTAGAAGAGTGGTAGGGAACGAACTGAACAAGAGCCCTGAAGATATAATTGACTAAAAGACCACATAAATGGACAATATGTACAGAGTAATGATAAATATCCTTGTGGTACAGTACATTGGGAGTCACATGTAATGGAACATTACGTACTAAAATGTGGTGAAATAGAGGAATATGGATGTCACAAACAATAGCAAAATGCTTTAAAAAAGTGGCCCAACAGCGGTTTGCAAGCAGTATTTATAAAATGATCACATGAATGAACAATACATACAAGATAATACATGTGGAAGATTCAAAATATAGAGCGTCATCATCCTGGATGTAATGATGTATATAGACACTTCCCTGGTGTAGTATAACAAGAAATATTATCACAGTAGCCTAGAAAAATGATGGTTAACTCAGAGGGCTATACACTGCTAAAATGAAACAGTGAATCAGACACATATGCTGAGAAGAAAACATCTTGGTCATTGTGAACGTGAATGAGACATATAGGAGAGAAATGCACTTCTGAGACCAATAGAATGAGCAGCTAGAACTCAGACAAAAAAGCATAGTGTGAAACCCTTACCAACCCTGCAGGCATGGGAATCCACCTAAGCACTACCTCAGGGCAGCAGAGGCTCCTTTAGCAAAATCCAAAATCTCAAACACTGACACCTACCTTGGCCAGGAAAGGATGCGGAAGGCAGTAGGATGGAGAGCAGCATTGCAAGGAGGGAGCAGCTGAGGAGCTGAATGAATGTTCAAATGGGCTTGAGGGGGAAGTGAGAGGCATATGGATGAATAAGGATTGCAAATCCTTAGCTAGACAAAAAGGTTGAAAATGAGAGAGAGACACAAAACTTGAGGAAAATTAAACAATTGGAAGGCAAACCAATAGTATGGGACCATGCAGGCTGTGCACCACACTCCAAGTTAATTGATTCAACATGTATGAACCTGATTTACAGGTGAGTGTGGTTTAAATAGGGGAGAAGGCTCCTCCCACAACTCCAGGTTTACACCTGTACATATATGTACATAAATATATATATATATATATATATATATATATATATATATATATATATATATATACAGATATATACAGATCACCCAGCACCCACCCCTCTTAGCGTCCATCCCTACATAGCACCCAGTACTTGTCAGCAGCCAACCCCTCTCAGGATCCACCAAACATAGCACCCATCCCTATATCCTTTGTTCCTCCCTCACAAAAGCCATCTCCCTGTACTTTGCTGCCACTTTGCAGCCGTTGCTCTTTTACTTTCTTGCCTGATAAACTTCCCTAGTGTGCTGAACTGCTCCACACTGCCACCTGTTGGCGCTTCAGTAGAAATGTTTTTTTGTTTTTTTTTCAATAGGCACACACAAATTTCCGGCTGTGTGTGTGGTCAAGAAGGCACAGGGGGGTCCTAGGGCATCCCAGTTTTTGGTGGGTTGGGCCAGGGTGGGAGTCCCCAGGGGGGCCCCTACACTCCAGAAAAAAAAAATTGTATAAAAAACATTACACAACACTGGGCCCCCCAGAAGAGAGTCTGGGTGCACTGCACTACCTGCACCACTGGTAGATCCGCCCCTGGTCTTATTGCAATTGCTAAAGTGGCTAGAGAATTAGTGCGACATTTGTGTAGAACATAATCTCAGTGAACACAGTGAAGGTGGTGGAGCTGTGATAGGCTGTGTCAGTCAGTCGTGATGAATCTTAGTGGATCTACCTCATATCCATTGGGGTATTTTCAATGTTCTTTTTTATTATAAATGGAAAATATTTGAACATATTAAATTATGAACAAATGACAAATATTACAGCCAGTTCCTTGTTTAAGTGTAAAATGCTAATAAATTGGTGCTCGTGTATTCTCAATATCAGGTTGCAAGATTCAATAGTAACTGCCCCAGATTCATTTGGTCATGGATGCTATAATTATCCTGTAAATCATTAGCTTTACTTGGCTAGTTTTCATGGTTTCTCTCCTTGCCAAGTTTGTATCACTATAAATTATTAATTGTGTTTAGGATTATCACGTTGCATGAGTATTTTTTTTTAACTGTTTTTGAGCCATGTGAAAAGATGAATGGAAATTATGTTTTATTTTTTGGCAGTAGGCCATGCCATTGGATGCCAAAAGTATTGTCACTCTATTGCATTCACTTGTTGTTAAAAATAAAGCAAGTCTTTTCTTAAATGTTCACATTAGTGCCTGGCGTATCCCATTGGTATTGTACTACACTAATTATATAAACCTCAAAACACATGGGCCCTCATTCAATTGCAATTTGGCCAATTGAATAGGGCCCTAAATAAGAACATAACATATATTTTTTAAAGAAGTTTTTAGTTAGTAAGCATCTATCCAAAAGCTATTTTTTCACTAACTAAAAACTTCTTTAAAAAAAAATATGCTATGTGCTTATTTAGGGTCCTATTCAATTGGCCAAATCGCAATTGAATGAGGGCCATGGACTTTGGTGTGTGGGTAAGTACAAATGCATTGAATACAGAATGATTAATATCTTTGGTGCAAAGCAATGCTTCCCAAACTAATTATGGCATTAATCCCTTTTTGGTCTCCAAATGTATTGGCAAAACCCCAATACCAAAATGGATGCCATGTAGCTGCACATCATTTTCATCACAAGAGTTCCGAACTATTCAAGAACACTGTAATCCCTCATAAAAATATACTAAATATCTTCATCAGAACCCAATTTGCTACCTACTTATGTGCTAAGCTTTTAAAAGAATGCACAGATAAATATTTTTGAATAATGTTCTTGTGAAACTTCTGTCCATGACTAGTGGAACTTAAGGAATAAACTACAAGATGCAAGCCACTTGTTATGCATCTATGCATTTGTCAGTATTATACCACTGATCTCCCTAGGTGCAGAGAGCTAGGGGTCCACATATTTCTTACTTGATAGGAAGTGCTAAAATGTAATGAGAAACACAAATATGAGAATTGCATTCCCTTCAGCATATTGTCAAGGACCTGGGTAGTTATATCAGTGGTCTGGTGGCTGTGCAAGATATTTTGCCACCTGTGTGTTTGTTTTATTCATTAGTACATGCATACAATAGCAATGGTATTACTAATAACTGGTAATTAAGATGACATTTAAATATGTTGAATTATGTACAACTGCAGTTTTCTCATCATACATTTATTTGTAAGTACAATTAGATTTACAAAAATCTAATTTACAAACAATGAAACTTAGTAAGGATAACATAAACAGTGAAAATACAATTGTTGCCATATATCTTACAAATGGTTGAACTATTGTTTGACCTTTAAGGAATAAGAGACTATGGGCTCCATTCCATTCGGGAACATACAGTATCTCACAAAAGTGAGTACACCTCTCACATTTTCGTAAATATTATTACTTTTCATGTGACAACACTGAAGAAATGACTGTCTGCTACAATGTAAAGTAGTAAGTGTACAGCCTGTGTAACAGTGTACATTTGCTGTCCCCTCAAAATAACTCAAAACACAGCTATGTCTAAACCGTTGACAACAAAAGTGAGTACACCCCTAAGTGGAAATGTCCAAATTGGTCCCAAAGTGTAAATTTTTGTGTGGCCAACATTATTTTCCAGCACTGCCTTAACCCTCATGGACATGGAGTTCACCAGAGCTTCACAGGTTGCCACTGGAGTCCTCTTCCACTCCTCCATGATGACATCACGGAACTGGTGGATGTTAGAGATCTTGCACTCCCCCACCTTCCGTTTGAGGATGCCCCACAGATGCTCAATAGGGTTCAGGTCTGCTGACATGATTGGCCAGTCCATCACCTTTACCTTCAGCTTCTTTAGCAAGGCAGTGGTCGTCTTGCAGGTGGGTTTGGGGTCATTATCATGTTGGAATACTGCCCTGAGGGTTTCATCTCATATCAGTGTTTTTGTGTTATTTATGCCTTATCAGTTTATCTGTCATTTAGGGATTATTTCAACTATCTTTCCTCAGTATAGATGTATACTTTTGGCGGTGGGAGTATCATGGTCGGGGCCTGCATGAGTGTCCTGCCGGTACTGAGGAGTTACAGTTCATCAAGGGAACCAAGAATGCCAACAAGTACTGTGACATACTGAAGCAGAACATGATCCCCTCCCTTCGGAGATGGTTCCGCAGGGCAGTATTCCAACATAATAATGACCTAAAACACACCTCCAAGACGACCACTAGCTAGGGAGCCTTTCAATTTCTTCTCTAAAAAAATCCCTTTAAACTAGGTGATAAACACCAAGGATCAATAAAAGGCAGATTATTCCACTAACTTCAAACTGCCTGAATGAGTAATGAGCTCTGTACCACACAGAACAATTAATAATTAATTAGAATCAGGTGTAGAAGGTTTGAATAAGGCAGTGACTGAGTCATTGTAACTATTTCAGTAAAGTATAGCAGCTGCTATATAGCTGAGCTGGTGGCACATAGCTAGTGTTTCTGCTTTTGAAAGAATAGCTGAGTTTGATTCCTACCATGAGTACCTTTTCCTTTACGGTTTTAAAAATCTGAAATATGTTCTGATTCTTTCAATATATATTTAGATCAAAGGATGAAATTAGTTTGCTTTAAAAATGATATGTAAAAGTTAGAATGTGTTGGTGTGTGGTCAGTGTGTTTCATAAAAAAATTTCATTTACGAGTCATTGTACTAAGTCAATGCTTTCCACTTGTCTTTTTTAAATTAACCAATGTATTTATTAACACGCATATGACTGATATAAATAAATAAATAAGTAAATTTTTAATAAAAAAAAAACAAGTGGAAGTCAGTGGAATTGAACCTGTGACTTATCATTACAGAACTCTTACCACTGCACCACCATAGCCTGCTTATAATACAAGCATAAATCCATAATTCAATGTATAAAGTTACAGACTCCAACCTAATTATTTACGCAGGTTCTTGTGTGATGGCTTCAAAGGCTAAACTAAAAGGACAATATCTCAATAATTGTCAATTTTAAAAATGTAAACATATTATTCATCATGATTTTTCACCCTCTAACTAATGGTGCAGAGCACATATGGTGACTTTTGTGGTCCTTTAATGTGTGCTAGCAGCATGCTTGCAGGAGAAAGGGGTGTCCATAAGGACCCGCTTAGTCCCTATAAATAATTACAATATATGCAATCTTTAGTTACCTTTCAATGCTGTTTTCTCAAATAAAGGAATGCATTATATGTTAGCATGTTATAAAAATGTATATCAAAAGAGGATTCAAAGTCTGTCTCCAAATCAACAATACATACCATATTGATGTGTTTTATATAACAAACTATGATGGTACTTCTTTCTTTTCAGAACAGATTTCTGAGGGTTTCCAAGAGTTCCCTCCTACACAAGATCTTTCTGCTGAACTTATTGATCTGCCAAATTCTAACTCATATTTCTGTCATTCCAAGAATCTCACACATCATAAACCACCTGTTCATTAAAGTAGTTTCGTCCCATTAACTTCTCACACACAAATATTATAATAGTAGACAATATTTTGAAAATAGCTAAGTTAAATTTGCACAACAGAAACATATAGAGTTAAAAGACGTACACTGTAAATATAATTGCTTTTAATTTAATAGTAACTATAGGTAGATGGCAACATACATACATATTTAAAAAAAAACAAATCTATTTATTAAAATGTGTAGTATGCAAGGTACTACAAACTTATTTTACCACCTGTAGTTTTCAATCCTGAAAAAAAAAAAGAATGACCATGGCTCACCTCTGCTGAGGTCATTGATACACATGGGACCTCATTCTATTATCGTCCGCAGCCGCTGCGGGGCCGCAAGGACCGGCCATAAGCTTTCCGGCTATTCTATTCCCCTCCGGCCGGGGATTCCGGCAGGCTTGCGGCCGGCGCCTTGCTATCTCTTGCGGCCGATCGCGCCGGAGGAAAGCCTTTGATCTAAAACGGCCGCAAAGAAATCGGCCGTAAGAAAAGCCTGGTTGCTATTCAATTGCTCCGGGAACCCTGTCTGCAAGGCTAAAAACGAGCCGCAGTTTACTTGCAGCAAACAGGTCCCGCTAGCACCAATTAAGCACATAAAATAGCTCAAATAAAGCCATCCTGCACTTTGTCTATAAAGTGATATTCGGTGTTAGCAAAAATAGCACATAATTACCCTATACTCAAATCCGTAAAATAATTTGTTTTTAATATACCGTATTTTTCGCCGTATGAGACGCACTTTTTCTTCCCCAAAACTGGGGGAGGAAAGTTGGTGCGTCTTATACGGCGAATATACCTTTTCAAACTGCCTCTGTCCTCTTGATCTCACCCCAGCGCTTCCTACCAGCATCGCGTCGGCCGGTGCGTCCTAGTGACGTCACACACGCAACGCTGCAGTACACGAGGAGTGCTGGTAGGAAGCGCTGGGGTGAGATCAAGATGGCAGAGATCAGAAGAAAGGTGAGGATCAGGGGGGTCAGGGAGGATCAGGACGGTCAGGGAGGATCAGGAGGGTCAGGGAGGGTCAAGGGCTCCCAAATGCTCCCAAATGCTGCAGTATATGGATATGTATGTGTGTATGTGTGCATGTATGTGTGTGTATATATGTATGTATGTGTATGTATATTTATGTGTGTATGTATATGTATGTATGTGTATCTATAAAGGTGAGGATCAGGAGGGTCAGGGAAGGTCAAGAGGGTCAGGGAGGGTCAAGGGCTCCCAAATGCTGCAGTATATGGATATGTATGTGTATGTGTGTGTGTGTGTGTGTGTGTGTATGTATGTGTGTGTGTGTATGTATGTATGTGTGTGTGTATGTGTGTGTATGTGTATGTATATTTATGTGTGTATGTATATGTATGTATGTTTATCTATATATATATATATATATATATATATATCACATATATAGTTGTGAGCGTACGAGTCGTTGCTCATGCTTGCGGGCTCGCGTAGCGAGGGACGCAGTTCCCCGCAAATGCGGGTCCTCGCGAAGCGAGGGCCCGCATTTGCGGTGGTGGAGGCTCAACGTCGGCTGTGTTAACACACACATACACACACACGACTTTTTAACAGAATAAACCCAACCGCCCAGCCAACAAAAACCCAACAACGTCCCCGCAAATGCGGATCCTCGCGAAGCGAGGGTCCGCATTTGCGGTGGTGGGAGCATCCCAACATCGGCTGTGTTAACACACACATACACACACACACAACTTCATAACAAAAAAAAACTCAAAGTCGCCTCACACCCGCTTACACCCAGACACACAGACGCAAGACTTAACAAAAAAACAGTAAAAAAGGCCCTTCACACGCTCTTAACACACATACATCGTCGTACACGTAAAAGCTAACTGCGTATATCGCAAAAAAATACGGCAACATCGCAAAAAAATACGGCCGCATCGGAAAAAAATACGGCCGCGAAAGACCCATTCCAACCGCCGCGCATCAAAACATCACAAACAGAAGAAATAAACACAACAAACACATAAAAAGCTTACTTACAGCACGGGGGGGCATCCGGCACCTCCAAAAGTTCATTTACACGTCCATTTAAGTCCAAAACAAAGAGTTTAAACGGCCGAAAATCGGCTAAGCGAGAGAAAAAATGGCCGCCGAACAAAACGAAAACGAGGCTCCAGACGTAACTACACTACACTTACTCGCAATAATGAAACACATACTATGCGGAACGGATCACACTCATATTAAACACCATTTTAACCACTACTACGCACAAAATGGCGGATGGAACGCAAATTGGAAGCTGGAACGCAAATAGCGCATGCGTATTGCGTTCTAACGGTCTAACTTTCCAGAATGTTCTACAAGTTTATAAATACTGCCTATTTGACAGAGAAAAATACATTTCTCCTCAGGTGATGAACAGAGTGACTTCAGACATAACTGCTGCTTAAACTTGAGAAGATAATTTACTACTTTACATTGTGCAAATTACAACTGAGAGGTAAGCAATAATATATTACATTTTATTATCAAGACAGGACATCAAAAAAATAAATTAAATAAAGAAAAAGTGACACGCACATTTATGTGTATAATGTATACTGACAAGTGACACGCACATTTATGTGTATAATGTATACTGACATGTGACACGCACATTTATGTGTATAATGTATACTGACATGTGACACGCACATTTATGCGTATAATGTATAGTGACATGTGACACGCACATTTATGTGTCTTGCCCCTGCAACAAAATTATCTTAAAACAAACTAATTAAACAACTACATTTAAATTACATTAGAAAAAAATAAGTTGGGACTATTAAAATATGAGTCAGGTATACTGATATGTGACACGCACATATATGTGTATCATCTATAGTCACATGTCACACACACATTTATGTATGTTGGCCAAAAATACAAATAAGGTTAATTTAACAATTAAAATATGATTCATGTATAGTGATATGTCACACGCACACACAAAAATTACTTTCAACTATGGAAATGTGCTTCATGTATGTGACATATGTGTGTAGCCCCCACCAAAAAATAATGTTAATTCAAAATAATTACAGAAGTATATTTCAATGAAATTAATTTACTGCAATTCAATAGATCACCTAAAACTCAATCTTTCTACTTTTTTTAATATTCAAACAGACTCTGCATCAACAGCGTCTCTCAACAATTTGCACCGTGCATTGTGAAGCACAATCCCTTTTAAAGAACACCAACAAAGAAGAAGAGGTAAGATACAAAAATACTTTAAATGCTGAAAAGGCCATGCTTTGTTAAATACAAATAAAAAATTCTATAATTCACTATTTCACTTTATTTTTCAAACAGACACTACAAGAAGACCGGCGGATTAAGATTGGCAGGAGGGGACCCTCTGTCATTCCACACTTCAATCAAGGTAAAGTATTTAAGTATAAAAAAGAACCAAACCATGAGCCTTATTCAATTGTGAGTTGGCCAATTGAATAGGGCTTTATATAAGCACATAATAGATTTTTTAGACAGACATTTTTAGTTACTGAACTTCTAACCACAATCAAGGTCTTCACTAACTAAAAAATTCTGTCAAAAAATGTTTTATGTGCTTATATAGAGCCCTATTCAATTGGTCAAAACGCAATTGATTCAGGACCTAAATATGTTTAATGGGCGAGGGCCTCATTCAAATGTGATTTGCCCATTTCAATAGGGCTCTATATAAGCACAGAGCATATTTTTGAACTGAAGTTTTTAGTTAAAAACTTCTGTAAAAAAAGATGCTCTGTGCTCATATTGAGCCAAATTCCATTGCGAAAAACCAAATTCAATGAGGCCCTCACAATATAACAAATCCAGCAACCAAAGGCCCTCATTCAATTGATATTTTGGACAATTCAATAGGGCTCGAAATAAGCACATTTAGAACCCTATTGAATTGGCCAAACTGCAATTGAATGAGGGCCAAAGGATGCAACATATGGTACACACAAACTGGTACACACAAAACAGGATTGTAACAAACACATAGCAAACTAAATTCATATTCTTTTTGTTTAACAACCTATAACCATTAGAAAAAACACTACATAAGTATAACAAAAGTGGTGCCCATCAAACAGGATTGTACGAAAACTCACACAAACACATAGCAAACTACATTTAAATTCTTATTTAATGTTTAACAACCTATAAGCCTTAGAAAGAAGCCTAAATAAGCATACCAACATTGGTGCGCACCAAACAGGATTGTATGAAAACTCACACAAACACATAGCAAACTACATTTAGATTCTTATTTTATGTTTAACAACCTATTAGCATTACAAAACAACATTAATAATCATACCAACAGTGGTGCGCACCAAACAGGATTGTATGAAAACTCACACAAACACATAGCAAACTACATTTAGATTCTTATTTTATGTTTAACAACCTATTAGCATTACAAAACAACATTAATAAGCATACCAAGAGTGGTGTGCACCAAACAGGATTGTATGAAAACTCACACAAACACATAGCAAACTACATTTACATTCTTATTTTATGTTTAACAACCTATAAGCATTACAAAACAACATTAATAAGCATACCAACAGCGGTGCGCACCAAACAGGATTGTATGAAAACTCACACAAACACATAGCAAACTACATTTAGATTCTTATTTTATGTTTAACAACCTATAAGCCTTAGAAAGAAGCCTAAATAAGCATACCAACAGTGGTGCGCACCAAACAGGATTGTATAAAAACTCACACAAACACATACCAAACTACATTTAGATTCTTATTTTATGTTTAACAATCTATAAGCCTTAGAAAAAGGCCTAAATAAGCATACCAAAAGTGGTGGGCACCAAACAGGATTGTTGAAAAACAAAGAAATAATGTCATTTTTTAGTTCATACAAATACATTCAAATAATATTACATTTTCATTTTTATTTTATATCAGGTACTGCGTCAAGAACATCGGACCAGGAGTTTCAACTGAGGACCAGACCAGCGGACGAGGACTTTCAACAGAGGACCAGACCATTGGACGAGGACTTTCAACAGAGGACTACACCATCGGACGAGGACTTTCAACAGAGGACCAGACGATTGGACGAGGACTTTCAACACAGGACCAGACCATCAGACGAAGGCTTTCAACACAGGACCAACAACGATTCTGCTTCAAATCAAACTTCAACCAAGGTACAGTATAACAAGTAAAAAAAGAGAAAAATTAATTAATATTCTTCTTTAATGTTTAACCACCTATAAGCCTTAGAAAAAAGCCTACAGAAGCATACCAAAATTGCGGCGCACCAAAAAGGATTGTAGAAAAACACAGAAATAATGCCATTTTTTCATTAATACAAAGACATTCAAATAACATAACATTTTCATTTTTCTTTTATAACAGATACTGCGTCAAGAACATCGGAACAGGAGTTGGAACTGAGGACCACACCAGAGGACGAGGACTTTCAACAGAGGACTACACCATCGGACAAGGACTTTCAACACAGGACCAGACCATCGGACGAAGGCTTTCAACACAGGACCAACAAAGAATTTTGCTTCAAATCAAACTTCAACCAAGGTACAGTATAAAAAGTAATATCTATCATCTATCTCTTATTTGTCTTTTAGGGCCAATAATCTTTAACAGTAAATACAAACTTCAATGTAAACTTAAACAATAAATTGGCATAGTCCCAAAAAGTCTAAAAACACAGAATCTATACAATTTGTCATTGTAACATTCCAGTCCTAAACCCTAATTTAATTGCCATTTGACAAATTGAATAGTGCTGTAAATAAGGACATAACATCTTATCGAAAATACCTTTTTAGTTACTGAAACACTTGCTTTTGGATACATGTTTAATAAATAAAAATTTCTTTAAATAATTATCTGATGGCCTTATTTAGACTTTTATTCAATTGACCGCATTGAAATTGATTAAGTATAAAATGTTAACACACTATTGATAACTATTTGTCATGAAAAACAACTTAACATCTCAAAATAAACTAATGGTACATTATGTTATTTTTACAGATTAACATGGCTGATAACGAGAGTAAACAAGAAAAGAAAAGACGCCAAGCTAGAGAACGACGACAGAGAGCAGACAGCCAGCAGACACCGGAGAAGAAGGAAATTCGACAAGAAAAAGAACGCAAAAGAATTGCAAGCAAAAGACTGTCACTTGCAGAAATTAAAGATATGTCAAAAAAAGCAACAAAGAAAATAAAGCATTTACAACCTCTTGCTCAAACATCAGATGACATTTTACCAGAAAAAATACAAGAGATACCAAAAAAAGCAACAAAGAAAACAAAGCATTTAGAACCGTTTCATGAAACATTACATGACATTTTACCTCAAACAATACAACATATACCAAGAAAAGCAACGAAAAAAACAAAACATTTAGAACCTGTTGTTGAAACATTATATGACATTTCACCTGATGAATATGAAAGTCAAAATCCTATATGCTTTGCAAATTGTCCTCTACTCAAGTCTTTAGCAGTAGAGGTTCATAGTTGTGGGGACATGACTACTCAATGTCAGTTTTGTGAGGCTTATTATTTTAAACAGGAGAGACCCAGAGATGGACAATTTATTAGTTGTTGTCAAAAAGGCAAGTTCAAACTTCCAGAAAGGAAAGAATTTCCAAACCTACTTTTCCAAACTACAAAAATTTTAAGACAAACATAAGATCCTACAATAGTGCCATATCCTTTGCATCCATGGGGGCAACATTAGCTGCTAATGTACCAGGACATGGTCCTTACTGTTTTGAAGTCCAAGGACAAATTTATCATCGCACTTCCCATTTACATCCAGAGGAAGGAAATAAAAGAAAATTCGCTCAACTATATGTCCTAGATACAATGGAAGCTGTTGACCAACGTATGCAGATGGAAGAAAATAAAAAATGCTTACCCACTGTTTTCATAGAGCTAAATAACATTATGGACAACAATCCCTACAGTAAAGCTTATAAAAAATTGGCAGAAGTAGAAAATGAACAACTACTTCATGCACAAACACATCAATTACCAATGCCGAAGGTTAATATGGTGCTTAAAAGAGACAGACATACTGATAAACGTCGTTATAACTTGCCAACAACAAATGAGGTTGCAATGGTGTTTCAGAATGATGAAGGAGAACCACCATTTCAAAGAGACATTCGAATATATCCTAGAAATGAGGACCAACCGTTTATTAATATGAGTATCTTAAGTCCAAATTTAGATCCAATGACATATCCCATCTTTTTCCCACACGGAGAAGCAGGTTGGCAACCAAAATTAACTCTTCCCAGTTACCCAAATGCTAAAGCCAGAATCCGAAATAATGTTTCTATGCTTGAATTTAAAGTAGCTCAAATTGCCATTCGCAATGTATTTAATCCAATTTTATGTGGTGGGAAACTAACACAACAATGGATTATTGATTCATATTTGCAAGTTGAGGCAAATAATTTAAACTTTATCAAATATCAACAAGATAAACTCCGTGTAGAACAATATTCTGGACTCATGGACTATGTTGCTGACGTGGCTACAAGCAGAGACATGACAGCTGGCAAAGCCATAATTTTACCATCTTCCTTTCAAGGATCTCCTCGGAATATGAGAGAAAGATACAATGATGCTATGGCTATTGTGACAAAATTTGGCAAACCCGATCTATTTGTGACATTTACATGTAATCCACAATGGCCAGAAATTACACTAAATCTACTTCTTGGACAAACTGCTTCAGATCGACCAGATTTAGTAGCCAGAGTTTTTAAGATTAAATTAAATGAATTAATACGTGACTTCACTATAAATCAGTTATTTGGCAAATGTCTTGCTTATGTATATACCATTGAATTTCAAAAAAGAGGCCTTCCACATGCACATCTTCTAATAATACTTCAAGAAAAAGATAAATTAGATACTTCAGACAAAGTGGATGCAGTCATTGTTGCTGAACTACCAGATCCAGAACTATATGGTAGACTATATGAGATTGTTACTATTTCGCATGATTCATGGACCCTGTGGTGACCTTAATCCACAATCACCATGTATGGAAAATAATAAATGTTCCAAAGAATTTCCAAAAGATTATAGAGACAAAACCTATGCCAATTGTGATGGATATCCACTTTATAAAAGAAGAGAAGGAGATAGTGCCATTATTCGTGGAAAAAAAGTGGACAATAGATATGTAGTACCCTACAATCCACATTTACTCATGAAGTACAACGCCCACATCAACGTAGAAGCCTGCACTTCCATCAAATCCATTAAATATGTCTACAAATATATTTACAAAGGTTACGATGCAGCTACTGTAGTCGTCAAAAGTGCAGACAACCCTGAAAGTAGTGAGTTAGTACATGATTAACTTGCATCTCATGTAGATGCTCGCTATGTCAGTGCACCAGAAGCTATGTGGCGGCTTTTAAAATTTGAAATGCATGATAGATCACATGCAGTATATAGGTTAGCAGTACATTTGCCACAACGACATTTAGTCTATTTCCATGCTGGAAATGAAATGAATGCATTGGCCCAAAGTGAAGATCGTCACACTACACTAACTGCATGGTTTGCATTAAATTCCACTGATGCTGAAGCAACACAATACTTATATATTGAAATTCCATATCACTATGTTTTTGTGAATGGATTATGGAGACCAAGAAAAACCAGAGGCAATAAAATTATTCCAAGAATTTACACAGTCAGTCCAAGGGATGTGGAACGTTTTTGCTTACGGATATTACTTTTAAATGTTCCTGGAGCACAAAGTTTTGAACACTTAAGAACTGTTAATGACATTGTATATGAATCCTTCCATTTAGCTGCAAGACATAGAAACTTACTCGCTGATGATACAGAGTGGGAAAGATGTTTAGAAGAAGCAGCACAATGTCAAATGCCACGACAGATGAGAGAACAATTTGCTTTTATTTGTATCTTCTCAAATGCTCCAAATGCATTAGCTTTGTGGGAGACTTTTAAAAGTAATATGGCTGAAGACTTTATGCGACGATACAATGAACCCATTGCACACTTAAAAGCGTTAATGGAAATCCAAGAAGTCTTTTTAACTCATGGATTAAGTTGTGCAAGTTTTAATTTGCCTGATCCAGGTCTTATAGATGACATTAACTTTGAAGACTATGACATTCAACTACAAGCAGAAAGAACAGAAGAAAGACTTGCAACTTTAAATACACTACAATTGCAAGCATTTCATGCCATTAAAAATGCTATAGATGATGACATGGTGACAGAGCGTTATTTCTATCTTGATGGACCTGGCGGATCAGGAAAAACATATTTGTACAATTTATTAATGAGTTCAGTACGAGCACAAGGAAAAATAGCAATGGCGTTTGCCACTACTGGAATTGCTGCACTTTTATTAGAAGGTGGAAGAACTGTTCATAGTGGATTTAAACTGCCAGTGCCTATTTTAGAAAATTCTGTGTCAGATATTCGCATGACATCCTTACAAGCAAAGAAATTGAAGAAATGTAAATTAATTATAATAGATGAGGCCACAATGATGTCATGCTATGCCCTCCAATGTATTGACCGTTTGCTTCGTGAAGTCATGGATAATATATTTCCATTTGGTGGAAAGGTAATGTTGTTGGGTGGCGATTTTAGACAAACATTACCTGTCGTTGTACATGGAAATCGAACTGACATTATCGAAACATGTATAAAGTCAAGTACAGTATGGAAACATTTTACCCATCTTCAACTGCAACAAAATATGAGATCAGAAGGCCAAACTGATTTCAATGATTGGCTTATTAAAATTGGAGAAGGCAGAACAGAAAAAATACTACATTTACCTGATGACACTGTAGAGATCCCACCTCATATGATTTGTCAACAAGATATTATATCGGCTATATTTGAAGGGAGCATAAATAACGAAGAATATTCCGAGCTTGCCAACCAAGTCATACTGACGTGTAAAAATAAAGATGCATTAATCCTCAATAATGAAATCTTAAAAAAAATTTATGCACCACAAAGAAATTATCACAGTGCTGATTCTGTACTTGCTGATGACAATGAAAGTCAGGCTAACTTTTCGACTGAATTCATAAACTCTTTAACTCCTTCTGGAATGCCACCACATATTTTGCAGCTAAAGAAAGGTGCAATTATCATGTTACTGCGAAATATGAACCCCAAAAAAGACCTATGCAATGGCACAAGATTAATTGTTCAACAATTAAAGGACCATTTTATAGATGCTGAAATTTTAACTGGGACCCATAAAGGAGAGAGAGTTTTCATACCAAGAATAGATTTAGCACCAAGTGAAAGTAGTCTCCCTTTTATACTTCAAAGAAGACAATTTCCCATTATTATGGCATTTGCCATGACCATTAATAAATCACAAGGTCAAACTTTCAAATCTGTGGGTATTTTCTTGGAAGAACCAGTTTTTGCACATGATCAATTGTACGTTGTGTTGTCACGGTGCAAAAATCCACAGGCTATTAAAGTTTACATTGAAAACAATGAAAGTCAAGGTGATTTATTAGAAGATGGACGTATTTTTACTAAAAACATTGTCTACTATGAAGTACTATAACTTTGAAGGATACAAATTAAAGATGCCAAGATTTTTTTAAAGCATTGCAAAATACATAACAATTGGTTGTTTAATTCAGTCATAATTAATGGAAGTCATGTTTATGAATGATTTGCCTCACAAAATACTTGCCTTGCATTGTTAGTAAAAATTATATTAAAATGTTAAGTCACTATGTTAATGTTTCTAATGTTACAAGTTTAAAAAATATATTTTCAAGTTATTTCATTCAACAGATTACAAAGTGGATGTTAAGAGGTCAAGCACCTTTTAAGTCACAATGTAAATATTGTCTGTTATCTTAAGATTACTACCTACATTAATGTTTATCGCCAGTTTATGTGCTCAGTAATAAATTACTTTAATTACGTACGTTTTAAGAAAAGTTTTACTGTATGCCTTCCTCTACATTCAATGTATATTCAAGTTAACAATTATTGTGATAGAAATTGAATTTTAATACTGATTAATTTAAATGTCAATTGTTTTTACATTCAAATGTTAATACTTTTAATAAAAAATTAGGTTACAAAATGTATTCACTATGTTCCTGTTTATAATGTTCAAAATTATACCAATGTTTTGTCAACTTCTAAACTTACATAAAAAATAAAGTTCAAGTTTAAAAATATATACTTTGATGGTTATTGCTTACATATAGTTTAAACTTCATGTTAAAATTTGCGACGTTTAAAGAAGGGTTTTTACTTTTTGCTTTCCTATTCATTCAATGTATATTAAAGTTAACAATTCTTCAGATACTAATTACATTTTAAAAAACCATTACATCAACATTTTACAAAAATACACGTTCATATTAAAATACTTACAAGGGTCAAAAATATATGTTAATAACTAAACAACTTGACAAACATATACATCACATTGCCGTCATTTTTTGACGGGCAAGTCGCTAGTATATATATATTTGTGTGTAATGTAGGTGTGTATCTGTGTGTAAAGTGTATTTGTGTTTGAGTCAGATTTTTTTTTTCTTGTTTTCCTCCTCTAAAAACAAGGTGCGTCTTATCTGCCGGTGCGTCTTATATGGCGAAAAATACGGTACGTAAAATATCCATGTAAAAAGTCCAGAGTGCTTGGAGCACCTCAGACACGCCCACGCCGCAGCCGTAAAATAAACAGTTAATTTGAACTCGGGTTTGGGCTGATGTGCAAGCTTGAGAGTGGGTTACTTTTAATCCTCATGTCCCCCAATATGATCCCTAGCATTTACAGAGCTGTACAGTGCAGGCTTGAATTTATTTTTGCGTTTTTAGATTTCTGAGCTTACGGCCGGTTTCAAGATATGCGGCCGGCCGTAAGAGGAGATCCTTGCGGGGCCGTATAATTGAATTGCGAGTTAACAGAACCCCCGCAAGGAATCGCAGCCTTACGGCCGATTTAAGGCCGATAATAGAATGAGGCCCATGGTGTGCAAATACTCTAGCAGTTTATGTATTAAGCAAGCCTGTGGAAGTAATTGTATAGAAGCAAAATACTAATTTTGGAAGAACACCAAATGAGAAGGTACAAAGTTCTAGACATATCCATATCATATAGTGTTGAATCGTGTGGGTGAAGAAAGGTGCTCGTCCTTCCTTGATTGCTACACATTTTAAAATACACTTTTTAAAAGGCCAATATGCACTGTATGCGTTATATATGCTACCTATAAGTACGTACTACTGAGCTCACAAAGAATACTTTGATTATCCATTTAACAAACTAACAATATTAGCAGATGTTTAAGCCATAAGCATAAAATTATTTTTAGAGAGTCTTTAGTTTTGACTTGTGTATATACTTTAGACAGTCTGAGTATATAGGGTTCTATGTTGTCTGTCTACCATGCATCCTGAGAAATTGGGGCTACATGTTACAACGTAGCCCGTAACGTAGATATTAGAGAAATTTGCACTTAAATTAGATCCGTAGGGCTGCCCGCAGACGACTTGAAGGTTAAAACGCCGGAAGGCTGAGAAAAGCCTTCCTGTTGAGCAACGTTGAACTTCGCACCCGTAAATCACTTTAATTTGTCAAGCCGTAGCCGCTACTTGTTCAATATAGCTATTAAATAGTAAAGAAGTCACACGCGGTCAAGCCCGTAACACGCAAATGGAGCCCAAAGCCCAATGTGTGCTCGAGAGGAATCGCAAGTTTTTCAAAAAAAAAAAAAAAGACAGCAGGGCACACACAGGGGTATACTACACATACACACAGCTATGCACACACTGGGCACACACACAGTTATGCACATGACAGGTCTGTGCACATGAAAATAAATAAGCAATTGATGTGTCTCTTTCTATTTATATTCAGCTTAAACAACAATTATAATTAATATGTCAATTTTCCTTACAATCATTCTTTGTAAATATCACTCCATTGCTTATCTCAGTCCAACAAATAAATCCAAACAGTAAACTTCTGTAATGATATATGTATCCATATAGAAATATCACTTTGTTACTTATCTTAGATCAAAAAATTTATCCAGACAGTAAACTTCTAAGTTTAAGTATCTATTCCCCGATAAAATCATGCCGCTGATCCCCAGCACACACCTAAAGTACATTGGTAACAGTTTAACTGCGGCAGGGGTCCCACTCGGGACCACCACAGCAAGTGTTAATATTGGGAGCCTGCGGGAGTCCCGATTGGGACCCCTGCAGCATGGGGATTAGTTTGCGGAGCAGGGGGAGCTTTAGGGGCTGGAGGGAGGTTTAGGTAAAGACTTGGGCTGCCAGATAAAAGTCTGCTGGGATGGGAATAATTTCAGATACAGAGCTCAATTACATGTCTCCTGTAGAAAATCTTAAGAATAAAAAACCCATGTAGGAACCAGTGTAGCTAATACATGCTGACCATAACAAATCTTTACATATAAAACGTTAAGAGTGATCTCTACATGTGAACTGTTCTCTGTTCTCTGTGGTTTCAGCAAAGTGTAATTACAAGGCTCCTGCAATAAATCTTAGCTAATTCTAAGTGTTCTTGTAAAGCTATACAGGTGCTTGTACTGAACCTACCCTGAGACACATAAGAAGTTAATAGTGTGAAAAATGCGGTACAATAAAAAATAATAAGAAAGCATTTACAGGACCAAAATGAAATAAAAATATGGCTGTCATCCTAAAGAACATAAGAAGCCTTTGTAATGGTCAACAACCCTCTACAGGAATACATACTAAACAACAATCAACTAAATCACAATGTCAATTGCAAATGTATATTCACACTTTTAAAAACTGACAACCAACTAATTCAAAGTCAAACCTGATTAATACAGAGCCCCGGGGGCTAACATAAACCGACTTGCCCCACAAGCAATAATCCTGTGTTAACATTCCATGTGTATCATCTGCAAATAATATCATGTAATATGTGTGAAATTAACATATGTGGTGTGTCTAAATTGTAATGTTCATGTGCAACAATAATAAACCTCATCAATGTTCTGTCAATCAGTGTGTGATTCCTAACATCTTGACAAATTACATAATGCTTACATTGGTGGTAAAATCCATATAATGAGTACCACAGTTAATGATTGCAGTATCATTTGGCTTACGTATTCAAATTCATTCAGGTTGAGCCCAGGTGCGTGACTACAATTACCCAATTTCACAGTTACTCTCTCAGACTCATTGATCTCAGCAAAATAGAACCTGAATATAATAGCAGAAACATACAGCAATGCTGGACAGCTAGGGGCACTCAGAGGAAAGAGTTCACTATCACTGGTCTATTGTATGTGCCAGTAACAATTACCCATTACAAAATAAAAAAAGGCAGGCAAACTTTTCCATTGATTTTGTCACTGCTGAAATATTACGAATGACTCCTTCCCCAAAACCCCATTCAAAAATGAGACTTTACTGAGCCTGGTTTGATGTAATATACAAGTAAACACATACTTCCTACAAGGACATCTTTTCTTGACAAGACAGGATTTGTGGATGTCGGCTGAGTGCCGTAATATTGCAAATGAAATGCTTTGAATGGACATGTAACATAGGGCAAAAGCTCCCGAAGACGATTTCACATTGTAACAAAATGTCCGTTGCTCGAACAGAATAGGACTCATGCAGCCACATTAAATTTGGGCTACATTGAAAAACGTAGCCCGTAACGTTGACAGTAGGACTTACAGATATTAAATTAGCCCAGTAAATCAAGCTGCTGCCGATCTGCGAGTTAAGACGCAGAACTGACTAAAAAAGCCTATGGGTCGTGAGCGTGGAACTTTGCAGTCCGCAAATCCTTTGATCTGTCAAGCCCGTAACCGCTACAATTTCAATCATGATATCAAATTGCAACAAATCCACTGGTGTTCAACCCTGTAACACGCAAATGGAGACCAGAGTGATAAAGAGGACTCGCAAGGGGGGTAAAGTCCAATCCGTAGCCCTTTAAATGCAAATATATACACAATACTGTACTTATATGAAAAGGGAAAGTGATGTTAGGTCTTATAATTAATAGCACAACATACTCAAGCTCGCAAATCGGCCCAGAAAAATACTTTATTTCATGTTTAACTTTTGTGTTATATCGATCCCGACAATCAATGTGTTAATACATATACTATAACTCTCATGTAATAGAATATCATATGTACGGTTTTAATAAATATTGCATTATATCTGGAATGTGGGTCCATTCGTACTCCATAATTAAAACCTTTAAGTCTTAGAAATAAAACGCCCCTTTTTCAGTGACATCATGATAATGATCACTTTTACCTTTGGCTCTGTCTAAAACCGTAACTACCATGGCTCACTAACCAGGCTTTTTGCTTAACCGCCGGGGTATTTGTGCCGTCACGACAGGTTTTGGTATGTGGACCAGGTGAAGTGTGGCAATATCAGGGGATACTTAAGCAGCGTCCAACACCTTGGGCATAGGGGGCGCTACGCCATCGGTGCGTGTGCTGGTGGCATTCATATGTAGGTATTTGTCATGTGCCTGCCAGATAGGTTTTTATAATAGTTATGTTTGTGTGGACGCAGCTTGTTTCCGTTCAAGGCAGTCATCTGGTGTCAGGATAGGGGACATAATTCCGTCCGTCTCGTGGTGGCGTTTTTTGGTATGTCGGCTAGGTTAAGGTTCAATTATCAACCTTATTTTCCTCCACTATGTGGGGAACATCGTGCGGCATTCCAGTAAATACAGTTGTGGTGCAGATCGAAGGGTCCAATTTTCCCCGCTATGAGGGTCGGGTTGAGTGGTACCCCCTCTTGGGGTTGGGTTAGTATCTGGGAAGTCGTATAATCCACCAGAACTGGCAGAGTGGCACAGTGGAATCGCGCTGGGCCCATAACAAGGAGGTTGATGGATCAAAAAAGTCCTCTGCTACATTTGGTTTACCCACTGTGGAGGGGCATTAGTGGTCCGTTTAGAGTTATGTGCTTCTCAGTAGAAGATGATTAGGCATTTTATCTGTGGTTTGGATAATTTGGCAGCAATTTACCCTCAGTTATGCATCGTTACACTCCTGTCTACGTGATCTGCAGATCCCGGGCTCTGGACCGATGGGGGAGCATATGGTGTAAGGAGGCATAGGTTCCAAGCTGGGGTTTGCTGTTTTCTCCTGCCAGGGTAGTATTGCCTGGTTGTTCGGGGCTGGGTCACTCTTTTGAGTGAGACCAGAATGATGCACTACAGGATATTTCTCCCTGGGAAGGAAACAAGTGAGCAAAAAGTGGAGGCTCGCAGGATGGGCTAATTAGGGCAGGTTGGTACCCCCCACCCTCACCACCACCCTCGTTTCTAGGGCGCACCTCAGACTGCTGGACAGGGTGTGAGGATGAGCAGTTTTGGGCACTGGACTCGCATTGGCACACGAGTAGTGGAATGGCAAGATTGTGGGTCCGCGGGAACACAGGACCCAGAGAGGTGGGGCGCCAGGTAGCAGACACGGCCGCCTGGAAACTGGCCGGGCTCATACTACCTTGCGTAGCAAGGCATGGAACAGAAAGGGGACCAGGAGGGAGCTCGTTGCCCGGTGAAAGCCTTTGGGTCTGTGCAGCCATGTCTCCTTCCCGTGGGTCTGCCAGTAGCAAGAGGTTGGTTGGTTTACAGACAAGGTATGGTGGCCTCAGGTGCCTGTTTTTTTTTAGATCCAAAGGGTGATCATGTGACCATGTATATCACGGTGATGGAAAAGAGGTCGGTGACAAGTGTGAGGCCTTGAGGTTCTGTAAATCTTTCCGCTGGGAGGGAGAGGGCGGCTGGTAAACAGACAAGGTATGTCGACCTCCAGAGGATGGGTCCTGGGATCCAAGGTGATCAGGCGACCATATATGCAGCGGCTAAGATTGACCGGGTGGAGGAAGGGTGGTAGTTTGCAGTGCAACACGCATGCCGATACTCCTCCTTGGTGATGTGGTCTTTCTTGGGCTGGAAGGCGTATTTGGTGGACCACTGGTGATGGAGGAGGTTTGTGACATGGGGGAAGCCTTGCGGTTCTGGGCAGCTATCTCTTTACCGCCGGTCAGTGGGTGGCAAGAGATCGGTTGGAAAACAGACAAGGTATGTCAACCTCAGGTGACATTGGGCGATCCAAGGTGACCATGTGACCATTTGGCTGCGATGGTCCAAGATGGAGCAGATGAGTGAAGGGGGTAGTTACAGTGTAACAAGCACACTGGTCGCTTCCCCTTCGTGGATTACGGCTCTCTTGGTCCAAACCGCGCAGTTGGTCTGGCACCTTTCCTTAGTGGAAGAGGACTGGTTCTCCAGTATCATAATTCTACGACAGGCAGCGTTTGGGCGTATTCCACATTGGTACCCATTCAGTTTGGGCAAAAAGCAGCCACCGTAACAGCCCTATGTAACAGCCCTACGGGCAGGTTGGAGACTTGGAAGGTCGTGTGCTGTGCGGTCATTGGTACAACTGAACAGATAGGCGCTTTGCCTCAGTTGCCAATCACGGCCCATAGCTGGGGGGCATGGCCCCGGTTCGGATGGAAAGGCAACGACATCAGTTGGAGGTGCGGGTAGCGAGTGGCACTTAGCGCTTCCTACCTTGATATTGACCCGAGTGATAGTAATGATCCTGATAACAGGCCTGTTAAGCAATGGGTTTATCAAAGGGCTAAAAGGATCAGGCATGGTCGTATGTGCCTCATACGTCAAGTTACACGATTGAGCTGAGTAGGAAAGCAGTCGCATTCGAGTTCAGCACTGGTTAGGGCTCAAGTTCATGAGCAGATATGGAGATCGGAATGCTGGTGTTTTTAGTGGGGTATGCGGCTGGCAGGGCGTTTGTTTGGGGGGTCGAACACTGCATAGGTATTCTGCGGTCTTCTTCATGGCGGGTCGTGGGGGGAGTCGCCGGGACAGTGGAAAAATGGGTAAGATCCTACCCTACGGTGGTACGGATGTTACAACACGGTAGGCCCTGGATGAGGCTTCAGGGCGTAGGGCCTACTGTCTCTGGCCAGGCTCCTCCCCTCACGTGATTATTTTTATTTATTATTGGTTATGGTTATTATGTTTACTTGTGTTTACCAATAAACGCTGTGGCCAGTCTTCCTCCCAACAAGTAGTCTGTGTCTAATCATTAAATTTAGCCTATGAAGTAGTTTGGGTCTAATTGTCATATGTTAGAGGTAATTGTGTTTAACCTATATCCGTAAATACCAACTGGGCCTTGCTTAGGTCATGACTACCCTTAAAGCCTTACGGGTGTTTCTATGGGAGTAATCAAGCCCATAGTCTCCTTTAAGAAAGGAACACAGCATCTTACACAGTTGCATAGTCGTAGCAATTAAATACAAATAAACATTTGGACAAAATGAAGCAACTAAGCTACCTTCAGTTCTCATATTAGAGGGCAATCAGATTACAGCTTTGAACTCAATTCAATGTCCATTTACTAGTTTTGCGTATTCTCTACAATTCAAATCAATCTGCATTTTCTAATGCATAATCTTCTTGGAGTAAAGGAGAAGGAAAATAGGCAATGGTCATTATTTGTGCTTGAAGACATTATTAAGCAATGCTAAAAAATATATATTTTGCATTTATATACTGTGTTTGTTCTGAATTCTTGTAATAATAATCTACATGGTTTGACTAATTTCTTATAAATAGTCCAGACGCCTGGGGTAAAAAAAAAAAAAAAGAGAGAGAAATAAGCCTCCATCAATTAGAACATGAAATTAGATAGCTTAGAATTTGCTAATATTGTCATAATATAAGGATTCCTATGAATTTTCCTTGAAACACTGGTGCAGACATTTATATGTACTGTCCACAGGGGGGTGTGATATTCCTTCCTATTAGTGTAAGGGTTCATTATATATTTGTGCTGGTTGCACAATGGGTTTATTCTGTGCAGTTACAAGAATGACCATTATGTTATATTTTTATAAGAATATGATCTGCTTTGATGCTGGCTTGATATATATGTATACAAGGTGAATTGTGGCTGTGTGATCCTGTTCTTCCATGCTGTATTACATGCTTATAGTAAAACATATATCATACATGTATGCAGAATCATACTGTAATCTTGTAAAACATGTTGTAGTATACAGCTATAAATCTGCTGTCGAATGTTCTGAATCAGCTCCCTGCTTTATATTTTAATGAGAACACCTAGAACACCAGCATTAAAATGTCTATGGTAAAACAAAAAAATGCAGTAGATGTCAACAATTAGTTTTGTCATTTAAAAAAATTCTGTAGGGTGGGTAAAACATCACAGATATGTAATCTATGACCTTTATATCATTTATTTAAGATTTATATTCTTTTATTTATTTTTTACTCTGCTTGTACCTGAGGAATTGCAAGTTTGTGTCTTCCACACTTCCTGCTGGAGTGAAATCTGAGGAGTATCACTTGCTAAAGTTTATTATCTCTTCAAGAATGAGGGAATAAGAACAGAGTGTCCGGTGCGGAGGCTGCCCAGGCTCCCTGGCTAAGCACGCAGCATTGCGTGACCTGGCGGAGCCTGGGGCATCGGGATGCAGGACTTCCGCCCATTTCGCAGGCTTTCAGTAAGTCCTTCATTGGCCATCATCGGGAAGCCCACCCTCCCAGCCTGTTATTGGCTTTGTTGTAAGTTATGTTAACTTAATTTGTAAAGAAGTTGTAAATTAAGTTAAAAAAAAAAGATAATTGTTTATAAATATATATATATATATATATATATATATATATATATATATATATATATATATAATTTAATTAATTAATATGCTATGGTGAGAATGGCTATTTTGTAAGTTGGTTGGCGAGAGGTGAGTCATCTGGCCCACTACCTCATGGGAGTGCTTAGAGTAAGCATTGGGGGCCCTGGGCACGGGCCTAAGGTGTGTGGACACTGTACGTGGCCGGGCTCCTCCCTCAAAATATGTTAATATATATATTAATGTTATGTTGAGTAATTTACTATGTAAATTAATAAAGCTGTGGCCTGTGTTTCTCCCACCCAGTGTCCATTTATTCCCTCATTAAGCACCAATGGGTCATGGGATTGTAGACTAACTGGATGACTCAGGTAAGGTTTTAAGATTTGACAAACAATGCTCGGTAGAAGACAGTTACCAGGTACTAATCATGTCTTGAACTGGCAGTATTACTTCCATGGCAGTTTGCATACTGATCGCAGAGTATGCTAAAATGAAGCTTTTGTCTGGAAATGCATTTCAGAGAACACTTACACAGTTACTAATGTTGCATTTTTTATAAACGTGACATTTTCCTCAATACAAGTAAATACTCTTTAAGCGGTCCACAAACATTCCTGCATGTGAAAAGAGCGCTAAATGGGGCATTTTATCTCCATAGTGCTCAGACAGCACTATGGTGAATTAGAGAACACTGAGCAGGAATTTAAAGGGCTATAGAGGGTTTGGCACTCAAAAAACGCTATATCGTGAGGTTTAGCTCTAAGCAGGGAATTACAGAGAAAAATAGTGCTATAGTTAATCTGTACTCAGAGGGGTAGGGTTAAGCGGGGTATATCTGTATACATTAATCCTTTAACAGTTTTATCTTTTCTAGATATACACTGGAATAGCATTGTTTAGGAAATATGAGCCACATTTCCTGTAAACATAGTGCTTCATCATATTGCTTTTATGCATTCTTGGAGTATTAAGATTTATTATATCTGCTCCATATATAAAGTTATTAGTTTTATTACTTTTCATTCCAATGATTCTATCTAATTGTCACGTCCTTGCTTTCACCTGCAGGGTTTGGCTAGGACTGTGCTCTAATAGCAGACTGTTGCTGCAATGCTGCAGAAGAGATTCTGATGTTTCTAGGCAACCAGGATGCTTAGAACCACACATCCAATGGCCTTTCATCATCCCTACTCTGCAGAGATCTATCTGTCGTGTTGTGTATCTCTCTAGTGAGATCTAGCCGCAGTCTGCGATACCAATCTCCCATTTGTGACAATACTTAAATTCAGTTTCAGTTACATCCATCCATTCAGTTACAACCATTTGGTGGTACAGCTCACGTCACGTGCTGTACAATTATAAGTGGCCATCATTTCAGTGACTAATTGAAATATTGTATGTCTACACAAATGGAGCTTATTATTGATTATTTTTGAAAAGCATCAACCTCTTGGTCATCATGTCTATTGGTTCTCTCTGGAGTATTATAAATAAGCACAGGATTGATTTGTCTATGCCTGTATGTTTGTGTTTTGCCTTATTAATGGACTACTATAGTCCTATATTTAAAGGCATATTTAAGTTTCATGGACTGTGAATGCATCTGATAGAGGCAATCAGTAGTGTATGAAAACATTTTTAGCATGAAAAAATACCAACATAAACATTATTAAACTTATCCTAAAGTTTGCTAAATCTCTTGAGTTTGCTAGCAGTTGATTTTAAGAGTTGACACCCCTGAAATCCATGTTAAAATTAGCATAAAATTCATAATTTGTTTTGGCCAATCACAGGCAGCTATAGCATTGTTTCAGTCTGTGATGGCAGTTTGTGCAGCAAAGCATCATGGGATGTGTAGTCTTGTAAACATGTGAAGATTTTGCTATTTTACAGTTCCCTTTAAGCCTTCAATTCATTGATAACATTTTATTTTCAGTCAAAGATGTGGAGTGTGCTTTAAATAAACCGCCTCTGTTTATTCAGCTTGCCAGTTTAGCTCTTACAAGTTGTATATTATTCTATACCTTTCCTTTTTTGTGTGCAATAATATCAGTCTCATATTTAAGCATATTTAATTAATTGTGAGGTAAAAGTATTTAATGATTTGATTTGGACCAGCTTGCTGAACATATGATTTTTAAATAGGACACCCCACCTTGGCCTGTCTTGAAGAGTAAAGGTTTGGCACATGCATGAGTAATTCCAGTTCTTGTACCACAGGCAAGAGACACAAGTAGAGTTCTGCCTGCTTGATGCTACTGTCACCTGTGGGGATCTCAAGCTTTGGTGTAAAATGGAGTGGGTCATGATCAAACATTTAGGTTGTGTTACTAAAACAAAAATGTGACCACTTCACAGACATGAGGGACAACATCTAAAGATAAACACACTAATAACACTGAGTGTGGGTGGATGATTTATTTATATAAGTAAAAATATAGAAGAGTAGTAATTAGTCCAAAAGCAAAGTAATAGGTGCACTAAAAAAGGTTGTTTTATATTCTTCTCTAACATAGGATGTACCTATTTTGGTGCCAGATATGAATAGGAATGGTGATTATGATACACTAGTGACTTGCCCGTCAAAAATGAAGGCAATACAATTTGAAGCCATGGCAATGTTGTTTGTCACACAATGTAAGGCTTTTGCTCCTCTGTGAACATTCGGCGCTCATTGTGAGCCTCTCCCCTTGTGTACTTCAAGTCTCTGGCTTTGCAACAATCACCTTTGGCGCTCATCGCGAAGACAGATATATAAGAATCGTGTAAAATAACAAAAAAATGTGAGTACAGTAAATTAATAAAGTAATATGAATTAATAAATGAATATACTTTACCTATTTATATTTAATATTTAGCAATCAATATCCTGAAGAGCTATCAATCTGTTTGGATTTTCCTGCATCTGAAAATGTGCAGTTGGACTGTTGATCATCTGAGGAGAAAGTGTCAGCAATGTGGCAAGTGTGCAGTGTAAATAGGGTGCGTGCGCGAGGCCAAACGTTTGTTTAGGCGGGTAAAGCGCCATTTTAGAATCATAAAGTTATGAGTTGTAAGTTAGTGTTGTAAAATGGCGGCTGGCTAACTCTTACGTGCCTGGCGGTGATTTTCCTTGGCTCTGTGTCCTTTAGCCTAGTTTTAAATTTTTTCGGCCACCATTTTTCTTCTTCGCTTAGTTGATTTTCAAGTGGCTTTAATTAAAGTTTGACTTTAATCATGTGCAACCTCACACCCAGACGTTTTGGCTGTCACCCCGTGCTGTGTGTGATGTTTTTGTTATGTTTTGTTTTTATTTTTCTGTTTTTTTGGTATTTTTTGATGTATGCGTTTCGGCCGTTAAGTTCGTAAAGTCCCACGGGTCATAATTTTTTTTCTAAGTCTCACAGGTCTTTTTTTTTTCAAAGTCCTGCTTTTCTGGGTTGTTTTTTACGCGAGTGAGGCGCTGTAAAGTCTCCACCTCCGCAAATGCGAACACTTGCTTTGCGACGTCTGCATTTGCAGCCTGCAATGAGCCTTTGGCTCATTGCAGTTTATGTCCACCTCCGCAAATGCAGGCCTTGCTTTGCGAGGGTCCGCATTTGTGGCCTGCAATCAGCCTTTGGCTCATTGCAGCTGACGTGGGAGCCTCCACCTCCGCAAATGCGTCCCTTTCTGTGCGAGGTCCGCATTTGCGGCCCGAACTGAGTCCAATGCTTTGCAAGAGCTCGCAAAGTGTGATGACGACTCCCAGCTTGACAATTATTATATGTGATTGCTTTGGGCTACACCTGAATCCCTGTATGAAGATGTAGGCTGCTTTGAGAATATACATTGATAAATTGTTAATTGCTTTTGCATCTGAGCTTACAGTCACACTTCCTTATTTTGTTAAAGGGATATTTAAGTGAGCTGGATTATGAGTGCATCTGATAGAAGAGAATTAGTAGTGTATGAAAACATGTTTTTGTATGAAAAATGACCAAAATAAGCATTACAACACTTAGGGCCTCATTCTATTATCGGCCGTAGAAGATGTGGGGCCGCAAGGACCGGCCGCAAGCTATTCTGCTATTCTATTCCCCTCCGGCCGGGGATTCCGGCAGGCTTGCGGCCGGCGCCTTGCTATCCCTTGCGGCCGCTCGCGCCGGAGGAAAGCCTTTGATCTAAAACGGCCGCAAGAGTTTCGGCCGCAAGAAAATCCTGGTTGCTATTCAATTGCTCCGGGAACCCTCTCTGCAAGGCTAAAACCGAGCCGCAGCTTACTTGCAGGAAAAAGGTCCCGCTAGCACCAATTAAGCACATTATAAAGCCGAAATAAAGCCATCCTGCACTCTGAGGAGACTATAAAGTGATTGTAGGTGTTAGCAGAAATAGCACAACATTCCCCTACACTCAAATCCGTAAATAAATTATTTTTTAATTTATGTCAAAAATCCATGTAAAAAGTCCCGAGGGCTTGGAGCACCTCAGACCCGCCCACTCTGCAGCCGGAAAATAAACAGTTAATGTAAACTCGGATTTGGGCTGATGTGCAAGCTTGAGAGGGGGTTGCTATTAATCCTCATGCCCCCCAATATGATCCCTAGCATTTACAAAGCTGTACAGTGCCGTCTTGAATTTATTTTTGCGTTTAAAGTTTTCTGAGCTTACGGCCGGTTGCAAGATATACGGCCGGCCGTAAGGGGAGATCCTTGCGGGGCCGTATATTTGAATTGCAAGATAACGGAACCCCTTCAAGGAATCGCAGCCTTTTACGGCTTTTACGGCCGATAATAGAATGAGGCCCTTACAGTCTTATTAAATTGCGATTCAGTAAATTTAAAAGGGCTCTATTTAAGCACACAGCATATTTTATTTACAGAAGTTTTTAGCTAGTAAAGACCTTGCTTTTGGATAGAAGTTCACTAACTAAAAGCTTCTGTAAAAAATAATATGCTGTGTGCTTAGATAGAGCCCTTTTAAATTTACAGAATCGCAATTTAATAAGGATGTTACCTTGAAGTTAGCAAAGTGTCTATTAATTTCTGTCAGTTGAAACTTAGGGTTAACACCCTCCAAATCCAGGCAAAATTGGTCAACAATTTGAAAAACTGTTTTGGCCAATCAAGAGGAAGTAAAGACTGAAACAATTGTATCACAATCTGGCAGTTGCAGTTTTTTTCTCTCTGCCTGTCTCTGCTTGTCTCCTTATGGGCAATGTCAGCTGTGACCCCACCAACCATCATTTCCTTTAGAGGTCAAACACTGTACCCTGCAGGGTACACTTTATGTAAGCTTCCTAGGGGTGTGCACATCCAGATATCAGTATCTAGCATATACTGTAAATATGTAAGTACATTCAAAAGCCAATTCACTTCGATCTGGTTATATTTACCAGCAGTTTTACCTGAAAGGAATGCCCATTGCTTTCTACCGAAATTAATTTAGTTCATGTCAAATATTTATTCCTAAATCCTGTTACATCTGTATAACTTGAAATGCTGTAAAATCACATCAAAGGAGCAGTGAAAAGCTTGTGGTATCTTAAAGGCCAACTGAATGATTAATAAAATATATGTTTGAAAATGTTAGCATGTCTAAGAGCATAACTGGGCAGAAAAATATCATAAAATGATTTTTAAAAAGAAAATATGCATTTTGGATTTGCCTCTTGGCTAGATTACTTTTATCCATAAGCATGATAGTGGTAAAAATAATATAGCCACGAGGTAAAACCAGAACGACTGAATAGTTGTTCATAAACAACACTGTAACATTCTGAAGTTGTATATTAATACAACTTTGTGATATTTGTATTAATATTATTGCACAATAAGCAGTGAACACTTTAATAATTCTGAATCCAGATTTTTGTCTATAAAAGGTAGAGGTTGTGTTAGCAGCCTGTGGTAGTAAGTAAAGGAAAACACTGCATGTAGCCACACTTGTAAACATTGGTGTTAAATACAACATTGTAACCTTGCTTTGCAATTTCTGCTCTCAGTATGCAAATATAATCATTGTGTGTGGCCATATTGTTAACGTGAACTAGCAGCCTAACACAGATGATACATCATATTGGAAGACAACTTTAGTTTTGCAGTGGTTATACGCATATAGAGCCCAACTATGTGAATAATAGAGCAAGGGGATTATATAAACTGGGCAGACATCAAGTTATAAAAAGAACATCATTATACTAAATACTATAACATATTGGGACGTTCGGCAAATTTAATGGTGGACCTTACAAGAAGCACCCATTATTGGGTCAATAATACGCATATTTACATACTGTAAATGAAGAGATTATATCCTTATTGTTTATAGAGTTTTTTAGTCTGTTTTTGTCCAAAATAAAAAAAATTGTTTTTATTTTTATAAGTTGGGTACCTAGGAAATATTGGACCATTTAATACATTGGCAGCCCTATTAAATTTGAAGCCCGTAGCGGCATCGGCAAGCCCGTAAGTGCTGCAGGCTTGAAATTTTAGCTGCGTTACAGAGCTATTAAATTAGACCATGCCACGATTTACGGGCTTGAGACGCAAACCCGTAAACCATTTCACACATGTTGGATGTGTGTCCGTGAACATGATCAATTAGTCAAACCTGTAGTTACAGGTTTAGATGGAGCCAATGGCAATAGAGATCATCGTCATCATTACGTCCATGACAAATGGAGGTTGGATTTAAAAGTCTTACGGGCTTCAATTACGAGTTTCGATCTGACCCACATTCCAGAAATAATGCAATATTGATAAAGCCGAAAATATGATATTCTATTACATGCGAGTTACATTAATGCATTAGCACATTGATTGCCGTGATCAATATAACACGGAAATTAAACTGAACATAAAGTATTTTATATTGCAGATTTCCATGCTTGTGAATGTTCTGCTATTTATTTCAATACCTTTCAATTTGCTTGTACCCATTGGCTTTTGCGCTCTATTTGTTGCAATTTAATAGCGTGATTGGAACGTTACAGTTATATGCGCTTGACAGATTAAAGGATTTGCGGGCGCCCAGTTAAAATTTCCACGTCCCGTAGTTTTTTTTTGCCCTTACCCCACAAGTAGTGGGTGGGTTGCTTTACGGGGTCAATTTCATAGTTGCAAGGCTTGCGGCGTAAGTTACGGGCTATGGTTTTCAACGTTGAGGAAATTTAATAGAGTGCGGTTAATATATCATATTGATTTAGATATGAGAGAGAAGTTTACATTATTGTTACCAAAACACTTCTCCTCTTCCTTAATCCTTCCTTCATTCATTGATAGATTAAACGCATCCGCTCAGACTCCTAGGTAGCAGCTATTGCTTAAATCAGACAAGATGGAAATGTTACATAAGTAAACATTGTATATAACTGGTAATGATTTTAGTTTGTTGAATACTTCACAAACAAGTGGAGTTTTTCCTAAAATACAATGGTCCTTCAATTGGTTCTGGTTAGAGATGTCGCGAATAGTTCGCTGGCGGACTGTTCCCGGCGAACATAGCATGTTCGCGTTCGCGGCGAACTGTGAACATATGCGATATTCGACCTGCCCCCTATACTTTATCATTGAGCAAACTTTGACCCTGCAACTCACAGTCAGCAGACACATTCCAGCCAATCAGCATCATATCCTGCCTTCCACACCCTTCTACCTCATCGACAGCAGCCATTTTGGAATCATAACTAACTTGCAGTCTTAAAGAGAGGAGACGGAGTGTAGGTGGTACTGCATCAATAGGGAAAACCATTGCTAGGCTACTGTACACAGTGTGCAATACAGTCCTGAAGGACTATTTTGATCTCTGCTGCAAGGACACCCCTGTGTCTCTTCCCCCCCTTATCATCATCCTCCCCTCACCTTAGCACCCAACCCAAACACCCCTCACACTTATCCCTAACACCTAACCCTAACATCCCTTACACTTATCCCTAACACCCCTCACCCTAACACCTAACCCTAACACCCCTCACACTTATCCCTAACACCCCTCACCCTAACCCTAACACCCCTCACACTTATCCCTAACACCCCTTACCCTAACCCTAACAACCCTCACACTAATCCCTAACACCTAACCTTAACATCCCTCACCCTAACACCTAACCCTAACACCCCTTACACTTATCCCTAACACCCCTCACCCTAACACCTAGCCCTAACACCCCTCACACTTATCCCTAACACCCCTAACCCCAACCTAACCCTAACACCCCTCACACTTATCCCTAACACCCCTTACCCTAACCCTAACACCCCTCACACTTATCCCTAACACCCCTTACCCTAACCCTAACATTCCTCACACTTATCCCTAACACCTAACCCTAATACCCTCTTACACTTATCCCTAACAGCCCTTACCCTAACACCTAACCCTAACATCCATTACCCTAACACCCCTCACACTTATCCCTAACACCCCTTACCCTAACCCTAACACCCCTCACACTAATCCCTAACACCTAACCCTAACATCCCTCACCCTAACACCTAACCCTAACACCCCTTACACTTATCCCTAACACCCCTCACCCTAACACCTAACCCTAACACCCCTCACATTTATCCCTAACACCCCTCACCCTAACCCTAACACCCCTCACACTTATCCCTAACACCCCTTACCCTAACCCTAACACCCCTCACACTTATCCCTAACACCCCTTACCCTAACCCTAACACCCCTCACACTTATCCCTAACACCTAACCCTAATACCCTCTTACACTTATCCCTAACAGCCCTTACCCTAACACCTAACCCTAACATCCATTACCCTAACACCCATCACATTTATCCCTAACACCCCTTACCCTAACACCCCTCACACTTATCCATAACACCTAACCCTAACATCCCTCACCCTAACACCTAACCCTAACACCCCTTACACTTATCCCTAACACCCCTCACTCTAACACCTAACCCTAACACCCCTCACACTTATCCCTAATACCTCTAACACCCCTCCAACTTATCCCTAACACCCCTTACCCTAACCCTAACACCCCTCACACTTATCCCTAGCACCTAATCCTAACATCGCTCACCCTAACACCTAACCCTAACACCCCTTACACTTATCCCTAACACCCCTCACCCTAACACCTAACCCTAACAACCCTCACACTTATCCCTAACACCCCTTACACTAACACCCCTCACACTTATCCCTAACACCCCTCACCCTAACCCTAACACCCCTCACACTTATCCCTAACACCCCTAACCCTAACACCCTCACACTTATCCCTAACACCTAACCCTAACATCCCTCACCCTAACACCTGACCCTAACACCCCTTACACTTATCCCTAACACCCCTAACCCCAACCTAACCCTAACACCCCTCACACTTATCCCTAACACCCCTTACCCTAACCCTAACAACCCTCACACTTATCCCTAACACCCCTTACACTAACACCCCTCACACTTATCCCTAACACCCCTCACCCTAACCCTAACACCCCTCACACTTATCCCTAACACCCCTAACCCTAACACCCTCACACTTATCCCTAACACCTAACCCTAACATCCCTCACCCTAACACCTAACCCTAACACCCCTTACACTTATCCCTAACACCCCTCACCCTAACACCTAACCCTAACACCCCTCACACTTATCCCTAACACCCCTCACCCTAACACCTAACCCTAATACCCCCTTACACTTATCCCTAACAGCCCTTACCCTAACACCTAACCCTAACATCCATTACCCTAACACCCATCACATTTATCCCTAACACCCCTTACCCTAACACCCCTCACACTTATCCATAACACCTAACCCTAACATCCCTCACCCTAACACCTAACCCTAACACCCCTTACACTTATCCCTAACACCCCTCACTCTAACACCTAACCCTAACACCCCTCACACTTATCCCTAATACCTCTAACACACCTCCAACTTATCCCTAACACCCCTTACCCTAACCCTAACACCCCTCACACTTATCCCTAGCACCTAATCCTAACATCGCTCACCCTAACACCTAACCCTAACACCCCTTACACTTATCCCTAACACCCCTCACCCTAACACCTAACCCTAACAACCCTCACACTTATCCCTAACACCCCTTACACTAACACCCCTCACACTTATCCCTAACACCCCTCACCCTAACCCTAACACCCCTCACACTTATCCCTAACACCCCTAACCCTAACACCCTCACACTTATCCCTAACACCTAACCCTAACATCCCTCACCCTAACACCTGACCCTAACACCCCTTACACTTATCCCTAACACCCCTAACCCCAACCTAACCCTAACACCCCTCACACTTATCCCTAACACCCCTTACCCTAACCCTAACAACCCTCACACTTATCCCTAACACCCCTTACACTAACACCCCTCACACTTATCCCTAACACCCCTCACCCTAACCCTAACACCCCTCACACTTATCCCTAACACCCCTAACCCTAACACCCTCACACTTATCCCTAACACCTAACCCTAACATCCCTCACCCTAACACCTAACCCTAACACCCCTTACACTTATCCCTAACACCCCTCACCCTAACACCTAACCCTAACACCCCTCACACTTATCCCTAACACCCCTCACCCTAACACCTAACCCTAATACCCCCTTACACTTATCCCTAACAGCCCTTACCCTAACACCTAACCCTAACATCCCTTACCCTAACACCCATCACACTTATCCCTAACACCCCTTACCCTAACACCCCTCACACTTATCCATAACACCCATCAACCTAACACCTAACCCTAACATTCTCACACTTATCCCTAAGACCTAACACCCCTCACACTTTTTCCTAACATGCCTCACCCTAACACCTAACCCTAATACCCCCATACACTTATCCCTAACAGCCCTTACCCTAACACCTAACCCTAACATCCCTTACCCTAACACCCATCACACTCATCCCTAACACCCCTTACCCTAACCCTAACACTCCTCACACTTATCCCTAACACCCCTCATCCTAACACCTAACCCTAATACCCCCTATACTTATGCCTAACAGCCCTTACCCTAACACCTAACCCTAACATTCTCAAACTTATTCCTAAGACCTAACACCCCTCACACTTATTCCTAACATGCCTCACCCTAACACCCCTTACTCTTATCCCTAACACCCCTCACACTTAGCCCTAACACCCCTCACCCTAACACCTAATACCCTCACCCTTATCCCTAACACCCCTCACACTTATCCCTGTGTCTCTTCCCCCCCTTATCATCAAGGGAGGGGGGAGGATGATGAGGGAGGGGGAAAGAGACACAGGGGAGGATGATGAGGGAGGGGGGAAACAGATACAGGGGAGGATGATGAGGGAGGGGGTAAAGAGATACAGGGGAGGGTGATGAGGAAGGGGGAAATAGACACAGGGGAGGAGGATGAGGGAAGGGGGAAGAGACACAGGGGTAGATGATGAGGGAGGGGGAAAAGAGACACAGGGGAGGATGATGAGGGAGGGGGGAAAGAGACACAGGAGAGGATGATGATGGAGGGGGGAAGAGACACAGGGGAGGATGATGAGGGAGGGGGTAAAGAGATACAGGGGAGGATGATGAGGGAGGTGGGAGGATGATGAGGGAGGGGGGATGGGACACAGGGGAGGGTGATGAGGAAGGGGGGAAAGAGATACAGGGGAGGATGATGATGGAGGGGGATGTTAGGTTATTTATGCCCTTTATGGATTAAAACCAGACTCTGCATCAACTATGTAATTTTCCGTGGGAGTTTTGACATGGATGCCACTCCGTCATGTCCAGGTGTTAGTCCCCTTAAAACAACTTTTCCATCCCTATTGTGGCCAGAAAGAGTCCCTGTGGGTTTTAAAATCCGCCTGCCCATTGAAGTCTAAGACGGTTCGCCGGGTTCACCGGTTCGCGAACATTCGCTGCGGTTCGCGTTCGCAGTTTGCGAACCGAAAATGTTATGTTCGCGACATCACTAGTTCTGGTAAGTATTAAAGTTTAAAAGTTGCTGTAGCATTTATGGTATTTAAAAGTTGTATATTTATTGGCCACCAAGGCCCACACCTAGGGCAACAAATTCAGGGAGCAGCAGATAGTTTCCAGTTGCTGGTTAAGTGTTGTGGAATAATATGTGCTGGCGCCCGGTATATGCTAATGACGTGGCGCGCATGTGACATCTAGTGATGTCCCGAACAGTTCGCCGGAGAACTATTCGCGGCAATTTTCGCATGTTCGCGTCGTCTGCCACGAACGGCGAACACATGCGCTTTTCGATTCGCCCCCTATACTTTATCATTGAGGAAACTTTGAACATCATTTATTTTATTTTATATTTTTTGGGGGGTAATCTATGCCTGACTGCCAGCGTGTGTGTGTGACAGGCTAACACCAGCTTATATTGTGCTTATTTTCACTACTCATACCTGGTGGTGTAACATACATTGAAAACAACCATTTTTTTCCTGTAATCTAATTTCAGTTGCCTGCCTGTGTCAGGCTCACAGCTTATATTGTGCTCAGTGACATAAAACAACACTTTTTTGACTGTAATAGATTGAATAGCAATTGCCTGCCTACAGGCGTGTGTGTGAGGATGATGGGGGGTTAGAGAGACGGGCAGGGGGTAGAGAGACAGGGGGGATAGAGAGACACGGGGGGGTAGAGAGACACGGAGGGAGAGTGACTCGAGTATAAGCTGAGGAGGCCCTTTTTAGCCTTAAAAAATGGGCTGAAAAACTCGGCTTATACTCGAGTATATACAGTATATTAATATGGATTGCACACTTTAAAAAAAATATTAAATATTAAAGTTAATGTGTTGTGAGTGTTATTTAATTAATACCTGAAGCTTTATCTTGGCATAGATTAAATGATACAATGAGACAGTTTTGTATACTAAAATTTGGAGGATATGTTGTACTGCTGAGTCATTTTCAATTCATGCATTGCAATATATATATATATATAAATAAATATATATATATATATATATATATATATATATATATATATATCACTTCTAATTTAAAATTAACAAGGCAAAAAATAAAGCACACAAACAATTTAAGAAAAATCCAATCAAGTATTACTTCAGTATATGTGAGATAATTTCACAGTTCAGTTCTCTCTAGTTCTCTCATTATGACTGTTCCTCTCATGCGTATTAGTCATGGACTGTTTTTTTGGCCTTCTTACTGAATTATGGACAAAACAGGCAGGCTCATTAACCATTAATCAATGAAAGGAGAGACAGACAGAGCTCAAATCAGATTCCAAGCAGACTAGTCCTAAATCAACCTTTTTATTTAATTGTATCACCCATTGCTCATTTAGTATGACACCTCGTTCCTTCAAAATATGGATGTCTATAAGCAAAAATATATGTATTGACATAAAATCCATATTTTCTATTATGTTTTTTAAGCATTACATGTGTTTGTGGTGTAGGTAATGTAAATATTAAATTAAACTTGTTGAAACTGTTTTTATTATCCTCCTCACTTACAGAATTGGTTATTTTTTTGCGTTAATTAATTAATGACGACTCTAGCCAGATATTGAGGTATGTGTAGAGATCATTCATACTGTAAATCAACCTCTGCATAGTAAAATACTCTGCACATAAATCTGTGTTAGCTGTGAAGTCCCCAATTTACTGTCTTATATAAAAGTGTACACTTATAGTAAATTTACTGTCATATAAAAGTGTACACTTATAGTAAATTTACTGTTTTATATAAAAGGGGGCACTTATAGTCATTCAATTATATCTATAAAAAGTTAAGCCCTCCCCTTTATTGCTACAAGATGTGAGCTTTACACTTATAGTTAATCTCCATTAGGTGTTTATTATTTAAATAATATATCAAGATGTCAGTAAAACATCGAGGTTACATGTCAATCAATTAGCTTTGAGTGGTCCAATATGCGTTCAGACTCACAAAACCGCACAATACAAAATAATAAAAATGAATTTCGATGCTTTTCTAGTACATATGGGTGGCCTGATATCTATTAACTCATTGATTCCCAAGATCGATATAACCCTGAAATGACGCATTAAATAATAACTTTTTATTGCAAATTTGCGAACTTGAGACTGTTGTGCAACTAATTCTATTGTCTTTGATCGCTTTCCCCGTCTTTGAAAATTCATTATTGATTTTTTTTATTTGCATTTAGAATTTTCTCCTACATTTGACATTTAGGGGTGTGAAACCATTTGCGGGCTTGGGGAAGTGTAGCAATTGAATAGCGATTTGTGATTTTAGCGATCAGAAGTCTTGCGGACGGGAACGATCAAAGGCTTCGGGAGGCTGTAAGTTACGGGTTTAGCCATCGCAGAGTTTTCAAGCCCGTAACCCGTAAACCGTTTGGCGCCCGCAAAAAGACGCCAGTTGAATAGCAAATCAACTTACGGCTTCACTTACGGGCTCCAGTAATTCACAATTGCTCAATTGGATCAGGTTTTAAGCCTCCATTTAACTGTAAGCCCGCAGCTACCTTGCGAAAGCGTAAATCATGGAATCGTATGTTACATTTCAGAGCATGATCATGATCAATTAAGCAAGGCCATAGCTACCGATTTAGGAACAGCCAATAGAAAATGAGACCGTCATCATGATGTCAGTAAAACATGGAGGTTAAACGTCAATCAATTAGCATTTAGAGGTCCGATATGCGATCAGACTCGCAATCCGGCAATGTACAAAATAATAAAAATGAATGACGATACTGTCTTTTAAAGTGCAGTATTAATCTTTTATTTGCATTCACAGTGCTATGAACAGGTATTTAACCCCCTTGTGAGTCCTCTTTAGTACTCGTAGGATTTTCTTCTACATTTGCCATTTATGGGTGTGAAAACATTTACGTGCATGAGGAATTGTAGCAATTGAATAGCGAATTGCGATTGTAACATTTACGGTTTGAAAGATCAAAGGCTTAGATGAGTTGGAGTAACAATTTTGACAACCACAGGGATTTTCATTCTGTAACCCGCAGATCGTTTGCGGGTAGCTAAAAGATGCTAATTGAATAGCAAATTAGTTTACGGGCAATTGTTACAGGCTAACAATTGCTCAATTGAATAGGGGCCTTAATTATGCTCTCTGCATTACATGCTAACTTTAGTAAATTTTGCAGGTTTTACTTAATATTTTCCCATGCAAAAAAGAAATGTTGTTTCAAATATGTTCTTTTAAAGGCTTGAAAAAGCAATTGTGTTCCATGTCCCTTTAAGCTATTATGGAGCAAACCTTCTTAAAAGAGTGAGAAGTCATGATATATCTATTATTTGTGGTAAAATGTAAAACATTTTGTTTAAAGATTTTCTAAAAAGAATGTATAATGATTCCTCACACACCAAAGGGAGTAAAAAAATCTTACATCAATATTCTACAAGCATGTCTGACTACAGTGAACTTACTAAATGATGGCAAGACCCAACCATATTTCTTGTAAACCTTGGTCCTTGAGGAGAGAGGCACTCCTTCTAAATGATATCTAGACTATTCTTAAAGGATCATTATAGTCAAATATTTAAGATAGCCCCCTTTGAAGAACTACACTTATGATATGCAACATGTTTTTAGAATGTGGGGAAAATGTATTTATTACTTTTGTATAAATTACATTTATTACTTTTATTTATCATTATGCTTCTGTGGAGTATATCATTTTAGTTTCCAGTGACCTACTTCTTCAAATGAGAACATTTAAAATTTGAATACACAGGGAATTTGTTTCTGCACAATAGGAATGTGGCAGTAACAACTGGGAGTGAACTCATTAGCTCTAATGGAATTATAATAAAAAAGGTTGTAGTTCTAGTTCTTAATTTAGAAAATAATACATTTTGATGCCTCTGCAGGAGAGATCCATGATATATTGTGTGTGAAAAGGGTATTTCCGAGGAACTATTATTGCAGTGAATGATGCAAGGGGGTCTGCTTCTGGATGTTGTGTCTATTTCAGCCTTATCCAATAATCTTTATGTTGTTCCCTCATAAAGCTGCTTGGATAGGACTGTTCCCTCATTCCCCACCCCTTTCTCCATTCTTAGCAAAAACAAACACCCATAGTCCTTCAGCTCTGAGGAAGTGATGTAGCAAACTCAAAATGGATTCCTGCGCTTCAAAAATTCAGATTTTCCACAAAAACTCTTTATGTCCTCGGCTAACACACTTACTAATATTGTTAGTTTGGTATTTAATTGGCAAATAAGTGTCTTTTTTTTATCCTGCAGTGGTCCTTTAACACAGTAATGAGTATTAACATGTAATGTTCTCTTGGTACTCTATCGAAAAAGCTATGCTAAATAATCTCAGAATTTCTGCTAATAATGAAATACTAGACAGTGGATTTTTATGTGAACTTCACTTAATTAAGGAAAATATTTAAAATATTTTAATGTGTTTTCTCTCATCTTAGATATTTTAATGGACACCTGTAGTGCTATATTTTAGATATACTCTATATTCTAAATTCTACCTGAAAATAAGCAAACTATGTTTAGAATTAATAAAATATATATCCATCACAATATTTTCACAATGGGATGTGACATTAAAACTGCATTCAATAGCAGTGATGAAAAACACAGTGGTTTTCAAGCAAACACCCTACTTAGACAGCATCAGACAGAATCTGCTGTGAAAAGAAAATAGTATATGTACAGTGCCTTGCAAAAGTATTCACCCCCTTGACTTTTTAACTATTTTGATACACTACAGCCTTAAGTTCGATGTTTTGTTAATCAGAATTTTATGTGATGTATCAGAACACAATAGTCTAAGTTGGTGAAGTGAAATGAGAAAAATATATACTTAAAACTATTTTGTAGAAATAGAAAACCGAAAATTGGCATGTGCGTATGTATTCACCCTCTTAGTTATAAAGCCCATACAACCAATTACCTTCAGAAGACACATAATTAGTGAAATGATGTACACCTGTGTGCAATCTAAGTGTCACATGATCTGTCATTACATATACACACCTTTTTTTAAAGTCCCCAGAGGCTGCAACACCTAAGCAAGAGGCACCACTAACCAAACACTGCCATGAAAACCAAGGAAGGGAAGTAAGGGACAATGTTGTTGAGAAGTACAGGTCAGGGTTAGGTTATAAAAAAATATCCAAATCTTTGATGATCCACAGGAGCACCGTCAAATCTATCTTAACAAATGGAAAGAACATGGCACAATAGCAAACCTGCCAAGAGACGGACGCCCACCAAAACTCATGGACCAAGCAAGGAGGGCATTATTCAGAGAGGCAGCACTGAGACCTAAGGTAACCCTGGAGGAGCTGCAGAGTTCCACAGCAAAGACTGGAGTATCTGTACATAGGACAACAATAAGCCGTATGATCCATAGAGTTGGGCTTTATGGCGGAGTGGCTAGAAGAAAGCCATTACTTTCAGCAATAAAAAAATTGGCCTGTTTTGAGTATGCAAAAAGGCATGTGGGAGACTTAATGTATGGAGGAAGGTGCTCTGGTCTGATGAGACTAAAATTTAACTTTTTGGCCATCGAAGAAAATGCTATGTCTGGCGCAAACCCAACACATCACATCACCCAAAGAACACCATCCCCACACTGAAACATGGTGGTGGCAGCATCATGCTGTGGGGATGTTTTTCAGCAGCCGGGACTGGGAAACTGGTCAGAGTTGAGGGAAAGATGGATGGTGCTAAATACAGGGATATTCTTGAGCAAAACGTGTATTACTCTGTGCGTGATATGAGGCTAGGACAGAGGTTCACCTTCCAGCAGGACAATGACCCCAAACACACTGCTAAAGCAACACTTGAGTGGTTTAAGGAGAAAGATGTAAATGTGTTGGAATGGCCTAGTCAAAGCCCAGACATCAATCCAATAGAAAATCTGTGGTCAGACTTAAAGATTGTTGTTCACAAGCGCAAACCATCCAACTTGAAGGAGCTGGAGCAGTTTTGAAAGGAGGAATGGGCCAAAAATCCCAGTGGTAAGATGGGGCAAGCTCATAGAGACTTATCCAAAGCGAATTAGAGCTGTAATTACCGTAAAAGGTGGCTCTACAAAGTATTGACTTTAGGGGGGTGAATAGTTATGCACATTGACCTTTTCTGTTATTTTGTCCTATTTGTTGTTTGCTTCACAATAAAAAAAAAAAACATCTTCAAAGTTGTGGGCATGTTCTGTAAATTAAATGATGCAAAGCCTCTAACAATCGATGTTAATTGCAGTTTGTGAGGCATCAAAACATGAAAAATGCCAATGGGCGGTGATTACTTTTGCAAGGCACTGTAGACGTTAAAAATGTAAAGGTTATTTTTTTTGTTTTCAAAAAACATTATAATATACTTAGACACCATTTAGGATGCCCATCAATTTAGTCAAATATTGCAGAATTATATGTGTAAAATAACTGTGAAATCAAAAAGTCTATTTTTTCATTGATTCGCTTTCACGTAAATTATTCAGAATATGATTACGTACATAAAATAATTATGATCATTTCTTATATATGTCATTGCATAAATAATGGGAAAATCCATTCTGTTCCAAGGACACTTTTGTAGCTGACTGTTAATGTCTTGCTCAGCAAATTTCATGATACACTGTAACCCTTTCCCAAAGCCTCCTATAATAAGTAAGAACCTTTATGACATGAATTCACTTAGTGCAGATTTATTAGTCTCAATGCCAGTTCAGGGTAACCTTCAAACCGTTTCTTCTTTCATTAATCCATCAATGAGAAGTCAAAACGTCAATACATTCTGATCAAATCACATATTGTCCCATTCATTCTTTTAAATATTAAATGTCATTCATGGAAATGCAGATCATGTATGAGTGAGTACTTTGATAAAAAATGACCCTAACCTAGAATTTCAATGAAATGGTTGAAGGTTTTTTTCGCTCATTTTGCTGAATGATTTCTGTGTTGTCAAATTATAGTATAATCAATTTAACCACTATTGATCTGTATCACGTTTTATGTCTGAAATATATTTTATTTATTTATTGATTTATCTTGGAGCAGTTATATAAGAGGGAAGTACTGAACCAAATTAAATTTTCTTAGTTTAATAAAAAAGATATTTTCTCTTTTCAGGTAGTCAAAACTTAACATGAGATTTAACTTCACAAAGAAAGAAGATGCATAGTTATCACGTATAATAGTGGTCAAACTGTGAGATGTCGTCATGCTTTGCGAGGTGCATACGACTTGGGCGATGAGCGCCGCAGTTAACGCGTAGCACTTAGTCAATGCGAGCCTCGCAAAGCGAGGCGAGCCGTGAAAATACGAGACGCGGGAATTATAAAAAAAAATATGAGACGCCAAAATTTACGAGATTAGCGGCAGAACCAAAAACCAGAAAAAGACACTAAAAACACCAAAAAAATCCAAAAACATCACAGACAGCATGGAGCAACCACCAGGAGTCTGTGAGTGAGGTGGAATGCAAATTTAACTCGATTTAGATGATTTTCGCCATTCGAAAATCATCTAAGCAAGGAAGAAAAATGGGCGCCCCAAAAAATTATAACGAGGCTGCATGACCCCGGGCTGCGCAAAACACTGCAAAACGCGTAGTACTTTACACATCACACTACGACCTACAAAATACACTATTCCAAAAGCTGGTAAATGCTCACGGGACGTGTAACACATTAATAACATTACGACTATACAATGCAGCTTTACACAAAAAAACAACGGCTTTACCTCGCGCACGCAGCCTATTTATAATGCACACTTGGAACAATCATGACACTTTATAAGCAGGGCACCAACACTCAAAATGTATATTCTATGCAGACGCCAAATACAAACAGATTGTTTATGTCAGAATATTTCCTTGCTGTGACCAGTGGTCAAGAGGGCAAGAGACAGTACTGTTTTTTTACCCATCCTTATTTATGTGTGTGTATATATATATATATATATATAGAAAACGAATAATACATTCATAAGCCCATTTGCATGTCTAAAAGGCGGGGACATGCAAATGAGAATACAATGTACCTCACTCTTTTAATCCAAAAAAAGCAACTTTATACATTGTATTAATTATTTTCTGTACTCTGTACGGTGGAGAGCTTTTCTCACTCTAGTGCTCACCATACACTAAATGATTGTTGTGGAATATATATATATATATATATATATATATATATATATATATTTATATATGTATATATATTTATATATATATATATATATATATATATATCACATATATAGTTGGCATAACTGTGGGTTGTCAAAATTTGTTGCCGAAGGCGCTTCTTGCCAGCAACTGCGGACCTCGCAACATTTACGGACTTACAACACAGAAATACGAGACGCAGGACTTCTAAAAAAAAACATTACGACCTCGCAAAATTTAACGACCCACCCACGCAAACCTCAAAACATTCAAAACACAATAAATACACACAACAAACACATACAAAGCTTACCCACAGCAAGAGGGAGCACCCAGGACCTCTGCAAGTGAAGTTACACATCCATTTAACTCAAAATTGAAGAGTTTAGACACCCGAAAATCACCTAAGCAAGAGAAAAAATGGCAGCCGAAAATAACGAAAACGAGACTACAGGACCCTAAACACGCAAAACACCACCAAACACATACGGATTTTCCGTAAAATCCGGACGAGCTCCAAGAACAAGGACGCTAAATCACCAACAGCCGCGTACCACACATTAGGCGCCATTTTACAACACTAACTTACAAAATGCGGAAGTACACAGCTACGATAACGGATTTAGCTTGCGCACGCACACCATTTACACTACACACTGCACACATTCTGCAGCAACATGAAAACAGATTGTCAGCTCTTCAACACAATGCTTCCTACATATATTACTTCAAAATAGGTAAAGTATATTCCTTTATTAATGTATTACTTAGTTCATTACCATACACCAAACAGCATTAGCTCACTTACAATTTGATTCCCGTCATTTTTTGACGGGCAATATTCTAGTATATATATATATATATATATATATATATATTTTTTGTTTTTATTTATTTTTTATCTTTTCTGTACTTTAAATAAAACATTTGAATTACAGGGTTCAACAAATCCCAGGAGCCAGGTTGTCATGCTATAAAATGCTTACAGGCACCTACATTTAATCCACTGTATGTCTCTGCAATTCAATGTTACCTGGAAGCAGACAAGCATGAGTGACTGAGCCAGTGCAGTGTTGGCGTTCCATTCCCCAGGGTTAGCACTGCACCCTCCAGCCCAACATACCTGTGTGTAAGTGAGGAGTTAAAGCTTCTGCTGCTAGAAAAGCCCTCACTGACAAATATACTTATCAGAGCATCCTATGTGCAGCTAATCTAGGCCTCTTTTAATAGTAACTCTCAAGCAACCAGAAACGACATTAATCTACCAATCCCGATGGGTGGCAGTTAACTGAGAGACTAATGTAAAAAAAAAAAAAAAAAAAAAATATATATATATATATATATATATATATCACATACATAGTTGTTGCAAGCCTTACACACAAACTCGCAATACTAACCGCGCTTGCGCATTGCACGCCAAATGCTGTAAGCAGTGCAGTATGCTGAACCCAAACAGACTCTTTGATTAACATACTATAGAATAGTTTAAACTCCCTTTTTTCCCAAAGAATTATGTTAAGTCCTTTAAATTGGTTTATCATACAAGGAAAACAAAGGCATAAAAAATAATGTACATAAAAAAACCATAGAGTCACAAACTTGGGGATTTTTAAAGGTATACTGACTTCAATTTAATTTTTTAACTATTGTGTCTGTTGCTTTTTCATCATATATATTTTAATTATTTCATACAATAATTATATTGAAATCTTTAATTTTAGATATTCTTTGAGTATAAGGTGTAGTTGTATTTATGAAGTCTAATTTCAGAACCTTTAATGCTGTATTATTTTATACATTTTAGCACTTAACGTGATTCAGTTCAAGTAACATGATATTATAGAAAGGGATTAAATATCTAATTTGTTGCAGGAAGCTAGATATTTATGTATTGTCAAAGTCACTTGAATGATATACATATAAAATAAAAAATATATACATATATACTTTATACACACATATATATATATATATATATATATATATATATATATATATATATATGACATATATATATATGACATATATATATACTGTGTATATATACAGGGAGTGCAGAATTATTAGGCAAGTTGTATTTTTGAGGATTAATTTTATTATTGAACAACAACCATGTTCTCAATGAACCCAAAAAACTCATTGATATCAAAGCTGAATATTTTTGGAAGTAGTTTTTAGTTTGTTTTTAGTTTTAGCTATTTGAGGGGGATATCTGTGTGTGCAGGTGACTATTACTGTGCATAATTATTAGGCAAATTAACAAAAAACAAATATATACCCATTTCAATTATTTATTTTTACCAGTGAAACCAATATAACATCTCAACATTCACAAATATACATTTCTGACATTCAAAAACAAAACAAAAACAAATCAGTGACCAATATAGCCACCTTTCTTTGCAAGGACACTCAAAAGCCTGCCATCCATGGATTCTGTCAGTGTTTTGATCTGTTCACCATCAACATTGCGTGCAGCAGCAACCACAGCCTCCCAGACACTGTTCAGAGAGGTGTACTGTTTTCCCTCCTTGTAAATCTCACATTTGATGATGGACCACAGCTTCTCAATGGGGTTCAGATCAGGTGAACAAGGAGGCCATGTCATTAGATTTTCTTCTTTTATACCCTTTCTTGCCAGCCACGCTGTGGAGTACTTGGACGCGTGTGATGGAGCATTGTCCTGCATGAAAATCATGTTTTTCTTGAAGGATGCAGACTTCTTCCTGTACCACTGCTTGAAGACGGTTTCTTCCAGGAACTGGCAGTAGGACTGGGAGTTGAGCTTGACTCCATCCTCAACCCGAAAAGGCCCCACAAGCTCATCTTTGATGATACCAGCCCAAACCAGTACTCCACCTCCACCTTGCTGGCGTCTGAGTCGGACTGGAGCTCTCTGCCCTTTACCAATCCAGCCATGGGCCCATCCATCTGGCCCATCAAGACTCACTCTCATTTCATCAATCCATAAAACCTTATAAAAATCAGTCTTGAGATATTTCTTGGCCCAGTCTTGACGTTTCAGCTTGTGTGTCTTGTTCAGTGGTGGTCGTCTTTCAGCCTTTCTTACCTTGGCCATGTCTCTGAGTATTGCACACCTTGTGCTTTTGGGCACTCCAGTGATGTTGCAGCTCTGAAATATGGCCAAACAGGTGGCAAGTGGCATCGTGGCAGCTGCACGCTTGACTTTTCTCAGTTCATGGGCAGTTATTTTGCGCCTTGGTTTTTCCACACGCTTCTTGCAACCCTGTTGACTATTTTGAATGAAACGCTTGATTGTTCGATGATCCCGCTTCAGAAGCTTTGCAATTTTAAGAGTGCTGCATCCCTCTGCAAGATATCTCACTATTTTTGACTTTTCTGAGCCTGTCAAGTCCTTCTTTTGACCCATTTTGCCAAAGGAAAGGAAGTTGCCTAATAATTATGCACACCTGATATAGGGTGTTGATGTCATTAGACCACACCCCTTCTCATTACAGAGATGCACATCACCTAATATGCTTAATTGGAGTAGGCTTTCGAGCCTATACAGCTTGGAGTAAGACATCATGCATAAAGAGGATGATGTGGTCAAAATACTCATTTGCCTAATAATTCTGCACTCCGTGTATATATATATATATATATATATATATATATGACATATGTGTGTGTGTGTGTATAAAGTATATATGTATATACCGTATATACTTGAGTATAAGCCGACCCGAGTATAAGCCGAGGCACCCATTTTACCACAAAATACTGGGTAAAATGAGTGACTCGAGTATAAGCCGAGGGTGGGAAATGTGCTGCCCCCTGTGTCCCTCTTGTGCCCTCTGTGTCCCCCTCTCTCTCCGTGTCTCTTCTCCCCTCTCCCTTCCCTGTGTCTCTTCTCCCCTCTCCCTTCCCTGTGTCTCTTCCAAACTCTCCCTTCCCTGTGTCTCTTCTCCCCTCCCTTATCACCCTCCTCAACCCCACTCCTCAACCTCCCTCCTCATCCTCAACCTCCCTCCTCATCCTCAACCTCCCTCCTCAACCTCCCTCCTCATCCTCCCTCCTCAACCTCCCTCCTCATCCTCATCCTCAACCCCCTCCTCAACCTCCCTCCTCAACCCACCCATCCTCAATCCCCCTCCTCAACCCCCCCATCCTCTCTCCTCAACCCCCCATCTTCAATCCCCTCCTCAACCCCCATCCTCATCCTCTCTCCTCAACCCCCCTCCTCAACCCCTCCTCCTCATCTTCAATCTCCATCCTCAACCTCCCTCCTCAACCCCTTCCTCAACCCCTTCCTCAACCCCCTCCTCAACCCCCCATCCTCATCCTCTCTCCTCAACCCCCCTCCTCAACCCCTCATCCTCAACCTCCCTCCTCATCCTCAACCCCCTCCTCATCCTCAACCCCCTCCTCAAACCCCCTCCTCATCCCCCCATCCTCAACCCCTTCCCTTAACCTTCCTCCTCAACCCCCCCGTCCTCAACCCCCCCATCCTCATCCTCTCCCCTCAACCCCCCATTCTCAACCCCCCTCCTCAACCCTTTCTCCTCATCCTCAACCTCCCTCCTCATCCTCAACCCCCTCCTTAACCTCCCTCCTCATCCTCAACCACCTCCTCAAACCCCCATCCTCAACCTTCCTCCTCAACCTTCCCCCTCAACCCCCCTCCTCAACCTCAACCCCCCTCAACCCCAACCCACCTCCTCAACCCCAACCCCCTCCTCAACCCCCCATCCTCAACCCCCTCCTCAACCTTCCTCCTCAACCCCCCCATCCTCATCCTCAACCCCCCATCCTCAACCTCCCTCCTCAACCCCAACCGACCTCCTCAACCTCAACCCCCCTCAACCTCCCCCCTCAACCTCCCTCAACCCCCCTCCTCAACCTAAACCCCCCTCAACCCCCTCCTCCACCTAAACCCCCCTAAATACCTCCCCCCTATCCCCTCACTTACCTGCCTGTGCTCCGGCCTCCGCTCCTTGACCCGACGCGCTTGTGACATCACACGCGGCCGCCGCATCATTAGCATATACCGGGTGCCGGTTGAGGAGGGGGGAGGTTGAGGGTTTTGCCTTAAAAAAAGGGCTGAAAAACTCGGCTTATACTCGAGTATATACGGTAATCAGGGTTTTCAGGCTCTGACATTAAATCACAAGTAGATAGTAAAGTGATTATTCTGTGGGGTGGAGACTTCCCAATTTCATTAAAGCACTTGTCGCCATACATTAAAAAATCCAGTGGTACCCTGGTTCTCGTCCTTAATCTGTTCCAGGCGGGAGGATCAGTTCCAAACAAGCATTTCCCATAATAATCAATGTAAATTGATTGAATCCATTCTCGACCCCAGATTTAGAGGCACAGGATACACTTTCATTCTTGTAAGAACAGGCTGCACATTGGCTCCTACAGGGACAGTATGCACATTGGCCATCACAGGCACAGGCTGCAAACTGGCACTTACAGGCAGAGGATGCACATGGGCACTTACAGACAAAAACAGGATGCACATTGTCTCTTATAGGCACAGGCTGCAGATTGGCACTTACATGCACGGACAGGATGCACATTGGTACTTACAGGCACAGGCCACACATTGGCACTTACAGACACATACAGGCTGCAGTTTCTCTCTTACAGACACAGACAGGCTGCAGTTTCTCTCTTACAGACACAGACAGGCTGCAGATTCTCTCTTACAGACACAGACAGGCTGCAGATTGGCTCCTCTAGGCACAGGTTACAGATCGGCACTTACAGACACAGACAGGCTGCAGATCGTCACATAGACACAGACAGGCTGCAAATAGGCACTTACAGACACACAGGCTGCATTTGGGTTCTTACAGACACAGGATGCAGTTTGGCCCTTACAGGCACAAACAGGCTGCATATAGGCACTTACATTCACAGACAGGCTGCATATAGGCACTTACAGGCACAGACAGGCTGCAGATCAGCACTTACAGACGCAGACAGACTGCATTTGGGCTCTTACAGACACAGAATGCAGTTTGGCACATACAGACACAGGCAGGCCGCAGATCGACATTTACAGACAGGATGCAAGGTGTCGCGAGTACATAAACTTAAACTCAAGTGGCAAGTTCCGAGCAATTGATCAGTTCAGTCCGACACGTCGAATACTGAGTTCCAAGCAACCCCCCCCCCCCCGTCCCGTGAAACGCATTGAGTACCGACAACGAACAAAACTGGAACTGACGGTAACCGAGGTACTACTGTACATTGTTTGCACTGATTTTTAATACCTGTAAATTATGAAACAAATGACATTGCATGTGGCCTTTAACTGTAAAAGGTAATATTTCAGGTATACAAATAACTGTCTCTTTGCACTTCACCTAATATAGACATGCCATAGACAAAAGATTATACAGGGCTGCTTTGAAAACCATATCATTGTTGATATTTATCAGTAAAATATTTTGCAAATAATTGTCCTAGTTTATCATTTAAGTTCTAATCTTCATATTTTATAAAGTAACTTGCCCATCATAAATGATTGTGTCACTTAATGTTATCTTGAATTGCCTGCGCTGTCTCTCTCTGTGCTGTCCCTCTCTCTTTGTGTTATGTGGTGAGTATGCTGTCTCTCTCTGTGCTGTCTGTCTGCTGTCTGTGCACTCTCTCTCTCTCTCTGAGCATTCTCTCTCTCTGTGCACTCACTCTCTCTGTCTCAGTTCTATCTCTCTGTGTGCTCTCTGTCTGTGCACTCTTTCTATCTCTGTCCTGTGTGTGTGTCTCTCTCTCTGTCTTGTGTGTGTGTGTCTCTTTCTCTCTGTCCTGTGTGTTTGTCTTTCTCTCTCTGTTGACTGAAAGCTCTACCTGTCCTGTTAAGTGGGCACTGCCCAGCTTGGCGGATGTCTTTGCCCCAAACAGTGACATCATCTTTGTATATTCTATGGCAAGCTGTAGTTAAAAAAGATGATGGACGATGCCTGTTAGGGTGAATGTGAGTGGGAAAATGGGAGCCCCCATACTGAGCAATGTGAGTGACAAAATAAAGCAAGTACGCTTACATATTTCATATATTTCACTAAAATATTTATAAAAAGTATAGAATAGATTAATTTTGATTCAATACAAAACATTTTTTTCCAGAGTTCAGTTGTCATTTAATTTAATATAATATAATCAGGTCATCTGCACCTTCTTTAATGGGAGCACAATGCATTATTGTAATAATATAGGGATTGATTAAATAGCTCCTGCAGGAAGTCCTGCAACGCTCATATGTAGCTAAAGAAGTTTTTAAAAGCAAATTTATGAAGCGTGTACATGGCTCCCTTAAAAAAATCCTCTCACACCCAGAGGATTTTGCTTGTAACTCTATAGTTTATATAGATAGATGGATAACAAAATGCTACTTTCCATGGCAGGACGGCAGTTAAATAATAAAAACATGAATCTACTGTGTTTATAATCTTCAGCATACGGGTAATACACTGGTATATTCAATAAATAATTGTCAAGAGACCATAGAAGGAGAGGCCCTCCAAAAATATCAAAACCACAACTTGGATATATCCAAGACTGGATGAACTTTAACCACATTCCATTCAGTGAAGATGGAGCCTTTATTAGAACCCCTAAAATGCTATAACCCTTCTTCTGTATAATAGGGATGTATCACTTAGCTAGGCACATGACTGCACTTTACTGCAAATATATCACTAGTTTCATCATATCTGACTCATAAACATGATTGTAATGTATTTAATCGATGACTAGACTGAACTGTAAAAAACATTCAATCATTAGTGGGACTGTTAGCTTCAGTACATCACTGCCAAGCAAATGAACTAGATCAATATACAAGACTAATCATATAGTCATAGTCTGATGAATACAAAGTCTGGACATTATCTACCAGAATCCTCCTTTCAGGTTTGTTGGCTTCACTTAAAGGGCCAAAGAAATGCTGTAACATAGGAGCTTGTTGTTTTAACTGTGCATTGATTATTTAAAAAAACCCGAATGATTTACAATAGCAATACTGAATATTAAATTTACTTTCAAAGGTTAGAGTTTTAGACGGCACCCAGTGCCTTATTTACCCTTTTGTAGCCCTTAGGCAGTGAAGTGAAACCATTTTTTTTTTAAAGTGGCACCCCTCACAGGAAAGCGCCCCTGGGTGGCTGCCTTGTTGGCCTAATAGGTAATCCACCATGCTTCTACCTTAGCTGATCATGAGAAGGAGGATTATGTTGAGGGATATGTCTAATTGTAAGTCTGTGAGTTTTCAATCTTGCATGGTGCTTTGGGCATGCACTTTGGACACCTGATTCCAAACTCAAAGACATGGCCCTCAATTTTTTGCAATGAGTTAATATTGTTTTGCTTTGAACACAATCCATGTATAGCGCTACGGAATATGTTGGCGTGTTACAAATAAACGTTAATAATAATAATAACAATGTCACTAGAAAGAAGACAAATAAACGTTCATAGGCTGCTATAACAGCAAAAGCTTGTCACCCAGAAAGCACATTAAGTTTCCATCCAATGAAGACCATTTTGTTGGTTACACTTTGTGCATGAAAATTTAGCAGCTGCCTACTAGAGAAAGCTGCCTCCCCAATAGACTGTATAGTGGGTGGATAAGAGCAGCGTCTCAGTGTGTTATTTTAATGCAAGTTTAATATTAAATATAGTTAATTTTATTAATGACCAATGCCTAATTAAAACATATAAGTCCTCTTGTTAAGGCACTACCATGGTGCTTTAAAGTGACAAAATGTCCTATTTATTGAAGAGATGAAATTTACTAATTAACATAATTGGTTGTAATCAACATTTCTAAGTGGAAGTGCTTTATAATCTATATAGTAGTTAAAATTATTTCATGGCTAGACTAAACTGAAAGAACCATCCTCTGTGCTAATGACAACAATTAATATTCACTGTGAAGGTGGTAAAGAAGATAAGAATGTCCAGTTGAAAAATAGGAATAGTCACAAAGATTTTTAATTGGTAAGAATCGTTCATTATTCATATTTATACCAACCAGGCATGATTATTTTCTTTATCACACTTAACTGTTATTCTTAATTGCTATAGATAAAGCCATTATTTTAGAAGATGAATCTTTCAGTTCTTTCAGTTCTTTACCAATTTTAAGGCACCTCCGATTACAATTTTTTGGGGAAGTTAATTCATGGCACAGCTTTTCGGCAGAGGTGATATAGACTATTACAGAAAGGGAATTCAAATTCAAATGGAATAAGAGCTTAGTGGAGCTCATTTAACAATGTAACATTGAAATAAGTATGTAGGTCACATGCATAGAAGATGGTTGTCTAAAGCAGCTGGTAAGACTCTTTGTGAATATCGGCTTCTCCTAGAGGTTTTTGTATACAAATAAGCACTGTTATAGCTATGAGCTATACCATGTCGGGTCACCCAAGATGGGTAGGTCATAGCAGAGAGGTCAGACAAATTGTGGTTCACTGGAGAATGAACTGGCAACCCCCTTCAGTATCTTTGCCAAGATAACACAAGAGGTGCCTAGAGTGCTGTGCTCCATAAGGTCACAGAGAATGGGACGCAACTGCTAAGTTCTGCTACATACACTTTTAAATGTGATAACAGCTGTCTCTAAACCAGTTGAATGTGTATGTCTTTCCCAGTATATATTATAATATCTGCCACGCTTCATTCTACAGTCTCGGCTATATTGGCCTGCGTCAGTGTGGCCAACATGAAACATGAGTGTAGTTAGCAATCAGTATGTATCTCTTCATAATATTAATGTGATCTCTTGTTAAATATGTTGCTCATAAGCACCAAATAATTGTTTTAATTGTATTTTTTTACCATTAGAAATGTGATTGTATTGTAATATAGAATAGTGTATAATCAATACACAGAGATAAGCTGGCACACTACAGCAGCGGACTGTAGATAGAACAAAGGTAGAAATGCGTAATATATTTTTTTGGCAAACAACAGCAAGCATAAGGGGAAGTGCCAAATCAATATGCTGTAGAGTTTTAGTACAGAGCAATATATCTGACAGTATTTGGATTTCCACTGATCAATGTTTTGCTTAATATTGATCCACAGGAAGTTAAACAATAAGACTGAAACTATTTCCTAATTTATCTCAGATGGGGAAAATACATTTCCCTGTAATGAAAACAAATATGGTTTGTTTAATCCTTTTGCTGTGCTAATTGTCAAAACCTAGAGACATTTACTTAGAGTTTGCTTAAACCTATTTATACAGTAAATTGCTATATTGAACTTTACAACTTCTCTTGTTATGGCTGCAGCCACACAGTCTCTTGTTTTAGACCTGCTCTTTAAGGAACCACTTTAGTTCAAGAAAAATAGCGCTTGTTTTTGACATATATAACAAACTGACAATTGGATAGACCCCATGGGTAATAGGAGTTAATTAGTATATCTGGGGGTCTGTATAGCCACCCAAGGGACAAAGGGGATGAGTAGATTAGTTGCTGTGGAGGTTGCCAGAGCAGGGGTTAATTTCTTAAAGGACCCAAGTGACGGGCGGGGGGTTAATATTTAGATGCCACGAGGATCACAATCAAGACCCCCACGGCAAGGATTAAACATATAGGGGCTGCAGGGACCCGGCAGCATAGGGTTTAATTTTAGGAAGGAGGCAATCGGGCAATGAGAGGGAAAGGGTATCCCCAGGGATTGTCTCCAGGGGTTTTTTAAATTAAGAGAATCCCCAGGGCATAACATTCTGATTTTCTATTGGTTCTTATAGCTGTAACTCATCTGTAAGTTTGTTCATAAATGCCTGGTTTTGCTCATATATCTGTCCTGGTCAAGACGAGGATTTACCGATGAGGACTGAGTGCCGAGATTTGGGGGTGATAAAGACTTTAATCAACATGTAATGTAGGGAAAAAAAAGCTCACGCAGCCGATTAACGGGTGTACCGCAAATTACACCACTTGATTAGCATGAGGGCCAATATTATGTAAGTCATAAAAACATTTTAGAGAAAATTAAAATATTTTCAAGAGACACAGTTCACAGTTCAAGGGACAGACTCAGCAAGGGGCTCTGGGAACTTGTCCAACCAGAGGGGACTGTCTCACCCCAAGGACTGGAGTGGCATTGTCAACAATAAGGCAGTGGAGGAGACAGGAGGTGTGTGGCAAACTGGTAGCTCAAAGGAAAGTCTGGGGTGGAGTAGGCAGACTTACCAGTCCTTGGCTGGAGAGATAATGGACTGTGCCCTGGAAATGGACTATAAACTGTCCAGGACCCTGTCATAGACCATGGGGCAGACCAGAAGAGCAGCCCTATCCATTTGGTGGGGATACCATCGCTAACAACAAGGCAGTGTGGAAGACAGAGTATGTCTGTCAAATTGATTGCCCAAGGGGAAATCTGGATGGGTGCAGTCATGCCATCGGTCCTTGGAAGAGGAGGTAATAAACTTTGCTTCAGTACTGGAAATATCTACAGTCCAAGAGGTAGCAGCTGGAGAGAGCAGTGAGGTCCTGCCAGTGGACACCACGACAATGGACTCAGAAGGTGGTGAGTGCAAGGCCCAAGTTATGTTTAAATCCAGGGGAATGGAGGCTTGAGCAAAGGTCCAGATCTCTGATGCCAGTCAGCAGATCTAGCTGGCTGGGTACTTACTGGGATTATCATTTGCTGTTTTTTCAAATGAATATGATTATGATCCTGGTCTAATAGCCAGGGGTGGACACTTGCCCTGGCCTGTGGGGCTTGTGCTGGCAGGGATTCCACAAGGGTTACCCGCTGCAGTGATTTCTCTGCTGGAATTTGTACAGGGAAATAATGCCAAAAATCTGCCCTGAAAGCCAAGGATCAGGCAATGTGCAAGGGGAAGGCCCAGAACCTGAATCCATTTTGTTTCCCCCATTCTCCCCAATATAGTTTGGTAGCTATTTTTACTGGGGATTATGGGTGCTGCTGGGCTTGAAGCACAGCCAAGATGTACTGAGTGTAGCAGCCTGCATGAAAACATAATCTGTTGTAAATCATAGTCTGCATGCTGCATTTGGAAGGATACGTAGCTGTCATGACTTATTTTGGAACTCCCCTGAACCGCACTCTCAACCCTGTTATTTGAAACTCTAAAATATTTGGTTGCTAATATCAAAAGCTATTATAATGGACATGATATGTGTGCTAAATACTTTGGCAATGTGTCTTTCATCTTTGTGTAATGTTTAAAGACTTTAGGGGCCTCATTCTATTATCGGCCGCAGCCGCTGCGGGGCCGCAAGGACCGGCCGCAAGCTATTCTGCTATTCTATTCCCTTACGGCCGTAGGCTCCGGCAGGCTTGCGGCCGGTGCCTTGCTATCTCTTGCGGCCGATCGCGCCGGAGGAAAGCCTTTGATCTAAAACGGCCGCAAGAGATTTGCAATTCAATTGCTCCGGGAAACCTCTCTGCAAGGCTAAAAACGAGCCGCAGTTACTTGCAGGAAAAAGGTCTCGCTAGCACCAATTAAGCACATAAAATAGCTCAAATAAAGCCATCCTGCACTTTGAGAAGACTATAAAGGGATTTTAGGTGTTAGAAAAAATAGCACATAATTATCCTGTACTCAAATCCGTAAAATATTTCATTTTTAATATCCGTAAAATATCCATGTAAAAAGTGCAGAGTGCTTGGAGCACCTCAGACACACCCCCGCCGCAGCCGGCAAATAAACAGTTAATTTGAACTCGGGTTTGGGCAGATGTGCAAGCTTGAGAGTGGGTTCCTTTTAATCCTCATGTCCCCCAATATGATCCCTAGCATTTACAGAGCTGTACAGTGCAGGCTTGAATTTATTTTTGCGTTTTTATATTTCACAGTTTACGGCCGGTTCCAAGATATGCGGCCGGCCGTAAAAGGAGATCCTTGCGGGGCCGTATAATAGAATCGCGAGTTAACTGAACCCTCGCAAGGAATCGCAGCCTTACGGCCGATTTACGGCCGATAATAGAATGAGGCCCTAGGTGTATTAGAATGTGCTTTGGGCTAGTGACTCTTTATTAACTCTAATAGCACTAGAAATTGCAAGACAGGCTGGCCTCTAATGTCAGATAGTCATTAAGTGGAGTTATTACATGATGTGATATGCACTATTTGTTGCATATAGGTGGCAGAAATGGTTTATGCAATACTCTGATGTACCACCATAGCATCTCCTGCATGATCAAAGTACAACTATAAAATCTGAAGTGACCTAACCAGATAACCCCCAAGCTCTGGTATATCTGGAGAAAGGAGGAGCGTTTATAGCCTAGTAACGTTGTAAGGAGGTCACAGTAAGAAAAGCAGACCCCTCATAGAGGGTGGTGAATTATGAAAAGGAGGTTTGGCAAATAAAATTGGAAGGGGGAGATGTGGGATATTGTTTTGCTTATAAATATGTTTCTATGATAACTTAGAGTCTGAATCTGACATTCTAAGCAACGGTGTCTACTTCTATTTCTTGTATGTTCTAATCCTAACCAAAGGGATGGAAAATATTTATTTTTTATTTTGAATAAGTCAGTAACCTTAGGGCTGAGCTTGCAATCTGTGATGTCCTGAGTGCTCCTAGGAGGTGTTCTGCTGGGTGCTGAGAGATTTAATAAAATAGGCCACAAAGTAGATGGAGAATCTTGGGATGCACGTGGCCCCTCACCTCTGGGTCATCACAATCTGTCTTCTTTCTTGATTGAAGCCCTTGTTCCTCATCTTCGGCCCATGGAAATGAGCATACTGCTAAACAAGCCACCGCTCTATAAAAAAACTTGATCTAACGGAGCTCCTCTTATAAGGAGCTCCTGCGCAGACTAACATTTTTTCACAGTGCCTTCACCTTAAATACTATTTTTGTGTATTCTAGTTTGCTGAAATATGTGTCAGAATAGAGTATTTGAATGACTCCAGCCCTATATCTGATTGGTTAAAAGTGTAATCAATTAGAATGCACTTAATTCTTATAGTATATTTCTTCCATGATGTCTCTATGAAGTCTGAAGCAATACTGACAACACAAAAAGGCAGATGAAACCTAAAAATGTTGTCCAATAAAAAAGGTGGGCATTCACAACTACTCCACTCTTTACATACTTCTATAAATATAAACTGAGGATGTGTTTAAAAATCCTAGGGGAAATATCATGGGGAAAAGGGAAGGCACACAAATCTCAGTTTTCATAGGGCAGTATAAATACTCTCCTAAATAGGCATCAGTTATTTATTTTTGCACAATGCTCATACATAAATACAATTATTCTTAATAAAGTTAAAAAGGCAAATGTGCTTTTTCTGTCTGGCAAAATATGTTTTAGAAAGACACACTTATTTTTGTTTTGTATCCCCAGGGATTGCAAATTTAAAATGAACTGGGAACAGTTTCAGCTTTCAGCACTTTGAAAAATGTTCTTGCAACAGCAAGACTTCAAATATATTCTGATAAATGAAAGATTCTACATCCAAAATGTATAACAATTTAAGATATGATAGAAATAAATGATTGAACTTTGAGTAAATGTTGACTGGCACCCAAAGATTGATGAAAAATTTCAATCATAAATAATATATATATTTTCTAGACATTCGTACTAAAATGAGGATTTTTCTGAAGGAACCCTTCATGCTAAATATGGACTGCTTTGCAGGATAAAAAGTAGGTGCTAAATAATTTATGATTCATCTCTATTCCCGAGATGGCTGTAAATATTTAAATGACAGAATGATAACTGGAGTTATGCATTTCTCAGAGACAAGATTATCAAATTGATGAAGAGAATGAAATCATTTTAGCAGTGGATCAATACTGACTGTTTGTAGAAGGTTATTTCCTTGATTGTAGTCAAGTAGTTATCTGAACTTGATATGAGTTGTATAGATAAAAAAAGAAGTGTAAGTAATTCATTATTTGATAACGGCTTGGCTTCAGCACCTATTACAAAGCTTCTTAAAGGGAAAAGGGACACAATTGTTTTTTTTTCAAGAATTTAAAAGATCATGTTTTAAATATTACAAAAAGTTTAATGAACGGAAAAATATGAAGTAAAACATGTTTAAACTTCATTTAAACTAAAAGGATATGCAAATAGCCTACTTTAGATCTCATTACCTAGCAGAAGGCAAGCCACCTAAAACAGTTAAACTTATGAATACATTTTTCTACTTTGATACCTTGATTTAAAAAAAGATAACACACTGTGGCATATTATCAAATACCCACTTTCTGATGCAACAAAGAGAAAACACTTCCCTGTCCATTTAAATATATTCAGACCATTGAAAAAAAAAAATCACATTTCAACTGGAATTTAAGAATTAGACTGCCCTTTTGGATATGGATATAATTCATGATAGTCCTCCTTTGTCATGGTAAAACTCAAGGACTTTACCTGATTGGTACAACCCTAGATATAATGCTACATGACCACAGTAGTTTAGGAAAAACTTTATTGTTTGCACAATGTATAACACACTAATAATTTGTAGTCCTATTAAATTGGAGCTACGTCTTAAAACGTAGCTCGTAGCTCGAGATTTACAGGATACGGCTATTAAATTAGCCCCATAATGTTGCTCGCAGCAGACTTGCATTTTACCCTGCAGGATGGCCGAAAAATGGCTACGCGCTGAGCAACGTTGAACTGCCCGCACGTAAATCCTTTGATCCGACGAGCCCGTAAACACTACTTGTTTAATTCAGCTATTAAATTACAATGTGGTCACTCGCAAGCCAGCTCATAACATGCAAATGGAGGCCAAAGCCCTACGAGTGCTCGAGAGCATCCCCAAAGGCTGTAAAAGCCCTTGCATTATCTGCGTGAGCAGCAGAAGAGACCCCCACTCCAGTCCCCAAATCGCCTAAAGCTCCCCCTGATCCCCTGAATAAGCCCCATGCTGCAGGGTTCCCGATCGGGGACCCTTGCAGTACCCCATATTAACCCTTGCTGCGGGGGTCCCAACCGGGACCACCGCAGCAGTCAAAGTGTTAACCCCTGCCGCAGGGGTACTTCAAGTATCCCCGCAGCACCTGAAATAAACTCCCCTATGCTGGGGGTCCCCATTGTATCCCCATATTACCCCTTGCCGCGGGGGTCCAAATCGAGACCACTGCTGCATTTACCCGCAGCGGGTCCTTAAAGGGTCTGCAGGACACTATTTCACAATCCTGGATGCGGGTGTACTGTAAGTACCACAGCGGCACCTAAAATAACCCCCTCTATGCTGTTGGACCCCATCGGGACCCCCGCAGTGTCCCTACATTACCCCTTGCAGCGGAGGTCCTGATTGGGACCCGCGCTGCATGTTAAAATTTAAATTTCCAGACGCAGCTCCTGAAAGCACCTTAAAGGACCCGCGTTAACAAAATAATTAACCACTGCCGTTGGGGTACTATAACCCTCACCATACCTAATTAACCCTATCACTAACCAAGTAACCCTATCTAGTCCTATTTAACCCTGTCTAGTCCTATGTAAACCTATCTAGTCCTATTTAACCCTAACTGGGCCTATATAACCCCATCTAGTCCTATGTAACTCTATCTAGTCCTATTTAACCCTAACTGGGCCTATTTAGCTCCAAATGTAAACATCCCATAAACCCCCTCTTACTCTGCCCCATTAAACCCTACACTACCCAAATCCTACCCTACACTATTAACCCCCCCTACACTATTTACCCCTCTCTACCCCAGTAACTCCCCTCTACCCTGTTAACCCCTACACTACCCACCTAATACAATAATAAAATCACTATTACCACACTAATTACAGAAAATAAAAAAACTAGAATTACACACAATAAAAAACACCTAAAATGACTGAATAAAAAAAACTACATTACACAAAATAAAAAAACCTACATTACATAAAATAAAAAAGCCTAACATACAAAATTAAAAAAAACTACACTCCAGTTAAATAAAAAAGCGTACATTACTTAAAATAAAAAAAAACTACATTATAGTTAAATAAAAACATACATTGCATACACTAAAAACACTCTAATTACACCTAAAACAACCCCCTTCTTGAATCTAGAATAGGGTTAATAAGACCACTTACCTTGCCCAAATGCCCCTCCAGCTATGATGGTCGTCTGTGCTTCATCCCTTGGCAAGGGCCATTCCTAAATGTTCACAGGTCCGGCACTCCTAGGAAAAAAGAAACATTAAAATTAATAAATAAACATAATATCTAATCAAAAACATACAAAATGCTACACTTACCTTTCCGTGATGTCTTTTTTATTTTGTGTAAATCTAATTTTTTTTATTTTCAGTAAACTATCAGCCTTATTAAATTGCGATTCGGCAAATCTAAAGGGCTCTATATAAGCACAGAGCATATTATTTTTACAGAAGTTTTTAGTTAGCGAAGACCTTGCTTTTGCATAGAAGTTCACTAACTAAAAACTTCTGTAAAAAAAAATGCCCTCTGTTTATATAGAGCCCTTTAGATTTGCTGAATCGCAATTTAATAAGGCTGTATGTTTTTTATTTTCTGTAATTATAGTTTTTTTAGTTTATATAATGTAGGGATTTTTATTTTGGGTGATTCTAGGTTTTTTATTGTCTATAATATTTTTTTATGTAGATTTTTTTCCAGTAAGCTTGTTTTTATTTTGTTTTGTGTAATTAGTGTAGCAATAGGGATTTTATTAGGGGTTTGGTATGTAGTGTAGGGGTCAATAGGGCAGAGGAGGGTTAACAGGATAAAGGGGGGTTAATAGTGTAGAGGGGTGGTAAATAGTGTAGAGGAGGGTTAATACTGTGGAGGAGGTTACCAGGGTAGATGGGGGTTAATAGTGTAGAGGGGGTTAACAGGGTGGAGGGGGGTTAATAGTGTAGAGGGGGGTTGATAGTCTAGAGGGCGGTTAATAGGGTACAGGGGGGTTGATAGTGTAAATGGAGGCTAATAGTGTACTGTTTAGACTTTGAGTCATGAGAGTCCTGAAGGACCCTTGTGGCACTTATAGTGTTAATATTGGGGTTAATTAGTGTTCCATAAGGGTCTGTATAGACCCTTATGGGACTGATGTGGTTAATTAGTGTCCCATAAGGGTCTGTATAGACCCTTATGGGACTGATGGGGTTAAGTAGTGTCCTGTGAGGGTCTGTATAGACCCTTATGGCACTGATGGTGTTAATTAGTGTCCCATGAGGCTCTGTATAGATCCTTATGGGACTGAGGGGGTTAATTAGAGGCTCATGGGGGTCTGTATAGACCCCTATCAGTGATGGGGATAATTTTAGGTGCCGAGGGGTACTTATAGTACCCCCACGGCAGGGGTTAATTTTTTATTTAGCGCTGGTCCTTTAAGGACCTTTACGGTCCTTTAAGGACCTGCGAGGTGGGAAATTAGAATTTTTAAATGCAACGGGGTCCCAATTTTCAGTACCATGGGGTTACTTGAAGTACCCCCGCAGCAGGGGTTAACAGTGTAAGTGCCGCGGGTGTTAAAATGGGGACACTGTGGGGTCCTCATGGGGACCCCCAGCATAGGGGTGTTCATTTTAGGGGTTGGGGGGGTACTTGATGTACCCCCTCGGCAGGGCTTGAGTTTTTAACTGCTGCAGAGTTTTCGATTGGGACCCCTGTGGCAAGGGCTAATGTGATCCCGCAGGCTTTAATTAGCCGTGATGGCAATATGTTTTGCCATTGGCTAAGTGAAACCCAATTCTACGGGTTTGCCTTATTGATCTTAGCATGGCCGCACATACAACATGCAAGAGACTGGGTTAAGGTCTTGCTTCCCTTGCACATTGCTCACAGCCCCTTCTAATTTAATAGCAACGTAAGTCTGCCAAATTTAAAGGACGCAGCCCTTACGTGCTCAAGTTGGATTTATGAGGCTTGATTTTAATGAGGCTGTTGATCACCATGTATTTTATTTTTATCTCAATGTCATTTTTTTACAAATAAATAAAAAATTGTAGAAACAAATTCTGACACATAACATTTCACCATTTTTTGTAAATAAACACAATCCAATAATATAGAACAGGGCAAATGAGACTCTTGCAAGCCTCATCCCGTGTGAGCCTTACATATAAAATAATCTAGGCCATGAATATGTTTGAAAGTATATCCATATCCAGATGTTGCCAAACAGCTCAAGTTGCATTCATAATAAAAAGACAATTGAATGTATTTATCAAGTGGGGATAAAAGTGGTTAGACGTAGAGTTAAATCATATAATATCAAAACTTCCTGTGTTTTCTAAATGTTATTCTGTTTGATTATAAGCTTCAGGGCTGGATTAACCATTAAGCAAAATAAGCACGTGCTTAGGGCATCAAGGCAAGAGGGCACCACAGAAATTTCCCATTGTCGGATTTACAATGGACCATATGGCGCAAAACTACAATGGTGCAGCTGAACCAGGTTCCAATAAAAAGGGGCTCCCACAATAAATTAAACAATGACATACATATAATTATAATAATAATAATAATAATAACATAGTAGTAATGGAGGTTAATGATACACTTTGTAAAGGTGTATTATTATTTATATTTTGAATTAGATATACATTGGGACACCAAAATCTTTAGTGCTTAGGGCCTCTAAAGGTCTTAATCCGGCCCTGATTAGCCCCTATAGAATATGCAGGAAATTAGATATTTAACCGCACTTTTTTAAGCCTACTTATGTCCAGGGATATCCCAAGGAAAAATAATGTGAGATCAAGTAAAGGATGGCTATACCTGCAGTGTTTTAAAATCTTACTAGATGTCCTACTTTTCTATGAATCAGCAGAAAAAGATGCTGAATGCTTGGCCATGGCATCTTATGCTTCTGAAAATCAAAATTGGTAATTATAACAAACTAGCGACTTGCCCGTCAAAAATGACGGCAATAAAATTTGAAGCCTTGCAATGCTGTCTGCTCATCGCGAGCCCCGTGCTGAGCAATGATCACCTTCAGCGCTCATTGTGGGGCTTGCAATGAGCTCCTTCGGGAATTAGGCTGCAACTGCAAGGCGAGGAGTTGAGGCACCCGGGACTTAGGCTGCAATGAAGGCGCTCATTGCAAGGCCCGCAGGACTTTCAAACAGCCTACACATGAGCACAGAAGGAGCTAATGTTGATGGCCGCGATAGCCGGCGAAAAACGCAGCACTTTGGCGCTGACCGCGAGGCACATAGTTTACTAATTTAACCGCTGAAATTGTTTCAAGCGCGTAACTCGAAAGATCCCCCAAAACAGCCAAATAATTAAAAAATAATAATAACATACTCACACACAGCACAGGAGTAGAGCCAGAAAGGCTGGGAGTGAGGTCGCCATCGAATAAGCCATAGTTCACGTTTTTCGTCAAAAATCGCCTAAGCAACAAAGAAAATGGCGGTCGAAAAAACGTAAAAATTAATAAACACGATGAAAACGAGGCCCAACAACGACAGGCACGCAGGGCTTAGAACATACACGACGGCAAAGCCAGTAACACACCCGAGCAACGCCACACACACGGGCAGTCGTCGGCGCTCATTGCATGCCTCGCGATGAGGGCCGCAGGAAGACAGTAACACTTACCCGAACAACGTGAACCATGCAGCCGGTCATTGCGAGGCACGTAACATCCTCCATTTTGAAGTCATCAAGCACGTAACTCGCTAAAGGTACTATTTATACCATGAAATGGTGGAAAACCAGTAAACTGTGCATGTGCAAGTTTATCCTCGCGATTGCACTCTATAATTACTTGACCCTTTCCAGAATTTTCTCACTTTCTCCTCAGATGATGAAATGTGTGACTGGACGTTATCAAATTTGATTAAGAGATTGTTATCTCTTGATGATTTTCAACAAATACATTGAAAGATAATAGGTAAATTATTATTATTTATTGATTTATTAATTGAAAAAACAAAAAATGTTTTGCTAAACACTACATTTTAGGATGACATAATTTAACACATGCTAAGTTAACTATCATTTTTTTCTAAATACATAGAATATAACAGCTAAACCCTTATTAGTCATTAATTGATTAATTTATTTATTAACAGAAAAAAATATATATTATATTTTAAGCTCATGTTACATTGCAAGCTGTATATCTTTGTATTGCATAACATACAGTCATTACTGATATATGATTTTACACTTTGCAGGTGTCTGTGGTTTCACACTGACACACAATTTGCATTTTTTATTATCAACTTGATTTTGTAATATTTTATTTATATTTGACTGTAAGGAGACAATTACCTCCAGCAATTGTTTAGAAGGGGACATTTGTTTTCCTTATGTAAATTATATAACTTAATGTAACTATCTCTTAGGGATTCACCTCTAGCTCTATTTCTTGCTGCCAGTCTGGAAATAAGATGCCCTCTGATTACAGCCTTGTGGGCATTCCATAGTACTATCTTTGAGTCTACTGAATTTATATTTGAGTTAAATAAAACTTAAATTTCTAGTTTTATTTCTTTAGCATCTTGTGGAGATCTGAATAAGGTTGGGTCTATTTTAAACCTCAGAATACTATATAGTTCTTTAGGCTTGTTCAAAGTCATCTTTATACACGAGTGATCTGACCAACTTATCGGTTCAATGCTTGTTTTATGTATTCTAACTAAGGTATTCTGATCTGTCAGAAAATAGTCGATACGGTTGTGTATGTTTGATGCGTGCTAGAGTAAAATGTGTAATCGCATTCTTAACGATGAAGGACCCTCCATCCATCAAATAAATCATAATGCCTCAAAGTCTGGCTAAACTAACATGCCCTCTTCTTGTTTTCACTGTCTGGCTCCACCCTTATATTTGATGCTCTATCGAGGCCTGCATCATGGCATCATGCTATAGCAAGATAGACTTTTTGTATGGTAGTAATAGATTTTAGTACTTTCTTAAGAAAAGGGATTTGGTTCTGGTTTGGGGCATACAGATTAACTAACGTGTATGTTTCATTATTTAAAATTATTATTATTATTTATTTGTGCTGATCCAGATAATGAACCTCCCCTGTGTATCAATCTGAACTAATTTCTCTTTAATGGAATTATTGTTATTGAACATGATTAACACTCCTCCTTCATTATTGACTAACCAATGTGTTTCTTTTTTTTTTTTTTTCAGACAAAAGAATACAAGTACAAAAACAGAACGTAAATACAAAGTACAGAACAGACAAACAATAGCAATTCATAACACACTTCTGATAAAACTCCTTCTTCCCTCCTTTCCCCTCATGTTTTCCTCTTAACGGGGGAAACTTATACCTCCAGACCAGATTTAAACATCATATATATATATATGTACATATATATATATATATACATGTACATATATATATATATATATATATATATATATAGAAAAAGTAAATATTACATCTGTATACCCTATATTACCACTTAGCTTCTTTGAACCCAGGGCTGTGAGTTCTGTTAGATACTTTGACAGATCTTAGCCCCTCTCTAATATTTGCATCTATAACTATGGCTTTTCGCCATCCCCCCACCCAAAATTAATTCCAACATTATGTGAGAGAGTTTTCCACTATATAGGGACTGGGGTCTACCCTCTCTTTCAGAGAAAGGTCTATTATTCTTTATCGCTTCTCTTTCTTAACTATCTGCCTTCCCACATTTTCTCTATATTTGTGTTTTTTTAGTAAAAACGTCTGTATATATAGGAACAGAAACTTTTCCTTTTTTACTCATACCTTTTTTTTCCTTTCCTATGAATTCAAGGTATGCCCCCATTTAACCTCGTTATATTTACAGAATATTTGGCTATTATCTAAAGGAAATAAAAGAAGAAAAGGCGAGAAAAAGAAACACATACACCATTCACACTGTACCAGATCGATGACCTACCAATAAGTTGTTGCTGGAGAGTTTGGGTTCCTAATCTACCTATTATATGATTTATAGTCTTTTTCCTTGACTACTCCCTTTTTTTTTCCTTCTCCCTTTCTACCTCTTTTATAATTACTAAATTATGATCCGTTTGTCTATACTCCAATAGAACTTACAAATTTATCCCATTTCTGCCAAGGGAGGCGGGTACCTGTTTCCATCAGCCAATTCTTGCCTATGGGATCAATAATCTCTCTATTTTCTCGTATTCCTGCCACCAGCTGTATTCTTGACGGAACATGGGTATTTTTCCATGATTTTACTATCAAACTTTTAGCTACTAACTGAATGTGACATATCAATATACCATCTGAACCACGGAATTCCTCCAAATTCCTATGGAACAGTACCAATGAAGGGGAGCACCTAATTTCTTGAGCTAATATTTCTTCTATTAATTGACACGCATCTATCCAAAACCTGTTTATTTTAGGGCACTCCCACCACATATGAAACGATGTTCCCAACTGATTACAGCCTTTCCAGCATGTTCTTTGATTTTTTTGGTCTATTTTATTCATACGTTCAGGAGAGAGGTACCAATTATTCGAAAGCTTAAAAAACATTTCTATATACCTTGGTAGACCTGCTGCTTTTTTTACCATTCTTAAACTTTGGTACCATACCATCTCTTCAAAGGTTTCTCCCATAATTGATTCCTAATACATCAAACCTGAACTTTTCCTCAGTGAACGGTTCTCATTTATAATTTTATTACATTTCGAAATAGTTCGTAAATTATCTCTTTTTATCACTAGATCTTCCATTTTAGTTGTTTTTAAATGTTGTGAGATCCTGTAACCGCAGGCTACTAGTCTTTTTTTAATACACTCATATTCTAGCCAAGTTAATTTTATATCTCCGAATTTCCTACTCATCCTTTGTAGGTCTATAAGTTGTCCATCTTCAAACAGTTTTGCTGTGGGTGTGTCACCCTTGATTTTCAGAGATGTAATTATTGGGTTAGAGCCCCCACGTTCCAGTGTATCAATTGGGGCAGCCAGTGAGGGAAGGTTAATTAGCTGCATGTATAGTCTATTTCTATACCAAAATTTGGTTAAGGAAACCAAATTCTTCGGGAGATCTCTAATCACTGTCTCATTCAAGCTAGGTAGCCACAGCATGGAGTGGATCTTAATATTTCTTAATAAGGCCTCCTCGATTTCCATCCATCTAGGTTGTTCCTTTATCAAATTCCAGCTAATAAGATGTGCTATACAAATTTGTTGGTAAATATCTAATATACAGGGGCAGTTTAACCCACCTTTCTCGACCTTTTGATTTGCTATTATTTTTCCCACCCGGGGTTTCTTCCCACCATAGATAAACTTATCTAGCTGCACTTGTATTTTTTTGATGTAGTTATATGCCAGCACTCCCGGAATACATCTCAGACAGTAAGTGATTTTTGGGATGATATTGATATTGATAGCTGCAATTTTAACTAACCATGATAAATTTAGTTGTTTCCAATTGGTCAAGGTAATGTTTATTTTACTCATGGTTTCATCTAAATTAGATTTAATCAACTTACCCAGTTGGAATGAGAATTTGATTCCTAGGTGGGTGATACTATTTGAATGCCAGTTACACTGTAGCATATGCTCTAGAGCATCCCTATCTTCTATCTTTAATCCTCTTTTCAAAGCTACGGACTTAGTTTGATTTATTTTAAAGTAGGAGATTCTACTGAATTCCTCCAGAATGTCCAAGAACTTTTGACATGATGTCGCCGGCTCTGTGAATGTTACTACTATATCGTCCGCGTATGCAAATAGTTTAAACTCATGTTTCCCTATTCTGATTCCACTGATATCCGCCTCTTCCCTTATACGTATTGCTAGTGGTTCTAAAAACAGGATAAATAGAAGCGGGGATAGGGGACAGCCCTGGCGCGTGCCATTGCTTATACTAAAAGATACTGATTCAAAATCAGGGTTGACTATGCGAGACTTTGTTTCCCCATAAAACGCTTTAACTGCCTTCAGGGCAAAGTCTCCCAACCCGAATTTCACCAAGACAGCCTCTAGAAATACCCAATTGACCCTGTCAAACGCTTTTTTGGCGTCTAATGACAGGGCCAATATAGGCATTTCCCTGGCTTTAGCATGCGCGAGTATATTTAAGAGCCTTCTGGTACAGTCCGAGGCTTGACGCCCTGGAACAAATCCCGTTTGATCTGTATGTATGAGTTTATGGATGACCGTTTTTAGTCTGTTTGCTAAAAATTTTGAGTAGGTCTTCAAATCTATATTTATCAAAGTAATTGGTCGATAGTTTTTACAATCATCTGGGTTTTTATCCTCCTTTAATAAATTTATTATTTTAGATTCTGACATTTCTCTTGGGATCTCCCCAGATATTTTAATCTCATTATATACATTACATAGGGGTTCTTTAATCTCTGGAAGAAGAAGTTGAAAGAAGACTGCATCAAACCCATCTAACCCTGGGGCTTTGTTTCTCTTGTTACTGTTAATTACCTCACAGACCTCTAACTCTGTAATATTACTGTTTAGATAGATTCTTTCTGGCTCCGAGATGGATGGTACATTTATCCCATCCAAAAATTTTGATATATCCACTTTAGTGGGGCCTGTAAGTTGTGAGTCCTTTTCCAAATTATATAGCTTCCTGTAGAAGTTTTGGAAAACCTCCCCGATTTTATCTGGGTGATATTGATATTTTCCTTTCAGGTCAATTATTCTGGCTATTCTATTTTGCTCTCGTTGTTTTTTGAGTCTATTCGCCAAAAATGTCCCCGTTTTACTGCCGAACTTGACGATAGCGCCACAATAAATTATCTGCTTGTAGTTGCAGTATTGCCCTAATTTCTTTATTTATAATGCATATTTTATCACCTATCTCTTTGATATATTTTCCCCCATTAATTTGATGAAGCTTTATCAATTCCATATACAGCAGTTTTAGGGGTTTTCCTCTTAATTTCCTTCTTTCTGCTGATCTGGCAATTAATATACCTCTAATGAAGGCTTTGTATGTGCACCATATTGTTTTATATGAGCTCACGGTTCCTTCATTTATTTTGAAGAATTCCCTAGTTTTTTTTTTTTGTTTTTTTATAAATTCCTGATCTTTTAGTAGTGATGTATCCAGTCTCCAATTCCTGTTCTGTTTTTTTTTTTACTGTGTCATATAAAACCAAAAGATTCATTGGGTGATCCGACCAGGGGGCCAGTTCTATTTCTATTTTTTTAATCAAACTTATCGTGGCCCTATCGGAGAAAATGTGATCTATTCGAGATGACGAGGAAAATCTATTAGAGTAAAAAGGGAATTGACGGTCACTTGGGTGCATTAGTCTCCATAGATCAAAGTACTCCTTATCCTTCATTATACCTGAGAAATCTATTGCGATTTTACTTAAATTATTTAATGACGTCAACTTATATTTACCTTGTCTATCAAGCTCCGGGTCCATGACCATGTTAAAGTCACCACAGATCAGGAGGATCCCATACTCCACTTTTTTATCTCTGCTAAAATTTTCTTTAAAAAGCTACATTGTTTTTTATTGGGAATGTACAAATTGGCCAATGTTATTGGTCTACTTTCCACCTCACCCCTCCAGATTATATATCTCCCCATGGGATCTATTATACTGCCCTGTTCTTTAATATTGAGTCTCCTATTAAAAAGAATCGAGACTCCCTTAGACTTATTTTTAAATGTAGAGTGTATACTTTTGGAAAATATATTATTTAACAGATAGGATTCATTGCCCTTCTTAAGATGTGTCTCTTGTAAACATAAAATATCTATATTCAGCTTAGTATAATTATTAAACGCGATTTTTCTTTTAGAGGGGGAGTTGAGTCCATTTACGTTATGTGACACTATTTTTAATCCCATTTAAACCACATAATCAAATCTAGCTGACTACAGCTCCCTTTTCCCTCCCATACAGCCTTTAAATCTACCGGCAGTTCATTCTGGTCTGGTACCTTACTCATACTTGTTTCATTCATACCTAAACTTAAAATACCAAGGGTGGACCACACCCCTCCCACTTGGTAATACAAGGCTAAAGCCTGATGTTTGGAAATGATAGATTGGTTTCTACAACCATAGTTGGGAGAGACCCATGGGCTACCTTTTCCTCCCCTAACAGTCCTCAGACTGGACTGGGAACGAAGAAGAAGAGGTGGTGGGGGAGGGGGAAGCCCCTAGCTTCTCTCCTAATGGAGAGAGAGAACAACCCAACTACTCTATTGTCAACTCTATCCTCCCCTATAGTTGATATTTTCTTATGCGTTAAGATTGAGCTCCCCCCTCCTCCTCACCCCCCCATCCCCCCCAGTCAATGTGTAGCAAATTACTGACCGCGACCAACTTTGCCAGCATACAATGTTTATTCCTTTAATATCATACCCATTTGTTCTTATAATTTCCCTTATCTACTTATCAATGTTATATTTCCCATCCATAGATATCCTTATCAAGGATCTATAGGGGTTCAAGTCTTACCCAATTTTATCCAAATTTAGGGTATTTCTCTAGTGTCCTCGCAATAGAGCATATTTCGCAAATCTTTTATATATTATCGTATTTTCAGCCCTTCTTACAGGGTCCACCCGCTATCCGACAGGGTATAGAGTCGCATATTTTAAGTTTTATTCCCCTTTACTCATAACCTCAGTTTATTCAGGTGATATTAACCTGATTCCTTTTACATTAATCTCTAAACCCAGTGAATATTTCTAAATTTAACTATATGTATCTATGTAGCTCAACTATCTATTATACTAAGTGATTATAACAAATATTATAAGGGGCATTTTGGCCCATTAAGTTTCAACTAATAGTGTCCGCACCGTGCTTGTGTTTACAAAAAAAAAAGTAATTTTTTACAATGTCCTGCCCCATTGATATATTTACCATACCTAACTACCATAGCTACTGCTTCCTATTATTTAGTGGAAAATTATAATCCTACTCTATATTAGTGCTTTTTTGGTTACTCCCAGATGCTTCTAAATTCTGTGACTTTCTATGTTACTAATGCATAACTTTATATCAATTTGAATATATCTTATATCACCACTTCTTATATAAATAACTTCCTCATATACCTCCATTTAAACGTGTAAATTAACATATATCATTTTAAACTACTCAGGTTATATATTTCTTAACATATATTATATATTACTTGCTATCAAAAACCGTTTGATTCAGAGTTTCCTTCTACAGGGGAAATATTTGCTCTTTAGCATTATATATCAAGAAATTTTCTTTCTCTTCTGGGATTTTTGCCAAAGTTCTTTAGTGGCTGACAACTGTGGCCTATTGCTCTCCTTGCTAACAGGTGTAATATCAATACCCCATTTCTTCAATAATGCTATTCCCTCAGATGGCGAATGCACTCTATGCCACAGTAGATCTTTCTGTATCGCCAGGCCCATTGGTGTAGTCCATTTGTATTTAATTCCTCTTTGTCTTAGAGCAGCCGTACAGGCTCCATATTCTCTTCTATTTGCTAATGTCTGTGCAGACAGGTCCATAATTATTTTAATATTTTGGTATGGAGCCTCGAAATTTCCTTTTTCGTACGCTATACGCTGTATGGCCTCTTTGTAAGAGATATAATGGACTCTCATTATTACGTCTCTAGGGACTGTTTTATCCAGGTGCTTTGCCAGTGGTAATCTATGTATAGCATCTATTAAAGCTTCTTCTTTAGGGAAATTGGGTAACAGAGAGCTTAATAATGTCTCCATATATGGTTTAAGGTCTGCATCTTTTTGATTTTCTTCTATGCCCCTAATCCGGAGATTATTTTTCCTGCTACGGTCTTCTAGTTGGGCAACTTTTCCTGTCAGAGTTTTGATTTTACCTTCCAGCTCCATATTATAATTCAACATGGTTTCATTATCTTTAACTAACTTTTCACATATATTTTCCAGACTGTCCACTCTTTGTGAGACTTCCGCTGTAGCTTTAGAGTTATTTACAATTTTGTTTATTAAATCCATAGTTAGTTTAATCTGGAAGTCTTGTAGAATGTCTCTTAATTTAGAGCAGGTTAAGGCCTCTCCCTTATCCAAAGACAGGCAACTTAAATTTACTGATTGTATATTTTTTCCTGGGGATCTGTTTTCAGATGTATTTGGACTCAAATCGTCCTCCGGGGTACTTAAAGTTAATTTTTTCTTCCCAGACATAAACATACTCAGAGTTTTAGTTGTATTAGTTGTATTATTGCTCTTTTTTCTTTTGGTTTCATTTTTGAGGGCATCTTAACACCTTAACACCAAAGGTAATTAGGAAAGCTGTTTTCCCCTGAAGGGGTGTTTGATGTTCCAATATATACTCAAATAGTTCCCAATACTTCTTTCCTAATACAGTGGCTTTATTCCTGCCTTTTTATGTGAGGGGTGGGGGTGGGGCCCTCCCTGTTTTGTCAGTCCAGATGGTATCTTTTGTTATAGCTGAATGGAGGGACAACTCTGGGAGGGATATAATCATACAACAATGCACTCCAATACAATCCACTACCCCCTCACTCACAAAGTGGTTCTGTTCAGAAGACCAGAGAAAGAAATATTTGACTCCATTTCATTAATCTCCAGGTTTACTAGGGCATATATGCAGTTCTCTATTTCTTATACAGAGCAGGAACTTCTCCTCCTACCCCCTTAAGCTTGTAACTGTAATAATATAAATGTCTCTGGGGTGCTCACCTTTTTTAGCTGCTGCCGTGCACGCTCGCTCGTGTGTTCCTTGCTGCGTCCCTTTAAAAACCTCCGTCGTACTGCAGGGCTTTACCATGCTTTACCATACTTCAGGGGCCTCTCTGTCCCACACACCACAGCAGGCTCTATATACCTCACTTGCTTCTTATGCCTTTGGAGCTATGTGCCTCACTTGCATCTCATACCTTTGGAGCTATGCAGCAATTAGCCTGCTCCCCTGCTAGGCACAACGATTGCCCTGCTCCCTAGCTGGAACTCCAGACCCTCCACGTCTCCAGCCCAGGTCGTGGGTCGTCTCTAAGGGCCCCTCGTATGCACCAGCTGCATGCCCAGGCTGAGGCAATCACAGTCTGTTCACTCCTGTTTTCATATATCGGCTGCACTTGGCAGACTTACTGCATGGCTTTTCTGTGAGCTTTAGGAGGCAACACCCATTTATTCCATTTAAGTATTTACAGTCATGGGGGTAGGGGAACCACTAACTTTAATGTTGTCCAATTTCAGCCGCGGTCTGCTAGCGCTGTTTCAGCATAGCCTCACCGGTCTCTCCCAGCTGCTCAGCTCCACTGATTCACATCAGATCTGGAGCATGCATCACTTCCTGTAACGCCCCCTTCCACCAATGTGTTTCTTGAGCAAAAAAAATATCTGTTTTTTCTCTTTGCAAGAGATGCATAGTTGCATGTCTTTGAAAAGGTGTATTTAACCCCCTTACATTTAGGGATATTATCTTAAATTCCATTGAAACATGTAATTTGTCCTGAGTTTGTCCCTTACCCCCTACCCTTCCCCGCCCCTCTCCGTTTCCTCCATCTCCCATGTTTGCATAAAGACTGGCATAGAAAATAAAAAAATAAAAAAGTGACACAAAAAGTACTATAATAAAGAAAAATGATGATCTATATTGCTAGTATCCTGGGTGCTTTACACCCCTTAATGTATCAAAAAAGTTTATGTAGATAAAAGAAAAAACTTTATTGGATACTCTTGATCCGGAAACTACGCCAATTAAAATGTATAAACATTACATATAGATACTCCAATAATGATGAGTATGAATTGTTAAATATTTTTGTATTATGTATTCAAACCATAAACTAGGCTACAAAATCCTCATAAATCAGAATATACTGATACTCCTGTTAATACAGGATAATCATAGGATAGTGCAGCAACTTGTAAAAAGTGTGAGTATCTATATACATATAAAAACAAATATACATAAAAATAAAATCTGATACCTTAGAAAATACTTGAATAGACTGAAAGTATATACAATCACAAATGAATGGCTCTATAGATTGACTACAGTGTCTATATCAAGGAGAGACTGGCACTATTGGATATGAGCAAAACAAAACACATATAGCAATATACTTGCTGTTCAGTAGTAAAGCTCTCCAATATAGTTCTCCATAGACTTTCTAGTGTCACTGAATAATGAAGATGTTGGAATATATGAATAAAGTGATAATTGAGCCAATACAATTGTAAAAAGGAAAAATTACACTCCAAAGAGTATTTGTACTTAGCTTCCAGTGTTCTAAGGTTTAGAAGGTTGTGAAAAATGTTAAAAAGTACACCACAAAATATCCCAACATACTACATCTTTCTTACTACATAAAGTGCATACATCCCCCATAAAAATAACCGACATGTTACTAGCAGCTACAGCTCTAAACAGTAGAAAAACACCCTTAACTACTGTCATTAAGCAGATTACTTCCCACCAACAAATGAGATATACAAAGCAGGTCAAGAATGTTGAATCCCCGCAAATTCCTTTTCCCCAATAATCGTCATTCTTCTTTTGTTTTCTTCTTTTTTTTCCCCTTTCTCTCCTTTTTCTCCTTTACCTTTTCATTTTTCTCCTTTCTTCTCCTCTTTCTCCCCTACCTCCCTTCTTTCATTTTCTCTTCCCTTTTTCAATAAATACAGATTTCACCCTCTGATCCAGCTTATGGTCTCTTTATAACCTTTTCCTACTTTTTCCTTCTTCTCTTATTACTTTTAGGAGCAGTAATTAACAAACTGCACTGATCACAGGCCTTCTTCCCCCTCCCCTGTGTCTCTTGACCCACCCTCCCCTGTGTTTCTTCCCCCCCCCCCTCTCCCTCTCTGGTGTCTGTTTTCCACCTGTTTTCTCTTGCTCCCCTTCTCCCTCCCCTGTGTATCTTCTCCCCCTCCTCTGTGTCTCATCACCCCCCTCTACCTCCCCTGTGTCTCTTCCCCCCTCTCTCCCCTGTGTCTCTTTCACCCCCTCTCCCTCCCCTATATCTCTTCCCCACTCCCTCCCTTGTATCATTGTGGTATGTTGAATGTGCTTTGTCAGTTTTTTGGGGCTTATCATTTTGAACAGGAAATACCATAGATGGTAAGTTCATTAGTTGCTGTCAAAAGGGAAAAGTAAGTAAGACTTCCACAAAGACAACAATTCCCCACATATTTACAAAGTATAATGAGTGACTCTACTTTTCCAAATTTTAAAATGTTTAAACTAAATATAATATCATATAATAGTGCCATATCTTTTGCATATATGTGTGCCAAATTAGCTGGAGATGTTGAAGGACATGACGCTTGCTACTTTAAAGTACAAGGGTAAATTTACCACCATACTTCACATTTACACCCTGAAAAAGGAGAAAAAATACAATTTTCTCAACTATATGTCCTAGATACAAACAAAAACTGTGGAACAACAAATGCAGCTTTCTGAAAATACTAAATGCTTACCCGCTGTTTTTCATGAGCTTGATAAGATTATGGAAAAAAATCCATACACACAAGCTTAAAAAAAACTCTATGAAGTTGAACAACAACAATGCATTCATGCTGAACAAAATCAATTGGCAATGCCAAAAGTCAATATGGTTCTTAGAAGAGACCGACATACTGATAAACAACAATATAACTTGCAAACAGCAAATGAGGTTGCAATGGTTTTTCAAAAATTTCAGAGAGATATTAAAATATATCCCAGAAATGAGGAGCAATCGTTTATTAACATTAGTATATTAGGAACCAATTCACATCCAGTGATGTATGCAATTTTGTATCGCAATGGGGAAGCAGGATGGCAACCAAAATTAATACTGAACAGTTATACAAACACTAGTCTGTGGCAGAAATAATATTTCCATGCTTGAATTTAAAGTGTCTCAAACTGCAATTAGAGATGTATTTAATCCCATCTTAAGTCCCGGAAAACTGCCACAACAATGGATCATTGATTCATACCCGCAAGCCAATAATTAACATTTCATAAAATATCAACAAAATAAACGACGTGTTGAACAATATTGTGGCCTCATGGATTATGTGGCAGAAGTGGCTATAAACAAAAAGCCATAATTTTACCAACTTCTTTCCAAGGATCTCCTCGCAATATTCAAGAAAGATACAATGATGGCTATTGTAACTAAATGTGGGAAACCAGTTTTTTTTTATTACATTTACATGTAATCCTCAATAGCTAGAGATTGTTGATAATTGAACTTGGCCAAAATGCTTCGGATAGACCAGACTTAGTAGCTAGATTCTTTAAAATAAAACTAACACCCTTAATACATGACATAACCACCAGTCATTTATTTGGAAATTGTGTGGCTTATGTTTATACCATCAAATTCCAAAAAAAGGCCTGCCACATATAGTACTTATAGTACTTCAACAAAATGATAAATTGAATACTGCAGAGAAAGTAGATTCAGTAATTACTGCAGAACTACCACATCCACAAAAAGATGAGACACTCTATCACATTGTAATGGACCATGTGGAGAGCTAAATCCAAACTCGCCATGTATGTAAAATAAAAAATGCATAAATGATTTCCCTAAAGAATTTAGAGATCAAACTTTTGCTAATTGTGATGTATATCCATTTTATATACGAAGAAAAGGTTCAAAGGCAATAATTTTGGGGTGCCATATAATCCACATCTGTTAATGAAGTTTATAATGCACACATAAATGTGGAAGCTGGCACTTCTATAAAATCAATTAAATATGTCTACAAATATATTTATAAAGGATATGATGCAGCAACTGTCATCGAGAAATATGAGCCAAATGAACAAGACAATGAGTTACTACATGATGAACTTGTTTTTCATGTACAGTAGATGCTCGATATGACAGTGCGCCAGAAGCAATGTGACAACTTCTGAAATCTGAAATGCATGATCGCTCACATGCAGTATATCGATTAGCTGTGAATTTGCCACAAAGACAATTAGTTTTTTTTTTTCATAGTGGCAATGAAGAAATTTCTTTGGCACAAAATGAAAATCGACAAACCATACTTACTGCTTGTTTTACATTAAACTGTAAGGACATTGCGGCAAGGGAATACTTATACAATGAGATTCCATATCATTATGTTTTTGTCAATGTGTTATGGAAACAGAGAAAACATGGTGGTAATAAAAAGATACCGAGAATGTATACAGTGAGCCTAAGAGACATTTAAATGTTCCTGGTGCACAAAGTTTTGAACAATTGAGAACTGTCAATGACAGACTTTGTCACATTTCAATTAGCTGCCAGACATAGAAACTTCCTTGCTGATGAAACAGAATGGGAGGAATGTCTAGACAAAGCAGCAATATGTAAAATGCCATGACAGATGAGGGAACAGTTTGCATTAATTTGCATATTTTGCAATGTTCCTAATGCATTAGCTTTGTGAGATTTAAAAAAAATATGTATGAAGATTTTTTGAAATGTTATAACGAGTCCATAGCTAAATTAACCTGCCTGGCGTTATGATCATGTCAGTATTTAGAATGTTAAAGCGGTACATTAAAAAATACTGATATAATCATACCGCCCTTTCCCCCTTATCCTCCTCCCTTTTCCCCTTCCCTCCTCCTCCCCCCTTTCCTCCTCCTCGCTTCCCCCTCTCCAATCACCTCCCTTTCCCTTTTCCCCTCCTCCTTTCCTCACTTATCCTCCTCCCTCCTTATCATCCTCCTCCTCCCTCCTCCCCCTTTTATCATCCTCCCTTTCCCCCCTTATCATCCTCCCCCCCCTCTTCCCCCTTAGCATTACGCCATTAGCATATTCCGGTCATTTCACTGCCGAAGACATGCTGCAGGGGGAGAGATGAGCCGGCAGCTCATCTGATTACAATAAGTAAGTAAGTAAGGAGAGAGGGGGATAGGGACTGGAGAGGGGGAAGTGTGGAGGAGGTTAGGGGAAAGGAGGAGGAGGATGAGGATGGAGGAGGAGGAATGGTGTGCTGTGGGGGCTGCAGTAACCCCGAGCGTGGACCCGGTGGCACTGGAAAAACGTATCTATATAATTTGTTGATGAGTTCAATTAGAGGTAAAGATGATATTGCACTTCCCTTTGCAACAACTGGAATTGCTGCACTATTGTTAGAAGGTGGGAGAACAGTTCATAGTGGATTTAAGCTTCCAGTTCCAATTTTAGAAACATCAGTGTCGGAAATTAGAATGAAATCGTCTCAAGCAAATAAGTTTAAAAAAGCAAAATTGATTATCATAGATGAGGCCACTATGATGTCGTGCCATGCTCGGCAATGTATTGATCATTTACTGCGTGAAGTCATGAGTAATGATTTGCCTTTTGGTGGAAAAGTCATGTTATTAGGTGGTGATTTCAGACAAACATTACCTGTGGTTGTACGTGGAAATTGCACAGACATTGTGGAAACATGTATAAAGTCAAGTCCACTATGGAAAGAATTTACAAACCTTCGATTAGAAAAAAATATGAGATCTGAAGGCCAAAATGAATTCAATGATTGGCTAATTCAAACTGTCAAAGGAAAAAACGACTTAATAATTAATTTACTTGTTGATACTGTTCATATCAGCTATATTCCCAAATGGAATAACCAAAGAACTTGCACAGAAAGTAATATTAACATCAAAAAATAAATATGCTTTGGATCTCGATATCGAAATCTTGAAATTAATTGACAGCAAACAAAAAAAATGATTACAGTGCAGATTCTATTCCGGCTGATGACAAACAGAGTGAATCTAATTTTACCACTGAATTTATAAATTCATTAATTCCCTCTGGAATGCCACCACATGTTTTGCAACTCAAAAAAGGAGCAATTGTCATGTTACTGAGAAATATAAACCCAAAAATAGGACTTTGAAATGAGATTGTTCAGGATTTAAGAGACCATTTCATTCATGCAGAAAGCATGAAGCAGTATTCATACCAAGAATATATTTGTCTCCAAGTGAGCCAATCTTGCCTTTTGTACTTCAAATGAAACAATTTCCCATTATTATGGCATTTGCAATGACCATTAATAAATCCCATGGACAAACGTTTAACTCTGTTGGCTTATTTTTAGGAGAACCATTATTTGCCATGGACAACTCTATGTGGCATTTTTTAGATGCAAATATAAACAAGAAATTAATGTTTTCATAAAAAAAAAAACAACGTCAGGGCGAATTATTAGATCATGTGCGAGTATGATCTATGTCTCTTATGAGGTGTTGTAAATTCTAACAGAAAAAGGACAGCAAGAAAACAACAGAAAAAAAATACACATATGGAACAGTGGTTACATCTCAAGGACTAACTTTTATGTCTTTTGGGCTCTTTTTAGAGGACCACTATTTCAAAAACAAATAAAACAGTGGTTACATCTCAAGGACTCACTTTGACGTCTCTTGGGCTCTTTTTAGAGGAGCACTATTTACCAAAAAAAATCAACGGACAGTACAGTGGTTACATCCCAAAGACAACATTATTCATCTGTTGGGTTCTTTTTAGAGGAACCACTACTAACTTCAATAAAAAAATAAAATGAAACAAACCTTCACAAAACTTGCCAAAGCACTCCACAAACTTAAAAAAATAATTGTTTAGAACCATATTAAACAATAGAAGGTGTTTGTAAAATATTATAGTTTGTAGTTTCATGGAATATACTTAGTACTTGCATTCTATGGGCCTCATTCTATTAGCGGCCGCAGCCGTTGCGGGGCCGCAAGGACCGGCCGCAAGCTATTCGGCTATTCTATTCCCTTACGGCCGGGGGCTCCGGCAGGCTTGCGGCCGGTGCCTTGCTATATCTTGCGGTCGCTCGCGCCAGAGGAAAGCCTTTGAACTAAAATGGCCGCAAGAGTTTTGGCCGTAAGTAATTCCTATTTGCAATTCAATTGCTCCGGGAAACCTCTCTGCAAGGCTAAAAGCGAGCCGCAGCTTACTTGCAGGAAAGAGGTCCCGCTAGCACCAATTAAGCACATAAAATAGCTCAAATAAAGCCATCCTGCACTTTGAGACTATAAAGGGATTTTAGGTGTTAGAAAAAATAGCACATAATTATCCTATACTCAAATCCGTAAAATATTTTAGTTTTAATATCCGTAAAATATCCATGTAAAAAGTCCAGAGTGCTTGGAGCACTTCAGACCAGCCCACGCCGCAGCCTGAAAATAAACAGTTAATTTGAACTCGGGTTTGGGCTGATGTGCAAGCTTGAGAGTGGGTTACTTTTAATCCTCATGTCCCCCAATATGATCCCTAGCATTTACAGAGCTGTACAGTGCAGGCTTGAATTTATTTTTGCGTTTTTAGATTTCACAGCTTACGGCCGGTTTCAAGATATGCGGCCGGCCGTAAGAGGAGATCCTTGCGGGGCCGTATAATAGAATCGCGAGTTAACAGAACCCCCGCAAGGAATCGCAGCCTTACGGACGATTTACAGCCGATAATAGAATGAGGGCCTATGTATTTAGAAGTTTTACTCTTTATATTTCAAGTTTGTTTCTACAGTTGCTCTGGGTTTCATTCATTCTAATTATCACTTGAATTGTATTTTGTTATGGGTTTCATTGTATGTATTTAAGGCTTTTGGCCTTTTACTGTATAATTAATGAGATAGTATTGATCCAGGAAGTAATCCAGTTGCCAATATCTGGGGTAAGGAAGGAATGTATTTTTTTTTACCTATTTGACACAATTGGATATATTTTACTTGGGTTTTTTCTGTTTGCCTTCCTCTGGATTCAATATAAACATTTACACATGTGTTAAATAACATGTAATGCTTCACAAACTTTACACATTCTTATATTGATGTATAGGTTACAACAGAAAATGTTCCAATTTTATCAAACTATGATTTCGGAGTTGTTTACAGATATAACTATACAAGTTGCATGTTGTAATAATAAACACATTAACTAATAAATGTATTTTATTGTTGTCGTTTTTCACACATATGGAATATGAAATTGAAAAATACAAAAAAATACAACAACAAATTGCAGATCAGGGGGGAAGAAACTCGCAATGGGTGGCAAACAGCATTTCTAGCCTTTCAATTTTAAACCCGTAATTTTTGACAGGCAAGTAGCTAATAATATATATTCTGTAAGATTCCCTTGTGACAAACTGGGGTTTTCTTGAGCTTATATAGTTCTGGTAATCAGTTGCTCCTACAGATATTTATATCTTAAACTAGTCACTTGCCGTCACAAATGACGGGATAATATTGTTTATTTCTAATTCCCCCCCTGTCGTCTCTTTCCCCCTCTCCTTTTTCTCTTCCCCCCTTTTCCCTCCCCTCTGTCTCTTTCCACCTCCCCTTTGTCTCTTCCCTCCCTCTCCCTCCCCTATGTCGCTCCCTGCCTCCCCCTCACTCCCCTGTGTCTCTTCCCCCTTTCCCTCCCCATCTGTTCCCCCCTCTCCTTCCCCTTTGTCTCTCCCCCTCACCTGCGTTTCTTCCCCCCTCCTTTGTCTCTCCCCCTCTCCCTTTCCTGTGTCTTTTCCCATCTCCCCCCACTGTGTCTCCTTTCCCTCTCTCTCCCTCCCCTGTAACTCTTTCCCCCCACCCCTGTGTCTCTTTCCCCCCTCTCCCTCGCCTGTGTCTCTTCCCCTATTTCTCTCCCCTGTGTCTCTTCCCCCCTCTCTCCCCCCATGTCTCTCCCCCATTCTCTCCCCTGGCTCTCCCCCCCTTCTTCCCTGTCACTCTCCCACCCTCTTTCCCACTCTCTCCCCTGTCTCTCCCAATCTCTCCCCCCTCAGCTAGTGCGGTGCATTGTGCATGCACGACAAAACCGTTGAGCGCGAAACGCACTATTTGCAGACTTTATAATTGTGTTAGAATGTTCACCAGTTGTGGATGATAGTTTGGGGGAGATGCAGTGGGAGATCTATTAGAATATTCACCAGTTTAAAATGACAGCTTGAAAGTAGATTCATTGATGGAGATTCATTGATCAGACATAATAATTGATTGCCTAAAAACTCTCCAGTCCAGAAAAAGTTTATGCTCTCTTCAGAACACAAATACACAGTGTGTTTTTATTGAGAAAAAGGTTTTTTGAGAATATTAACCCTACATCTCATCAGACCATCCAAGTGAGGGAATGTCGAACTTAGGGGGTATGATTGGTACAATTACTAGTCCAAGCTCTATTAGAAGAATAGGTCATGACAACCTGGTGGCAGCAGTGGGATTATCTTTTGTATAAAAAGGATGGCCGATTATGATGAACTGTCAGCTGCTGAGCTGCAAGAAAAGGTTAAGACTTGCAACATCAAACTGCCAAGCTCTCAGACCAGAGGAGCCATGATCCAGGTACTCCGTCAGGTGGATAAGGTGGGCAAGCAACTGGGTCAACCGGAGGGATTACCACTATTATCACAAGCCAGCACTCCATCTGCAGGAAGGTTTGGTGACTGAACAAAGAAGGAGCATGAACTGATAAAGCAATATCAGGCTGAGGTATGACATTACCACTCTGCCGGATGACATTACCAAGCACTGGATCTGATGTATCTCATTAGCCAGGAACTGCAGAGTGAAAGGGACTGGAGATTATACTTTGCCTCTCCCTGCCAATCCCGGGAAGTATCTGATTATACATACATCTCACAGTTAAAGCTGGCCTACAACCTACAACATTGACCGATCAGACTAGGTCAACATATTGGTCAGCCAGCTTAGTGGTCAAGCTAGCACTGCATATAGGGGCATTCCCTGACATCTGGCTGAGGATTATGGAGAGGTGAAAAAGTAGCAAGGCGATTGGCACACCTGTACAAGTAGACTTGTAGGGATCAAAGATCAGCACACTCTAAAAGCGCTGCACCTGAGAAGGACCCTTCTGATCCAAACCCTGCAGGGACCTCTACAGCTTCCCAACGCCTGTCTGCACCCCTACCTACAAGGGTCTCTCTTCCATGGCTGGGTCCCAAGACACAGATCAGGAATCTGGGGAAAAAGAGCTGGAACCCTGAGGAGGCATTGTCCCGATCAAACCTGCTGGGCAATTGTGCTGTACATCCTTTGGAGGACAATAATGCAGGAGCTGCTGTTACAGTCATCCATTCGAATACTGTTAGCCCCATTGCTCGAGTAACAAAAATGATGGATGTGGTGGTTGCTGGTGGGTAAGTATTCTATTCCTGTGGTCCATGTACAGATTGATTGGGAGGAGGGTTATGAGAAGTTGGAGTGATGGATGTGATCCCCGCAGACATTTTGTCGGGCATCGACTTTGGGCTTATGTAGTGTCGGTATATAAATCTAGTCACCCAATCCCAGAAGGCAGCTCGATCGGCACTGGCAGAAGACGCACTGGCAGCAGTCATCAACCCCGCTGAAGGTCCAGGGGTAAGTCCATTGGGGAAGGAGGAACTTAGGAAAGCCTTAAGGGATGATCCTTCATTAGAGGGGGTACCCCTTCCCATAACATCTCCCCTTGCCAAGATCCCTTCCCATAAGAGTTCTACTCTCCAAGACCCTTTTCCATAACAGCTCCCATCGCCAAGACCCCTTCCCATAACAGACCCACTCCAGAAGACTGCTTCTCATAATAGCTCCCATCCCAAGACTCCTTCCCATAACAGCTCTCCTTCCCAAAACCTCCTTTTCATAACAGTTCCCCTCACCAAAATCCCTTCTTATTAGAAGTCCCCTGCCCACGACCCCTTCCCATAGCAGCTTGTGTCCCCTCTCCAATACCCCTTCTTATAACAGCTTTCCTCTCTAAGATCCTTTCCCATAGCATTTCCCTCCCCAGTGCACTCTCAATAACAGCTCCCCTTCCCAAGAACCCTTCCCATAGCAGCTCCCTTCCACAAGAGTCCTTCTAAGAGGATGTTCCCTCCCTAAGACCTCTACCCATAATAGCTCCCCTCCCCAAGATCCCTTCCTATAACATATCTCCCCTTCATGACCCCTTTGCATAGCAGCTGTGCTTGGCTACCCAAAATCCCTTCCCATAGCATCTCCCCTCCCCAAGAACCCTTCCCATAGAAGCTCCCCTCCTCAAGACTGCTTCCAATGACAACTCTCCTTCCTCCCCAAGACCTCTTTCCATAGCAGCTCCCCTCCGAAAGGCCCCATTCCCATGGTAGCTCTCCTCCCCAAGACCACTTCCCATATCAGTTTCCCCTCCTCCCCAAGACCCCTTCACATAACAGCTCCACTTTCAATTGCAGGTTTTCTCTCCTTCCCAAGACCACTTCCCATACTAGCTCTCCTTCTCCTGCTTTGTTGCTGCCCTGATTCTCTCGCTCTGCTCTCTGCTGCTCCTGTCTGTGAAAACCTGAAGCACAATGCCTTGTCCGAGCTCCTCTTAGAAAATGTGTGCCAGCTCATTCTCACTTTCACTCTCAAGGGGCACGGGTGCCATGAGGACACGGAAGCCCAGGCATCTCTGGTGGGGAGGTAAAAAAGAGAACAAAATGCACAGTTCCAGTATCAAAAGCCAAATACAGCTTTTATTTTCAGAGGAAGGTTGAATTGTTGCCCTAACAATATAATTTATCTGAATCAAAATAAATCTGAGTCAGTATCAAAAGCCAAATATAGCTTTTATTTTCAGAGGAAGCTTGAATTGTTGCCCTCACAATATAATTTATCTAAATCAAAATAAATCTGAGTTTAGCCAGTTTCATAGAATACTGGCTGGCAATACATTTTGTAACCATGAAGCAGCCATAGCAATAAAGGTCCACTGTAATACATTGTAGAGTACATTAAGTTAAACAACTTTACTATGTACATTGTAAAAGGGCTTTAAATACCAAAATTGTACCTGTAAATATACATTTTACTCTTGGATCATAGGTTTTACTCCTCTCTACCATGTTAGCCTGTAACAATTTCAAGAAAATCCTTGAGGGATAATTGCTTAGCCAAAAAGAAAACTCCAACATTATCTGTGGAATCTCCTTGAACAAAATCCTGTGTCCACCCAATATCTGTTTTTCAAAATAATATTACTAGGATAAATGTACATGATGTTACTGAGTTAATGGGCCACTTAATTGAGCACAATTTAGACCACATCACTGTAAAGATCCCCTAAAAGAATGTTATAATACCTTTTAAATGTTTGCATTTTTCACTGAAAAATAAAACATAAATAAAAGCTGTGTTTATATGTTTAAAAGCCTTCCACAACCCATTCCAGGTATGTGACAAGGGAGTCTTGGTTCTGCTCCATTACCGAAACCAATCTGGTTGCAGGGGTGTTTACCCCATTAAAGTCTATGGGAAGTCTTGTGACCTGTGACATCATGGTTAGAGGCTGTTCTTTTTTCTCTCGCATGGCTCCCTTAAAGGTGAGTAGGGGAGTTTTGAGCTTATTCTATGTCTCATGCAAAAAAAATTGTAAAACATAATGACTCACACCTGCGGTGATTTAGCTGTAGCTGTAGCTCTAACGTGTGCTGCTACAGAATGGTACTATCTATCTATCTATCTATCTATCTATCTATCTATCTATCTATCAATCTATCTATCCCCCTTCCCATTGCAGGGAAGGTTTTAAATAAAAAAAATATATATGCAGTGCGTTTATGACCCTTCTACATATGACCCACTACTCCATATGAGCCAGAGAATCCAGTGGGGACTATCAGGCCCGCTTACCCTAACCACTTGTGCTGTGGAGGGTCTATTAACCCCATAGAGGTGCCTAATGGGCCTCTAATCATAACCATAGGGCTCCCCATGGACTCCTATGGCACCTACCTTTAAAATGTTGACCCAAATGGAAACTAAAGGATAACATGGTAGTCCTTTCCGACTACCATGGAACCTAAAACTAGCATGGGGGTCATTTTGGCCCTTGTGGCACCTAAAATTGACCCCATGGTATACTGTACTATACCCATGGGTATCCCTTTAAAAGAGCGTGCATTTGGGGGTGCTTGGAGGAACAAAGTGATTTTCTCTTAAAAGGGGAACAGTTGTGGCATACATTAAGCATTAGTTTTCTGTTATAAGCTAGGAGGAACCTGGTCAGTATAATCACCAAGCTGGTGTGCTGAGTGTGTGAGAAGTCCCAGCAAGAAGAGATAACACAGAGAGCTAGTGGCGTATCTGTGAAAAACATGTGTAGCCTATAAAAATCGTAGCCTGCTTATGAGTTATACATCAACAGTTAAATTGTAATAAGCTTTTACAAACATTCTTACGCTGAGCTATATAATCTAATTATATAACTAAATGTAGACCTTTTTTGTGTCCTTTGCTGTCATACAGTTTTATTAAATTAGCACAGCAAACTGATAAGGAGACATTTATAGATTACAGAGACTTTCCAAAGAAAAAACATGCACCAATTCAACAGATCAATACAACAAATAAGATGTCTTTGAAATTATGTAATTTATAGTCTATGAAGTGATGTGTAATTGCTGCTTGGAATCATCTATTAAATGATGACAGAGCTGGGTCGGGAACAGAAGGTAAAATCATCTGGAAAATGACCATTACAAAGGAAGTTTTAATTTAGCGGCAGTGGTTATTTCTATATATTATTTTTGAGATAGTGATTCAATTACTTACCAAAGCTAGACAGTGCAAGTGTTGGGCAAAAGGTCATATTTTGGTTCTTACAAATAAATTGAGAAAAAAAAACCCTTACATGAGCTGAGCAATATTTAGCAACACTGTAGAAACTTGACATCATTACAAGCTATGATTATTCATAGTATCTTATCTATAACTCACACGTATGCACCAAGTATATTTCTGATACTTAATCCTGTTAGAATCTTGATACTGCCCCCCCAAAAAAATTCACTATGCTTTTCAGGGGCTTTGAAGAAGATGACTGTAGACAGTGATATGTTTTCCCTATGTTTAAAAGTATAATTGCGCAGTGGTGGAGCTAGTGAATAGAGGGCCCTGGTGCAAGAAAAAATATTTGCCCCCCCCCCCCCTTGAAGGGGGTGTGGGGCAAATTATTTTTGTGTTGGGCACCCCAAGCCCACTCTTGATATATAATATATTATAATGTGAAAACAAATGTACTATTTATTTACCATACTACTGTACGGTGGAGGGCTTCTGTCGTTCTTTTGCACACCATAAATTAAAGGATTGTTGTGGTAAACTACCTCCTCAAAAAATCTACTACACAGCTAGGAACCAGCCTCACACTGATGAGAGGCAGTAGCTTTGAAACAACCTTATTTTTGCTCAAACCTGTGTGATACAGCAGGCATATGATTAAAGGAAGTCATGTTTACAATGGTAATAGATTGCAAGGTAAGGGCTGTGGTTCACAGAATGCAATGTAATAACTGTTATTCTTAGAATTCTAGGCATGAAACAAGTTTTTTTAACTTGTATACATTTTCAAATGTAAACACAAATGTACTATTTATTTGCTATATATATGTATATATATATATATATATATATATATATATATATATATATATATATATAGTATATAGATATATGTATGTTTGCCTTGCAAAAGTATTCACCCCCCCCCCCCCCCCCATTTTCGTGTTTTGTTGCCTCACAACCTTGAATTAACACGGATTGTTTGAGCATTTGCATCATTTATTAATGAAGGAAACAACAAATAGGACAAAATAACAGAAAAAGTCAATGTGCATAACTATTCACCCCCCTAAAGTCAATACTTTGTAGAGCCGCCTTTTGCAGCAATCACAGCTCCAAGTTGCTTTGGATAAGTCTCTATGAGCTTGCCACATCTTACCAGTTGGATTTGTGCCCATTCCTCCTTGAAAACTTCTCCAGCTCCTTCAAGTTTGCACTTGTGAACAGCAATCTTTAAGTCTGACCACAGATTTTCTTTTGGATTGAGGTCTTGGCTTTGACTAGGCCATTCCAACACATTTAAATGTTTCCCCTTAAACCACTTAAGTGTTGCTTTAGCAGTGTGTATGTGGTCAGTGTCCTGCTGGAAGGCGAACCTTCATCCTAGCCTCAAATCACACACAGAGTGGTACAGGTTTTGCTCAAGAATATCTCTGTATTGAGCACCATCTTTCCCTCAACTCTGACCAGTTTCCCAGTCCCGGCTGCTGAAAAACATCCCCATAGCTTGATGCTGCCACCACCATGTTTCTCTGTGAGGATGGTGTTCTTTGGGTTATGTGATGTGTTGGGTTTGCGCCAGACATAGCGTTTTATTTGATAGCCGAAAAGTTCAATTTTAGTCTCATCAGACCAGAGCACCTTCCTCCATACATTTTGGGAGTCTCCCACATGCCTTTTCGCAAACTTAAAACGTGCCATTTTGTTTTTTGCTGAAAGTAATAGCTTTCTTCTGGCCACTCTGCCTTAAAGCCCAATTCTATGAAGCCTACGGCTTATTAACGTTCTATGTACAGATACTGCAGTCTTTGCTGTGGAACTCTGCAACTCCTCCAGGGTTACCTTAGGTCTCTGTGATGCAGGTTTGCTGTTGTGCCATGTTCTTTCCATTTGGTTATGATAGATTTGATGGTGCTCCTGGGGATCATCAAAGATTTGGATATTTCTTATGACCTAACCCTGACTTGTACTTTTTAACAACATTGTCCCTTACTTGTTTGGAGAGTTCCTTGGTCTTCATGGCAGTGTTTGGTTAGTGGTGCCACTTGCTTAGGTGTTGCAGCCTCTGGGGCCTTTCAGAAAAGGTGTGTATATGTAATGACAGATCATGTGACACTTAGATTGCACACAGGTGGACATCATTTCACTAATTATGTGACTTCTGAAGGTAATTGGTTGCCCCAGAGCTTTTCATGGACTTCATACTCACATGCCAATTTTCTGTTTTCTATTTCTAAAAATTAGTTTTATGTATATATTTTTCTCATTTCACTTCACCAACTTAGACTATTGTGTTCTTATCCATCACATAAAATTCAGATTAACAAAATATTGAACTTAAGGCTGTAATGTAAAAAAATAGGTAAAAAATCAAGCGGGTGAATACTTTTGCATGGCACTGTACCTTACTGGCTGTCCAAGTGTTGCATGGAAAATTTTAGCTCTGTGGTTTCCCAAGAATACTATTCTTAGAGTCCTATGTATCCCAGTGTGTTATGTAAGGAAGAGAGGAAGTGTCTTGATTAGCAGCACAATTCAGCCAGTTGGAGTAAAGCTTTATTATTATCACCCCCAAGGTATGGCACATCCAGCAAGGAGCACTGTGTAATCGACAATCTCTGTTCTGAGTATCTTTTAGTGCAAAACTATAGAGCCCTCTGCAAGCAGGCATCCCTAGGCACCTGCCTACATTGCCTTTTGTGAAGAATAGCGGATCTAGGAGTAACTTTGGACAAACATATTTTACATGATCTTTTGAATATGATAATGAGCAAAATGTGTTTAGAAAGCAAATATGAATTAATTAATTAATTAATGTAACCTTTACATTTTTATATATACACTAGCAACTTGCCCGTCAAAAATGCGGTCAATTTTAAAGCTGGAAATGCTGTTTGTGACACAATGTGATTCTCTGAGACTCTTAAGCTTTTTGTTATCTACAAAGAAGTACAAAAATGAGTAATAAAGTTTCTTATTTTTTTAACAATGAACTGTTAATCCATATTAAACTTTTAAATTGTCATGTATGCAGTAATATTTTAACAATCCATGAAATTGATATGAATATGTATTGTGAACCATTACGTAAAGGTTTCCAACATGCAACTTATATTGTAAATAGTGTTGAATTAATTAATGTTAACAATACTAACATCAATAGATCAACTTTGCAAAAATGAGTATTTTAAACCATTATAGCATGCTTCTTAACATGCAACTTGTAGTTCACCTTCTGGTAAAGCACATAGGTATTAAATCTAGAGGAAGGCAAACAGTAAAAACCCCCATTGAAACTTAGCCAATTTTATCAAAAAATAATTCCTTCCTGACCCCAGTAACTGGTGATCGGATTACTCCCTGGATGAATTCTGTCTATTTAATTATACATTTAAATTTGTAACAAGTGATTATGCTGCTACTGACATAAATCCTTAATAACATTAATTAAATCAACTTTTCAAACCTTGTCAAATACAATGTTAACAATGCAAACATTAACATAGGGTAATAAAATTTAAAATGAAATTAGTTAAAAATATAGTGATCTTGAATATTGAATCCAGAAGAAGGAAACTTCAATTGTTTCAAAGAGGGCCAAAAAAATAATTCCTTCCTGACCCCATTAACTGGTGATCGGACTACTCCCTGGATCAATACTTTCTATATCATGAAACATTTAAATTTTGCAACAAATGATGATCCTGATACTAACAGGATCATCATTTGTTGCAAATGATGATCCAGAATATGTGTTCCTCATTTCCACTTCTGGAAGGTATACACATACACACCATAGTTGCTAAATAGTCTCATTACAAAGTCCTTTTTTGGGATTCATATTTCTCAACAGCATGAAAATTGCCTCTTTTTTTCAATTGCAAAACATGTGGTGGCATTCCAGATGGTGTTAAAGAATTAATAAATTCTATACTAAATAATAAATTCTATACATAGAATGAAACAGCATTTAAATCCTTTGAAAACAGAATTTTAACATTACAAACATGAATTTAAAGTATTACAATGGAAACAGTAAAGGTAAGAAAATGCAAGGTAACTGTTTTGTGGGGCCAATCCTGGCGAAATTGACTTCCAAGACATTCAATTTTTTTCTTTTTTGTCTGTCAAACTGGTTCCCTTTAATAGAAGCCAGCAGATTTGTAATTGTGTCTATGGGATCTAACCACTGTTTATTGTTGTTTTTTTTTCCTTTTTTTGGGTTATTGTTGTAGTTTTGTAAAATTGTAGATAGAGTTTCATTTGTGAAATAGTGGTCCTCTAAGAAGAGGCCAAGTGACATTAAATTTCGACCTGGAAATGAAACCACTATTCTCTATGTTTACAAAACCTCATAGTACACAATGTTTTTTTGTAAAAATGCATCCATCAGGTAAAAGATCACCCTGACTTGGGTTGTCTTCAATTGAAACTTTAATATATCTGGATTTGTGCACCTTGAAAAAGCAACATAGATTTGTCCATGTGCAAAAAATGGTTCCTATAAAAAGATACCCACAGACTTAAAAGTGTGTCCTTGGGATTTATTGATGGTCGTTGCAAATGCCATGATAACTGGAAATTGTCTCCTTTGAAGGACAAAAGGCAAACCACTCTCACTTGGAGCCAAATCAATTATTGGTATAAAAACTTGTTCACCTTTATGGGTACCAGTCATAATTTCTGCATGTATGAAATTACCTTTTAAATCGTGCACAATTAAACTAGTCTCATTACAAAGTCCTTTTTTTGGATTCATATTTCTCAATAGCATGACAATTGCCTCTTTTTTTCAATTGCAAAACATGTGGTGGCATTCCAGATGGTGTTAAAGAATTAATAAATTCTATACTAAAATTAGATTCACTGTCTTTTTTCGTCTGCCAGAACTGAATCTGCGGTGTAATAATTCTTTTGGGGTGAGTTGATGAATTTAAAAATGTTGTTATTTAGATTCAAGGCATCTATATTTTTGGATGTTAATATCACTTTGTTTGCAATGTCTGAGTAATCGGCGTTATTGAGAGTGTTTAGAAAGATTGCCGATAAGAGTGATTCCTTGCAAACCATTTGTGATGGAATTTCAATAGTATAATTGGGTAAATCATTTATTTGTGAATGTTTTCCTTCTCCAATTTGAATGAGCCAATCATTGAATTTGTTTTGTCCTTCAGATCTCATATTTAATTCTAATATGAGGTGTGTAAATATTTTCCACAGTTTATTTGTACATGTTTTAATGATGTCAGTCCTATTTCTATGTGGCACAAAAGGTAATGTTTGCCTAAAATCTCCTCCTAACAACATCACCTTTCCACCAAATAGCAAAATAATTATCCATCACTTATTTTAATAATCTATCAATAAATTGCAAGGCATGGCATGACATCAGTGTTGCCACATCTATGATAATTAATTTACTTTTTTTTAAAAATTTGGGCTTATAAAGAATTCCGTCAAATATCTGACACAATTTAAATTCATGAGCAAGAAATATTTCTTGAATTTCCATTAACGCTTTTAAGAGTACAATGGGCTTATTGTAACGTTTCAAGAAGTCTTCAGACATATTTAATTTAAATGTTTCCCACAAAGTAAATACATAAGGTACATTGCAAAAGATGCAAATGAATGCAAATTGTTCTCTCCTTTGCTTTGGCATTTGACATAGTGCTGCTTTTTCCAGACACCTCTCCCATTCTTTATCATCTGCTATGAAGTTTTGATGTCTTGCAGCTTATAGGAAAGTATCATAAACTATGTCATTCACTGTGTGTAAATGTTCATAACTTTGTGCATCGGGAACATGTAAAAGAAGTAATCTTAAACTGAAACATTCAATGTCTCATGGACTCACAGTATAAATTTGTGGTATAATTTTATGAGTATCTCTTTTTCGTCATCACCATTGACCATTTACAAATACATAGTGATATGGAATCTAAATGTATAAAAATTGTCTGGCCTGAGTGTCCTGGCAGTTTAATTGAAACCAAGCATTAAGTGTTGTTTCTCGATGTTCACTTTTGGCTAAGGCAGTTCTTTCATTGCCTGCAGTAAAGCAAACAAACTGACTTTGTGGCAAATGTACAGCTAATCGATACACAGCATGTGACCAATCATGCATTTTAAATTTCAGAAGACGCCACATTGCTTCAGGAGCACTCACATAGCAAGCATCTAAATAATTATAAAGTTTGTCATGTAAAATATCTATTATGAACCTTTTGTCCACGGATAATAGCTGTTTGTCCTTCTCTTCTTTTATACAAAGGGCATCCATCACAATTAGCATAAGTTTGCATTTGAAATTGTTTTGGAAATTGTTTTGTACATTTTTTATTTTCCATACATGGTGAATTTGGATTGATAGCTCCACATGGCCCATGAATCATTTTGTGTGTTACAATCTCATAAAGTTTGGAACATTTTTCTGGATGTGGCAATTCAGCAGTAATGACTGGATCCACTCTCTCTGCAGTATTTATCTTTTTCCTGTTGGATTAAAAGTATGTGTGCATGTGGCAGGCCTCTATTTTGAAATTCAATGGTATAAACAAAAGCCACACATTTTCGTTATATTTATTTATATTTTGAATACTCTTGCCACTAAATCTGGTCAGCCAGAAGAGTATTTTGTCCAAGATTAAAATTTTCCTTGATCTCTGACCATTGTGGATTACTGTGAATTTAATGAATTAATCTGGTTTTCAAAATTTGGTGACAATAGCCAAGGCATCAACATATCTTTCTCGCATTTTGCGAGGAGATCCTTGAAAAGTGGATAGCAAAATGATTGCTCTTCCAGATGGAATGTCTCTGTTGGTACTCAATTCAGCGACATAATCCATCAATCCACAATATTTTTCTACTCGAAGCTTGTTTTGTTGAAATTTATAAAATTTAGATTATTTGCTTTGACTTGTAGATTGGAATCAATAATCCATTGTTGTGTGAGTTTCCCCCCACATAAAATAGGATTAAAATAATCCTAAATAGCAGTTTGTGCAACTTTATGTTCCAGAGTAGAAATATTGCATCTAGCGTGAACTTCACTATTGGGATAACTTTGCAATTGTAATTTCGGTTCCCATCCAGGTTCACCATTTGGAAAGAAAATGGGATATGTCATTGGACCCAAAAAGGTTGGTCTTCATTGCGTGGATATATTCTAATATCCTGCTGAAAAGGTGGTTCCCCATCCTAATTTTTAAAGACCATGGCAACCTCATTTACTGTTGGTAAATTATACTGTCTTTGATCAGTGTTGCGATCTCTTTTTAAAACCATATTAACTCTTGGCATTGTCAATTGATGTGTTTGAGCAGGTTGCTGTTGTTCTTTTTCAACCTGTGCTAATTGTTTGTATGCTTGACTGTATGGGTTGTTGGCCATAATTGTATCCAGCTGTTCAAAGACTATGCGCAAACACTGTTTATTTTCCAGAAGCTTTATCCTTTGTTCAACAGCTTCCATTGTATGTAAGATATATAACTGTGCAAATTTCCTTTGCTCTCCTTCTTGTGGGTGTAAATGTGAAGTGCAGTGGTAAATTTATCCTTGAACTCTAAAACAGTAAGGACCATGTCCTGGGACATTTCCTGCTAATGTAGCTCCCATTGAAGCAAATTAAATTGCACCTTTAAGACCTGATGTTTTTTTTTAAATTGGTATAATTTGGAAATGTTGGATCGCTCATGATACTTTGTATGTAATCTGGATATGTGTGTATTTGTGGAAGTCTTACCTTTCCTTTCTGACAGCAACGAATGAAGTCTCCGTCAGTTGGTCTTTCCTTGAGAAAATGATAGGCCCCACAAAACTGACAAACAATATTAAATAATCCACAATAATGAGTGTCTACTGTTAATGTTGTAATGAAAGCAGTATCCTGAGCTTCCTAAACATAGATATCACTACAACTTTCTATATCTACATTGGTGTCATGTGTATGAACATTGGTGTCAATAGACAATATTGGATCATTAGGCAATGTTTCACAGACATGTTTTTGTTTACTTTTTCTTCTCTTTGAAGCTCCAGCACACTCACTTTTATTTTATTTAAAAGTATCTGTCGGTCTTCTTCTCTTAAGCATTGGGAAGTCTCGGGGGACTCTGCATCTCTCCACCATTGCTTCCTTTCCCTTGCCGCTCTTCTTTTGCATTTAATCCTGTCTTCTTCGTTGTCTGCCATTAATATTTTTATTATTATTATCCTTTATTTATAACGCGCCAACATATTCCGCAGCGCAATACAGGGGTTAGGTACAAGTATAAACAAAACCCCACAATGAAAATAATGGAAGACCCTGTTATTGAGCTTTCAATCTGATATACACTGTGCTTTCCCTAAAGCACCTCACAAGATTAAAACTCGCAAACTTACATTCTAAAGGGTATGGGTGAGGTACAGGAGAGTGAGAGATGCATAGTGAATGAAGAGGCTAAGTATTTTTTTATTACATAGTATTTGAGGTTGAATAAAGACTTTTAGTCCATCAAGTTCAACCTTTTTAGATCTCTTCTGATCCTTTTAATATGTCGATTATTTGTTAATAATTGTTAATTGATCCAGAGGAAGGCAAACAGAAAGCAAAAGCATTGAAACTTTGCCAATTGTCTCATAAGGGAAAAAAAGCAAAATTCCCTCCTGACCCCAGATACTGACGATCAAATTTCTCTATTCCATGAATGCCCTCTTTATTCAAAAAATATATCTAACCCCTTTTTAAAGTGATCTATCGAATTAGCTGTCACAGCCTCCTTTGGTAGAGAATTACACAGTTTAACCACCCTAACTGTGAAGAACCCTTTTCTTTCTTTAAGGTGAAATAATTTTGCCTCTAACCTCGAGGGATGTTCTCTTGTCAGTTGAAAACCTCTTGTCACAACAAGTTCACTTGTCAAACAAAGCCTTATATTGACCCTGGATGTATTTAAATAAGGTAATCATATCCCCTAGTAGACACCTTTTATCTTGGGCAAATAAGTTAAATTTGGGTAGTCTTTCTTCATAACTTAGCCCCCCCATTCCCCTTATTAGTTTTGTTGCCCTTCTCTGTACTTTTTTCCAGTTCTAAAATGTCCTTTTTATGAAGTGGTGTCCAAAATTGTACTCCATTAGTCAAATGAGGGCATACTAGAGATTTGCACAGTGACAGAACTATATTTGCTTCCCTTGCTTCTATAGCCTTAATACATGCTAATATTTTACTTGTCTTTGCAGCTGCTGATGGCATTGAGCACTGCTACCTAGGTGGTTGTCCACAAGTACTCCCAAATAACTTGCACAAAGTACATCATTATCTGATTTAATTACCATGCACAACTTAGTGTCACTGTCTGCTTGTTAACAAGAGACACTGGAAGAGTAAAGCCATTCTCATTATGGAGTGGATTTAGGTCATACGTGTGCAAGAAAACACCTCATAAGGGAGAACAAGAAGAAAGGGGAAGCTCCGAAAGGTAACACTGTTTCTCTAGGGGCTTCTTACAAGTACATGAACGGTAAGTTTTATATCATAATTACATTGATACATGAATACATTGATTGTCACAGCAATCATAGATCAAAGGCATGACATGTGACCTCCCCAGGGCGATTACTCTTGTCCCAGCTGAATATACATTTACCCCTGACCTCACTGTCAGCTCTCTCTCCAAGTAGTGTGGCCCCTCAATTGTGCACCCCTGTCTCCCATGCCTAGTGAATCTCAGTTTAACACTTTATTAATATTCCCTGGGGAGAATGGAGCATTTTGAGACCAAACATGCCTTGGTTTCCTTCACATCTCAATAAATGAACAAAAAAGCGGCTCAACCCATTTTAACATGGCACACATTGAGACCGCATGGCCAACATCCCACACACAAACCCGATGACCAACCAGGCTTCCAGAGTCCAAACATTCCAGCTCAGAGGACATCTGCCAAAGAAATCAAAATAAATAGTGGCCTACTCGTGATGGCTCAGGCCCCTGTCAGTCCAACAGCCCCATATGTAGTTTTAGGGTGTCCATGGGCATAACACTATCCATTGATTGGCTGACATTCTTATAAAAAAAAGAAGTCATATACTGCCAGTCACTCCATGTGACCACTTGATCACATATTGCTAGTATCACCCCCATTTCAGAATCTCCTAATCAAGTGATTTTATGTTTTCCTTCTAGTTATGGGACAACAGTATACTCTAAGGCCTAGAAATACTCCTTGGAATTCTGTTTAGCAGGTCATATAAAATACAAAAAAAATTACCTTTTTCTTGCCGTGGTCTCCAGGACATCAACTAAATTGCAGAGTTATAATATGTGTACTCCTTTTTTAAACACCCATGGCTTACATATGTTTTCTGAATAGGGACAGTAGGAGTTGTGGAAGAATATGGAAGAGAAAAAGGCTGCAACATTTCTTCAAACCTTAGCACCATAAAGCACAAACTCCCTAGATTGGTTATTTATATATAGACTGACTACATCCCCTACAATGTTCTATTATCCAATTACTATAAGTGAGAATCTTTGGTTAGATACATTCTTTACAATGTTTATAACTGGCTTCCCTAGTAGTTGCTTTAGCCGCATCAGTTCCTCTACACTGCCTACTAACCCATACACTAGTCAGATAGCCTATTGCAGGAATAGTCAAACATAACGAAGAAAATCACCAGCACAAAATTAAACCCCAAAATGACAGTTTACAGTTAAATATGGCTGAGGCTGTAATGTATAAAAGAGATAATTGATTTACAAAACAAAGCATACACTGAAGAAGCACTCTCATAAACCACCTTATGATGCACCATTTAAAATATAACTTGTATTCAGTGTTGTTAAAATAAAAAATTGTAACATTAAGTTATAGGAAAGACAGTTCTGTACCTGTGTGTGTAACAACTGACGTCACCACCATCCAAAAAATATCCAGGTCCTATTCCATCTCATAACCATAGATATAATTTCCCTTAAGGCTAATAACTAATATCAAATTTAATCAGTCTGCCTTAATCTAAGTCCTATTAGTGTTAAAAATTAAAGCATGAGTTTATTCACATGGCAGGAAAATTGACTGTGATTTATGATTACTATCTGTCAGATAGGTATATCCTACATTAAATAGGCCCAAAACGCTAGTTTAAGTTAAAAGCTTTAGAAAAAGTCCCCGTGGAGGGACGAAACGGCCCGTTGGCATAATTTTTTCCAACTTTCTGAACCTTAGACTACTGGAAGCTAAGTATAAACACTCTTTGGAGTGTAATTCTTTTTTATCACTATATTGGCTCAATTATTACTCTATCTGCATACTCTATTTATCTAGTGGCAATAGAAAGCCTATGGAGAGCTTGATTGGAGAGCTTTACTACTGAACAGCAAGTATATTGCCATTATGGCTGTATTCATGTTATAAAATTATACTGCTATATGTGTTTTGTTTTGCTCTTATCCAATAGTGCTATCCTCTCCTTGATATAGACACTGTAGATAATTTATAGAGTCACTTATTTGTGATTATACATGCTTTCAGTTTATTCAAGTATTTTCTAAGGTATCAGATTCTCTTCCTATGTATATTTGTTTTTATATGTATATAGATACTCACACTTTTTACAAAAGCTGTTTCACAATCCTATGATTATCAGTATATCCTGTATTAACAGGAGGATCAGTATATTCTGATTTATGAGGATTGTGTATCATAGTCTATGGTATGAATAGGCAATATGCAAATATTCCATAATTCATACTTATCATTTATTTGAGTATCTCCATACAATTCTATTTTTATACATTTTAATCGGCGTAGTTTCCGGATCCATAGTATCCAATTAAAGTTTCTTTCTCTATATAATCTTTTTTGATACAATAAGGGATGTTAAGTGTTCAACCTACAATGATGATGGAGTATAGAGGATCCTAGTCCTCTTATCTCCTGTAGGTTTTAGACCTAAGATTTGGGTGACTCAGACCAATGGACCTTCTTTGCGGATGCAAGAGCATAAGTCCCAGCTTTTGGTAGTGTGCCTGGGAGAACCTGGCAGGGAGTCAGAACAACCTCCTCTACCAGCATATGCCCCTGGGTCAATAATACACCTGCACACAAAGTCTTGATGAAAATTATGAACAACTTCTTTATTTTTACACAAGTATTTAAACAACTCACAAAACCAGTACAGGGAGTGGCTACCCCTTTGTCCAACCCTTATCTTCCTCTTGGCCAATGGGGTAATCTCCAGAGTAACTTGATTACCTCTAGCCAATGGACTAGAGGTAAGCTCTGGGAACTTCCAGACCCCTCCCCTGGGCCGCCCACTAGGTGTGGCTACCTAATTTAGTTGGTCTCTGGCTCTCAAGGGAGAAACATCTTCCTGCCCTCTGGACTTTGCCCTGATTCTCTGAGTAGGAATCCCTGTAGACCCCCTGGGGTTATGGTGCCTGCCTGTCTGCTCTCCAGCTTTGAGCTACCCATTGTTGGTTCTCTGGTGGACACTTAGCTAATGGGATTAACAGGCCTTTGGGAACAAAGGAGGTTTTGGCTGTATTCAATGGGCTTCCCCTTTACAATATAATAACATACTAATATAATAACATACATTCATATTTACAAATACAACACACAATGTTTCACCCACATACAACCAATATATCCCATTAGATCCCTCACAGGATACCCATTACAATGAGCCTAAACATGGAAGGGATGGGAATATGCTAAGGGATAAACTTATAATACTTTATCCCCTAGACCACAACATAACAATATATCCATAACAAGTGGGCCCCAAACCTTTTCTTCCACAGCATGAGCCATGAACTTTGTCCAAACCCAGTATGGCCACTGGCTGATTCATGACATTAAGCACCCAGGATACTAGTAATATAGATCATTATTTTTCTTTATTATAATATCCTACATTTACTTAACAGTAAACATACTGGCATAAATCAGTATACAGTTATTGCACTTTTTTATATATTGAATTAATCCTAGATAGCAAAACTAATCCTTGCCAGGGTAAAAGCAGATCATGAGCCAAAATTAATGTAATACATAACAAGTTTCATATCACTTCAAAAATGTAAATAAAAGAATATTTAAAACATTTGCCGTAAGACACTCTTAGCCCAAGAGCTAGTTGGCGACAGCCCCACTTTGGCTAGTAACTGGTTCCTCAGCATTTAAGGGAGTGCAGCAATCATGGAATTATGGAACTACCTCAACTGTATATGATAAAGCTACTGAGGAGAACGGCTAACGCGTTTAGCCCCAAGGCTCCAAAAACATTATTTATTACTCTTAAGTACAATTATAACTATTATATATAGGCTTTTTTTTGGGATATTAGCAGGTGGCGATGTCAATTGTAGTACATACAGGTACATAATTGTGTGCCATATTCATTTTTATTTTTTAATAAAATGGTAACTTTTCTCAATGTGAAATTCCTTACATAATATTCATTTCTGTGCCCCTTTCATAGTCATTATATTAAAATATTTGTATCTGTATACAAAAAAAAGTATGGACTTCATCTTCCCAAATCCATTTTGACCTCAGTGGAAAATTAATTGACTACCCCTGGCCTATAGTTTGCTACTTTCCACATACTCAAGTTCCATTCAATTGTTTGTTTACAATATCATTATCACCCTCATGAGGTGTTTTCTTGCACACGTATGACCTAAATCCACTCCATAATGAGAATGGCTTTACTCTTCCAGTGTCTTTTGTTAACAAGCAGACAGTGACACTAAGTTGTGCAAGGTATTTAATTTCATTAAACTAATTCTATAGTTTACAACCTCATAAACAGCTCCTTTACCCCCTTTACTTTGCACAAAGCCAAAGCCAAGGAAGCCTGCAGATCACCTTTATATGATCCCAAACTAAGTGAAATAGAAAAATAGAGACATTGATTTGATACCAGATAGTAACCAAAAAGACTGTTCTAACCTCATCAGTTTATCCATCTAAAACTTTGGCTTAATTTGGTCTCAAGATAGCCTTATGCTTATCACAGGCATTCTTAAATTCCTTAACTGTGCTTTAACCTACCACCGTTGGTGGAAGCCCACCTACTAACCATTCTAAAAGGAAGTGTTTTCTCACATTAACCCTAAACCTTCCACTTTACAGCTTCATATATGGACCTCTTGTCTTTTCATCCCTCTTTTTCTTGAAGACACTTACACTGTGAGCGTTATTAAAACATTGGTTATATTTGAAGGTTTCTATTATACCACTCTCTCCCTTCTGTCCTATAAGCTATACATATTCAGGTTATAAAGTCTATTCTTACACATTTTGTGGCTCTTGAGGACTGAAATTTCCTATCCCTGCTCTTGTTTTATGAAATAATTACAAACTATTTAAGCAAACTGCCTCTATATCCAGTTTTGAGATACAATCTGGTTCACCATAAATGAAAGCGGACAGCAATCACTCTCCTCTGAACTGATATGATTACTTTATTATTATATTATATATTATATTTATGTATTATATTATTTAGGGAGTGAAATAATTCTGACATAATTAGAAAAACAATATAAAAGTATAAGCTTAATGAACAACTTTTATAAAAACTTTTTCTTTATTTTGTTTTTATTTTCTCTATTTTGTTTGTTTTTTATTTATTATAATTTTTTCTTTAACTTATATTTTCTAAATGTTGTTGATTGTTATTTTTATTTATTTATCCCCTCCATTCACCTATTTAATAGAGAATCTTTCTAAATTTCATAGCAGCAATTTATTATTTTCAAGACAAGATAAAACTTGACACTGACAATTCTTTATATCAAAACACCTTGAGACAAGAAACAAGTTGACACGAAAACTAGTAAGTAACAAGTCTTAAAATGATTACACACAACACTCTAGGTATTAATGAACCAATTAAACGAAGAATTGCTCTTAACCAATACCATACACTAAAGGCTAATATTATATATTTACAAGAAACACATGCTTTTAGAAATTCAATTCCCATATCATGCTACCACTACAGAAAAAAAAGAGGTGTTTCAATATTAATACATAAAAGACATTGGGCACAATTAAATTGACAAAATCGCTATAACTGAAGCCCGTAATGTAGCCAGCAAAAGTTACTGCTATTTAATTGGCCTCTTCTAGCTACCTGCAACCCAATTTGTGGATTACAGGCTCAAAAGCAACTGCGGTTGTCAAAATAATAACTCCGACCCATCTAAGCCTTTGATCTTTCAAGCCTGCAAATGTCACAATCGCTTAAATTGCAAATCGCTATTTAATTGCTACAATTCCTGAGGCCCGCAACTGCTTTCAAACACATAAATGGCAAATGTAGCAAAAAATTCTATGAGTACAAGAGAGGACATGCAAGAGGGTTAAACACCTATTCGTAACACTATAAAAGCAAAAAAAATCAATACTGCACTTTGAACGACAGGGAAAGCGATGAAAGAATTGCAGTCTCAAACTCGCAAATTTGCAAAAAATAAATATTCTTTTTACGTTTAATTTCTGCGTTATATCAATCTTGGGAATCAAGGAGTTAATACATATCAGTCCACCCACATGGACTATAACAGTTTCTTCATTCATCTCTTCTGATTTTGAAATTACTGGATTGCAAGCCCAATCACATATCGGAAGTCTTAACACTGATTGAATGACGTGTAAACGCCATGTTTTACTGATGTCATGATGCCGGTCTCATTGACTATGTGCTGTTTCTAAATCTGTACTTACTTGCTTAATTGATCATGTCCTAAAATGCTACTTGCGGGTTCATGGTTTAGGGTTTTGGTTTTCGGCCATGTAGTTGCCAGCTTTCTCAATTAAATCGCTCTGTAACTGTTTCAAATTTCCAGCCCGTATGCAGGCTTTTTGAAGGTAATTATTATTTTGAACACAAAAAACACAAAAAGATAATGAAGGCAGATATATTCTAATATAAGACACTATTAATAAACAGTAGATCTCACTACTTAACATATATGCTCCAAACACAGGCCAAGCTACTTTTTTTTTTGTAATATCTCTGATCTAATGAACTCATGGCAATAATCTACATGGATATTAAGAGGTGATATGAATTCAGTGATAGATCCTAACATAGATAAATCTAATGATACACTATCCTCCTTGGTTCCAAAAGCTGCTTAAGCTTTTAAAATGTTGCTTCAAAATCACAATTTAATTAATGCATGGAGAACAATAAATCAAACAGGGAGAAATTACTCCTTTTATTCCTCTAGACACAAATCACACTCTCGTATAAATGATATCCTACTTTAACAAAACATAGTTTCAAATCTAATTGAAGCTCAAATTCACCCAATAACATGGCCAAATCTTGATCTAGTCTGTGTGTCTTTATGTAACAAAATCCCCAAAGGTCACACTCCCAGTTGGTCTTTAAATCCAGCACTATTGAATGATCAATCTACAAAAGATTTAACTTCAAACATCCTTAGAAAACTACTTTCAACTGAATGGTAGGGGAGAGATAGACCAAACTGGACTCTGGACAGCCCATAAAGCAGTTACCAGTTTCAGACGAAAAAATCTTAAAAAATGCATGAAAAAATTCTTAATCTTAAACTCAAATTAAATTAGATATTATGAAAAAAAGCTATAAAAATAATTCAACAAACTAAGTCAAAATGTTTCACTTTCTCTAATAAACCTGATTCAATGCTAGATTCTTCTATGTCTAAAATAACAGCTAAAGAAGTATCTTATACAGATCAACCAATAGAAATTACTAATACCTTTGCAAAATTGTATACATAAGTATACACAGCAAAACCTCATTATTTTCCAACCAATCATCTCTCACAAATAAATTATTTTCTCTCAGGCTTACATTTTCCAAACATAAATAAAGAAACTTTAGATGCCCTCAACAATCCAATCACAAGTGATGAACTCAAAGAAGCAATAACATCTACTAAATCACATAAGGTACAGGACCTGATGGATTTACAAACTATTACTATAAACACTTCTTAGATATTCTTTTACCCCAACTCAAAATTATTTAATGATATTATATTAGGAATACCAATAAAATCTGAATTAAAAGAAGCTAAAATCATAGTTATACATAAATAAGGAAAATATCAGTCTAATTGTGAAAGCTGTAGACTGTTTTCACTAATAAATAGTGACCTTAAAAGTATTCTAAGAAATTAGCTAACAGACTATCATCGCTTCTCCCGAATATGATTTACTTTGGTTAAGTAGGCTTCATACCAGGTAAAGAAGCCCCAGATAATACCAGAAAAACCTCTGACCGTATGGACATAGCATCTAGAGATAAAATTACTTTAATGTTCCTATCCCTAGATGCTGAAGCTGAAGCTTTTGATAGGATAGATTGGATCTATATGTATGAACCTTTACACAATTTTGGCCTCTATTCTTTCCCTAAAGCATACATATCTTACCAAGGTTATTGTTCAAAACTATTTAACATTATAAGAGGGACAAGACTAGGATGTCCATTTTCCCCTTTCATTTTTGTGTTATGTATTGCTATGGCAATAAGAAAATGTCCAAATATTACAGGTGTAAAAATTGATGAAAAAGAATACAAATTCAGTCAGATGAAAAATTATTAACAATTACAAAACCATGAATCAGCCTCCCTATCCTTTTAGATAAATTGAAGAAATTCAGAAATATTTTTTCAACAGAAACCTTCATTATCCAATTCCCACTGCAAGACCCGTAGCAGTTTGAAAAAAAAGAATAGACTTTAAAAATTACGACCCGTAACACTTTATAAAGGAAAGCGACAGGAAAGCGGGACTTAGAAAAAAAGAAATAGGACTTAAATTAAAAAAAAGACCCGCAGGACTTTGAAAATAAAATACAAGGTAGAAAAAATACGGAGTTAACGGCCGAACTACGCACATCTAAAAAAACAAAAAACATTAAAAACATCACACACACCATGGGGGGACAGCCAGGACGTCTGTCAGTGCGGTTGCCTGCGAATTTATGTCGCATTTCACCAGTTTTGCAATTGAAAAATCGGCTAAGTGACAGGAAAAATGGTGGACGAAAAAAACAAAAACAAGGCTAAGCACCTGAAATGGAAACACGTACCGTAGTTCTCATCCCTACGATCCCGCACAACTTAAGCATCATACCAACGACCCGCGGCACTACAGATCAACAGAAAACTCAAATAGACAATTCACAGTTAGAGCGCTGAAGGTACTCAGAAGACTAAAAGACTTACATTGTGTGGCAAACAGCATTACCTGCCCTATAATTTTATTGCCGTCATTTTTTGACAGGCAAGTCGCTAGTTATCTATAATTATTTGATTAAACAAAATACTTTTACTAAATTACCATATAAGATATCTTGGGGAAAAGAACTTAATATATCTCTTAACGAAAAACAATGGGATAAAATAATTAGAAATGTAAATAATCACTTAATATAAAACATTAATGTGATAGTATCTTACTCCAGTAAGCTTAAAAAAATTAAACCCATAATTTAATGATAAATACTTCAGAGGCTGTGATGAAGTTGGCACTTTAAAAAATGCTCTATGGGAATGTCCTAACTATGGGCAAAAACATATTCAATATTAGATAAACTCAGCATTCCCTCTCCATAGAAAACCAGAAGAAGCACTATTAGGGCTACCTGTATCAAATACATCAAAAGACACACAACTCCTAATAAATCAAATATTTATAGATGCTAGAATTATCAAAATTGGAAATCAGATAAACTCACCATAGAATAGATTAACAAAATCTCAATATATACACACTATGAGCATGATGTTGGCAATTATAGACGAAAACTTAAAAAAAAGGATATCCTGTTGGAACACATGGACACTGAAAATACACAAAAAAAAATAGATTGAAAATTTAACCAAGATCACAAAATAATTTCTTAAATTATCCCTTTTCTTTCCCCACCAATTTTTTGTTTATTCACTTTACTATAATATTTAAGACTAGCAACTTGCCTGTCAAAAATGACAGGGAAAAACCTTGAAGCCTCGCAATGCTCCCCTCTAGATTGGGAGCCTAGTGATGCAATCCTCTCCCCCCCTCTACTTTATGGGCCTGGCTATGAGTGCCTTTGGCGTTTATCGTGGGCCTCACAATTGATAAATTTCCCCAAGCCCACAAAGAGCTTCCGAGTTACAGCCTTGCAAAAAATTAACATTTTTAATGGCTGACATTTTTTCCAGCCCATAACTCGGAAGCCGTTGGGAGGCCGCCAAAAGACACCAATTGAATAGTAAATTAGCTTTCAACCTCACTTATGGACTCCCTGCCTCAGAAGCCGCTCGGAGCCTCTCCCCCCCTCGACCTTGCGAGCCTCGCGATGAAAGCCTTTGGCCCTCTGCTTTAGGGCCTTGCGATGAGTACTCATTGCGCATGCGCAAGCCCATAATTTTTAACATAGCCTTACCAACAAACTAGCAATTATGACAACTATATATGTGATATTTAACTGATTTATATAAAAATATTAAGAAAAAAGAGAAAACAGAAAAATATTTTGTTTTATTTATAACTGTTATTGTTATGAAAAATAATATGAAAGAACAAAGACATCTCTGTATTTATGTATATCTTAAAAATAGATGTTAAATATTTGTATTTATTTTTTGATTACAATAAAAATATATAAAAAAAAAAAAAGTCATATGACTCTAGCTAAAACCTTGGATTCCATAAGCTGTATTGTCATCCATTTGCTAAGAACTTCCATGGTAACTTTATCATCCACACATTAGTATAAAAGGAAAATCATAATTTTCCTTTGGTTTCTTTAGACTTATCTAAATCTGAAAGTGACTGAAGTGGCAAGAGTATATAAATGTTTAGGAGGAGATTGTAGGTCATTCTTTAGGATCTGAGAGTTTACAGCCTTTTCTCCCAATAAGCTCAATATTTACACCAGTGTCGCTAAACCTTTGGAGTAAATAGCATTTAGAAATTTTTTAAATGTTCTTTAAAATGGATAACAGAGTACTTGAAACTTGAACTTGAATGCCCATTTACATTTGTCAAGATATGCAGCCTTATTAAATTGCGATTCGGCCAATTGAATATGGCTCTATATAAGCACACAGCATTTTTATTTTTACATACGTTTTTAGTTAGTGAACTTCTATCCAAAAGCAAGGTTTTCACTAACTAAAAACTCCTGTAAAAAAATATGCTCTGTGCTTATATAGAGGCCTATTCAATTGGCCGAATCGCAATTTAATAAGGCTGCATATCTTGACAAATGTAAATGGGCATTCAAGTTCAAGTTGGCTGTTGGTATCTTAGCAAAGTGCCTGGTTTGATTTTATGATGAATGTACATGTCTTGTCTTCTACATTTAAATAGTGTAATCTATGTTTGGCTATTGTTGCTAATTCTACACTGCACTTTAATTGGCTATCTGTACAAAGTCGATTACTCTTTTTTTAAGTTATTTATAAAATGTACTGCTTTATCTGCTCCTCAAGCAAATTAATTTTCCTTCCATCCTACCTATCTACTGCTATTGTTGCAGCCTGGTATTTAATGTTCATTAATCACTAGCATTATACCCTGACTATTAAACACATAATATTATTTTTTATACTCTGCAGTCAATCTTTTGGTCCATGTATAAGTGCTTTTTGACTGATGTATTTGTAGTCATTCCCATTTCCTTTAATACGCTCCTCCTTTCTGGTGACTGCAATGCTAGAAGCTCCATTTTTGCTACTACTGTCTGATTGAGTACATTTTTTGAACATCAAACTTTGCCATAATGGAAATGTACTTGCCCTTGGTCTGGTTGAGAGAAGATGTTGGAAATGATCACTGCTCACAAGTTCTCACCAAGGATATTTTCAGAGCATAACAGACCAGCAGATCAGGAGCAAGGTACAAATGTGCTGGTTACTTAGACATACAGCTTATAGCTAAGTATAATATACGTAATTAGTGCAAAGATATTTGTTAAAAAAAGTAGAAGTTGCTAATGATCAATTTACAATGTTGTTAATTTGGACTTTTGCCCAGAAACATAGAAAAATGTATGTTTCCCTGTGTCCTAACAGGTGTGCAGCATCCTTCATAGTTTTAGCATCTACTCAAGGTTAGCACATCTTGTTGTCACAGCAAATTCACAAAGGTTAAATGACTTTTGACTGAACATAGGAATTGTATTTCAGTCTGCCAAGATTTCTCTTGTCATTAGCAGTCTCCATAATTTTCATTATTTCCCCGTAGGGAGTGCCCCGGCCCTCTAAGGCATTTTTTCCCACACTACAACTATACAATATCAGTATCATATTCTTTAATTCATGGTTGTTTTCTTTGGTGTTACATTTTCTGCATTAGTGTAAATGTGATCATTTTTTTAAAAAAAAATACAGTATCTCCTGTGTTTACAACTTGTAGCAAGAAAAGCATCAAATAATCAAGATACATATTTACCATAAACTGGCAGCATCTCTAATTAGGATGCAAAGGGAACCTTTCTGAACAGCATAAATTATAATGCAGACTGTAACTGCACTTTTATCCATGCATAATTCACTGAGTAGCTCACTGCAGGAGGTATAATTAACAGCTCAAGAGGGTATCATTAATAGCTGAGACACACAGTTTCAACACAAATCATTATTTTCATTAAATGCTAAGATACATTAAAATAATTTATAGAACAAGCAAATGAACCTTTATTGTGTATTATTTCTCTTATTTTTAATTTGTATGAACCCACTACCAAATAATACTCTGATGATAGGATAGACACTATTCAATAATGACTATATATAGACTACAAATATCCACTCTCTCATTACACCTTCCACTGACTCCCCATTCTAAAACTCTTTCCATCCACCAAATCTACCATTATTTCCTAGGGGCTAATGGCAGCATTGCCATATGGTTAGCCTCACCCCTCTCTTTGGATAGGACAGTGATTAAAGGATCACTGCGGTTCAAGAAAAAAGACACATATTTGTCAAGTATGCACCAAACTAACAATATTAACAGCTGTGTAAACCAAAACATTTTGGGCAATTCTAATATTTTTAAGTCTCTGTTTATAGTACAGGAATTTGTGTATGTGTTTCATCACACCCTAAAAGCTGCATGATTGGGGTGTATGTTTGTAGTTGTCAGTGGAGAAAGGCATTTGGAAAGAGTGAAAAGAAAGCAATCTGGAGTCTTTGTTAGATAATAGGATAAGACTGAAATTGACACCACGCCCCTTGTGAGTAAACTCTAAAGAGTGATTACTATGTATGATATGTTCCCTACTCTGCGTGAGATTTTACCTAGTGCTGTTACATGGCTCCTGTATTAAATCTACCCTAATCCGACATGTTCTGGTGAAGCCCTGCTAGCACTCACAATGAGCCTAAAACCTATATGTAAACTAAACTTCCTGCAGCACCAGTTAAACCCATACCAAGTGCTATTACATGACAAGCAACAGCTCTTGATACATTTAAAGTTATACCACTCATACTGTATGGACCCCCATGGGGCCTCTACCTATCTCCAGCGGTCTTTATTGATCCCCACAACACCCACTATTAACACTCTACCATGGTGTGCTATCTTATCTTCACATAGATCCTTATGGACCCCCATGCTACCCTTTACCTTCAGGAAAGTTTGTAAATCTTTTTTTTCATTTGAATTGTGTTTGTTTTCTGTGATTCTTTTCTAGGTCATTCTTTTTTTAATGTACTTATTGTACTTACTTGTATTTATTTTAGTGTATTATTATTATTATTATTATTATTACTTGTATCTGTAATGCGCCAACATATTCTGTAGCGCTATACAGGGGAAAAGAACAAGGAAAAATACAATTTTAACAAACTGCAGAAAATGGAGGGCCCTGTTTTGAGCTTAGAATCTTTGTAGAAAGTGTTTTTTTCCCAAAGCACTTTACAAGATTAAAAACTCTCTACTTACAATCTAAAGGGAATGGAAGAGGTAGATAAGGAACAGCAAGGGTCAGTAAGGTAGTGAAGTTTCATTAGGTAGGAGGGTATGCAGTTAGAATGTTTTTTTCATATAGAAGGAAAAGGAAAGCACCTGAGGAAGCAATTTGGTAAGTTATTCTAGTATGTAATATGTTATCTCATCAGATATTATATCACAGAAACATTCATACAAATATTGATAATATTACATATAGTACAAGTTGAAATATCTTTAGATACCTTCAGCAAAGCTTCAGACAGTGTGTTTGATTGTAGTTCCAGAGAGAGTGAGAGAGGAGAGACTGAGGCCTATAGGTAGTGGAGAGGCTTCAGCAAAGCTTCAGACAGTGTATTTGATTGTAGTTCCAGAGACAGAGAGTAGGTAAATAATGTAAGGGACTATGGGATTATGACCCCTTTGGCAGGCATAGGGTACCATGAAGGGCCATAGCAACCCTAAGATAAAGGTTTAATATCAGGGCCACCATGGATATAGGTATAGGACCCCCTATGAACCCATAGGCAGTATAGTATGTATTGGGCCATGAGGGTCTATAGTGACCCACATGGTAGATAAAGATAGGGCTCTTGGAGATCCATGGGGTTAGGAACCAAGGGGATTCTTTGGGACCCCCATGGGAAAGTTTCTTTTATTTAGTGTGGGTGGGATTAGGTATGGAGGATATAGATGGGTTAAAGGGTTAATATTGTGAGAAGCCATGTAATGATTACAGAAACCATAAACAAATATCTATATTCTACAATATTTTACATGACAACACGCAACCGCTCAAGCTTTCCTGCATGATAAAATGTGAAAAAAGACTGGCAGGATATCTTAAAAATACATAATAAACTGTCAATTTGTGTGAAATATAAAACCTTAGTTAGATGGTACACAACTCGAGATAAATCATACAGAATGGGTAAAAAAAACAGTCTAAATATGTTGGAAATGGTGTAGATGAATAAGTACATTCTACTGCAACTGGTTGACGTGCACCAAGGTTATTTATTATTATCTTTATTTGTAACACGTCAACATATTCCGTAGCGCTATACAGGGGTTATTGTGTTATTAAATTAACACCTTATAAAGAATGGAGGGCCCTGTTTTTGAGCTTAAAATCAAATGTACATAGTGCTTGTTTCCATCGCACTGACACAATATTGAAAAATTGCAAACTTACAATCTAAAGGAGGTGAAAATATTCTAGAATCGATTGATGGATTTAATTGCAGGATGTTTCCAGACAGATATATTGTACCATTAGATCTATACATATTTTTTAATATCAAAACCTTTGGAAACAAGCAAAATTTACAACATTTTAGAATCCAACATAACACTTTGGCAAAGGTCTGGAATCAACACAAATTAAAATTTTACAAAGGATGATGAAAATGCTGAAATGGAAAAATGTACAGTATTATTAAAGGTAATTTAAGTTAATTCTCAAAGACATGGGATACATTGAGTAACGTTTTGGGTCTATGATCTTAAGATACATAAAAATCTCAGTCTCTGTAAGTTTCTGTGTTTCTAAAAAAATAGAGTTGTGCTATTACCCTACTTAATAGACATGCACCAATATGTTTATTAATTTCCTTACCTATGTGCATAAATAATTAGATAATTTGTTTATTCCCAGATTAATAAAATACTTGTAAAAAACAGGTAGAAATTGATTAGCACAGTGCATTGAAATAAAAAAAAATAAAAAAACAGATGGCCATAACAGAGGGGTGAGCCAAGATTTAATATTTGGCAGTCTAATATTGTGTCATGAGCATCAGATTGTGAATTAGCCTATGTCAACAGAGATATTACACATATTAATGGTATGTATCCAAATTTACATCTTGTTTTAATCATTTCATAACAACTCATCAATTACTCATACTCTACGGTTTCTTTCTTCCTTTATGACTTATGCTAAAATCCATAAACTGGCAGTCAAGAATGACATATAAAACTCTCCACCTCTGCTTCAAGGTTCCTCACACTCAAGCAATTCTTCTTAACACTGCTTTCATCAATATTCCATACAGTTCTAGAGCTCCCTCTTGGATAAAAGCTTTCAAACTTGTAGTGTCAAAATCTGCTTCTTTATAGGGCTTACAAAATTGCTAATTCTACCCAATCCTACCCACAGATCGACACAGTACCATTCTTCCGATTCTCTTCTTTCAGGACAAGTTCACTTTGTGCCCCTGAAAGAGCATAATAATTATTCTTCACTTTCACTTGTTATAAATTTTCTATACCTAAATTAAACAATGGCAAACCCAACATGCGTATCTTTCAGGTTTTAAAAATTCACCTCTTAATTTGGATTGACCAATCAGGATGCACTCTTGGTCAGCGCTGACCCTTTGCGGTGTGAAGATTATATATATAAATATATACATACATACATGTATATGTAAAAGGAACTATATGTATGTACTGTATATAAGGAGTCCCAAAATGTTCTTCTCTGCTGAACCCTTCTCAATCTTCGTTCTCTTAATCTCTCCTGCTCCTATCTGTCACCTTTCCTCCTTTCTCTCCTCTTCTCTCACTCTTTCATCTACTTTCTCTGTCCCTTCTCATTCTCTTCTTTTCTCATCCTCCCCCTCTCTCTCCCTTTTCTTTCCTCTCTCTCTCTCTTCCTCCTTTATCTCCTTCTCTCTCTCCTACCTCTATCTCCCACTCTATCTCCCTCTATCCCTTCTTCTCACTCTCCCTCCCTCTCTATCTCCCTCTATCCCTTCTTCTCACTCTCCCTCCCTCTTTCTCATTCTCTCTCTCCCTTTTTCTCCCTCCTTCTCTCTCTCTCCATCCTTCTCCCTCCCTCTCCCTCCTTCTCTCGTTCCATCTCTCCCTCCTTCTCTCATTCCATCTATCAATTGTTCTCTCTCTCTCTCATTCTCTCTTTCCTTCCTTCTCTCCCTCTCTCTCATTATCTCTCTTCCTCCTTCCTCCTTTTCTCTCTCCCTCCTTCTCCCTCTCCCTCTCTCACTCATTCTCTCTCTCCCTCCCTCTCCCCCTCTCTCACTCATTCTCTCTCCCTCCTTCTCCCTCTACCTCTCTTATTCTCTCTCCCTCCTTCTCTCTCTTCCTCTCTCATTCTCTTTTCTTCTCTCTCACCCTCGCTCACTCATTCTCTCTCTCCCTTCATCTTTCTGACTCATTCTATCTCTCCCTCCTTCTCTCTCATTCATTCTCCTCCCTCCTTCTTTCTCACACATTCTCTCTCTCCCTCTCTCCCACATTCTCTTGCTCCCTCCTTCATTCTGTTTTTCCCTTCTTTTCCCCCTCTCTCACTCACTCATTCTCTCATTCCCTCTCTCTATCTTCTCACCCTCCCTCTCTAACTAATTATCTCTCTCTCTCCCTCTCTCTCCTTCATTCTCTCACTCTCCCACTTATTCCCTCTATCTCTCTCATTCTCCTTCTTTCTCTCCTCCTTCTCCTTCCCTCTCTCTCCCTCCTTCTCTCCCTCCCTCTCTCCTCCCTCCCTCTCTCTCACTCATTCTCTCTCTCCTTCCTCCCTCTCGCTCACTCACTCTCACTCCCTCCTTCTCCCTCACTCTCCCTCTCTCTATCATTCTCCCTCTCACTCATTCTCACCCTCCTTCTCTCCCTCTCTCCCTCATTCTCTCTATCCCTCCTTCTCCCTACTCCCTCTCTCTCCCTCATTCTCGCTTCCGCCTCCCTCTCCCTCCTTCTCACTCCCTCCTTCTCTCTCTCCCTCCCTCTCTCCCTCCCTCTCTTCCTCCTTCTCCCTCTCCCTCTCTCATTCTCTCTCTCTCTCCCTCTTTCTCCCTGCTTCTCTATCGCCCTCTATCACTCATTCTCTTTCTCTCTCCCTCTCCCCCTCTCTCACTCATTCTCTCTCGCCCTCCCTCTCCCTCTATCTTCCTCCTTCTCTCCCTCCTTCTCCTTCTCCCTCCCTCTCTCTTCCTCCTTCTCTCCCTCTCTCACTCCTTCTCTCTCTCCCTCCTTCTCCCTCTTTCACTCATCCCCTCTCTCCCTCCTTCTCCCTCCTCCCTCTCTCTCCCTCCTCCCTCTCTCTCCCTCTCCCCTTCTCCCTATCACTCCCTCCTTCTCTCCCTCCCTCTCTCCCTCCTTGTCTCTCTCCCTCCTTCTCCCTCTCCCTGTCACTTTCCCTCTATCATTCTCTCTCTCTCCCTCCTTCTCTATCGCCCTCTATCACTCATTCTCTCTCTCCCTCCATCTCCCCCTCTCTCACTCATTCTCTCTTTCCCTCCTTCTCCCTCTCTCATTCTCTCTCTCCCTCCTTCTCTCTCTGCCTCTCTCCCTCCTTCTCTCTCTCTCCCCCTTCTCTCCCTCTCTCACTCATTCTCCCTCCTCCCTCTCTCTCACTCTCACTCCTCTCTCTCCCTCCTTCTCCCTCTCTCTCCCTCTCTCTCCTTCTCCCTCTCACTCACTCATTCTCTCCCTCCTTCCCTCCCAATCTAATTCATTCCCTCTCTCCCTCCTTCACCCTCCTCCCTCTCTCTCCCTCTCACCTTCTCCCTATCACTCCCTCCTTCTCTCCCTCCCTCTCTCCATCCTTGTCTCTCTCCCTCCTTCTCCCTCTCTCTGTCACTCTCCCTCTATCATTCTCTCTCTCTCCCTCTAACACTCATTCTCTCTCCCTCCCTCTCCCCCTCTCTCACTCATTCTCTCTTTCCCTCTTTCTCCCTCTCTCATTCTCTCTCTCTCCCTCCTTCTCTCTCTCCCTCTCATTCTCTCTCTCCTTCTCTCTCTCTCTCCTTTTCTATCACCCTCGCTCACTCATTCTCTCTCTCCCTCCCTCTCTCACTCATTCTCTCTCTCTCTCTCTCCCTCCTTTCTGACTCATTCTATCTCTCCCTCCTTCTCTCTCATTCATTCTCCTTCTCACACATTCTCTCTCACACATTCTCTCCCTCTCTCCCACATTCACTCGCTCCCTCCTTCACTCTGTTTTTCCCTTCTTCTCCCCCTCTCTCACTCATTCTCTCTCTCACTCATTCTCTCATTCCCTCTCTCCGTCTTCTCACCCTCCCTCTCTATCTCATTATCTCTCTCTCCCTCTTTCTCCTTCCTTCTCTCCCTCTCTCACTCATTCTCTCTCTCATCCTCCTTCTCTCTCTCCCTCCTTCTCCCTCCCTCTCTCCCCCCTTCTCTCCCTCTCTCTCATTCTCTCTCTCCCTCCTTCTCCCTCTCTCTCTCCTTCTCCCTCTCACTCATTCTCTCCCTCCTTCCCTCCCTCTCTCACTCATTCTCTCTCTCCCTCCTTCTGCCTCCTCCCTCTCTCTCCCTCCTTCTTGCTCCCTCCTCCCTCTCTCTCCCTCTCCCCTTCTCCCTATCACTCCCTCCTTCTCTCCCTCCCTCTCCCCCTCCTTGTCTCTCTCCCTCCTTCTCCCTCTCTCTCCTCTCCCCCTCTCACGTCCCCTGTCACTCTCCTCTCCCATCTCACTCTCCCCCTTCTCTCTCACTCCCCCTCTCTTCTCTCTTACTCCCCTCTTGTTTCTCTCCCTTTCCCAATCTCCTTACCTGCATGTTCCTGGGTATGGCTGGTCCTCCCCTTGGTGACCCCTCCCCTTCGCAGCCCCTCCCCTGGCTCCTTCTCTCCGCCACGACACTCAGTGGAAAGAGTAATTGCCGGCAAGGAGGAGGTGGAGGGAGCCTGGGGGAAGGGGACAGATGGTGGCATTTCTGCCATCCCCAAAGAGGTGGCACCTGGGGCAGTCCACCCCCCGAGCACCCCCCTTCCTACGCTACTGCTTGGAGGACTGGTAGAAATCTCATGTACAGGAGCGTGGAAGGGGCTACAGGGTTTCAAGCCAGGGGCCATGTGCCAGGATGTCTACTTCTCCAGTCCTACCTTATCTCCACACCACATAGTGTAGATTATCGTACCATGCATGGGCTTCTCACTGGGTCTGAGGGTTGCTGGCTCAGGGGGTTTTAGCCATTTATGAACCAGGAATGCTGGGATCAGGGGCAGCCAATACTAGGGTTTCTTAACCAGGCTTATGGTAAGCTGTAATGCAGAGTAAGGATAGACATATGTCCAGCTTGGTTCCCCATGGAGGTAGTAAGTTATAATGGGGAGGAGGTTAGAGAGGTTAGCCAGCCTTTAGTGCACCCTGACTGGGTTGGTAGCACCTGGTGTATTTCCTTGAATCGAAGGTTACCTCTATTGAAACATGAGCCAGAAGGACGTTCGGCTAGGAGAAGTATAGTGACTGGGGAGATATTTCCTACTTTTTGGCGTCCATGAAAATATTTACCAAGGTGGCTACACATAACATGTATAAGGGGCCTGGGCTAAGTAACAGATTCAAGTAGATACAAAGTTGTCATTAACTGCAAGACAACAGATCAGCAGAATATTATTTACAAAGTACTTGATACCTCTTGACCTTTGTCTATTAACAAAAAGGGTTTCAATTGTTTATTGTCAACTTAGTTAACTCGGCCTGATGCCTCAATCAGCCCCATAGACAGTCCCACTCAAGTCTATGGAGCAAAAACAAGCACTACCACAAGATCAACCCCGTTCAATGACAGTGTGTTGGGCTCCAGGAGTATGTCCACGTACAGAAATATTCTTAGGAGTCTTTTGGGGATATTTTGACCACAGTGGGTTGAAATTTTGGGCGAGTTCATAATTTTACTGTCCATTATAAGGGAACCACAATCAGTCTTTTAAAGTACACTTGGATGGTTGTTAAAACAGAAGGTCTTTGGGTTTTCACAAGGAGCCAAAACCTATGGAACACACTGTCACAGAATCCCTAACTTTACCTCTTTTATGGCTTAAATGTCAAATGTTAACATGCTTTCCAGTAGATTCCTTATTGAAAGCAGTTCTAGTCACTTAGTAGCATTTACCCTTTCACATAATGTGTCTGGATGCATATTTTCCTCATATAAGTAGACTTTAAGCTCTTCTGGACAGTATTTATCCTATTGGTTAATTATTTGTTAGATGCACGTATATTGTCATATAGTTACATAGTTACATAGTAATTAAGGTTGAAAAAAGACTTTCAATCCATCAAGTTCAACCTTTGAAGATCTCCTATGATCTGCAATATGCGGGTTAGTAATTAATTAACCAGTTGTTAATTCATTATTTATCAACTATTTCTTTTTATTATTATTAATTATTCCAGAATAATGGTAAACAGAAAAAAAAAACAAGTGAAACTTCCCAATCATCTTAACGGGAAAAACAAATGAATTCCTTCCTGACCCCAGATACTGGAGATCGGATTTCTCCCTGGATCAATACTCTCTCTCTAATTACCCATGATAACCCTGAATTCCCTTTTTAATTAGAAATAAATACAGTCTATCAAATCCACTGTCACCACCTCCTCTGGTAGAGAATTCCACAGATTAACCACCCTTACTGTGAAGAACCCTTTTCTTTCTTTAAGGTGGAATCTTTTTACTTCTAACCTCAAGGGATGTCCTCTTGTCAGTTGAAAACCTCTTGGCACAAAAAGCTCCCTTCACAAATCTTTATACTGACCCTGGATGTATTTATATAAGGTAATCATATCTCCTCTTAGATGCCTCTTTTCTAGAGAAAATACGTTTAATTTAGTTAGTCTTTCTTCATAACTTAGCCCCTCCATTTCCCTTATTAGTTTTGTTGCCCTTCTCTGTCCACTTTCTAGCTCTAACATGTCCTTTTTTTGAAGTGGTGCCCAAAATTGTACTCCATATTCCAAATGAGGGTGTACTAGAGATTTGTATAGTGGCAGAATTATATTTGCTTCCCTTGCTTCTATACCCTTCTTAATACATGCTAATATTTTATTTGCCTTTGCAGCTGCTGCTTGGCTTTGAGCACTGTTACCTAGGTGGTTGTTCACAAGCACTTCAAAATCCCTTTCAATATCTGATACCCCTAGATTTGCTCCATTAAAATTATAAATTGCATGGCTATTTTTCCTTCCCAGATGCATAACTTTACATTTATTCGTATTAAATCTCATCTGCATTTAGATGCCCATTCCTCAATTTTATGTAAATCCCGTTGGAGGGAAAGAACATTATTATCTGATTTAATTATCTTGTACAACTTTGTGTCAGCAGCGAAAATGGAGACACGACTTTCCAGCCCCACCTCAAGTCATGAATACATATGTTAAAAAGGAGAGGACCCTATACTGAACCCTGAGGAACCCCACTTACCACATTAGTCCAATCGGAGTATGTTCCATTTACAACAACCCTTTGCTTCCTGTTTTGTACCTTGTCTCTGTAAAGTGCACTTTGTTGGCACTATACAAATAAAAATTAATATAAATAAATGCATGTATGTATACTGTGCATACATGTTTTTTCCAGGTTCAAAACGGTATTTTTTTGTTCTGCGTAGGCCATGATCAAAATATTTCCCCCTATAAAATGCCCCTCTCATCATCCTAAGCTAGTCTTGTTCCTGCCCTCTTGCATGTCGGGATATTTTCTTTGATTACTCAAAAGTAGATTTTTACTTGGGATTCATAGCAAGGAGAGTTACAGTCTCTTTTCCTTTTATAGGGACTTTCTATAGATTTCCAGTGTGCTCCTATGGGTCCTTCCCCTTTTATGTTATCAGGTAAAACCCTTTGACATACCTTTGATATCTTTGTTTTAAGCAGCTTTGTTTTGACTAAACAGCTTTTAGCTTGAATCAAGGATTTCTTAATCACATCTGTTTTAATCAGTCTAAAGAATAATTTACTAGAACCTTTATTACAAAGGTATTTACTTGCATTATTTTGTTTGTATATTGGTGGTTCTATTTCTTCTACCACATTTTAATCTATTTCACTCCTTTATACTTATTCTAGTTTCTTGTGTTTATTATTCACATTTACCCAGGTCTAGACACCTGCACAAATAGGTCTCAGTAACATCATCACTATGGGCATAGGAGTGATGCAATTCAGTTCTACTCCCAGGACATGCAGCTTCTAAGAGAAGAGAGTGCAGAGGTAGAGAAGGGAGGGAGAATAGAAAATATGAACAAAATGGAAGGAGGAAGGGAAATAAAAGGGAAATAGAAAGAAAAATAGAGGGGGAAAGGTCTAGAGAGAAGGAGAGCGAGAGAGATGAGGCGAGAAGCTAAAGGGAGGGAGACAAAATAGTATTAAAGGGAAAAAAGGGAGCAAGAGAAGCACAGAATTCTTACCATCTCATTATTATATAACTGCATTTACACAGGTTTCCTCCTAACTCACTCTCATATCACTGAATAAAACAGAATTCCTCCCCTCTCACTATCATATCACTGAATGTCAGGCTACCCCCTCCTCACAATCATATCACTTCATAACATAAGATTCCTCCATCCTCACTATCATATCACTGCATGACAAAGGCTCCCCCTCCTCACTAGCATATGCTAGCATAAGATATTAATTATACCTCTTACCTCACTATCACATTACTTTATAACACAGGTTTCCTCCCACCTTGCTATCATATCATTGCATAAAGCCCCTTTACCACCACCACTTAGCAATCCACAAGGGGACATGGGGAACATACACCACATTAATCTACTCTAACCCATCAGGAGGGGTCGCAAAAACACATGGAGGCTGTGCAGAGGCACGTGTATCGACAGCCAACTCACCTCCATCAGGGGTAATCTCCACTATACCCATCCTGGTAAGTCCCACTCCATTGCTGGTGGCCATGTGCCAAGATGTATACCCAGTCCCATTTGGTGACCTCCCATTATGTTTTGCAATTCATCAATTTACATTTGTGTGGTGTATGCTCCCCTGGTCCCCTTCTGGATTGCTAAGTGGTGGGGGTGAAGGGACTTGTGTACTTGTGTGTTATATGATCCTCAAAGAGAAAGAGGCTTGTGGTAATAAGGGGATACCTACAGTGGGTAATGTGATAGAGTCTAGAATAAGCATGATGCATAGCATCTACCAGTGTCACATGTGGTCACTGCACCACTGCAACTGGAATCTGATGGAAAAAAGGATCATCACAAATCACTCCATTTAATTGAAGAAACCATTAATGTGCATAGCACTTACAACTTGTCTAAATCTGCTCAATGGAACAGTTGATTCAATCTCTGGACTGTATAAACCAATCCAGTTTCACACATACAGTGTGGTGGTGACAAAACAAAAATCTGAAACAAAGTGGTCAACTGAAAAAAGGCAGAGGAGGAACAAAAAAAAATGTACAGTACAATGCTAAATACTGTAACTGTAACAATATACCAACTCCCCTGATTCCCATCTACAAGCATTACTATTAGTTAGGTCTCTGGATAATCAGCAAAATGGGAAAATACCCATTAATAAGGAGAGGACACAAAGGTCAGCAGCCAGATTCACTGTTGCTTACATCGGACCCAAGGATCTGTTCTCAGACTGCTATTTAGGTCAGGATAACATGCTACAGTAGTGCATATACCGATGCTGGCTGTCATTGACATGCCATTGTGAGACTTTGCCAGTCCACTGCCATAGTGGTATTAGACTACATTTCAGCTAACAACAATCTTGTCTTTGATATCTTCCTATATGATAGCTTTAAGATTGTGGGAGTTACATGTTATTGAAGGAATGTCTTCCTTCACAGTGATTGCATATGCAGGAGATGCCTTAATTAACCTGAATTGTACCTAAGATAAAAAAAAGACAAAACCTATAAAATAAGGCCTTAAAAATCATAGGGACTTCAGCAGCTCTTCTCAACAGCATTCCTCAGTGACCATCAATTGGTGGCATGTTCAGCAGAACCCTACGTGTCCACAGAGCCATCTGCATACAAAATAAAACTAATACATAGTCCAAGATCCAAGACTCTGTAGCCAGGCTAGATTTGGTTGACATTGTGACTAATAGATTGCAACTGAGGAGTGCTGTTGAGAAGGTACAAACATATGCACAGCTCCTATGTCCTCCTCTGCCTAGGCACAGGGCCCACTTACCCATGGCCGGCCGACGTCTCCCTGGGGACCAGAGCGCGTTGCATGGCCTCCGTGGTGACTCCCTGGGATGCACTCTGGTCCACCCCAATTCTGAGCAGCCTGGCCAAGTAGGATTCCGTCATTGGATGATGCCTCCTCTCCTCCCAATTGTGCCTTGCCAGGCTGTGCATTACCTTTGCATGATTGGCAAAGAGGCTGGCCTGGATCCCCCGAAGACAGTCCAGCTGCTGAAGCAGGAGGACCAGCATCTCTGCCTGTGGATGGATTTTGGAGGGGCATGGCGTGGCGAGGAGGTGCAGGTGTGTGTGTGGGGAGGGACTGGGCCCAGCTGGAGGGAGTTGCAGTGTCAGCGGTGGCATGGTTGGGCCCGGTGGGGGTGGTGGCTGACTGCTGGCATCATTGATATAGTTGGAGGGCCCTGGCGATATGCTCTGTCTTCCTAACTATCTGACATCTAGGCTTAAACCTGGATGATACTCCGAATTGCACCTCAGATTAGCTATCATTTGCTAAATGTGATCTATTCTTTGGCTCTTTTTCTTGATCGTTCTTGTCTCCTAATGCTATCTTGATTCCGGCTGCGGTCTGTAACTGCATAGGCTGCAGTGGGCACACCAATACATGGACTATCTATTGATTGATTCCTGTAGTTGTGCCCAGTAATTATCAGCTTCATGGATTTAATGACGTATCCATCTATCCCTTGTTAATTCCATGGAGCTGACATGTTAGTGTCCTTGTTGGTCATCATGTACATGTGTAGTGTGTGTGATGTACATGTGATGGCATGTTGGTGTCTGTGATATTAACCTGAAATGGAGTATGGGTCCTGCTGGGCCACCGGGCCTGAAGCTACAGCGGTGGGCACCTGTCTCAGAAGGTCCCTGGCGACCCTCTCCCTCTCATTTTAGGTCACAGTCTGGTTCTTGTCCTCCTTTGTCACCTTTCCCCTCATGTCATCAAACCAATGCTTGACAGACCTCACATCCCCTGATGCTGTGCCTACCGCTCTCACCTTAGCCACTACCTCCTTCCATGCCTGAGCCCTAGGGCCTGGAGCGGCCACTGATAGCACCGAGGAGGACCACATTCTCTGGGTGCGAGCAATTGTGGGCCCTGTGCTTGCCCTTAACCTATTGCCCTCCTGACTGTGGACGGGGACCCTTGCCTCTCTGACCTGTCCCTGAGGCCTGCCCCTTCCCTGAACTACCACCCCTCCCTGGGATTGGGCCCCTTCCCCTCTGTCCCTTTTTTAAGTGTGCCTGATGCTAGGGCCACCCTGCCACAACCCACCTCCTCCTCTACACTCCCCTCCTCCTCCTGCTATCAAAACCTACAGACACTAGAACAAGATAACAATCGGAACACTACTTGGATTTGCTTCAACACCTCATCTCAACAGCAATCCACATTGAACATCAATTGCAGAAATATTCAACATAACCATACGTGTAAACACTCTGTAGCTAGCCATTAGTATGTCAACATTAATACAAAATGATATTCATTGTGGATTATGGATGAGGAGGACTTAGGGCAGTGGTTCTCAATCCTCTCCTCAGGAGCCATCAGACATGCAATGATTTATAGGAAACAATAAATGAGGCAAATAGTATTCAACAGGTGGTGGAGCCTCGGTCTGTACCATGGTCTGTGTGGTGGGTAAATGGAGAGGTTTGACAACCACTGACCTGGGGGATGTTCACACCTACTTCCTCTTTCTGAGCACTGGGCCCACACCTTCTAGAGCCACATGCTTCCTCCCTGTACCACAGCCAGGAGATGATGGATTAAGGGGTGCATCCAACTGGGGTGGCTGTATAGTGGCTGTCGTTGGCGATAAGGGGTGAGACGAGGAGGCTGTAGGATCTGGCTGCAGTGGAGTTGGAGCATGTGGAACCGAAGGTTGGAGTGTAAGCATGTGGACTTCAGCCAACTGCCCCAGCCACTCCAAATGATGTGTCTGGGCTTGTCTGTCCCTATGAGCCATTTGCTCATACCTCTCCATCTGAAGATTATGCCTCCTCACCTCACCATATATTGCTCGGATGCTTTCCGCCTGCCCGGTAGCAATATAATTCTGATGTTTCAGCTGAGCTGTCAGCTGTTAGACTGCTCCGATCTCGCGCTCATCAGCCAAGTGGGTGTGCTGATATATTTCACTCAAGGTACCTGGTGCGGGACATGAGTTCCATCTCCAGATGATGTTGGATGGGCTGTGGTGAGGCCAGAGGTGGTGTCCATTGTGATGGTGTACCCCATAGGGATAGGGATGGTGTTGCCAGTAGGGATTCTGTTGCCAATGGAGATGGTGCTGTTGCCGAAGGAAATGGTGCTGTTGACAATGGAGATGGTGCTGTCACCCATTTGTATGGTGTTGGACCGGTCTGTTGTGGCAACAATGGCTGTGACATCAACAGCTGTGACAAAAGCTGGGGCAACAATGGCTGCAACATCTGCTGGGCCAACTGCTGGGACAACCACTGCTGTGGCAACATCTGTTGTGGCCGGTCAGGAGTGGGATGGCATTGGGGTCCGACACACATATTGCTTGAATGTCACCAGGTGGCATTAGTGGGCCTGTTGCAATTGGTCCCCATGAGCTTGACATCCCTGCAGATGGTTGGTGGCTCATTGTACTTCCAGTAAATTGAAAGTGCTGTGAACATGCCCATGATACGTGTAAGGGCCCAGGGCATGATTCCCACAATGGTCCTGCAGCTGATGGTCCAGCCTCCTGTGATGGGCCTGGGCCCAGGGCTTCCTTTGGTGGTGCCACTGCCTGTGTTTCTGTGGGCAGGGTTCACCTCCTGGGTAATAATAATAATAATAATAATATGTACTCTCTTTTGGATGTAAAATCATTGTGGATCTACATCTGTATCTCATTTAATGTTGGGGATAGCTTCCAAGCAGTTGGAGTGTTAAGTGACACAGCTTTAAACGGTGCAGTGTAACATGGTGAAGATAGGGATAGTGGAACTCATTACACAATATATACAATTGCAATTTATATTTATACTGGTTTTTTTTATAGTAACTTTGAACAAACAGCAAACATAACACTAAGACAAACTCTATTGGCAACAGCTATTCAGAATCCATTTTAACTACAGGTATTGGACAGACATTTAATTAATAACAATTAAGATGATAATATCACGATGATATAATATATTATAATATTTACAAGATAATCAATGCCCCATATATCTGTAGTCAGAACCAGAAATCTTACAGTGCTATTGTATGTCAGTTATCTATGTGTGTGGGGTTCATGTGTGGGCAGATGAGAGTGTGATGGTACATATGATACTCACTTTGCAGGGTTTCCTACCAGCCAGTGTCCAACTGTCCTGGAAGGCCCACTACTGCTGCTGGCTCCAAAGACTCCTTGATAGTCCGCTCCCATCCACAGTATGTGATGTTGATTGGTGGGCCACCACCAGTCCCAAGGGCTGCTCTGTCCTCCGCTGCTATCTTCTTCTTCACCATCATCCAGCAGTCATCATATCAGTGTTTATCAGTGTCCACGGCTGCAGTTACCTTATTCCAGGCACGTGTCTTATCGCCAGGCCTCACATCCCTACCACTATGGATGATGCTACGGCGGGCTTGGACTTCCCTGAGGAGGGTTTTTGCCTCCTCTTGGCTATAATTGTGGTCTCTCTGCTTTGGCACAACCTGTTGCCCTGCCAACTGTGCCTGAGTTTCCTGGTATCCCTGTTCTCTCCATGGGGCCTGCCCTAATCCCCACTACCTCCCCCCTGGGATCAGGCCCCTGACCCTCTGCTCCTACACCTTATGTGACTACATTTGGGGGGCACATCCCTTACCCCCTCCTGCTCTCCTCCACCTGTACCTCCCCTCTCTGGCATGCTGCCTCCTCTCCCTCTCTCCATACCTCTATCTCTCCTCACTCTCCTCCTACTCCAGTATTTTTCTCTCTAGTACTCTTTATCTCTCTCGCTGGTACTCTCACTCTCTCTCTCTAACACTCTCTATTTCTCTTTCTGGCACTCTCACTCGCTCTCTCTAACACGTTCTATTTCTCTCTCTAACACTCTATATATCTCTCTTTAACACTCTATATCTCTCTCTTAGTCTCTGTCTATCTCTCTCTCTCTCTCTCTCTATATATATATATATATATATATATATCTCAAAAAGCCACCAATGCCTAGACCTGTGTGTTGACTTTCTCAGCTACAGCACAGTCAAAGAATTACGTTTTTCGCAGTCTTTTAAACCGGTTCCCGAGGCGTTGATTGGCGTCCTCCGCTTCCTATTGGTTAATTGGCCTGTGACGGGATCACAACTTACGGCCTTGATAGATTTTGGAAGGCGCTTCATCGGATTGGATCCCCTGCAGTGATAAAGGTGAAAAAAGGTGTTACGGGCTTGAGGCTTCGGCCCGTAACTCACGGCCTTGCTCAGTTGAATAGCATCACAGTCAGAGACAAACAGGAGCATGCAACACAACCGCAGACAAACGGCCTACAGCGATCGAGTTGAAAGCTCGCAATTAAATGGAGACCTTAGTATTTTACATAATTTTCTCCATTGTTATGGTTTTATTTTTTGTAACGGCATTGAAAAATACTTTCAACGTGTTATTTTTTGTTTCTCAGAGAAATAAATATTGATGAGACACTGAAAAGTCAGTAGCTCAAAGAAAACTAGTGGCCTGATTTCATGCCAAAACAAAGTTTGCATATGGAATGTCCATATATTTTTGTGTAACAACTCATTGTTATTTTAGTGTTGTTTTTGTTTTACACCTTTCCACTAGTACAATATTTTATTCAGTAATAGAGACAACAATCCATATTTTAATAATTATGTAAAGGGAACAACTCTATTCAATGACGATTAATGTCAACGTCATCATATTGTATGCTCCTTAATGGTGATATAAAATTAACAAAATTAAATACAACATATTTGTATATGCAAGACAGACAGTGGAATTACACCTAATTCACCTGTTTGGTATTTTTCTATAAAATATAGATACAATCAATAATTAAAAAAATAGGAAAATAATAAGATTAGGTATATTAAATGGAAGGAAAAGGAATTATTTTGGTAGTATTCATTGCACGGGGACAACATATTCATGAAATTAGGTATACAGTATTTTAATTCAGCAGATAAAAGTCACATTTGATAAATATAATTAATTTTATTTTATAGGCAAAAAACTTTATTTTATATAATATGTGATACTTAGTTGTATTTATTTAATTAATTTGATCTTTTTCAATACATATTAAATGTCCACTGACTTCTAAGAGACCCAGAGTAACAGTTTATCAGCATATGGATACTCTTCCTTCATCCCTCTAGTCTCTGCCATCTTACTCATCTATGAATTCACACTTCCAGTGTCATGCAGATAGACACCAAGCAGATTGAAACATACAGTGTTAGAAACAGCAATGCGAGGACCACGGCTCGCTGGGCATGCCCACAAGCGTTAGCAACAACTCGTACGCTCACAACTATATATGTGATAATAAAACATTACTTGATTTATTTTTCGACAATTCTGAATATTTTTTTAATTGTATAACAATATATATTATGTTTGTTTTTTACAAATACAGTAAGGGAAAAGTAAAGTACATTCTGACAATTTACTTTGTCTAATTGGAAACAACTTTAATAGTTATGGCAAGGATTAATGTACTTTATATTGTGCTTTATTTTTTAATGCCCATATGACTCAATGCATCCTGCATCAATCCCATTAGCATTGGCAAACCAGAAGGACCTGAAAATAGAACTTAAATGGCTATTATTCTTTCAACATCTACTTAGCAAAACAAAGATGAAGTACTAAGTAGTTGTTACAGCAAATGTTTACAATACATGTTCATCTTAATAGACATACAATGGAATTGTTGTACCAATGCCCAGTTATCTACTACAATGGATTTGTATTATGTATATTGTCAAAAGTACTCATTTAAAGAGATTAACTCTCTGGTTGCTCAAAAATATTGTTCTTCAGGTGTGATCTTGTTATTTGTGTTGTGTTGGATAGAATAAGTAAATACAGAACTCATTTGTCAAATTCTGCGTGGGCATTGAAAGGATCCAGGTGTTACCAATCCCAGTGGGTTGCATTATACATTCATAGGCGGATAGCCTCAGCATATATTTCAAACTGCTATGTTGTAGAATTTGCAAACCATATGTACAGCTTCTTAAAAAGCATAATGCACTATATTTCATTCGTATCAGGCCATTAGCCACATTAAATTCCAAGCCTGTATGTGCAACGTGAGACCCGCAACGGCTGCGGGCTGGACATTTGGCCGATTTAATGAGTTATTAAATTAAAACATGCTGCGAGTTACGGGCTTGAGAGGCAAACCCATAAACCCGTATTTAGGAGATTAGATTGAGCCAATGGAAACAGAGATTGTCATAATTACATCACTGAAAAAAAGAAGTGGGATTTCATACTCTTACGGGATTCACTTATGAGCTACGAACGGTCCCACATTCCAGATATAATTCAATGTTGATAAAGCTGTAAATATGATATTCTATTACATGCGAGGTCCATTATATGTATTAACACATTGATTGCCGGGATCGATACAACACGGAAATTAAACATGAAATAAAGTATTTTTTTGGGCCGATTTGCGAGCTTGAGAATGTTGTGCTATTAATTCTAAGACCTAACATCACTTTCCCTGTTAATAAATGTACAGTAGTGTGTGTATATGTGCTACGAATTGGACTTTATCCCCCTTGCGAGTCGTGTCTAGCACTCGTTGGCTTCTTGGCTACAATTGCGGGTAATGTAGTATAATGACAGTGATTTCGATGCAATTTAATAGAGCGATTGGAAATTAACAGTTATGGCCTTGAATGAACAAAGAATTTGAGAGCTCGCAAGTCAAATTCTCACGTCACGTAGGATTTTCTCGCTCCTACCCCGCAAGGCTGGTTTAGGAGGCCAATTTAAGTCTTGTGGGCTATGTTACAAGCTACGGTTTTAAACGTTAGTGGAATTTTATAGAGCTCCATATTTTCAGTATGCTCTTTAAAAGAACTAAAATTGGAATGCGGAAAAGATTTTAGAAAGTAAAAGAAGAGATAAGAAACCATCCTTAATTTTGAGATGTGCCATAGGAAAGGATACATTTTTTGTGTGAAAGTAGCTCCCTATTCCCAACAAAATTGAGCGATTTAGAGCCTCATTCAATTGCAAGCCTGTTATTACCTGTAACCCGACATTTTGGCAGTGGGTTACAATTTTTAGATACATTTAGATGTATTCAGTTGATTAACACGTAATTGCAAGCTCACAACCTCCACACGCAAAGCAGACTTCTGTCTGTAAGCATGAAGGGGGTGTGATTACATGCTGTTCGCAGTGACAAATCAATCCCACAATTTGTGACTGCACCACAGCCCTGGGAGCCAATAGAAAACAGGCTAGAGAATCTTTGACAGGAATAAATAATAAAGCTGCATGCTACTCGCCCTAGTGTTGACTGTGTTGTAATTTCTGATGAAGTAGCATGCAGGTCCAGGTGTTGGTGGAGTGATCATTAAGAGAGAGAGAGAGAATAGGCGTTGTTTGAGAGCAGGTTCTTACATTTTTATTTATTTATATTCCTAAAATACTTATTTTACACTTAATTCATCAAAACATAGTAACTGATAACCCATAATATACATACACATAGGGTATATATAAGGTAGTACATCAGAAAATATTATTAGGGGCCTTAAACTTAAAATCTGCATGGTAATGAGGTATGCTATTGGGAATTACTTATGATTGGCTACTATAATCTGCTTCCTTCATTGTTGCCCTCTATATCTGTGTGCTTATCCATCACAACAGAGTAGTAAATGTTATAAAATGTCAACACTTACTAGCCATTATTGCTCTTTCTGGAAACTTTGGGTACAATAGGAAATCTTTTAAATGCCGTTGCAGATTCAGATATATAGCTAAATCAAACAAAAGCGCACAAAATAAGAAAAGAAAACTTTACCAGTAACTATCACAATTAAAAATATATATATTTCTCTTGTTGGATGATGTTGTGGCTGGATGAATCTGCTTTAGTCCAGTAAGAGAAAACATTGGAATTTAAAATTTACTAAATTAGGTGAGTAACCAAGTTGTAAATACCCCTAATTAAAGGGACTCTTTTAGCAATTTTCACCCTTTAGAGCCTTTTGGAGCCTCACCATTTCTCCCTGTTTCCTCAGTGAGTTCTTATCTTGCACAGCGGTAACCTAAAGTCTTTCCCACAGGGGGGTTAACATTCACAGTGTCTCATGCTGCTCAGATAAACCGCATTTCACTTGGGGGAATTTACTAAAAGATCTACGGTGCGTACCAAGATTCAGTAGCGCACTGGTACCTGCAATTATGTCTGGATTACCCATTAGGCCAACTAGGCAGCCGCCCAGAGGCACTTCCGGTTGAGGGGCGTCAGTACTTAAAAAAATGGTAACTGACTTAAATAAAAATGAAATGTTGCAGTTCATAGACTGGCTACTAGGGGGTAACCACCTAGAACAAGACAGTTACAACAGGAAATAAGCAAAAATGGGTCCATGCATACCTTGCGTACTCACTCGCAAGGGCTCCTTCACTTCCCTGCCTAGGGGCTCCAAAAAGGTAGATATGGTCCTGCCTGAAATCCAGAATCCCAAGTCATTGTGTGATTTACTAAAAAAAATTTTTTGCTGGGAAAACCTAGCTGTATGCGGCTCATTGCACATTGTCAGGAACAGGTGTTTAATGTGTATTTGGGCATCTTATGAGTGTGCTACATGTGGCATACCATGCAAACCCACGTTCTCTGAATTTACTAAACACAAATCTTGCTTTTACCTAATCACTCTGCTGATATTCAGCATTGTGGATTTTAACCCCTCAATAGCAATATATGTTATAGATAAATAAACCTATATTGCAAATATTCAGCCACTAACATAGAACATAAGCGTCTAAATATAAGAGTAATATTTTGTCAACACAACACAATTAACGCTTAAACTAGCGTAAATGGATTCCAGTTTATGAGAGTATTAAATATTAATACAAACTATTAATTATAATGCATTGTTATTTATATATTATATATAAATGAAACATAGACAATGGAAATTAAATTTTTCTTTATTTTACTTTTTAATAATGTAATTATATGGTTGACAGACTGACATCATGAATACATGTTAATATATGATGTTGATGACAATGCATGGTTATGTTATAATTTGCCAGGTTTATTATTATTATTATTATTATTATTAGAAGTAGGATTTTGTCAAGATAATTCTCTGGTCATAGCAAACACCCTCTTCCAACAGCCTCCGAGACGAGTCTTCACATGGACATCACCAGATGGACAACATAGAATTCAGATTGACTATATACTTTGCAGCCAAAGATGGAGAGGCTCTATACAGGCAGCAAAAACAAGACCTGTAGCTGCGGCTGTGGCTCAGACCATGAGCTTCTTATTGCAAAGTTGAAAAGAGGGAAAACCATCAGACCAACTAGATACAAAATAAATAATATCCCTATATAATATGCAGTGTAAGTAAAGAATAGATTTAAGGGACTAGACATGGGAGAATTCCTGAAGAACTTTGGACCACAGTTTGCAAAATTATCCAGGAAACAACAACAAAAAATATCCCTAAAAGAGAGAAAAGTAAGAAGTCAAACTGTCTGTCTGATAAGGCTTTGAAATTAGAGCAGGGAAGAAGGAAAGCGAAAGGTAGTGGAGATAGGAAAAGATTTGTCCAATTGAATGCAGAATTCCAGAGGATAGCAAGACCAGACAAGGAGACATTCTACAATGACAGATGTAAAGAGATTAAAGTAGATAACCAAATGGGTAAATCAAGAGATCTCTTCAAGAAAATTGTGAGCTTTAAAGGCACCTTTCATGCCAAAGTGGGCGTGATAAAAAACAAAAAAGGTAGGGACTTAACAGAAGAAGATCAGATAAAGAAGGGGTGGCAGGAATACACTGAATATCTATACAGGAAGGATCTTAACAGCAGTGATTACCTCAATAATTTTTCCAATGAGTTTGAGCCAGACATCTTGGAGAGTGAAGTTGGATGGGTCCTAGGATGTCTTTCTGCTAATAAGGCTGCAGGAGGTGATGGAATCCTAATTGAACTATTTAAAATTCTACATGATGATGCTGTGAAAGTGTTACTTGCCTTATGCCAACACATTTGGAAAACTCAACAATGGCCAATAGACTGGAAAAGGTCAGTCTACATCCCAATCCCAAAAAATGGCAGTGCAAAGGAGTGCTCCAAATATTGAACAATTGCACTCATTTCACATGCCAGCAAGGTAATGTTTAAGATTCTACAAGATCGACTTGAACAATATATGGACCAGGAACTACCAGATATGCAAGCCGGGTTCCGCAGAGGAAGAGGCACAAGAGATCAGTTTGTCAATGTCTGCTCGATAATAGTGTCAGAGATTCTGAATGAATAAAGTGCAATGTTATATTGGATATTATAACTAACATAATAATCCTATTATTATCCTTTCTTTTATAACCAATGTACTAATATATTATATGTACTATACATTTATATTTATATATATGCATGCAATTCCATTATTAGAATACATCTATAAAAAGTTTTATTTTTCACAGGTACAAATTGGAGAGAAATTCTAAGACCCAGTGTCCTGTAAAAGCAAATTACTTAGCTAATTGAAAAGATAAGGTTTGAAACAACAGAATACTCCTTTAAATTCCCCTACATATACAGACTTTACGTCTGCAAAGATTAGTTCTCAAGACAATACATTTCTCCTGTGTATATATACTGTATAATGACACTCTTTATTGACCATGTCTGGGTTATAATTTGGTTTATAGCTTGTTAATGTCAAAGTTCATTAGTGAGTTTATGGAAATTCCTAGGATAATTTGAAGGTCCAAGAGCATCATCTTGTGGTCCAAGGAATAAATATCTCTATAAAAAAAAACATATTTTCTTTTAAGAGTTAAATATTTGGTGTTATGCAATATATCAAGGATTGCTAATGTCCCAAGGTGTCTACCACCTATAATGAAGTCATTTTTACCAACAGGCAATCTATTAAAAATAGTTAAACTTTAATAATTCTATAGATCACAACGGCGATAATAAAAACTGATAAAAAATCCAGGATTGGAAACAAAATTGATTAAAATGAGGTCAAAATATATGGAAAAGGTTTACCTCCTTGATATTTAGACTAAATAGTTCCAGTATGATAACATATATACTGAAAAAGTTTTATAAAGAAACTGGCCTGCTTAAAGTATATGCCAGTAAATTTCCACATTCACAATCAGCAAGCATAATATTGGGTAAGGACGGAAATAGGGTACACAGTCACTCTCACACTGCATAATGCACAAACGCCTACGTGCTCCAAAGTGGGGATGCACGCAGCATCGTTTACAACTGAGGCGTTTCAACGTCACTGGACGTCTTCCTCAAAGACAAACACAGGTTGCCGAAGGATCCGCCTATTTAAATGGTTCCTGTATCCATGAAAACCTAATACGATACATGTAGGTATATTAGAGCCTGGAGAACAGCCACGTGCGCTACTAATTATGGATAAACAGAATCCTACAATTGAGAAATGGCATCTTATGTAAAATACAATAACAGTTGACAAAGATACTATGGATAAACAGAATCCTACAATAAAGAGATGGCATCTTATGTAAAATAGAATGACATTAGACAAAGCTACTAATGGCCAGTAGGACAAAGTCATCCATATGAGGATGACAACAAGCAAATCTCATATATATACTGTACCTACTTTAAGAAAAATAGAGAGATGTACATGTAAATATAATGCTAACTAAATAAATCCAAAAATATAGAATCTATTAGCCATTGGCTATGCCTAAATGCAAGATAAAAAATACTACATAAAAGACCGATAGAGATCTAGAAGAAAAGTCAGAATAAATCCTGCTGCATCTACACAGATATATATACTTACTCAAATTAGGTTAACATTAAAAAGGATCATGTATGTCCATATCTATTAGTAAATATGATGATAAAACATTCTATATAACAAAACCAATTTTCTGCTTGTATAAAGGATACCATGTGTGTCCTAAAGATGATATCCTGCAAATAATATCAAAATGATCCATCCAAAATGGACAGATTTAAAAGTGGTAATACAAGTGCTATAAAGGCTATATATTCAATGTAAGAGTCTGATCCAAATACTCATAATAAGTTAATGTGATTCCAACCAATACTAGTGCATTTATAATATCCCTGAAGGAATCTTAAGGCAATGTTTCTCCACCATACAAGGATATCTTTATAGGGTATATGTGACATATTAATAAAACATTTTTAAGGTGAGGGATTGTAAACTAAACCATTATACTAGTGCTATTAATAGCTATTAATATGTCAGTGAGGAAACTCCTTAATAATATTTTCTCATTATTAAAGGATATATTCATAAAATGTAAGTGACATATTGAAAATTCCTACTTTGTATAAAGGAATAATTGAAAGTTAGAAAATGCCTCTTCACAGGTAGTGAGTAAATACTAAGTTAACATTGTGAAGGGAAAATCTTATGTAATCTTGCCATATAGCATATTCAAATATTCATGAAATAATCATACTCCATAACCATATCAGGACAGCAATAATATACTTTTTTTGATAATATGTGAGTATTTTCAAATGTTTTGCTTATCAAGACTTAAAGTCGAGTTATTGATAAAATATTCAGTCTTGGGGGATTTGCCTTTCTCCCAGGTATATTATTGGATGTAGCTTATATTTTTACTCTATAATAGTCCATATATTTCATAATAGTATAGGCTCAAGAATAAAGCATTATGTTACATATATTCCAAGATAAATAAAGCCCATAATGATACCTAGATATTAGCTCTCCAAAAAAACAGAGCCAAATAAGTCCCTTTATCTAAATAAAGGGTGTAAAGGTAAATCCCTCATTTAATCCTTTGGGGGTCAATGCTTTGAGCCTATAGATCCAATGTGCTTCATGTTGTCGTAGTTTTCTCTCCAGGTCCCCTTTTCTAGGACCTATATGTATTCTCTCAAGTACAGTAAATGATAAAACTTCACTGATGCCTCTGTGATAATATCTAACGCGACGTGCAATAGGTGTATTAATGGCATTTCTAATGGAGTATACATGTTCACCTATTCTCCTACGTATTTGGCGCCTCGTTTTACCCACGTAGATCTTTCCACAGACACATGTTGCCACATTGATCACATTTGTGGAACAGCAGTTTGAAAAATTCTTTAAGTCTGTATTCCTCACCACTTTCTGGATGTTGATAGTTTTTTGTGGGTTTGATATATTGGCGAAACTTTTTCACACTTAAAACATCCTATCATTGGGGCCGTAGTTGCTGGCAAGGAGCACCAAAGGCGCTCCTTGCACTGGTGGAAATGAGCACCATAGACGCTCATCCCTACGACCCGGGGGACTACAGATCAACAGAAATCACAATTACACAATTCTAAATGCAAGACCCGTAGCACTTTGAAAAAATCAAGTAGAAAAATAACGGCCTGTAAAACTTTAAAAAAAGGAAAGCGTAACTTAGAAAAAAAAAATACAAGGTCCGAAAAAATATGAAGTTAACGGATGAACCGCACACATACAAAAACAACTAAAACACAAAGAAAAGAAAAACAAGCATAAAAAAAACATCACACACACCACGGGGGGACAGCCAGGACATCTGGGAGTTAGGTTGCACAAGAATTTAAATACAATTTCACAAGTTTCTGCACTCGAAAATCGCCTAAGCGACAAAAAAAATGTCTGTCGAGAAAAATAAAACGAGGCTACACGACCCCTAACCAAGCAAAACAACGCCATTCACATAAGACTGGAGATAAGATTGGAAAGCAGGACTTAGAAAAAAACAAATACGAGGTAAAAAAAAAAAACAAAGTTAATGGCAGAACCGCACACATCTCAAAAAAAAAAACACAATGAAAATAAAAAATAAAAAAATTATAATCTCACACACAGCACGGGGGGACAGCCAGGACGTCTCGGAGTGAGGTTGCATGACAATTTTCATGGTAGAATTGCCTGGTATTTCGGGGCTGGGTCACTCTTTTGAGTGGGACCAGACTGGTATACTACAGGATATTTCTCCCTGTGAAGGGCACAAGTGAGCTAAAAGAGGTTGCTCTCAGAGTGGCCCAATCATGGCTATAGAACTAACCTATTAAGGTTGGTTCGTTCTCTGATGAGCACCTCTGACTTTGTTGTTTTGTATATGCAAATTACCTTTAGGGTTTAGTCTCCCTAAGAGTAATAGGGGACTCCAGACGTGGACCCCTTGCTCACTGTGCCTAAGGGGGTTCAGCTGCACCTCGCTGACGAGGCCCATAAAGGCCGAAACGCGTCTGCGGTTTGCTGTTTCTCCTGTTCAGGGTAGAATTGCCTGGTATTTCTGGTCTGGGTCACTCTTTTGAGTGGGACCAGACTGATATACTACAGGATATTTCTCCCTGTGAAGGGCACAAGTGAGCTAAAAGAGGTTGCTCTTAGAGTGGCTTATCATGGCTATAGAACTAACCTATTATGGTTGGTTCGTTTTCTGATGAGCACCTCTGACTTTGTTGTTTTGTATATGCAAATTACCTTTAGGGTTTAGTCTCCCTAAGGGTAAGAGGGGACTCCAGACGTGGACCCCTTGCTCACTGTGCCTTAGGGAGTTCAGCTGCACCTCACTGACGAGGCCCATAAAGGCCGAAATGCGTCTGTGGTTTGCTGTTTCTCCTGTTCAGGGTAGAATTGCCTGGTATTTCGGGGCTGGGTCACTCTTTTGAGTGGGACCAGACTGATATAGTACAGGATATTTCTCCCTGTGAAGGGCACAATTGAGCTAAAAGAGGTTGCTCTCAGAGTGGCTTATCATGGCTATAGAACTAACCTATTAGTGTTGGTTCGTTCTCTGATGAGCACCTCTGACTTTGTTGCTTTGCATGACAATTTAGTTACAATTTCCCAAGTTTAGGTTACAATCCAAAGAAAGGCTGTTAAAATTGTACATGGTCAAGACAAAAATTACTGGGGAAATACTTCATTATCAAGGATTCATGAAGGAAACCTTCATATAAACTATATATCAAAGTATATTTCAGAAAAAGAGGAATACAAGAACAAGAGACCATGACTGGAAAATGTAAGGGTAATGTGCAAGGGATAATATGAAGAAAGGTTAGTGCATACATTAAGTGGACCAAGAAGAAGAGGACTTGGTAGGGATAGGCACAGTAAATTTAAGCATGCCTTGGATAAACATAAGGCAATTAATTATTTGGCTTAATAAAGTCAAACTTTTTTGGTAGATAATGAACTTACCAAGTGGGCTTTTTGGTTCTTCCATAAAGCTATTTTTTATAGGGAAATAATCATAGTTGTTGAAACCCTGCATAAAAGTTTCAATGAAAATACATCATTGACCATTTGCCATCTTTGTCTTTAAGCCTCTTCAACATTAAATCAATAATACAAAGACATCGTAATGAATACAGCATTATAGATTAAACTTTGTAGACACTGAGTTCCTGACAAGAATAGTGTGGAGTTAATTTAGACATCTGACGTATATGTGGATAAAGTGTCTTACCTGTCTCGGGAAATGCTGACTGTGTTATTTAAATAAGGATCAAGAGCAAAAGCAACATTGCAGTTTTAAAGTTGTACACTGTTCAGGAGATATTAAAGCTCATGACTACTACTTAGTGGTTTAGAGACACAGAGGACAATCTGTTCTCAGCAAATTAAATGAATTAGCAATGGGCAATATAGGACTTTTTATTACTTTTGTGAGTGAATATTTCCTGCTGACAATGATGGATGACCATCTACAAAACATGCTGTATACTACATGCTTATTTTTGCACTTGACCGCCCCAGTTCAATTCCAAGCCTGTAATTATCTTCATACAACTTGTATGTCTGCAGGTTAGAAATTTGCTTCAGCTACAGAGGTATTTAATTGCTCAAGCCTGAGATTACAGGCTCACAGCCCCAAGGGCATGATCATGATCTATTAAGCAAGCCCGTAAGTTACAATTTAGACAGAGCCAATAGTAAATGAGACCGTCATCATAACATCAGTAAAACATGACGTTTAGACTACAATTAAATAGTCTTTTTATTTGCAATCGGACTCACAATGCAGCGATGTAGAAATCCATAATAATTTATAAATAATCTGTTCTAGTCCATGTGGGTTGCTTGATATGTATTAACTCCTTGATTCCCGGGATCGATATAAAATGGAAATAAAACATAAAAAAAAGATTTTTTGTGATCTTGAGACTGTTGTGCAATTAATTCCAATGTTTTTCACTGCTTTCCCAGTATTTTTAAGTACAGTAGTGTGTGTTTTGCTTTTACAGTGTTACAAACAGGTGTTTAACCCACTTGCGAGTTCTATCTAGTACTTGTAGAAATTTGTGATACATTTGACAGAAATGTAATTACCCCTCTCATATTCACACCCTTAGCAAACTATCATGGATGCCTCCAGTCAGAAGAGACGTCAATATTTATTTTTTATAGTTATGAAATAGCTTTAGGAATTGTGTTCTCTGTCTAATTATATTGTTAGGAAAATGATGTAGGAAATATAGTTCATAGGCAAATGTCCTATAACATACTTAGCAGCTACAATAATCTAATAATAAAAACATACAATAAAAAATATATCTATATAAAAAAATATTATAGTAACTTCAGTCCAAACGCATTTTAGCCATATGCTGGCCTTTCTCAATGGTAATACTGAAAATATGTGTATGATTCTGGTTATGAGCCTTCACCCCTACTAGGGGATGTATTTATATATCTTACCCAATATGCACTTACCCCTTTCCCTCTTTTGTTTTGGCGCCGGTTTGCCCAGTTTTCCCGTCCTGCGATCGGAAACTGGAAGCGCAACCCGCTCCCAGCATTCCTTGCACAGATTGCGACGCGCCACATCCGGTCTCACGACTCAGGCCATTGCATGACATGTTTCCATTGGTCATATCCTGCCAGGCAACTCAGTCCCAAACTGTATATATATTGCTTAGCAAAACCTAAAAGTAGCATCTCTATTGGGGTAAATACATATGTATACACAAAACACAACCAGAACAACATAAAAACACATTGTATATACAGATCACATATTATAGTTGTAAAATTACGAATCGTCTTCACGCTTTGCGAGCTCGAAAAGCGAGCTTGCAAGAACTGCGTCCACTCGCAAAGCGAGGGATGCAGTTTGGTCCGCAAATGCAGACCCTCGCAAAGCGAGGGGCCGCATTTGCGGAGGTGGAGGCTCTACGGCACCTCACACGAAGTTACGAACACCCACACAAATGGCACATTACCAAAATAGATCTAACACGCAATCACTATATACGGACTTACACACAAAAATACGAACCGCGGGACTTAGAACGGAAAATTTACGGACTTAGCAGACAAAAATATGAGACACGGGACTTAGAAAAAAAACATTACGACCTCGCAAAAATACAACCTCAAAGGACGAACCTCGCGCACCTGAAAACATTAAAAACACATTAAATACACACAAAAAATACTGTATTGGTCCGAATATAAGCGCACTCACATATAAGCCGCACCTGTAAAATTCAAGGGGAAAAAATAGAAAAAAGATAGTACTCAAATATAAGCCGCACCCTTAAAATTGGAGAGAAAAAGACTCTCCAAGTGATCAGCCACTGCAAGAAACAAGCTTTCTAATTAATTGCAGGTTACAGGCCTTACAGGATGTTAGAATCACTAAAACCGTAAATCGCTATTCAATTGCTACAATACCGCAGGTCTCAAGTATGCAAATCGGCACCCTTAACTCGCAATTGCGCAAATCGGCAGTAATTTTACGTTCACGAATAGAAGCCGCACCCGTAACAAGCAAGCTTGCAAATCGGCAGTGATTTTTTTTACGGTTGCGAATATAAGCTGCACCCGTAACTCGCAAATTAAAAAATCAGAAAAAAGGTGCGGCTTATATTCGGACCAATACAGTACATAAAAAGCTTACCCAGCAAGTGGGGGGCACCCAGGACCTCTGCAAGTGAAGTTACATCTCAATTTAAGTCCAAATTCCCGAGTTCAGACACATGAAAATCCTCTAAGCAAGAGAAAAATGGCCGCCGGAAAAAACAAAAACGAGGCTACAGGACCCTAAAGACGCAAAACAAAACACCACCAAGCACATACAGCTTTAAGTAAAGTAAAGGTACACACTTAACAAGGAAGCAACATCATCCACAGCCGCGTACCACATACACATTCCCCGCCATTTTACATACACACAAAAAATAAATAAAAAGCTTACCCACAGCAAGGGGGGCACCTAGGACCTCTGCAAGTGAAGTTACAGCTCAATTTAAGTCGAAATTCACGAGTTTACACACACAAAAATCCGCTAAGCAAGAGAAAAAATGGCGGCCGAAAAAAACGAAAACGAGGCTACATGACCCTAAAGCAGCACAACACCACCAAGCACATACAGATTTTCAAAAAAGCTGTACGAGGTACAAGATACACTTTTAGTAAGGACAGAAAATCATACACACCAGTGTACCACATACACATTCGCGCCATTTCACAACACTAACTTACACAATGCGGAAGTACACAGCTACCCTAACGACTTTACCTCGCGCACGCAGCATATTTACACTACACACTGCACACATTGATGACACTTACACCTCATCTCCAGAACCGTGCAAACCTACATTGGATGCTGCAGGAACATAGAAACAGATTGTCAGCTCTTCAGCACAATGCTTCCTGCATATATTACTTAGAAATGGGTAAAGTATATGAATGTATTAATGTATTCATTATTTAATTGGCATACAAGAATACATATACACAACTTTTTTTAAAAAAATAATTAGCGCAATAAACACAAAAGACATTCACCGCGCGCCTCACAACCAATGCAAATGCTGCTCATACCACTCAAAATGCACTAGGGGACAGCCTTGCAATTAGCGCAAAAAACACATCAGCCCCGACCTTACAATGACAGCAAAAGTCCCTGTAATAACAACAAAACAAAAAAAACAACAGCAGAGCAATGTATAACCTATTACATGTCCTTAAAATATCATGACACAACTTACTATCCTAATTTGACCATAGCAATGTGCCCAATATATCATAATTGCATAGTGAATATAAAACAGTATGGATTCATAACTTGTAATGGACATGGCACAGGAGTGTGGGATGAGCCGTATGGAAGAAGAAAGGACAAAACGAGTACTAAAGAACAGATTTTGGGAACACTTATATAATGTGAAAAGAGGATACCTTAATAATGGATTCTCTAGACACATTGTAGAAGCTCATGATGGTATAACAGATGGTATCATAGTTCAGATTGCATAAAAGGATTCACATAAGGGAGGGGATAAAGTAATACGACTTAAAAGATGTGAGACCAAATAAATACACAAACTCGGCACATTGAGTTCGAGGGGTCTCAATCTTAATATAGATTTAGCACCTTTTATTATGGATTGAAATTTAAAGCTATATCTAGGGCTGTTTTTATCCCCTTTCTTCTTATCTTTCTTATTATTATTATTATTATTACTAGCGACTTGCCCATCAAAAATGACGGGGCAATAAAAAAGGTGTTGAAATGCTGTTTGTCACACAATGTGAGTATACTGTGTGCCTCAACTATATAGACCACTATAACACATTAATGAACGCATGTAATAACACTATAAGTGCAAAGTGTAAGCATTACACCGTTTTAACCCGGTCTCTTATGGGGGTCTATACAGACTTTCATAAGCCTCTATTTAACCCCATTAGTCCCATAATGGTATTTAAAGACCCTCATGGGACAGTTAGAAGCCTAACATTACCCAGTAAGTGCTATGAGGGTTCTCCAGTACCCTCATGACACTAAGTACAAACACTACACTGCACTAAACCCACCCAAATAAACCATTAAATCTAAACTAACACCCCTCTACACTAACCTATTAACACCTACACTACCTACCTAAACTACCTACCTACCCCCTAATCAACCGCCCCACCACTCTAATTACAGAAAATAAAATAAAAACCTAAGTCACAAAAAATTAAAAATCTACATTACAGAAAATAAAAAAAACCTATGTCACAAAAAATAAAAAAGGAACATTACAGAAAATAAAAAAATACATTACAACCCCCCCACTACATAAAAAAAATTACACACCTGAAAAGAAAATACATATAGAATACATACAATACAATACAATATAAATAAAATAAAATGCAATGCACCCCTATCTAACATACAGTCAATACTATCTATCTAAAATACATCCCCAATCTATGTAATATACAATAAATCCTATCTTTTTAAAATACATTGCCAAATCTATCTTATATATAATAAATCCTAACCATCTAAAATGCATACCCCTATCTAACATACAATACTATATAATATATAATACATCCTATCTAACATCCTATCTAACTAAAATACATAACCCTATGTAATGCTATAAATACTATATAATTTACAATAAATCCTAACTATCTAAAATAAATACCCCTAACATACAATAAATCCTAAGGCCCTCATTCAATTGCAATTTGGCCATTTGAATAGGGCTCTAAATAAGCACATAACATATTTTTTTAAATAAGTTTTTAGTTAGTAAGCATCTATCTAAAAGCAAGTTTTTCACTAACTAAAAACTTCTTTAAAAAATATATGCTATGTGCTTGTTTAGAGCCCGATTCAATTGGCCAAATCGCAATTGAATGAGGGCCTAACTACCTAAAATACATACCCCTATCTAAAATACAATAAATGCTATCTCTATATACAAACCCTAATTCTAAGCTAAAATAAAACAATTAAGACCACTTACCTTTGCAGATGTCCCTTCAGATCAGCAACCTAGGGGGAAAAATAAATAAATTAGCACAACACATTTACATAAAATAAATAAACATTCTAAATATTCTAAATATTCTACTCACCTTTCCAGCATGTCCCAGTCCTTCTTCTTTTCTTCTTCATTGTACTTACCTCCCCGCGATGTCCCCGGCCTCCTCCTCTTCTGCCCCGTCCTAGAACAATCCGCGTTCTAAGAAAAAACAAAAAAAACAAAAAAAAACAATGGGATACACCCCCATGGGGTGTGATTAGCTATTGTCACTGCAACTAATCAGAATGTGCAGATGCCTCCAGCCAATTACCCTGTAGGGGTGTATCCCATTGTGATTGGCTGAAGGCATCTGCGCCTTGTGATTGGTTTAAATAAAGATTGACAGGTGCATTATCCAATCAGAGTGGGATTTTGGGGTGTATCCCTTTCTGATTGGCTCACACATTGGCGCCTTTTAATTGGCTGAATTTGATAGACAGCGTTTTCAGCCAATCAGAAGGCGCCATTGCCTATTTTCTTCTGGAAAAGTCTCTAGGAAGCTCATTAGAGTCAGAAAGGTCCGCGAGTGCGCGCATTGTTCCAGGGCCCAGCTGGGGCAGAAGAGGAGGAGGCCGGGGACATCACGGGGAGGTAAGTACAATGTATATTATGTTTATTTTTATTTTTTTTATGTTTATGTATGTTGTAGTAATGTAAAGTTTTTTTCAACAGGGGCCGCGCCGGAGAAGTAGAAAAGAAGAAGGACAGGGACATGCTGGAAAGCTGAGTATAATATTTAGAATATTTAGAACGTTTATTTATTTTCTGTAAATGTGTTTTTTTTTTTCTTTTCCCGTTTGAAGGGACATTTGCAAAGTTAATTGGTGTTAATTATTTTATTTTAGCTTAGAATTAGGGTTTGTATATAGAGATAGCATTTATTGTATATTAGATAGGGGTATGTATTTTATATAATTAGTATTTATTGTATATTCAATAGATAGGGGTATGTATTTTAGATGAATAGGATTTATTGTATATTAGATAGATAGGGGTATGTATTTTAGATAGATAGGATTGGTTGTACGTTAGATAGATAGGGAGGTATTACATGTTATTTTATTTTATTTGTATTGTATTGTATGTATTCTTTGTATTTCCTTTTCAGGGGTGTCATTTTGTTTTCTGTGTGTGTGTGTGGGGATTGTAATGTATTTTTTTATTTTCTGTAATGTTCCTTTTTTAATTTTTTGTGAGTTAGGTTTTTTTATTTCCTGTAATGTAGATTTTTTATTTTTTGTGACTTTAGTTTTTTTATTTTCTGTAATTAGAGTGGGGGGGGTTATTAGGGGGTAGGTAGTGTAGGTAGGTAGTGTAGGTGTTAATAGGTTAATGTAGAGGGGGCTTAGTTTAGATTTAATGCTTTATTGGGGGGTATAGTGCAGTGTAGTGTTTGTACTTAGTGTCATGATGGTCCCTGAGGACCGTCATGGCACTTATGTGGTTAATGTTAGGGTTGTTACAGCCCCATAAGGGTCATAATATACCCTTATGGGACTGATGGGGTTAAATAGAGGCTTATGAGGGTCTGTATTGACCCCAATAAGTGACAGGGTTATTTATTGGCTTATGGGGGTCTGTATTGACCCCCATGAGTGACAGGGTTAATTATAGGTTTATGGGGGTCTGTATTGACCCTCCTGAGTGACGGGGTTATTTAAGTACTTATGGGGGTCTGTATTGACCCCCATGAGTGACAGGGTTAAATAAGGGTTTATGGTGGTCTGTATTGGCCCCCATGAGTGAGAGGGTTAATTAAGGGTTTATGGGGGTCTGTATTGACCCCCATGAGTGACAGAGTTAATTATTGTATTATGGGGGTCTGTATTGATCCCCATGAGTGAGGGGGTTAATGAAGTGCTTATGGGGGTCTGTATTGACCTCCATGAGTGACAGGGTTAATAAAGGGCCTATGGGGGTCTGTATTGACCCCCATGAGTGACACGGTTAATTAAGGGCTTATGGGGTCGGTATTGACCCCCATGAGTGACAGGGTTAATTATAGGTTTATGGGGGTCTGTATTGACCCTCATGAGTGACGGGGTTAATTAGGTGCTTATGGGGTTCTATGTTGACCCCCATGAGTGACAGGGTTAATGAAGGGCTTATGGGGGTCTGTATTGACCCCTATGAGTGACAGGGTTAATTAAGGGTTTATGGGGGTCTGGATTGACCCCCATGAGCGACAGGGTTTTTTATGGGTTGATGGGGCTCTGTATAGAGCCCCATGAGTGATAGTTTTTTTTTTATTTTTTTATTATTATTATGGGTCCTTTAAGGACCTTTACGCTCCTTTAAGGACCTGTAAGGCGGGAATTTTGAGTTTTGTTTGCAGCGGGGGTCCCCGATCATGTGCGATCGGGGACCCCCACTTAGAGGGTTAATGTGGGGTTAATGCAGGTTTCCGAGCTTATCTCAGATCCCTTCAAGGGTTAATTAAGGGTTGATGGGGCTCTGTATAGAGCCCCATGAGTGATAGTTTTTTTTTTTTTTTATTACGGGTCCTTTAAGGACCTTTACGCTCCTTTAAGGACCTGTAAGGCGGGAATTTAGAGTTTTGTTTGCAGCGGGGGTCCCTGATCGCGTGCGATCGGGGACACCCACTTCGAGGGTTAATGTGGGGTTAATGCTGGTTTCCGAGCTTATCTAGGATCCCGTGGGGTTAATGCGGGTTTCCGAGCTTATCTCGGATCCCTGCAAGAGTAAGTTGTATGTGGCTGGGCGGTCCGGGGTCGTGGAGCCTCATTTTCATTTTTTTGGGCGGCCTTGTTTTCCTCGCTTAGCCGTTTTTCGAATGCCGAAACGGTGGAATTTGTGGTTAAATTTGCGTGTGGGGTTGTGTTGTTTGCAACTCAGGCGCGTAAAGCCTCCACCTTCCGCAAATGCGGCCCCTCACTTTGCGAGGGTCCGCATTTGCGGACCAAAGGGTATCCCTCGCTTCGCAAAGCATGACGACGTTTCGTAGTTTGACAACTATTATATGTAATTATTATTATTATCATCATTTTTATTCCTGCTTTTCGCCCTACCTCTGGGTTTCCATCATCTTTGTTTGTTTTTTGAACCACACTTGGCAGAGAGATATATATAGGGTTTATACCCGTAGATATACAGCACTATCTATGTCTGTATATTGTCTATACCTACTGCCATATATAGTATATGTACACAATCTGTTTAGCGCTGTAGATATAGTTACTGACCTTACTGGGAAGTTACTATTGGTTGGTTGTTGAGTTCTGTTGAAAGACTGTTGCTTTATACAGGGTCGAGACAAATTATTATGACCACCTCCTATGTTTGACTTTAGCAGCGTGTATCAGATAAAATACAGCAAGTGACATTAGCTGGCTTGTTGGGTATATATGGTGACATATAGGCATTCTACAAACATATCAACCATCGCTGTCATGCACAAAACATGTGATTTATCCAACTTTGAAAAGGGGATGATCATTGACTTTCGGGGCAAGGGTGGCAGTATTTTTGAAACAGCGCAGTTTGTGAACTGGACAAATGGCACCATTGCGAATAAACGTCATGGAAAATGTGGTGCAACACATGCCACTGATGTCAGAGGTGAACATTGGCTGTAAATGTGTGTGAGGGCCAACCAACACCCTACAGTTGAGCAACTAGCCATCCAAACAAACCAGATGGCTGCTAGACGTGTGTCTAAAATGATAGTACAACCAACCCTGTTGCATATGGGGCTCCGACGGCTGGTCACTGCACCCATGCTGATGAGGGTTCATCGTCATAAACAGCTTTAATTTGCACAACAGTACACAAATTGGACTTCTGATTGGCAAAGGGTTGCCTTCTCTGATGAGTCACCTTTTCTGCTCTGTCGACGAGCGTTGGCGAGTCAGTTGCAAAGCCTCAGAGAACAAACATGCTGCAGTCATTTTTGGGAGAGCACAAGCTGGTGGCGGCAGTGTTATGGTCTAGGGAATGTTTTATTGGCATTGTCTGGGTCCACTCATACCTTTGGAAGGCACTTCTAACCAATTGGGTTATCTATCCATCCTTGAAGATCACGTACACCTATACATGTTGACTTCCTTCCCTGGAGCTGATGGGATCTTCCAGCAGGACAATGCAACATGTCATACAGTCAGAATTGTCTGAGACGGAAGGGAGGAGCACTGGAGACTTACAAGTATTTCCCTGGCCCCCAAAGTCCCCACAGTTGAATGCCATCGAGCACCTGTGGGACCACATTGATCGCCATGTTTACCTTATGGATCCTCCACCACACACTCTTCAGCAGCGGCCTCTGCTCTGTCGACGAGCGTAGGCGAGTCAGTTGCAAAGCCTCAGAGAACAAACATGCTGCAGTCATTTTTGGGAGAGCACAAGCTGGTTGCGGCAGTGTTATGGTCTAGGGAATGTTTTATTGGCATTATCTGGGTCCACTCATTCCTCTGGAAGGCACTTCCAACCAATTGGGTTATCTATCCATCCTTGCAGATCATGTACACCTATACATGTTTACTGTCTTCGCTGGAGCAGATGGGATCTTCCAGCAGGACAATGCAACATGTCATACAGTCAGAATTGTCTGAGACGGAAGGGAGGAGCACTGGAGACTTACTAGTACTTCCCTGGCCTCCAAAGTCCCCGCAGTTGAACGCCATCGAGCACCTGTGGGACCACATTGATCGCCATGTTTACCTTATGCATTCTCCACCACACACTCTTCAGCAGCAGCTTCTGCTCTGTCGACGAGCGTTGGCGAGTCAGTTGCAAAGCCTCAGAGAATAAACATGCTGCAGTCATTTTTGGGAGAGCACAAGCTGGTGGCGGCAGTGTTATGGTCTAGGGAATGTTTTATTGACATTGTCTGGGTCCACTCATACCTCTGGAAGGCACTTCCAACCAATTAGGTTATCTATCCATCCTTGCAGATCACGTACACCTATACATGTTTACTGTCTTCCCTAGAGCGGATAGGATCTTCCAGCAGGACAATGCAACATTTCATACAATCAGAATTGTCTGAGACGGAAGGGAGGAGCACTGGAGACTTACAAGTACTTCCCTGGCCTCCAAAGTCCCCTCAGTTGAACGCCATTGAGAACCTGTGGGACCACATTGACCGCCATGTTTACCTTATGGATCCTCCACCACACATTCTTCAGCAGCGGCTTCTGCTCTGTCGACGAGCGTTGGCGAGTCAGTTGCAAAGCCTCAGAGAACAAACATGCTGCAGTCATTTTTGGGAGAGCACAAGCTGGTGGCGGCAGTGTTATGGTCTAGGGAATGTTTTATTGCCATTGTCTGGGTCCACTCATACCTCTGGAAGGCACTTTCAACCAATTGGGTTATCTATCCATCCTTGAAGATCATGTACACCTATACATGTTGACTGTCTTCCCTGGAGCGGATGGCATCTTCCAGCAGGACAATGCAACATGTCATACAGTCAGACTTGTCTGAGACAGAAGGGAGGAGCACTAGAGACTTACAAGTACTTCCCTGGCCTCCAAAGTCCCCGCAGTTGAACGCCATCGAGCACCTGTGGGACCACATTGATCGCCATGTTTACCTTATGGATCCTCCACCACACACTCTTCAGCAGCGGCTTGATGCACTGCTGTCTGCATGGCTCCACATACCCTTGCCAACCTTCCATCATCTTATTAACTCACTACCACGCCGCCTAGCTGTGACTCGACTGTGTATAACCACTTGATAATATGACACTTTAGAAGGGTAAGTACCAGCCGGATAGTACTCCCAGCTAAATATAATATTTTGTCTAAAAATTATTTTATGCTCTTGGCTTAAATGGCTGCCAATGATATTGACAGTGATCTTTTAAGTCTGAAATCTCTTTTTCACTTGATAAAATAAAAAATAATAAATCTTGTAAATAATTACAGCATCACATGCCTATGTCTGTTTTACCTTTCTCTCCCATTTTGTGATTTCCATAGGATAAGATAAAAGCTTGAAACAGAGCGTGCTTACATTGCTATTTCCTAATTTATGGCTTTGTGCTATGAAAATAGAAACCATATGAATAAGCATAAAAGAAATATTATTTGCAGAATGTCTTGTTCTGTAATAAATACCAGATCAGCATGATTTCTATAAAAGCATCAGGGCCCTATAACAAACAAATACAAGTAATGTATATATATTTTTTAACAGTCTTCAACAAATCATTACATCATTCATTCTCCAAACTATACTTCTCTCTGATATTTAGTTTAATCTGATATATTTTAGTGTTTTTAACATAACTCTTCCAGTGCGCTCTATTTAAAGGACCAGTGAAGTCCTATATTATACACATTTTAAGATAGACAATTAAAAACAGGCCACAACTTTTTAGAATGTAAACAAAAAATTCTAATTTACTTATATGTAATTATGCTGCTGTTGAAACTGGCGTTTTCAATTCTGCTGCTCAACTTTCCTAAATGGGAGTGTGGCAGCTAAAATTGCCAGTAGTTTCAGCAGGACTAACAGAAACGCACCCTCCTCAGAATATTGCAGACCAAGGGCCCAATCAACCACTACCATATATGTGCAAAAAAGGCTGCTCTCAACTGCAGAAGTTTCTTTTGTTCAGATAACCTATCCATCAAAATCTGAAACACTCCAAATTCCAACTTTAATTGGGGACCACGTATCAGGGCTGTGTGACTGCAGCACCGATGCTATTACGGTCCCCATGGAACACTGCTGAGCTTAGTATTGCCTCCTCTGCCAGGTGCTACCTTATCTCCCCACCAAATGTTGTATGGGCAGTCATAGAATACTGGGGAGAAGCTTACCCAATGACAGGGCTTCTTAACCCAGCTTATGGGATTCTGTGGTGCCGAGTACAGATAGATCAAGTATCTGTTTGGATCTCCCTGGAGGTAGTGGGTCATAGTGGGGAGAGGACAGTGGTTTTAGAGTACCATGGCTGGGTTGGTGATATCTGGAGAGTTCCCAAACTTGGGCGTAATAGGTGGTGGGAAAAAAATATGCCATCTTTCTACTGACCTCCCTTGGGCTGACAAGCCTTTATTTTGTCGAAGGCAGTTTGGCAGGTGAAGCCTAGTCTCCAGGGCTGTATGTCTTACTGGACTTGCATGACATTCACTAATAGAATGATAGACATTCACTAATAGACAATAATAGTTCACTAATAGACATTGACTAATAGGCTTCACATAGAATACATGGGGGATATCACTTGTAAAGTACTTGACACTTCTTGACCCTTGTCTATTGAAGCAAAATATTAAAATTCTTGTTTGAAAACCCAGTTAACTATGCCTGATGTCTTAATCAGCCCTGTAGATAGTCTCATACAAGTCTATAGAGCTCAAACAAGCTCTACAAAGGTGTGTCCGCACTCACAAAGATTCGGAAAGATACTTGTATTAGGAATGAACTGGATATCAAGTGGTTACTGATTTATCTTAAAGTGCTGGACCTCCATTGCATGTACAGTATATCTTAGTTTTAGTGCCATGGCGGTCCTGCAATTAATGTGCATTAGGGGTGCCATGAGAGTCACAGTTCAGCCCCATGGTTATTAGGATTAGTATAGATCTGCAGGGAGGGGATCCCTGGCGTTCCCTTCTCAGTGTGAGAGTAGGGAATCCCCAGGATTCCCTTCAGCATCAGAAGGGGGATTTTCTGTTGTTTTCCATTTACTGTACTGTAAATAGGGGAATCCTGGGGATTATCCATGGGATAACCCAAGTATATCGGGTATTGGGAGCACGGTATTGATCCCTCAATCGTGTTGGATATAAGAAATCAAGTCTTATATCAGACTCAATTGAGAGGTTACCATGTTTTCAGCATCATATATGATTGATCTGATTACAGTTGTGATGCCTCTATTCTCCAAAGTTACCAGGGTAAGAAGCCACACCAATACCTGTGTCCAGTGGATTAATATTGTGTAACCTCATTAATAGCTAAGGAAAAGTATGTGCCAAATGAACTCAATTTTGTTGATGTTGCATCCATAAAGAACAGAATATGGCTGGAAGGCAGCCTATGAATGATTGTCTAAATTCAAGCTGACTACCTACCTAGAGAGATTGATTTTTAGACCTTCCAACTCACACTCACCTCCACCCCCTTCATGATGTTAAAAGGTAGGAGACCAACAGCTGATAATATAATCTTTGAATGTGAGTTTAATATTATATATTAGTTATCTTTTAAATCATTAATAGGTCATTTTATTAATTATCAATGCATAATTAAAACAACTTTCTGCTCTTCATAGGGACTGTTAAACCCATTGGAGCTGCTCTCCTGTTAGCCAGTCCACTCTTTCTACAGCCTTACATTTCGCAGATAAAAAAATAAAATAATTGTCATCATGATTGACAAACACAACATCCATAATATCACATAGTGGAAAAACTAATAATCTGAAATCATTATAACTAATTCTGCAGCAGACAGAGTTAGAAGCTTTATGTCTGGAAGGATTAACATCTCAAACTGTTTGTCTTCCTTGCTGCTGAAATATACAGGCCCCAGAGAGTAACTTTAGCTGCTTCATAAAAGCATTGCAGATAATGTGTGAGTTACACGTCTCCTTATTGATCTGTGAGATAAAAGGAGTATTGAGGTTTTGTGATTGATATGCTGGCCTCCTTTCCTGTCTTTTAGGCTTCTGAAACGATTACGACTGTACTGGAAACAAAACTGACTTTTCCAAAAGTAGCAAATCAATATATTCTCCTTCAACATAACCTGAACAATAAATCCATTAAAACCACACATGTTTTCATCTATAGATCCCTTGTAATTTATCTAATATATAGTATATATGTTTAAGGCATAATGACTATATGCCCTACCATCTATTATTTAACCCTCTGGGTACAACAGCTAAGACAATACATGTGGTATAGTGTGTGATGGTGGCAACACCATTCCTTCTGCTCCAGAGTTTTTCCAGACTCTTTAGAGGACCACTGTATGAAAGAATGTTGTTTTTTTTACTGACATACTTCCCCTGTAGATAGTATGTCCAAGAATCAAAAGTGAGCATAGTATTAAAAAAAATTAGCTTATTTATAAAGTGTGTTATTTTTATTCAATGTGACTCCATTTGAAGCTCTAATCAAGGACTACATTCCTCCTTTGCTACTGAATCAGTCTATGTAAATTATGGGACGTGCGCAGAATCAGTCTATGTAAATTATAGGACATGTGAATATCTGCTTCTGGGCTCACTGACAGGGCCTGGAGGAACAGTATGAACTTCACTCTTGGTATTCAGAACCTAAAAATATTTATGCAAAGACCCATATCTGAATTCCTTTTTCAGACTACTACTCTGAATATTCTCCTTTAAAGGGCAGTGCTCTGTTAATCTATGAATGTCTTATTGTGCTGGCTCACCATCGAAACTCTTTGAGATCAAGAATTTTACGCAATTTTTGCAAGAGTTGAGTGCAACGGGTCTTGTCTGTTGCACATTTTAAAATGAAGGTTGCTTTATAAAAGCAACATATTTGCAGTTTATCTGCTTTTGTACAAGTACTTACTATTAAGTAAATTATATTATCAATGGCACTTTTTAATTATCATTCACTACCTCTGACTTCAGTTCTGATACCTACAAACACACTGTTAGAATATCAAGTAAACAAAGCCATAATAATGTAGTCCTTGTTTGTTTCTCTTCTAAGCAGAACAATTTCCTCAATATTCTGCATAGTATTAATACAAATACGGACTACTAATTAAATAAGGAACTTGTTATATCTATATTCATAATTAGTTTGCATATCTACTACATGTCCTCTCGCTTTTAAAACATTTTCTTCTGGTAACGTATTAAACATAATAGTAAGTATCTCTAAAAAATGTGTGATCTGTATTACATGATGATTTAATAATCTCATCCTCGCCTGGCAAACCTAGACAAAACCATAATGATCTTGGTGGGTGGAAAAAACCTAAAAGAAATGTAATCAGAATCAGACGTTGGCTTTACATGGCTGTCCTAGTATTATCGAAACACCCATCCTCTGCCATGTTGGAACCTTATTTTTCTACAGTATCATCATACTGCATTTATTTATGCATTTTTCACATACATGGAGGGTGGAAGCAGGAAAGCAAGCACAAAGTGTGATTACATTTGACAACACAAAAGGCTCTTTATCAGAGTTCTGACAATACTACATGTCAGTCATTGTGGTGATATTAAAACTTTCAGCAATATTTTCTTCTACTTTAAATGTTTCCCCATAGTTCCTCATCATATGCTTTAGAGACTTCATATGAAGCAGAAAATATAACAGACCTGCAGCCTATTAAATTCATCCTACTGAAGAATGTGTAGCCCGTAAAGGAGCCCGCTAGACTTAGGGCTATTAAATTGGCCTCTTTCAGCTACCTGCAAACGATATGAGGGTTATAGGCAGAAAAACCCTACGGGATTTCAAAATCTGAACTCCGTCCCAGCTAAACCTTTAATCTGTCAAGCCCTTAAATTTTACAATCGCAAATTGTTATTAAACTACTTTGAATCCACAAGGACAAACTGGCGTTCAAACCTGGAGACGGCAAATGGAGCCAAAAAGCCTATGAGGACCCGCGAGAGTGTTAAAGTCCTATCAGTAGCACTGTAAATGCAAATAAAAACAAAATACTGTATTTTAGATTAAAGGAAAAGTGATGTTAGGTATTAATAATAATAGCACAACATTCTCAAATTTTCAAACCTGCAATATAAAACAGTTTAATTTATGTTTCATTTCCCTGTTATATCGATCCCGGCAATCAATATGTTAATACATGTAATAGAACTTGCATGGACTAGAATATCATATTTACGACTTTATCAATATTGCATTATTTCTGGAATGCGGGTCCGATCGCAACTCGTACTTCAAACCTGTAAGGGATTGATATCTAAACTCCATTTTTCAGTGACATAATGATGACGATCTCTTTTACTATTGGCTCTGTCTAAACCCGTAACTACGGGTTTGACTAATTGATCATGTTCACGGGCACAAATGCAAGAATGGTTTACGGATTTGGATGTCGGCCATGTCTGTTGCGGGCTTGGCTAATTTTAGCGCTCTGTAACTCCAACAAATTTCAAGCCTGCAGGCTTTGCGGGTACACCAGGGCTGCTGAGTGCTTGGAATTTAATGTGGCTGCTGCAGTATGTCATTTAATGGATGCCACATTATGTAGATTATCTTCCATAATGAAAAGAAGATTTAGGCTTGTTGCTGCTTAGTATTTACCCATATCAATTATATGTTGTGGATGCCTTCCTGGCCAAAACATCTCATATGGAAAGTTTTTCAAGCATACAGTAGAAGAGGAAGCACAAAGTATAACAAATACTCTTGATATATAAACTAGATACAAACACTCAGCTATAGACATAAGCTTCACCAACATTTTACCTACTAATAATACATACATTGAACAAATATTACACATGGATCTAGGACAAGACCTTCTGCCAACAGCTACAGTATAAAACCTAATATTACCAATCCGTTGGAATAAATTTGCCTATTGTGTTATATATAAATGCATGACCAGACATAAAATATATAACTCCAACAGTCGAGGAGAAATGAAAAATTGCTGATGACATTAGAAGCTGAAATATTTTAGCTGGTTCAAAAAAGCTCAGAAATGTAACTATCAATCACTGTTCTGTTTGTCAATGGTTTTGTCTACAATACTTTGCTTTGCATTCAGCATGGCTTGTTGGGTTGGGACTTTTGAAAGCATCGTTATTAATAAATTATTGGCTAAGATTAGCAGTCTCTCTCTGGGACTATTTAGTTAAATTATCTAGGCCTTAATGTGTACCATATAAACATTTTATAGCTTTGTTTCTAGTGTTAAAATGATTGATCACTAAGGCTTAAAAGGTCAATCTGAACACATACTAGGTAAATGGAAGGATGGTTAAGAGCTTTCTTTATTTTATTACAAAATACTGATATATACATTGGATCTCTCCTGAAATGTGCCTTTCGAGAACATGCTATGATAAAGTTTGTCAGCATTTTCCATAAAAAGGAGTCTGCACAAGTACTTATAAGTAAAGTTTTATAGTTTTTTTGTGTGGATATGCATGTTTCCAAGCACTGATGAGAAGACTCCATGGCATTATTTGTAATTGTTGGAATGAGGTGGGTAAATAATGTTTCCCTTATAGATTTCCATTAACCCACCCTAAGCAAACTTTACCTATCCTATCTACCATCAACTAACCAAGTGGTGCACAAAACTAGCCACCATCCACAGTCATCTTTAAAATAGATAATGTCTGATCCATGGCCCTAGCTCAATGAAACAGAAGGGGGTAAGGGTAGTGGTCACTAATCTCAATGAAATGGAAAGGGGTAAGGGTGGTGGACACTAATCACCCCCATTACTAACATAGCAAGGGTGGAGGGTTTGGAACCCTTATGGACCCAAAATTATCTATTTTAAAGGTGACTGAAGGTGGGGTAGTTTTGTTCACCAACCTCTCTCCCATTGGGCTACTAGCTGCTTGATAGGATTGGTAGGGTTTGCATAGAGGCTTTAAGATGATGTCTTACAGCCTATAATTGTATTGTATGCCCCACTCCATCACACTAAGTAGAGCTTGCTTCCTTGCTCATTACCGATAACCCAATGCACTAAGCAGTAAAAAACCTGACTCCCTACCACAACTTATGTAATTATATTCTAACAACCCATATACTTTTCTTTTTAGCAAAAAGAAAACAAACAAACATGTTTCTTTAATCTCTCCACTCGCAACCTACAATAGAATATAAATAAAAATTGTTAAAAATCGGGACAACATTTTTCAAAATACAGGAAACCTAGGTGTTCAATATATCTCAAAAAGAGAGGGAGGAACCAAAACTAATAAATACAATACATGGTAAAATATACAGGCAGCTCACCAGAAGAAGTATTTAGTTACTCTTTCAATTAATAATACACAGTAGCATACAAAATTACTTATAAAGAATGGAAGATATTGTGATGATTTTGAGAGTTTTAAGGAGCTACAAATGAAGTCTTACAAATAAATGTGATTACACAGTGTTTTGTTGGTATGTGTGCAATATTCATTTGTTTATATCTTTGCAAACTTCCATTGAAAGTTGACATTCTGCATTCATCACTACATACTGTATAACGCAAGAACTTTGATAAAATATTTCAACAAATGATTTATATGTGGAGAAATCACATTAGTTTCCTCAAGACTAAGCAATACGTTAGAGAATGTCAAAATTCATCTGGAGATTTGCTCGCACATGTTTTACCATATGTGGTGTTTCCCTCAATTCCTTCCACAGCTTAAGTCGTAGAAATTCTTAAAATCAGGCATGCTTCTTTAGCAGCAAATGAGTTTATTAACATGGATCATTTATGAAGTCTCTCACTAACGGCAGCATAAGGCAAAATGACTAATTGCTGTTCAACGATCAGTTTGTTACCACAGTGTTTTACGATCACAAAGACAATGCATGATATTAATGACCTTATAACACATTATGAATTCAAAACTTTGTTTTTAAAGTGGAAGTTCCACCTAAATCAAAATGAATATTAGAGTACACCAAGTACAGTAAGTTTAACTAGCTTTGTAAAAGTTACATACTTTGGGCCCTATTTAATTCCAAGCCCGTAATTACATGTAACCCTACATTTTGGCAGATTTGACAGCTTGAGGCTATTGCACAATTAATTCTAATGCCTTTCATTGCTTTCCCAGTACTTTTAAGTACAGTAATGTGTGTTTATTTGCTCTTGCAGTGTTACGAACCAGTGTCTAACCCACTTGTGCGTCCTATCTAGTACTCGTATAATTTTTTGATACATTTGTCATTTACGGGTTTGAAGGCAATTGCGGACCTTTTGAATTGTTGTAATTGAATACTGATTTGCGTCTTTAGCACTGGTAACATTTACGGGCTTGAAAAATCAAAGGAGGAGATTGCATGGAGTTACGTTTTTTACAACCGCAGTGATTTTGAGCCTGTAACTCGGAATCGGAATGTGAATGGCTAAAAGTAGCCAATTGAATATCAATAACATTTACGGGCTCCATTAAGGGCTCCAGTAATTGTGATTTGTGCAATTAAATTAGGCTCTTATTATTTTTAAAAGAAATCTGAATACATGAGGGGTAAGGAGAGCTGCAGAAGAACAAAGAAAAAATAATTTAACAGCCACAGTTTAGAATTGCAGCTGTAGATGGAATGATATTTGATCTTTTGAGAAAATCAAAATTCACAATTCTTTCTCCAAATGACACAAATTGTGTTTTTTCTCCTAGTGGAATCCCCCTTTCTACTCAATCTTTAAAGAAAGAAAATAGCAAATGATCTCACCAGAGAGTACACCATACCACAAATTAGCAAATATGTTCTCACAGTAAAATACAGGGCTACACAGAGATTAAGGTTTGAATACTAAGATTTATATATTTTAGAATCAAATGCTAATTTGCAGCCACATTAAATTCCAACCCCATAAGTGCTAAATGAGACCCGCAATGACTGCAGGCTTGAAATTTGGCCTCGTTACAGAGCTATTAAATCTGAACGTTTGATGGCCGGCCATGAATGTGATCAATTAGTCAAACCCGTAGTTACAGGTTTAGATGGATTTGATCCCCTGCTGATTTTGAACGTTTGTCCACTGACAAAGAAATTACCAGTCTATAATTGTAATGGTATGTGTATTTTAACAGTAAGAGACAGAATAAATAAAAAAAACACAAGAAAAATGCATGTCAAAAAAGTTATAAATTGATTTGCATGTCAGTGAGGGAAATAGTACATTAAAAAGGATAAAACTTGTATACCAATACTGTTGATCATATTGTAATCTGCCTTGTTTTGTATTCCTGTAAAAATGTGCAAGATTTAATTTGCTTTACATAAATCCTGAAAGAAAGTCGGGTTGCACTACAATTTCAGGTTGTAAGTATCAGCCATTGTTACCTTTAGTTCTATCTTTGTTGATAATTTGGTTTTCAAAGCCATGCGACTTATGTAATATTTTTTTTTCCTGCAACACTATTGCTAAAGACAATTAGTGTAAATTGACAAAAAAAGAATTGTGTGCAAAAAAAAAAAAAAAACTAAAGCGGCTTCGGTTCTCGACCTCCTCAGAACTCAACGCGTTTGCCTGACAAAAACATGGCTTGGAACTTGATGCGTCAGATTGACAAAAATTGGCTCAGAACTTGCAGCGCTCGCAACACCCCTCATCCTGTCTCTCAGGAAGTGTAATACATTTCTGTACTGTAATGTAGTTAGTGCCTGCAAGAGCCCAAGAGCAGTTTGTGTCTACAAAAATCAATGTGCAGCATGTGCTTATAAGTATCAAAGTGCAGCCTGTGTCTATAAGAATCAAAGTGTAGACTTTGCATACTAAGACCAAAATGTAGAATGTGCCTATAGGAATCAAAGTGCAGACTGTGCTTATAAGGACCAAAGTGCAGACTGTACCTATAAGAACACAAAATTTTGCTGTTCTGTTTTTTTTTACTTATAGAGAGGTAGAGTAAACTAAACCAAAATAAATGTACAAAGAGTTGAAAAGAAGTAAAAATACGCTATTGCAACCAAAAAGACTCTACTCCATGGGTGTAAGAAGTGTGTGCATCTCTACACAAAATCAATGTGTGTGTTTATGTTTAGAGAAGCAGTTATGTGGTATTTTTATATTATTCGTGGTATACCCCACAGATTTTATTTGACTCCTACACCCATGCTCTTACTGAGTGTATTGGTTTAAAATATAACTTTTAATAGATTTGGATAAAATTGATATACAGTAAAACTTGGGGAATTCAGAAGACCCTTTATTACTCAGAATCACTTTAGAAGTTATATAGTCACATATATATTATACAGTTGTACTCATAAGTGTTTTTAGCCCTTTCTTTTTTTAACTAGAGCTGAAGTCAATAGTAGATAATCATTAATGCCCATGCATTTATAATTTGTTTTTCTTCTTAAATAAGGACATTTGCTGTTCTTAAGACTGTCTGACTTCTGCTGCTAATAGCTATAGGTTTTGTAGCTTAGTAAACATTTACTAGTTGCTAGTTTTAGTGATACATGTGTGTATTTTATGGCATTCCTCTTTCTTCTCTAAGCAGACAATTATGTTCATTTCAAGCATTTTGTCCATTTGCTTTGTTATGTTCAAAGTCCAGATCAAAAGTTTTTGTAAGTCACTGTAAGGCTCCTTCATTGATCTTTTTTTGACAATGGCATTAAAAATGAGAACAGGATGATAATTACCCTTATGTACAATAGCTTGAAACGCTGCAGGAAATGCAACAGCTGCCTCACCATCTGCACTTGCTTCCTCACCACTTAATGTGAAATCCCTTGGAACATCCCTTGCTACCTAACAAGGTCTTATCACCACAATGTTTTTCTTAATTGCACTTCTCTTATTAGATTTGGTACCTCTTTTTTTATTAATTTAATGAACAATTTATAATTAAAACTCAGAAACTAAGGCAGTAGAATAGTAGAATAGTGGGCCAACAATAGTACACCAACAAAAAAACTCTCATCTCCGGTCACCTCATCCCTGATTGGCTTAGGTGGTAGATAAGGCTAATCGCTCATTTCTGATTGGCTGTGCTATTTCTTTACATCATATCCCATGTTTAGAGTTTCACATTTTTTTAAATTTTGTGTATTTTTTAAATATTTTTGACCTTCTGATATTAATACTTTTGTTATTGTGAACTGTTGCGAAATTAACCAAAATAGCTATAGCGCTTTTTTTTGCTTAGCGATAAACTTTGCAATGGATCACCAAATCCCATTATAAAAAGCTCTTTCCTACAGTGTTCCTGCATGCAGGAATGCATGTGGTTTGCTACTACTATTCCTGTGTGTATCAGTTGCAGGTGTGCAATAATGCAAACACCAGATTGTGATTTATTGTGGGTGCATATGTATATATATACCTGTCATAGTAAATAAATACAGGAAACAAAAAAAATTATGATTGGGATATAGCAATAGGAGAGGAGTAAATGGGTTGGTACAGCCTACCAGTTAACGCACTGGATGAACTGAATTTAATTAGGAAGGAAACAATGTATCAAATGTGTAGGGTGTATCAGTGAATATTCAACAAACTACTATGTCTGTAGTAAATTACTTATATGGCGTAGTCTCTGAGAGGCAGAGAAAAGTTTGACAGTGTCTCTGGTGCGGGAGACCGCATTACTTCAGCCCCAAAAATGGCCTGGTCCTGCAGAACCCGGGACACTTGGCAGGTATGTTCTACTAATTCATTGAAATAGATGTATGCCCATGTAAAAAATCTGAGGACTTTAAAACGAATAATAGCCAACCATGGATGAAAACAGCATTTAGAAGCTATTAGTACTAATATGTAATCAGTGGCCGTTGAGTCTAACAGTAGAGCCCCATAAGAAGCAGTGGTTTAAATGTGCAAAATGCACAAATGTGAAGCTGCTAATATGACAAATTATACCAAGCTAGAGTTGCTGGTGCTAATGTGATTAGGTCCATTTGTGCAATCAATCCTATCATTATTGCAAAATACAACATTAAAAATGGTTTAATATTTTATGCATCAATATGCCACTGGTAGAAAAAAATGTCTGTATTAGGTTGCCATTTGAGTCATAATAACACAATTAACCTTTGTTCCAGATAAGCACTATGAATTAAAACTATCTACTATTCTATGCTCAGTTGATTTCACCTTAGCAGCTTTTTATGTGATTTTATATTATGTTACATTCTATTAACAGACTTTTTACATTTTATATTCAGTCAGAAAGCATTTGCAGGTATGAGGTGCCATAGGTACTAATAAAAAGTATAAAAGGTTAATGAGCTTTCTGTCCAAATTTTAAATGTGGGGAGAAGTGTGAATATGCAGGGTCAAAACATAATATTCAAATTTTCTATGTTTCCTATGAAACCTGTTTATCTTTAACTCTGTTTGATAAAAAGATTCTATAGAAACAATTAATGCCACTTTTGCCAACTTTGATAAATATACCCCAAAATGTGAGAATGTTTGTGGCATAAAAAGGTGCTGTCCCGATCCTCCCTCACTCAGCATCCATAAACTATTATTCTTTAAGTCCTTACAAAATGGTTATTGGCTTAAATGGCCCCATCTTGTAGGACAACACAAACAAAAGGGCCTAGGGTTTGCATCAATGCCCCTCAGAACTTGGAGAATATGTGGCAATGTCCGCTGGATAATAGAGAAAGCAAGGGAGTTCCAGAAAAACATTTACCTCTGCTTCATAGTTTATCCCAAAACATTTGACTGTTTGTAAAGTTCTTAAAGAGATGGGGTACCAGATCATCTCATCCGCCTCCTGCTGAAGAATTTGCATGTGGACCAAGAAACCAAAGTCAGAAACAAACAGGGAATAATTAAGTTCAGGATCGTAAATGGAGTGCTTCAAGGTTTTATATTGTCATCCTATTTATTCAACTTATGTGCAACATACATCATGCATAAGGCTGGACTGGATGAATCCAAAGCCGGAATTAATATTGATGGGAGAAATATCAATAACCTCAAATATGTGGATGATACTAATCTGATGGCTGAAAACGAGGATGAACTAAAGGCTGTATTGATGAGGGTGAACAAATAGAAAGCAAAAGCTGGCCTCCAATGTTAAAAAGATGAAAATCATGGAAAACGGAGAACTCAGTTCTTGGCAAGTAGATGGAGAAGAAGTGGAGACAGTGACAGATTTTATTTTCCAGGGATCCAAGATCTCTTCAGATGGTAAGAGCAGCCATGAAATTAAAAGACGTTTGCTTCTGAGAAGGAAAGATATGGCAAGTCTGCATAAGCTATTAAATAGTAAAGATATATCAGCAAAAGTCCACATAGATAAAACTATGGCATTCCCAGTGGAAACATACGAATGTGAGAGCTGGACCATAAAGAAGGCCGAGTACTGCAGAATTGATACTTTGGACAAAACTGCTTAAAGTTCCTTGGACTACAAGAAGATCAAGTCAATCCATACTACATGAAATCAAGACAAGCTGGAAGCTATGATCCTTAGGTTAAAGCTCAAATATTTTGGCCATATCATGAAAAGACAGTATTCCCTAGAATCTGATGCTGGGAAAAATTGAAGGCACATCAAGAAGGGGAAGGCTGAGGCAGAGATGGATTGATGAAGTCATTGAACTAATGAGCATGAACTTGATTGATCTCAGAGAGTCAACAGCTGACGGATGCGCCTGGAGTGCTGCCGTCCATAGACACGAATGAACGACTATACAACAGCAACCTTCAAAGGGGGAACAAGTCCAGGTCCTTCAGTTTATATCCCTGGACTCTTATGAAAGAGATTCCCCTTTTAATTTTAAGAGTTAAATGGTAAGAACAGGTTTAAAATATTAATGTAATAAGTTGCTAGTAATAACCCAAAACGATTGCTTTAATATATCTATGAATGTGATGCAGCAGAATTATGGAGATCTGATTATGATATCTGCTTTGTCTATATTGCTATGAAACTATGAACAAGATGAACAAGAGAAGATACATTTAGCAGATAACCTCAACTAAAACCATTCTATATAAAATGCCTAGACATACCATCAGCGTCTACTGATACCGACATGGCTGACTCAAGCCTATTGTGGGCCCTGGGCAAGGCCTTAGAGATCGTAAATTACAAGGGCAATAAAATGTTACTGTTCTACTCTACACAGTAACGTAAAGTAAATTAAACAAAAGACAGTGAAAAACTGGCCAAAAGCTGGAAATTAAACCCTAGTCCAATGCATACGCGATTGTTATAGGACAAGGTACTCAGTTTTAACCTGAGCAGTGGTGTAGCAAGGGGGGACCGGGGGATGTAATGTGCCTATAAAGGCTTTGCTTTTTAATCCAATACCATTTCAAAAATGGCTCCTTTTAGGCATATGCCTGCTGTATTACACAGCTTTAGGCAAAGCCCAGGATGGATTATGTACAAGTCAGGAAACTCACCCACGGACAGCTGTTTTGAGGATATATTATGATGTATAATGTTCCCGGGGGCAGCAAGCTCAGGGACAGCCACGGGCGGCCAACGTTCTATCTACGCCACTGGACCTGAGGCAAGTTCTGTGAAAAATGTTACTCCCTTTATGGCTAGTAAATTTTGCTGTAATTAAACAGTTACTAATATAATAGACAATAGATTACAAATCATACAATATATAGAAAAATTTAATTATGTATTTTTTAAAATGTGTATCTTCAGAAAATAAAGCAAACTTGTGAATGAAAACCATGCAACTCTAGTTATATATGTGATATGTACCTCATTAACACATAAATGCACAAATGATACAAAACACTGGAAGCTATAATTAATCACCATATGCATAATGCATGAAATGTGTATAAAAATAGAAGACACTAATCAGAAAGAAAGTGCTATAAAACAAATAAAATACCATAAGTAAAAATAGTTTACAAACCATGTGGCAACTTTTCAACATTTAACCCATAAGAGACTAAGAAGAATAAAAACATATCTTTTGATGTCATCCAAACATTAACAAACCAAACAACTACTTTGTCTAAAGCACCACAAAAAATAAATTATTATGCTGAATAATATGTGAGATACACTAATAAATAAACTGACAGACTGATTTTGCTCTCTTTGGATTCAATCCTTTTCATCTATGCAAATGTAATTCTGTAAGAAGTGAGTTGACCAACATATTAAAAGTAACGTGTACAGTTTATTTGCCTAATGGCAAACTGTAATGGTCAAAACTTTAAGCTTAAGTATTAATGGTCAGAATAAACAACTCTAAGTTTACTGTGATAAAAAAATATATATTATTCCATCTTAAGTTTCATCTCAACTTAAGGCTATATCATGTATCATCCAAACTGTGGCAGATTTTATTCCACCAAAGATGTTCATCAATGAGGCAACTGCAGGGAATTAGGCTTAACACTCTGCCTCTGTTTAGAAATTATGCTCCAGCCTAAAGATCAGGGCAAAGCTAGCTAGTTTGAAGCAAAGTTCTCTCACAAACCTGAACTTTTTTAATCACAGTAATTAAAAAATGTCTTTATACACATCTTTTCAACTTAATATTTATGAAAATAGTGATTTTTTTACCTCCAGTCAGCAGGTGATACCTTTGTTCCTTCTGTCTCCTCTGCCTCATCTAAAGTGGACACTTGAGCAGGACATACATCCCACTCCAAGATGAGTCTAACCAAGATGAGAGCATCTATTTTTGTTTAAAGAAACTTCTTGATCTAGTCTAATGCCTGTTTCTGGATGTTTTACTACCTTGCTTTACTTTTCATTTGGATAATTTTAAGTGACTAAAAACATTCACCAGTGTGCTGACTGCTTTGATCTATTGCATGTAACCCCTAACTATTCTTTCTGAAAACTACCTCTGAAATATCTCCCCCAATTTTAACGGTTATAGCCATTCCTTGATGTGGGCATTTCATTGCCATACTTCTGCTTCCATGTCAAGAGCCCGATTCAATTGAGCTATTGCAAGTTACTGTAGCATGTAAGTGAGGCCGCAAGTTAATTTGCTATTCAATTGGCAATTTTTTGAGTTAATACATATCAGGCCACCCACATGGACTAGAACAGTATTGGCATTCATTTTTATAATTTTACATTTTGAGGGTTTGCAAGTCCCATCGCATATCGGACCCCCGCACCTAATTGATTGACAAGTAATCTCCATGTTTTACTGCCGTAATGATGGAGGTCTCATTTTCTATTGGCTGTTTCGAAATGGGAGGTTACGGTCTTGCTTAATTGATCATATTACCGCCCTGAACTGTTACGAACCAGTGCATGGTTTACAGAGACTTCCGGCCGTAACTTGCGGGCTCCTTTAATTGAATAGCTTCGTAATTGGAGTCGAACAGGAGCCCACAGCACGCCTGCAGACATACAGCCTCTTAACATACATTGGTTACTTCTAGGGCACATCTAAAAAAAAGGGGTAGTGTTAGAACTTGAGGAGTTTACACGTCCCACAAGCAGATGTCAATTTCACCTTCTTCTGTACCCTCTGTCTTCATAAAGATGGCCTCCTAATCTGTACCATTTTCTTTACTTCTGAGTTGAATTTTCTGTGTATGTTTTCTGGTAGTGATCCCAATCATTTTGCAGTCTGCCTCAAGCCCGAACCTGTAACCCCAACTGTTTTGTCTGTCACCTACTCTGACCTTGTGCTTGTGATCCTAACTACATTTACCTGTAAAATTGTAATTCACTACTGCTAATGTGACCTGGACCTCGGTTTATGGGTTGTCCTATACTCTCTGCCTTGGTGGAATGGGCCTGCCTTCTGTAGTGCAGCCACAAAAGTTATAGTTAGAGGATTGTTGATCAATGTAGTACAGCCACCTGGGAAAGTGTAAAACTATTAATACCTTTTCAGTTTATTTTGATGGAAAAAAGTTTGATCTTTTAAGATAAAAAGTACTCTAAAATAACTGGTTGTCCTCTTATTATTATGCAGGAGTTCCACCCATTTTTTTCCAATCTGTGGCAAAGTGTGTAACATGGAGATAAAAAGAGCTGCAGCTCAAATATGATGTGGAAGACAGCTAATTCCAGTGTCAGTTTTCTAATAAAAGATCTTTACTATTGTTACAAGGCAACTGTCTCCCTCTGGGTAAGTGCCCTTGTTTCAGGCATTGTTGATGGAGGAACAGCAATACTCAGGAGGATTTTTAAATGCTTTTCAATTGTGATATAATTATTGTCAGAATATAAATATGACAAAACATAAAAGAAACAGGCCTAGCTCTGACTTTCTTTCAGTATTTCAAACTGCAGGCCCAAGCCTGTCCCGAGTTCTGCTTCCACCAGCGGTTCAAACCAGATAACATTCACTGCTCACTCAACAGTGGTTGGTTAACTGGGGTCACATTTGTCTGTCTCTTTTTAAAGGCTGTAAATATATCCTTGTCAATTAACGCTTTGGGGGGCACACTGTCACACTACTTATTTATTATGAAAACTGGAACATTAACGGGTCTGTTCAACTGTCATCAAATCACCAAAACAAAGATTGAACAGTCAAATCAGAGCTCGTATTTGGGTAAAATTCCCATTAACATAGATACAGAATGTTAGCTTTTAGGTTAACCATTTATTGTTGGCTGCTTAGTTATTCAGTTCTGTCCAACCCTCCATGACCATATGGATCGCGGAACGCCAGCACATCTCATCTCTGGTTGTGCTTCTCCATAAGGTTATCGTGGCAAATATACTGGAGTTGGTTACCAGTTCCTTCTTCAGCGGATCTCTATTTGTCTGACCTACCCATCTTGGGTGACCCTACATGGTATAGCTCACAGCTTCATTGATGTCCACAAACCCCTTTACCACAACAAGGTATTGTTTACTCTGCAGATTTTGGTGTTACAGAATACATATATTTTGTCTTTCTTTCTTGATCAATTCTATCAACAGGGCATAATAAGAATCGATATCAAGTAGACACACAGTTAAATGAGTCAAAGTCACACGAGTCTCACACATAAAGTGTATAGATCTCTCTTCATTATTGGTCCTCATTACTTTGTAACCATGGAAACTGAAGCTGGAGTCCAAGAATTATCATTTCAGAGCTTAATAGTCAGTTTCATATATACTTTCTGCACTGATTCACCTAAATTAGTCTCTGGTGAAGGCCTATTCAATAAATACTCTTGAAAATAGTATAAAAGTATTAATCATGTGACAGATTGGGGCTAGTAATATTGTTAGTGAGTATAATGGGATATCAGTGACACTCAAATGCACAGTAATGAGGAAGGAAAGATGATGATGGAATTAAGCCATTTACGTGAAGTCTCAAGGCCACTTTATAAATATAAGACCATAGGATATGTTTTACACTAATATATAGTTTTTTTCTAGTTAAATAATGGCTTGTTAGCAAAAAACAACACATGGATCTCTATAATTTAGTATAAGGATGCAAATGCTGTGTAAAAATGTATTCATATCTGAGCACAACATAACCATTTCTTTTAGACAATTAATAAATTATATAAAATCATTATTATTTTTAATTCATGCATAACTTTTATTACTAAAATGTATATCTAGATTGAGAAATTAGCCATATAGTGATGTGTGAAATATATGTGTAGACAATATATTATTTATCATATGCTACATGTAACCTAAGCCTTGGAGAGCAAAGGCAGCTCCCAATTTTCAAGTATGTATTTAATATGGCGTCATCTAACCAAAACAAGCTCAAATTCTCAGAGCAAATAACCCTGAACCATAGTAGGGAAATAAAGAATTGTTCCCAACATTAAGTCCACACCATGTCAAAGGATATACATGTATTGTAAATGCTGATCCTTTATGGGCTGCATCTTCCTAAAGGCCTTCTGGTCTCTAGGTTCTCAAGCAACACTAAACACAAAATAATTATTAGGATGTGGGATGCTGTATTTGTAAGTAAGAACTAGGATTTTATACTAATATTTTCCTCCTGTTTGGGTAAAACAATACCTTTATGCATGTTTTTTACATCTAATACCTGACCCAGGAACTGGTTTGTCTGAAATAATCTGTCACAGAATACCAAAAGAAGTTGGACATCACTGGTCTGAGCATTTGTTTACCTGATTTCTTTGCTGTTTTGACATTATTGGCTATTTCTTTTTCTTGCCAGCTGTCTATTTATTGGGTGTTTCTCCTGAGACTTACAACTGCATCTGCTCTTCTAGATTCTTGGATATCCATCTGCTACATAATGTTCAACATTACCCTTCACTGTCAATGACTTTATAGCCAAATGTAACTTCATACAGCTATTCATATTGCTTGTGTATCATGCGTATGTAGCAAAGCAACAGGATTTAAGGAGCCTGAAAAATTAGAGGCTTCCCAACCGTTGGACAACTTGAAGCAGCCTGTATACTACAGCTGTAAATTCAAATCTGTTTGGCTTTGCTTCATTTTCTATGTTCTCTACTTAATCATAAACATGTAAATTATAACTCAACTTATATCCAAATATTCTCCCCCCCCCCCCCCCCCCCCCCCCCATTCTGCTCCACTCTACTATCAACTCTACTTTGCCTCCTCCCACCTACCCTGCAAGAATATTGCATATTACACTGCTGGTTTGGAACTGAAGGTTCCTACAAAACTGAGTGTAGCTAGGTATTTTCATAAGACTTTTTAATAACTGATATGGTCACCTTATATATGTATATGAGAAGTGATAGAACTTAATGGATAGAAACTTAATGGATTGTAGTAATGCAGTTGTGCAGTACATTAGCAATATGACTCCAGGAGAATTAAATAAGTGTAACCCCTCAGGGACATTATGCAAAAGTAGTAGAGAGCAGTAACTAAAACCATATTTTTTTCAAATTATCTATGCTTCCAAATAAGTAATTTCCAAAACGGTTTTCGAATACTATCAATAAAACTCACTTTTAGAAACATCACAAGTTTATATCTGTTTGAAGACAGATAATGTAATGTATTTGAAATTAAAAAATAGTTTATTAGTCATATCGCATGCCAGTGCATTCTAACAATATTGGTTCTATGTATTAACTTAAGCTGAACATTCAGTTTACTTTTTTCTTAATTGCAGGCACTGTCAACAAGACAAGTTGCAGTATAACTATGACGTTTATCATATTTATCTTAAATGGCCAATATTTAAATTACAAACAATATTTACCTTCATTATTTGGGAAAGAACTGAGATGATAATTATTTTGATTATTATAGTTCCTTAGTAGATATATTTTGTAATAAAGGATAACCATCATAACTGAGAACTAATAACAGTGAAATGGTTATAACAACTTAATTTCCATATGGACAGACCTTTTTCACTCAAACAATACCTGCTTTAAAGTTGGGTACAAAAGGGGAAGGATAATCATACTTACACTAAACAAATAGTTTACTATCAAGCAGTCAAACTGTAATAATCTCTATGTGTGTTGGCATTGTTCAGTCATGTCTTCCTCTCTGTGACCTTATGAACCACAACCATGCAGATCCACTTGCTATTCATAGCAGAGATACTGGATTGGGTTGCCAGTTATTCAGCCACAGAATACAGCTCCTGCTGTTCCTAGGTGGTCTCCCACTGGCCCACCAGGGAACCCTAATCTGCCAGGGAGCATTAACCCTAATCAGGCAGCTGTATAAAACTCAGAAGACAGTTACTGATATAGGGGGCACACATTTCTCCAAATACCATGCGCACAAAGCTCCCTCCTTTTTTTAAATAATATAGCAACTCATATTTTCCAAGCTGCGGCTTTAAACATTTTATCACAAGGTATTTTACCTCACAAGCAATAGGCACATTGTTAGTCATTGTTAGCCTTGAAACAAAAATGTATGTTCTTTTTACCCCAATTAATTCAACCTATAGGTTCTATGGGTCCTTTTTTTCTGGACAAAATCATTTTTCAGATAGATAACATTCTTTCTCTGTAGCTGTGTCTCAGAATTAAAGGAACATCAGCTCTAAAAAAAAATTACGAAAGTAAATACTTTTTTAAAATCATACTTTCATGTGATGTAGAGAATAATAATGAGCATATCCCTAATGCTCTGACAGCTAATGGGCACTTTGTCAGAGGTCTCTCTTTTTCTGTTTGTTTTTTCTGTGTGTGCTTCTCATTGCATATTTGTGTGTCGCTGTTTTCTATGTGTGTCTGTTTTTTATTTTTATGAATTCGGGCTAATGTGTGACCATATTGATGTGCCTTACTTTTTACTGTTGCAAATTGTAATACAATTCTAACTACGGTATTTAATACAGTCGTTTTAGAGAGTTCAGTGAAGTACAAATGTAAATATTATTATTTTTCCACTTTCAGTTCTTAAAATCATCTCTAACAAATTATTTTTCAGGGACATGTTTAATAGTCTGTGAAGGCTCTCTCACAGATAATATGTTTAATCCAAAAAACTGTGCATTTTATTGTGGGTTTTTCAGAGAATAAAGTATGAGATAACCCTTGCATGGATAAAAGATTAAGACACTCACTCTATTGTTGCCCTGTTCATTTTTCTGGCTCCCCTACTCAATGTGAGACTGAAAACAGTAATGTGTTTAGGCCTATTTACATGTGCTCTCCTCTATTTAACATTGTCATTTTGGCTACTTTCACTCCATTTTCCCATCTCTCTCATTCCTTTTTTCTGTTGATCCCTCTCTCCCTCATTCACTGTCTCTCTGCTTCAGTCTCTTTCTTTCTATCCTTTCCTTATTCTGTCTCTCTCACACTCACTCTCCCTTTTTGTCTCTCTTTATCGCAAGATAGATAAGTTTTATTCGCTAACTAGCAACTTGCCAGTCTAAAATGACGGCAATAAAATTTGAAGCCTGGTAATACAGTTTGCCCCACAGTGCGAGGCTCTCCCCCCTCTAACTTGTGGGCCTCGACTTTACTGGCCTTGCGATGAGCGCATTTGGAGCTCATTACGGGTCTCACAATGAGTGCCTTTGGTGTTCATTGCTAGCCCGTTCCCCCCACTACTTTACTGGCTTCATGATGAGCACCTTCGGGGCTCATCACGGGCCTCGCAATGAGCTCCTTCCCCCCCCCCTCTACCTCTCCCCCCCTCTACTTGACAGGAGGCACTCATTGCGAACCTCTCCCTCCTCTGCTTTACTGGCCTTGCGATGAGCGTCAAAAGGCGCTCATTGCGAGCCTCTCCCCCCTCTACTTGACGTAAGGCGCTCATTGCGAGCCTCTCCCCCCTCGTCTTCTGTTCTTGAGATGAGCGTCTGAGCGCCTTCGGTGCTCATTGCAAGCCTCTCCCCCCCCCCCCCCACTACCTCTCCCCGCCTCTACTTGACGGGAGGCGCTCATTCGAGCCTCCCCCTCTCTCTAGTTTACTGGACTCGCGATGAGCGCCTTCGGTGCTCATCACAGGCTTCGCAATGAGAGCCTTTGGTGCTTATTGGGAGCCTCTCCCCCCTCTACCTCTCCCACCCTCTACTTGACGGGAAGCGCTCATTGCAAACCTCTCCCCCCTCTACTTCCTCTCCCTCCACTGTGTCTCTTTCCCCCTCTCCCTCCCCTGCTTCTCTTTGCCCCTCTCCCTCCCTGTGTCTCTTCCCCCCTCCATCTTCCTCCCCTGTGTCTTTCCCCCCCTCCCCTGTGTCCCTTCCACCCTCCCCTGTGTCTCTTCCCCAACTCCTCTCCCTCCCCTGTGTCTCTTCCACCCTTCCTATCCCTCCTCTGTGTCTTCCTCCCTCTCCTCTGTTTGTCTCCCCCTCCTCTATGTGTCTCCCCCTCTCCTCTGTGTGTCTCCCCACTCCTTTCCCTCATGTGTATCTGTTTACGCATGGCCGCCTGCGTGTGCACGTGCCCTATGTGTCTCTCTCCCGCGTCTTCCTGCTGCGCATTGCGCATGCGTGGCTGATTTCCTGCAATGTGCATGCGCACATCGAAACTTTTCAGAGGGTCATGCTTGTGAGTTTGTCCGACTTTTAACATGGCATGGCAGACAAACTTGCAAGATGACAACTATTATATGTGATTCCAAAACATTCTACTTCTATTGTGACATTATGCACTAAATAATTTGTCCATTAAATAATTTGATAATATTACAAGCTGTACTAGCTGACTGAGTGATCAAAGGATCTTGCCATCTCAACAGACCAGAATAAATTAAGTCAGCTCCACTCTATGTTTTCACAATTTCCTACATCATTAGTGGTGATAACAGGAGCCCTAGGGGTCCTTAGCCTGTTCTCCGAAATGGAAGAGAATGCCCCTCTTCAATAATGTCCCTCTTCCATTTGAGCTTTTGTCAACTAACAAATAGTTCCAAAACACACATCCTTATTACCTACACCTCTGTTAATATTTAAACCACTTCTATCAGACTTCCACAGTCATAAAACAAAAAGCTTAAAACTGTTGTGGCCTTTTAAGGACCGATGGGTGATATATATTGTTTCCTATAACTTTCACAAACAAAGCCAACATCTTCTACTTTTCCATTATGTACAGTACATTTAAATAATTTTGCCCGATATAGATCAAAGTTTGATCTCTGTATTTTCTGTAGTTTCCTGCATTGATATCTCAGTGTGGTATGCAATTTTATTGATTTGAATGGAAAGTGATGGGTAATTATTTATGGAGGAAGGTTCTGCAGAAACACAGGGAGTAAACTGAATTTCAACCAGCATAATACATTGGAGTATGCTGGTTCATTACAAATACATAAATAAATAAATAAATAAATACATAAATAAATAAATAACAAAACTGTCAAAATGTTCACATCAATTAACATTGCTGGGCATTCTCAACCAGGAGAAAAATATGCAATTAAGTAAAAAAAAAAATATTTGTGAATATTATAGTATTTCTAATGGTCACAGTGGTGCTATTATTGGTGACAATGCACAACAATGCAGTACCACTTTGTTTATTGGCATATATTTCAGAAATTATTGATCAGTTTGATATTATGATCAAACAACTAATGATTGAGAATGGAGGATGAATTTTTAATACCAGATTTCTTTTTTTTTGTGGTAATTTGTACATCTTGTACAAATTATTTTTTCTCCTATTTCTTCCTAATTGTTACAACACATAAAGGCTCTGACATTAAACCGTCTTGTTGAAAAACTTTCTTAAACAGCCTTGCTTTTCTTGTCCTATGACTTTTATCTTTATCAGGTCATGGGGAACGAGGTTATTAATAATACATTTCACTGTGTGATGTCAATTATTTATTTAGAGCTTTTGTGAGGCTCTATCAGTTGACACAATATTTTTTTCCCATCACAAACCTGTCATTTTTAAGCCTGTAGTTGGAATGACTTGCAAGCATTAACCATATAGAACGCTGTGATTCAGTATAATAATATAACATTATTATATACTGTATTTGTGTGTGTAACGTTAAGCGATAGTTCTAATAAATAAATAGCAACACACTTGTGTTATATTTATATGAAAATAATACAGGCCCCCTTCTGGATCGCTAACTTGACGTGGTGAAGGAGCTTGTACCTCATTGAAGCTGTGGGCTATACCATGTAGGGTCACCCAAGATGGGCAGGTCATAGCAGAGAGGTCAAACCAATTGCAGTCCAATGGAGAAGGAACTGGCAAACCACTCCAATATCTTTGCCAAGAAAACCATATGGATAAGCACAATGAAGCACAAATGTGCCTGGCGTACTGCGTCGGTATGGTCACTTTAGAGTTGGACACAACTGAAGGACTGAATAACAACAATATAGGGGCGTATTTAGATTTAATGCTACCTAGGCCCATTCAGATTTATGTCTCCCATGATCTACTTACTATTACTCCTTTACTTTTGTTATATTCCAATCATAAGTGTGCATGTATGTTTATAAATTTATAAATAACTAGGAATTTGCCCGTCAAAAATTACGGGAGAAAAATTGTAAGCCTGGCAATGCAGTTTGCCACACAATGCAAGGCTATGGGCCTCTGAGAATCTTTGGCGCTCATCGCAAGCCCCGCGCTGAGCGCCTTCAACGCTCATCGCTTGGCTCAACTTTCCTGCTTTTCAATGATGACCTTCGGCGCTCCTTGCTAGCCTCTCACCCTGTGTACATTATAGGCGTCACACTTGAGTGTTACTGTCTTAGGTTGTGTTACTGCCTTGGGTTAAGTGTTACTGGCTTGCGTTAAGTGTTACTGCTTAGGGCTCATTTTTACATCCTACGGGCTAGTTTTACATCCCTCTGGCAAGTTTTACGTCTTTCGGCCTCATTTTCGTCATGTTGCGTTTTTTCGGCAGCCATTTTTTTTCTCGCTTAGGCGATTTTCTATCATGAAAAAATAGCAAATATGGCTCAAATTAACTAGCAACCTCACTCACAGGCTCCCTGCCTCTCCCACTGCGCTGTGTGTGTGTAAGTTAATTTGAGGCATACTTGTTGTTATTTTCAGGTGTTTCGAGTTCCGTGGTTCGGATGTTAAAGTTGGATTTTTGCGAGGCGCACAGCGCAGCTCTAGTTTTCACCCCTACCATAGTAAACAAGCGATGATTTATAGTCAAGCCATCAGATACCACTGCATATGTTCATACACTGGTGACCACAATAAACATTTAAAAACACATCTGACTCCTTTAGGCAGAAGGGTTACAAACCCTGTGTCATTACACAGAAAGTAACCTCAAAACACAGTGCCATCAAAACACCACTGTTACAATACAAAACTAAAGAAAAAACTTCACGTATAAAATGGCACCAAATGGAAAAAATGTATAGAAATGATGTCAACAGATCTGCAAAGAGGACACAGCCACACATAATAACAAGAGCTACAACCTCAGAGGGTAATATTCATGTACATAATCCAATGCAGTCTACATGATCCAATGTACTGTATTTGAAGGCTGTTACATTGGGGAAACCAGTCAAAATTACACTTGAGGATGAATCTGCACAGACTTTCCATCAAAAAGCACAATAAAGACAGTTACTGTACCCCAGTGGGACACCATTTCACCCAGAATAACCACTCCATCCAAAATCTGAAAATAAAAATAGGGTAATTTCAAAGCTATCCAAGAGCGGAAAAAATTCAAATTGAAAACTATTAAATGTTTTAATATGAAGGATACTGGGCTTAATATTGATTTAGGATTTCTGTCCTACTATCAACATGCTTTATAATTTAGACACTTTCCACATGCCTGCCTTGTTCAATTGTTGCTTTTCTAATTCACAAATTATTGGGACATTTATGACTCTAAATTATGGGTCTGCTGTGTTCTTATCTAAAACCTGATCTACAGACTCACATACGGACATTATTTACAATGCTGGTTTGTGTCCCTCTAAGCTCTACCCAATACATTTTTTTTTTCATCTTTTTTTCTTTTGTTTTGTACACCTTTTTACTTCTCTGTATATTTTTTATCAGTATTGCTTTTGACTTGATAAAGAGAGGTTCCACTCTCGAAAGCACATAATAATAATTATGAATCTATATATAAATATATATATCTATATATTTATACAGTATATATATACAGTGGATATAAAAAGTCTACACACCCCTGTTAAAATGTCAGGTTTCTGTGCTGTAAAAAAATGAGACAAAGATAAATAATTTCAGAACTTTTTCCACATTTAATGTGACCTATAAACTGTACGACTCAATTGAAAAACAAACTGAAATCTTTTAGGTAGAGGGAAGAAAAAATATAAAAATAAAATAATATGGTTGCATAAGTATGCACACCCTTAAACTAATACTTTGTTGAAGCACCTTTTGATTTTATTACAGCACTCAGTCTTTTTGGGTATGAGTCTATCAGCATGGCACATTTTGACTTGGCAAGATTTGCCCACTCTTCTTTGCAAAAACACTCCAAATCTGTCAGTTTGCGAGGGCATCTCCTGTGCACAGCCCTCTTCAGACTACCCTACAAATTCTCAATCGGATTCGGGTCTGGGTTCTGGCTGGGCCATTCCAAAACTTCAATCTTCTTCTGGTGAAGCCATTCCTTTGTTGATTTGGATGTATGCTTTGGGTCGTTGTCATGCTGAAAGATGAAGTTCCTCTTCATGTTCAGCTTTCTAGCAGAAGCCTGAAGGTTTTGTGCCAATATTGGCTGGTATTTGGAACTGTTCATAATTCCCTCTATCTTAACTAAGGCCCCAGTTCCAGCTGAAGAAAAACAGCCCCAAAGCATGATGCTGCCACCACCATGCTTCACTGTGGGTATGGTGTTTTTTTGGTGATGTGCAGTGTTGTTTTTGCGCCAAACATATCTTTTGGAATTGTGGCCAAAAAGTTCAACCTTGGTTTCATCAGACCATAACACCTTTTCCCACATGCTTTTGGGAGACTTCAGATGTGTTTTTGCAAAATGTAGCCCGGCTTGGATGTTTTTCTTCGTAAGAAAAGGCTTTCGTCTTGCCACTCTACCCCATAGCCCAGACATATGAAGAGGAGAGATTGTTGTCACATGTACCACACAGCCAGTACTTGCCAGATATTCCTGCAGCTCCTTTAATGTTTCTGTAGGCCTCTTGGTAGCCTCCCAGACCAGTTTTCTTCTCGTCTTTTCAGCAATTTTGGAGGGAGCTCCAGTTCTTGGTAATGTCACTGTTGTGCCATATTTTCTCCACTTGATGATGGCTGTCTTCACTGTGTTCCATGGTATAGCTAATGCCTTGGAAATTCTTTTCTACCTTACTCCTGACTGATACCTTTTAACAATGAGATCTCTCTGATGCTTTGGAAGCTCTCTGTGGACCATGGATTTTGCTGTGGGATGCGACTAAAACAAATTCAGGAAAGACCAACTAGAGCAGCTGATTTTTATTTGGGGTTAATCAGAGGCACTTTAAATGATGGCAGGTGTATGCTGACTCCTATGTAACACGATTTGGAATGTGATTGCTTTATTCTGAACACAGCTACATCCCCAGTTATAAGAGCGTGTGCAGACTTATGCAACCACATTATTTTTCTTTTTCTTTTTTCTTCCCTCCACCTAAAAGATTTCAGTTTGTTTTTCAATTGAGTTGTACAGTTTATAGGTCACATTAAAGGTGGAAAAAGTTCTGAAATGATTTATCTTTGTCTCATTTTTTTACAGCACAGAAACCTGACATTTTGACGGGGGTGTGTAGACTTTTTATATCCACTGTATATATATATATATATATATATATATATATATATATATATATATATATATATATATATATATATATATGTATATACATATATATGGTAAATACATAGTACATCTGTGTTCACATTTGAATGTCTAAAACAAGTAAAAATAACCTGCTTCCAGCTCAGAATTCTGAGAAAAGCAGTTATTACACTGCATTCTGGGAAGCTGAGCTGTGACTCTGCTGCCTTACGTAGCTTTTATGCAAAGACAAGTTTGGATTATACACAAGCTAAGAATCCTATTCATGTACAGCTGTTTTAAGTTTACTGGCTATCATCAGCATGGAGCGGGGTCTCAGCTTGTGTTGTGGACCTTATGAGTAGGTAGTTTACCACAACAATAATTTATAATATGGTGGGCAAAAGAGCGATAGAAGCCCTCCACCGAACAGTAGTACAGTAAATAAATAGTACATCTGTGTTTACATTTGAATGTCTAAAATAAGTTTAAAAAAACCTGCTTCCAGCTCAGAATTCCAAGAAAAACAGTTATTACACTACATTCTGGGAAGCTGAGCAGGGACATGCAAATGTGTCCACAAATACCTCGCTCTTCAATTCATAAACCATATAATTCAAGTGTGAAACAGCCGTGAATGTCCATATCACTCCATATATATTGGGTATATGAAAAGGCTGCACTGCACTGCAAGTCTTGTTATCCTTATGCTTGTTTGTTCTAGGACAAAATAGATCACATCTACCTATATATGTTTGTCCTAGGCTTCTATCTCTCACCACTACCTCTCTTCCCAATCATCTCATCTCCTGTTTGGGATATGACACCTGTGTGTCAAGACCTGCTTCTTCAATGGGGCTTGATGAGAACCTGGTTCAAACCTACCCCAGCAGGACCTTGTAGTTCTTGTTACCTCTGACAGAAAAGATGACTTCAGGATAGGAACAAAGTCCAAAAATATGTATAGAGGATGATGCTGGCATGATGCTAGTGATTTCAAAACAGCATTACTCCCCACTCAGGATATAAGCACTCAGTAAATTGTGTATGTGAAAACTATAACTGGCTTTTAATAATTCAAATCCCACATATTTATACCTAGTCATGTCCCTAGTTATGAGCAGCCAATGCCAACAATGTGCATTCTTGATTAGCCAATCAAGACATGCCTATGTGTATGATGGAACATTTAGTAACCACCTATCAGGCCAAGGTGCATTCTCGGTTGCCTTGGGAACACATGCGCACATGTCCAGCAGAACATCTCAGGTGCACACCGGCTCTGGAACAGTCAGTTTTACAGGTAATGTTTCTACCTTCTGGAAAAAACGCATATATAATGCATAGTAACAGTATAAACAGTACATATATATCTTTACAATAACAGTGCTCCCTGACTTCAACATCAACTTATTCAGTCCAGGCCTAGATATGTTGATCTTCAGCGTCTCTAGGGGCTTTGGCCATGACACTGTGAGTTGACAGAAAGAGAAGCCCCGTAAAGGTGATGATTTAAAAAAAATTACATTTATGCCTGAATCTTGTCAATTGTCTTCTTCCCTACTCTATTTCAATTTACATGTTTTGTTTACTTTACTTTCTTGCAGTACTGATAGTCTTATTCAAGTATATGCAATGGCAGCTAATTTTATATAGGGAGAAAATATACTCTTAATTGAAATCCATCTCAAACCCAGTATTTGGGGAAGAAAATAGAGGGCTACATTTCCTTAATGCTTTAAGCAATATAAAGTTATCTGTAAAAGCTAATCTTTTATGAAGACAAAAAAAAATATTTATACTTAATTTAAAGTTTTGTGTAATGGTCTATTAGAACTTTATTACTACTCTATTAGTAATCCAGAATCAAGCACCAGTTAATTTGAACTCTGGCACAATGCACACAAATATTTTGCAGCCAAACTTTAAAATCTCAAACTGCTATAAATCCATTTAAAACAGAACACAAAGAGAAAAAGCACATTGCATTCAACAGCAATATGCAAGTACTTTGGTAATGAAATCCTGAAATCAGAATTTTAAACTGACTATATCCACAATGTCTTCATGGGGATGCCAAACATATTGAATGACCTGGAGCTTTACAAAAGCAGCCTTAGCTCTTTATTAACAGCATGTTTTAACCTTTGCAGCACTAATGTTATAATAATATACAAAGCTTTTTAGATTGCTCTCCAGTAGAGATAACAGAGTTAACTCCTGGAGCAGAGTTCACATCAGGAGGTGTGAAAAAGTTAACTCCTGGAAGAGTTTAATTAGCTCAGGTGTTTTCAGCCTTTAAAAGAGCCTTTAAAAGAGTACGCCAGAGAGATGGGAGGGAACACTTAGATTGCAGCCTGAAATGAGGGCTGCTTTATTGGACTGCTGATAGCAGCTAGAAAGGAGCCGATTAATGGATTAAAGGCTTAGGGCCTGCAGGATTTGCAAAGGTTGAAAGAACAATCCAAGGAAAGTTTGCTAATACAGACTCACAAAGTGTATGCTGTTTGATAGAGGCACATTTTTGACAAAGACTGCAGAGTGAGAAGGCCACTTAACCCTCCTGGCGGTCTGGCCATGTTAGTACCCCTGAGTGTTAAAGCGGTGCACTCGGTGATACTGGCATGGCCAGACCGCCTTGTTCCGCCCCCTGCTCCAACATTTAATTGTTTTAGGTAGTGTAGTTGCTCCCGCCCCCCCCCCAGCCCTTACCCCTCACCCTTCTCCTTCAGCCTCTCCCTACTATTTCCCCTGCCCCCTCTCCCTTTTCCTCCCCTGCCCCTGCTCCCTTCTCCTCCCCTTCCCCTCACCCTTCTCCTCCGCTGCCCCCTCTCCCTTTTCCTCCCCTTCCCCCTGTCCCTTCTCCTCCCCTGGTTAATGTTTTTTTTTTTTTAAGTTCCTGCTGGGTTGACAGAGTTCCTTTAAGTTACTCTAAATTAAGGTACTGAATGCTATTAAAAAACGTTAGAATATATTTTCCTACACTTAACCATTGCTATATAGTATGTAAAGTAAATATAATTAAACATTTGTATAAAAAAAATGAATTACAGCAAAATAATTGAAAAGTATTTAATTAGATTGATCCATGCACTTGCTTTTCCTGTCTGGGGTTGCCAATGCACTGGGCATTTTTTACTTTAGGCTGCACAGGTTTCTGAGAGGTCACACAATCCCATCTAATCAAATCACAAACATTCCAGCCTAATCTCCTTAAAGTCCCCACATTATATTTATTCTAACCCCTCATTTCATTCTATCATACGTATCCCATATACCACTATTCTGCTATTAGCTAAAATACATAAAGTCAGTTTCAACATGTCCCCCATTTCTTGCCCCTCACCCCATCTCATCACACTTCTCCCTACATTCCTATCAAATCACCTATATTATATCCAAATTGTATTAAATTACCTTAATTACAATTGACTCCATCCCCCCATTAACTCATCACCCCATACTTAGGGCATTGTGATTTGGCCAATTGAATAGGGCTCTATATAAGCAAAGAGCATATTTTTTTACAGAAGTTTTTAGTTAGTGAACTTCTATCCAAAAGCAAGGTCTTCACTAACTAAAAACTTCTGTAAAAAAAAAATGCTCTGTGCTTATATAGAGCCCTATTCAATTGGGAAAATCGCAATTGAATGAGGCCCTTAGTTAGCTGGTCTGGCATCACTATTTATTGCTTACTGTGCCACTTCCAGCTCTATTGCTTGTGCCTAAAGTAGGGCATGTTAAGATAACAATAGGTTGATTGAGATTAGGTTGAGTTGGATAGGTTATTTGTGACTAACATCAAAGTTGTTGGTAAAGTGAGAAGGTTTAATTTAACCGGGCTTTGGAGCATGCTGCTAAGAGCAGACTCATACAAGCATTATTTGTATGAGCTTTTAAGGGCTTCTTAATAATAAAAAGTACAAAAAATTATTAAATACAGAAAATACAGAAACTCTCCATTTAATGATGGGTAGGGAGCTCAGAGGAGCAGTGGCTGACAGATATCTCTGGGGTGCTGATGTAAATAGGAACACAGATAGTCGGACACGACTGAACGACTAAACAACAAAAATATAGCCTGAACTGATATAAATTTTCAAAAGAAAAGAAGTAGATACACAATTCTCTAGACAGCTATTGTACTGCATATAATTGTGACTTATTGTAGCTTTTAATTTTGAAATATACAATGCATTGTTACTTCTAAAATCTTGTAAACATTTACATGTAAATAAGTAAGGTGTTTTTAAAGTCATAGAGGTACAGTTTTACAACTTATAAATAATAAAACAAAATTTTTGGAGCTGTTTAAGGTAAGCTGACATGTTACATACTACTTTCGTTGTTGTTCTTCAGTCCTTCAGTCGTGTATGACTATGACCATTTAGACGCAGCACGCCAGGCACATCTGTCTGTGTTTCTAGTTGAGCTTATCCATATGGTTTTCATGGCAAAGATACTGGAGTGGGTTGCCAGTTCCTTCTCCAGTGGACCACAACTTGTATGACGTCTCTTGTATGACCTAATTCATTGAAGTACACAATCCCCTTTCACCAGGACAAGGTAGTGATCTAGAAGGGGACATACTACTGTACATATTCTTAAATTGGATAATCCTGGCATGCATGTTTCACTTGGAGAAATAGAAATACTTTATCATTATGGCAAGAGTGTTGCTCAAACTCCCATACTTTTCTGCACAGAGGATTCATTGGCCAATCAGTGAAAATTAAATATTGGCTATATTTAGTTATGTTGAGATTGTGAAGTGAAAACCTATAGCTTTAGGACTTCCAAGTTTCTGTATAAGATCTGGCATACCTGAAATAGCATAGGCAATCAGAAGGACAAACTATAGGCTTGTCTATCCCTTATGTTTGGAGCATACTAAGGCAGATATGTGTGACAGTTTAGATCCAATGACTTGCATTTCATGGCTTGTCCTAACAAAAATCTGGAGTGCTGATGTAAATTCTGTATGGGATCCTAGTAAGGGATGTTTGAAACCTGCAGCTATCTACACATTTTTTGTTTTTTTGGATCTTTCTGTTTGTGTCTCTGTGTGTAAGTATGTGTGGGTCTAAAAATATGGGTCACTGTTTATCTAACAGTGTCTGTGAAATGCCAGTAAACATCCATATTTATTTATTTTTTTTGCGTTGTGCAGTCTTTCTCACTCTCCATGACCTCATGGACCATAACACACCATGTAAATATTTATGTCCATGGTGATGCTGATCCACTTGATTTTCATGGCAGAGATACTGGAGTGGGTTGCTAGTTCATTCTACAGTGGGCCACAGCATACACCATCTGGTATTCCTGGGTGGTTTCCCATCCAAATAATGATCAGGCCCACCCCTTCTTGGCTTCAGGGTGGTGTGATCTCTTGGTTCCCTGACTGGAATCAAAACCAGGTTACATCGATGAAAACACTGAATCCCTAACCACTGGACCACCAGGGAACTCATAACTGTGTATGTATCTATGTGAAACTGTGAGTTTTTATAGGGTATGACTAGGTCTGTGTTTGTTTTATGAAAGTGTTTGTATACCTCTTAGACAAATGTGTTTACTCCTATTCTTCACCCTGCTTCTCATTTTTAATGGCATGTATATATTCTAAAACAATAAAGGTTGACAGATGTGTACCTGAGAAAATGCAACAGTTAATAGGATATCCTATCACATATAATAGTTGTCAAACGGCAAATTGTCGTCACGTTTGCGAGCCTCGCATAGCGAGGCGAGCCGTTGAAACACAGAAGTTTTCCAAGCTCAGAGCACTTAGCCGATAAGCGCCGAGGGTGCTCATCGGCTGCGAGCCTCCCCTAGCGAGGCGAACAGTTGAGGCATTGAAACTCGGAGCACTTAGGCTCATCACCTGCGAGCCTTGTGAAGCGAGGCGAGCAGTTGAGGCATTGAAACACGCAGGACTTAGGCAGAAATGAGCGCCAAAGGCACTCCTGCGAGCCTCGCAAAGCAAGGCGAGCCGTTGAGGCATTGAAAAACGCGGGACTTAGCCTCCAAGCAGTTAGGAAACGCAGGATTGCCTTAGGTTGCGAATTTAAGACGAACTTGCCGAGTTTTGGCACTCAAAATCGGCTAAGCGACAAAAAAATGGAGTCCGATTTTTTTTTTAAATAAGGCTACACGACCCGAACCGCGCAAAACACCGCCAGACGCATACCACTTTTACCCAGGGACATTAGAAAGGACTGAAAATGCTTGGAAGCAGCGTAACACATAGACAATCGAAGCCATTTTACAACACTAACTTGCAACTAATAACATTAAGAATCTAAAATGGCGCTTTACCCGACTAAACCAACGGTTTGGCCTCGCGCACACAGCCTATTTATCCTGCACAATTGGCACATTACTGACAGCAACAGTCCAACTGTACATTGTATGCTGCAGGAAAATCTAAAGAGATTGTTAGCTCTTCAGGATATATTAATTAGAATAGGTAAAGTATATTAATGTATTAAGTAATTATTTAATTATTATAAAATATATATATATATATATATATATATATATATATATAAAAAAAAATGCTATACTTATATATCTGTCTTTGCGATGAGCGCCAAAGATAATTGTTGCAAAGCACAAAACTTGAAGGACACGAGTGGAGAGGCTAGCATTGAGCACCGAAGATGCTCAGAGGAGCAAAAGTACACAAGGAGAGGCGCTCGCAATGAGCGCCGAAGGTCCTCAGAGTAGCAAAAGCTTTACATTGTGTGGCAAACAGCATTGCCATGGCTTCAAATTTTATTGCCCCGTCGTTTTTGGCGGGCAAGTTGCTAGTGGTTTAATAATATTGATCTAAACAGATGAGATGTCTTAGAGAACTCTTGAAAACTCCTTGACAGACCTGTCTAGTAAATGTTACCATACAGGACTTGAGTCACTAAGATAGGACCTGTCAAGTTTTTAAATACATCTTAGCTTAGTGTATCTAATCCCATATTGGTAAATAAACTGTGTTGTTTTAACCTTCCTCAATAAGTTAGTATAAAAATTAACGAGACGTGATGACATATCTATTTTTATTCTTATTTAGAAGCTTTAACGGAGATTGTAACCTGCTTCCTAATCGCACTTAATTGAAAGTAACTTGAGGAAAATGATCAGGAACTAAAACTAAAATTGTTGCATGTATGCTTGGAGTTATTTCATTAGAGCTATTTTAAGAATATCGACAACTAATGAACAATATATAACAAATACTGATCCAAGCATGGTCCTGGTTTTAATATCTCAACTATTACCAAATTAAGACGCTATTTTTCTATGGTAATGCAAACTATTAATTCAGCATGGAAATATTTACTTGATCATGGGCATATCTGTATAGGGTATTTGTTTTGCCTTACCTGCAGTGCTTATTTACCGTAATCCAGAAGATGGTCACCAAAATAAGAGGCAGTTGTGTCTCAATATTCCTAACTAGGGGCAGTGTTTCTGAATTAAATAAGTTATGCAGTTTTTTTCATGAAGTAACAGACACAAATCAGAAATGTATGGATTATACTGCTGTGCACAGATGAGTCAGTTAAATGACTGATTCGGTAACTACCTCATTGGGTGCACAGGAGGGCAATCTAGAAATATTTTCCTGTGTTCGGCACAAGGGTAGCCATTGTTGGGTCATTTTATGTATATCAATCAAGCAGAAAAGAACTATAATTATTACAAATTTAGCAGCACCGCTTGTACTATTTGGGATTGTTTATGCCCTGTATATCTTCACATTTGCTATGTTTATGAATCTGTCATAGAAACAAAGACGGCTGATTACTGACTAAAAGTCTGCACATTGTGATCAGCAGTGTAGTCTTGAGAAGTTTTACAGTTCTTCTTCTGTCGACTAAGCAGAGCTAAAATATCTGTCTTTTGTTTAAGTGTTTCAGGGTACAAATATGACCATGAATTTAGAACTAACCACAACATTAACAAGATTAATTTATTTCCCAAATTTTAAACTGAATAATTTGGGAAAATATAAAACCTCTTTAATGATACATCTGCCTGTTCCCAGATCTGCATCCAAAGTACTAGCCAGAAATTAGTTTTAGATATTTTTCTTTAACTTAATGGTTGGTTTTCTGTATTAATATTCCTGGCATATAACTGATTTTAGTCTCCGAGTTAAATGAACACTGTAGTGCATTTACAAGTAAAGCTCACATGTTTGTTGGCATAGATTATGAAAAACAGTATACAGTTAATAGTTGTTCTTACTTTTAGATTGTCTGTTTCCTCCTCAAGCACAGCTGCCTTTCTTCACCTCCCTGTGGCTATGGCTAGCTCCGCCTGGGGGCTTGATCATCTTGGAACTTGGATGCAGACTGGGCTGTGATGTCATAGGCTCTGCTCTGTGACATAATTAGATTCATCACACTGCCTACACAGAGGTAACAACTGTATCCTGCTAGTCTAGCCACAAACCCTGTTAGGCACAGGTAGAATGAGATAAGCAGCTCTACACAAGGGGGAAACTGACACACTCAAAAGTAAGAAACATATCAGCTTTCATTTATTTTAATTTGCATAATATTTTAATTGTCTATGTCCAACAAACAAACATGTGCTTTACTTGTTAATGCCTTACAGTGGTCCTTTAATCCTTGTTTTTTATACTTTGGTTATCATATAGGCAGGCAACGTTACTAGCCCCCTTTTAAATTGGGATATAACCATTTCCTGCATGGAAGTACTGAAATGTCAGGAATTTGCTTAGCAAAAGGAACATGGAACACAATTATTTTATTCATGCATTTAAAAAAATCAAACTTTAAATATTATCAATATTATTTTGCTTAAGAAAATATTAATTAAATACTGTTTAAACTTCATTGAAACTAACAGATAGTGCACAGAGCATACATATGTCTGTAGATTTCATTGGTAGACAAGTATGACTCATACATCTACAGTATATTACTGTATGCAAGTACCATATCAAGTAAACATGTGGGTCAGATTATTCATACTTTGACAGCATAATCTGAAAAAAACACAATGGTACATTATTAGATGCAACAAAGAAAAAAAATGCATTCAATGTCCTTTTTCAGGAATCTGGACTGCACTAAATGTTGTGATGATAAGAACTGTGGTCGTGAGCGTTATGGGTAAAATCTAATGATTTTCATATTTTAAGGGTAGTATAATTGTTCCTTTTCGTGTGCAAAAAAATAATTAATAATGTAGGTCCTTATTCAGCATTTAGTGCTTGAAGCAAAACAAAAGTGAGAAGTTCATCTTATAACAATATAAAGGTGGATTTAAAGTTAAGTGATAATTTAACACGCCTGGATGCAATATTTCGTAATGGACCCGGTGTCATATATAGAGTAAAACAGAGCCATACTGTTTTATTGTTTTAAGAAACTGATAAAAACAAAGTTTAAGTAAATTAATATAGCTACTTAAATGTTTTTATATATATATATATATATATATATATATATATATATATATATATATATTATTTTTTTTTATATGTGTCTGTGGTGTGTGATGGAGCAGAAGCTCTCCGGCTATTACCGTAGTTTTCCTTTAGACTAACAGCTGCCATTCAGCCTGGTAAGCTATAACATGTCCAACATTCCTGTAATTTCTGTCTCATAATCACTTTTACTCTTTAATTTCAAGCATCAACTTACCTGACTATACTATTTTGCTATCTTTGAAATAATGGATGAATTCCTTTGTGTTTTAAAACTCTGTATCATACCCCCCATTGTCCCTTCAAACCGCATATATAAGGACACTTAAAGCCCTTAAAGCCCTTATTTATTTTTCTCCAGCAAAAAAGATCAGGTGTTAAAGGAAAAAACTAAAATATTTTAGAAGTTGTAAATTCATCCTCAAACAGCAAAGTCATATATATATAATTGCTTCCTCCATCACGGATAAAACCATCCATAGTTATATAGGCCTAGCCTGTGACTGAAATGTGATTCATGATGGTTTAAGACCTGACAGGATTTGGGACATGTATTTTAACCTAGATGCCTTGGGAGGCAGTTTTAAGTTAAGTTTTCAATATACTACATATTTTTCTTTTCTTTTTATTTGTTTCCATATTATTAAATTATATTGCTGAATTTTATGGAGAAGAAGAAGCCTTTTAAAGGACAACTGTATGATGAAATAAATCCATTGATCTCTCCTCCTGTGCTTCCCTCCACCATTCAATGGACAAAAGTGCAGATTATCACTCTACATGGGACCTTCAAGATACAAGTATACATGATTTTAAGCTCATCACTTACATAGCTGCTAATGTTAAAATGTTAACAAATTTAAATGTTTACAAATGTAAGTCTATTCTCAACAATTTCAATTCTGGGAGTCACCGCCCAGGAAGCACTAGCATGACGCACTAGTCTGGGCACCGTTGTTCTCCGCGCAGAACGCCAATGCGCAGCAAGTAGCAGTACTTTGTGGGGATGAGGCTAAGCTGTCTCCCGCCAGCAGATGAATCACCGACTGCCCGACAGAAGGGAGATTACTGCTAACCTACTGCCGAAGCCACTGCATAGCAAAGCAGCAGCACCTCATTGAGGAGACTCCCAGCCACTTGCCCGCCAGCAGTGGGACCGCCAATAGCCTGAAGCAGAAGGACCGCTGCTGACCCCCGCTGACCTTCTGCTGAGCCCCAACCTCTGATTAAGAGGGCTTGGTTCATTTTGGGAGGTTTAGAGGCTGAGAGTTGGTCTCACTGCCCACAAGCTTCCTCTCTGAATCAGAGATACTGCAGACCAGGAAAAATCAAAGGCTCACACATGAGACAGCCACGACTGGAGCTTGAGAACATTTGAAGCCTTGTACCCTGTAACACGGTAGAATGCATAATCCTTTACTTTATAGTGATTAAAGGGGTTGTAAATATAAAATCGGAAGAGAAAGCCCCTAGGATAAAGCTGGCAGTGCTTAATGTTGGTACTTGAATAATGTCTTTAGCTTCACTCTCCTGGACTTTGGAAAGATTAATTGGCTATGTGAGGTTTAATATCCAACCTGAAATGATTTATAAAAAAAAGTCTAAACAGTTTAAAAACTAAAACAAGCAACAGACATAAGCGACTCTTGAAAGGCCGATGGTGGAAATGCGGGGGGCAAATCAAAATACTGCCTATTAGATTGGAGTTTGTGAACTGTAAGTGTTATATGATACAGCTTATCAGCCTTATTAAATTGCGATACAGCCAATTGAAACGGGCTCTATATAAGCACATAGAATATTTTTTACAGAAGTTTTTAGTTAGTGAACATCTATCCAAAAGCAAGGTTTTCACTAACTAAAAACTTCTGTAAAAAAATATGCTATGTGCTTATATAGAGCCCTTTTCAGTTGGCCGAATCGCTATTTAATAAGGCTGTATGTTTGAGAAACTTTCAAGCTAAGTTTCTTATTAAAGGGATAGCTGTGTGAAAAATTCTATAAAATCGAACTTGAAGAAGTTTTTGGGGAATTTAATCATGAAAAATAAAGATTCAAACTCCTCTAAGGCAAGAGATACGAAACTCGTAGGTAATGCCCAAACTCCTTCAACATCATCCTTCTTTTCGCCTAAAGATAAATCAGGAGGCTCTAATATTTCTCAGATGGAAACTTCTATCCAAATGCAATCCTCTCCATTACAGAGTAAAATGAAAAATGTAGTAAATAATGATCCTACTGGTTCAACTATATTATAAGAGGAATAAATACTAACTACCGCCACGATGAAAAACGTACTCTCTGAATTTCAAAGCTCCCTGAAATTAGAACTAACGCAGGAAATCCACACTAATAAAGCTGCTATTAACTGTCTTTTAAAGCATGTAGAAAAAAAACCAAGAAGCTTTATTTAAAGAATAGCAAAAAGTAGTTAAATATACGCTGAAATTGGAACAAAAGTCTAAACTTTTGGGAGCCAAAATTGTGCACCAGGAGGACTTTTCAAGACGGAATAAATTAGGGATCAGAGGAGTACCTGAGAGGATTAATTCTAATGAGTTGAAGTCCTTTGTAACAGCATTTTTACCTAGTTAGTGAGACCTGAGAAAACCTGGGTTAATATGCCAGATAGGTTACATAAGATTCCATTGCCAAGATATTTCAAAGGAGATGTTGTCAGATATGTTATTGTTAAATTTTATTTTGATGAGTATAAAAAAGCAGTGTTAAAAGCCTCATGGCAAGAAAAGTTAATAATATTTTCAGATTTATCTGAAGATACTTTAGTGAAGCGTAGAAAATATCAAGAGGTGACTAAGGCTTTGAGGAAAGAGAATGTGCACTACAAATGGGGCTTATCTACTAAATTGTTTATTTTTAAAAACAACCACAGAAAGATTATTAACTCAGTAACAGAAGGGGAGGAACTATTGCGAGAATGAAAAATTCAATTTGTGGAAATATCTAAAAAAATAAAGTTTATCCCCTCCTAGATTACGAATATTGCAAACACTTGAGTGGAAAAAAATTAAAGGTTGAATATTGGTTCTCCACAATTTTTCTTTTGAAATAAAGAATGTTAGTCTTAATTTATAAAAATAATAATCTTACTGGAAGTTCCCAAGGTATAATTTAAGTAAAACAAGTTAATACAGAGAGTTAGAATGGATTCAAAACTCACTTGAAAAACTCTTTACTGTATATACTTTGGGACCTCCATGAGGATTGTGTAATTATTATTAAAAAACAAAAACTAAATTCATTTCTACCTCTTCTTTTTCACCTTAGAAAGTGTTGGATAGATTCTAGATTCACTACTAATCACTTAATTCTGGGAATTCACAAAGTTATATTTACCTAGAGTAGATTAATAAACATAAGCTGGTTAAAGTATGATACAATTTAGAACCTCCATAAGATGTAGCTGTTTAGAGCGGATTCATAAACATAACACTGAGGAATCTAGATAAGTATCTAGACACCCTATAAAAAATTAACTTTATTTTTTTAAATAGAACTGTCTAAAGCCAAATTAAAACACAATAAAAAAGAAGTATATAACACAAATGGTGTAATAGTAATAATATTTGTACATAATTAGTATGGGAAATAGATTTAAATTATTGCACAACATGATATTTAGAGTAATAAGAGAGCAGTAAAAGGATCTGGTGTAATTAGAAATAATGAAAAGCTGATAAATCTATTTTCTTTATTAACCCTTAGTAAAGTTTTGCAGAGCTTTGGAAAATATGTTAAGGGTTTTCTGCAAGGGGAACCCTAACAGGGCTGCTACACTTAGCTAGGTCTAGCTTAGGTTGATAACAAATAGTAAAACCTTCATCTAGATATTGGTTATGTACAGCAATGTGTATGTTAATTTATGTGTATGTGTGAGAGTAAGTGGGACGATAAGGAGGGGGCCATTTCTGGCAAGTTCTTTATCCATTATAGATAAACACAACATTTTCAAGGCTAAATTCACCCTTTAAAGGGCAGATTATCAGATTATCAAAGAGTAAAAGCAGATATAGTATGTGTCCAGAAGATGCACTGGCAAAATGACAAAATTCCATATGTTAGTGATAAGGTACAGTATATAGTACTAAAATCAATTCAACATATATAAATAAACTAGAGGTGTATCAATATTCTTTAGTAAAAACATTAGTATCATTGAAAACTTTAGAGAAGTTGACTCTGAAGGCAGATTTGTTATTTGGATTGGGAAGGATAACCAGGTGAATTATACTATTGTAAATATATATTCTCCAAAGAGCAGACAGAATATGTTTTTAAATACTAATACTAAAAAAAATTAAGTTAGGGAAATTTACTGTTTGTGGAGATTTCAATATGGTACCGCATCCAATTCTAGACAGAAAATTCTGTAAAACATCTGCTCCAGATTCACACACAGTAAGGAAATCAGAAAGATTTGAATTGTTTGACATTTAGAGACTATTGCATGAAAGCAAAAAGATTATAGCTTCTTTTCTCATCGCCATGCATCTTACTCCAGACGCAATTATTTATTGGTAGACTTAGAAAACTTGAGGGCAATCCGATCTATCGATATTGATATATTCAACTGGTCGGACCATGCTATGATTGAATTACAACTCAATGAACAAATGGTATATAAACAACATTATAAAAAGAGAATGGATATATCCCAATTTAATAATCCTGAAAAACTAATTTTATTACAAAAATAAATTAACATTTTTGTTTCATATTAATGAGAATTCAGTTAAGGAGAACACACTGATATGGAATTAACATAAGGCTTATATTAGGGGACTGTTTTCCTTTTGGGCAACATTTATGAAAAGACAGGGGGTCTCCTCCTTTGGAACTTTATAACCAAGTGGCCAAAATAGATAGAGAGAATAAACTTCAACCCACAGCTGAAAGAATTAGAGAATTTACGAAAACACATGCCCAAATAAAAAAAATCTTAAATCTAAAGTATATAAGTGCATATGGAAACTTCAACAAAGATAATATTTTCTAACTAATAAAGTGGGGAAAACACTAGCACATAAACTAAAAATTAAAAGTTTGAATAAAAGAATTGAAGAGTAATTGAAGATAAAAATATGGACTCAAAATCTATTACAAACCCGAGAGATATTGAAAATGCCTTCTATAATTTTTCTAAAGACCTTTAAAATTTAGACAATAATAAACAATTTATAAAACCCAATATAGAAGAAATAAAAACCTTTTTAGATAATATAATTCTACCAAAGATTATTAATGAAGAACTAGAAATTCTCAATAGAGAGATTAATATTAATAGAAATAGAAAAGGCAATTGCTAATTTAAAACTTAATTCAGCTCCAGGACCAGATGGATTTGTGAATTAATATTATAAGACCTTTAAAACATCTCTCTCTAAAAATTAGTAAAAGTTTTCAACAAAATAAAGGCCAAAGGAAAAGCCCCCGTGGAAATACTGGAGGCAGTTACAATAAACTTTCCCAAGCAGGAGAAAGATAGTAGATATTGCAAAAATGACAGACCTATATCTTTAATAAACACTGATATAAAGATATATTCTAAGATTCTGAAAATGAGATTGAATTGCTTACTCCCTAATTTAATTAAACTTGATCAAACTGGTTTCATAGATGGTCGTCAAGGGGCAGACAATACTAGGAAATTAATAGATCTAATGGCATATTGTAAATATAAACAAAAGTCATGTGTAGCAATAACTTTAGATGCCGAGAAGGCCTTTGATAGGCTAAATTGGGATAATATGTCACTAGTATTATAAAAATTTGGCCTAGGTAAATTTGGGTTAAAAGCAATAGGAGCCTTATGCTCTCAACCATCTGCCTATGAAGCAAATGTGGGTATAAAAACAGAACATTTTTCAATTACACATGGAACTCGCCAGGGATGTCCCCTATAGCCATCGATCTTTGCCCTCATGATGGAGCCTCTTGCTGAAGCTATTAGAAGGTCTATAGACATTGAAGGATTAAAAGTTGGTGCACAAGAGTATAAAATTATACTGTTTGCAGATAATTTTAACTATCTTCGATCCTATAATATCTCTTCATGTTCAAAGCTTAATTGAGAGATTTGGTAAAATATCATACTATAAAATTAACTGGACTAAAACAGAGGCATTATCTATAAATGTTAATAAGGAAGATATAGTACATTGAAAAATAATATGGGATTGGAATTCAGATATGATTTCTTTTTTGGTAATCAAATTTTACACACCATTTGGAGGAATTGACTAAATTACATTTCACTAAACTATTTGACAAGATTAAATTTCAATTAGACAATTGGAAAACCATACCTTTGTTGTGGTTAAGTAGAGTATCCACCATAAAGATGTCTATCCTGCCAAAAAAACAATTATTTATTTAGATGTCTCCCATTGGAAGTGCCTAACTTTATTATAAAGAAATATAAATCTTTGATACATTTATCTACAATGGGAAGAAACCAAGACTTAAATTATTATTTGATAAAAGAAGTTTTGCAAAAGGATGTATTGCATCTCCATGTATTTAAGTTTATTATACTGCAGTAACGCTTTCCCTCTTTACAAAATGGTTGGCTAAAATTAATAAAACTAGTTGGTTAAAAATAGAAAATATATCAGCAGGTAAAAATCAAATTGTAGACTGGCTTTGGCAAGATAAAAATACCTCCGAAGCAAATAATAGCTTGTCAGTTGTAATTAAAACTGGTTTTGGTATGTGGTTTAACTGGAATAAAAAACTTAAATTACCTATATTTCCTTCTCCCGATGTTCCTTTATCTTGGCTAAGTAAAATTTTGAGCCAACCTTATATATGGGACTTGGTAAATTGGAATACTGCTTATTTAGGAGTTTTATATGATAATGGAGAGTTTAAGACTTTCACAAATCTTTGTTTAGAATTTAACCTACCCAAAACAAAATGGTTGGAATATGAAACCTTAAAAAGAAGGATCACTAAATCCAAATATAGAATTCAAAGAATATAGAGACTTATCACAATTTGAAAAGTTAGAATTGTTTAATGATGGTAAACATACAATATCTAAATGTTATGATATTTAAAAAAAAAGAAAGTGATCTAGGGAAAACCATTGGTAAGACGAAATGGGAAAGAAATTTTAATATATTAATCCCAACAGAACAATGGTTTAAAGCATTCAATCTTACGCAAAAACATATCAAGCCTTTAGAGAAACTTACTTTTAGACTATCCAAAAATGGTATTTAGTCCCTGTTAAAATAGCATTAATGAACAAAGATGCAAAGCTGGGAGAATGCTGGTGACTATGTAAACAACAAGGCTCTCATAAACACATCTGGTGGGAGTGTGCTCCAGTTAGGAATTTGTGGGGTTTATGTGTTGAATATATCTCCAAGATTTGTGATAAAATTATTAATCCACCATGTGAAATGGCTTTGTTCAATATTTTTCCTGAGAATTTGAAATTTGATGAGAAAGCTTTGATCATTCAAGTAGTCTCAGTGGCCAAATGGTTTATTGCAAAAAAATTGGAAACAAGTTAATGTTCCATCAATAAAATAAGTGATAGCAGCCTTGAGCAAAAATAGAGAACTAGAAAAAGATATAGATGGTTTGGGCATATAGATCTCTGTTGTAAATAGATGGGTTATCTGAGACAAGCATTGTTAATCATAGTGTGAATATATAGAGAAACCTCTATGCCTCATTATCCCTTCCACATTTAAATGCTATTTAAATTTTGTTGTATGTATGTATGGTGTACAATTTATAATTGTCTATTTGTTATGTATTAATTATTATTTCTAAAATAAAAAAATACAAATGTAAAGTTCTTTCTTGGCTACAGTGGGCCTTTAAATCTTTCATAATATGTTTTCACCTGTCAACAATGCACTCTTCTTTACCCTCCTAAATTGTCAAAAGTATTATGTATCCTTATATTTAGTTTCTTGGCTAAGTCTTTCTTTCTGCTATTAATTTGTCTCCATACACAATCCAGCATCCTAACTGCTTTTCTAATAGCTCTAGTACATTTCCACTTACCTACAAGTCATTTAAAATATTGATTCCCAGATACTTTTCATTGATGTAATGCCATTAATGTTATATGTCTGTGCCAAAAATGCATTATATTGTCCTTAATATTACATATTAAATTGTATTTGCCATGATTGTGTATGTTCTTATAAGATACCTATGTGATCCGATTTAACTCTATTTTCTTTCAGAACCTTCTCCAGTGCTATTAAAGGTATATCTAAATTTCCCTGTTTTTTTACTTGTTCTAATCTAACACATACTGCTCATATCAGAAACACACATTACATTGAGTCATACTATACACATACAGATTTTTTTTATTTAAAAAATGTGGTTTCCACAACCCCAGAGCTACTTACACAGGCATCTGGTACCTACCATTAGTAGGTCCTCCTTGCTTCCAGGTGAAAAACAACACTACACATCTCATAATGCTTTGTTGCAATCTGATTTCACAGATTTAAAAAATGGATTAGCTGCCTATGATTGGCCAAAACAAATTTTGCATTTTAAGCTCATTTTAGCATTGATTTTCAGGAGTGTTAACTTTCAAAATCAACTGCTAGGGTAAGTTTAGTAGTGGGTATTTTGGTACTTTTTCGTGCCAAAAAATGTTTCTCCTCTATCAGATGCATTCATAATCCATGAAACTTAAATATGGCGTTAAATAAAAATATTAATTTGAATATACCTTCTTTTCTAGTGTAAAGTGTATAGCAGCAAGTCGATTTAACATATCATAGATAAAAATAAAATTGTTTCGAGTTCCCCTCATTTATATTTTTCTGAGTGCTTTTGTTACTACAGGAAAGTCCTTTTCAATTATTTTTAAGCTGACTCATAAAGTTGTCAGCAGATTAGAAACATGCTGCTTTTTTGTGAAAGCATATTATAAGAAAGGACCACTTTAATGGTGCTACTTTAGCTGCCTTAGTTATGAGTTGAACATTAATAATATTCCTTATTGATGAACTATAAAATCATTGTTCAATATTAAATTAACTTTTAAAGATTAAAATTGTTTGTCTCCATGATGAAAAGGTCTTCAAGGGGAAAGAGGGAGTTTGGCTAACAGGTCTACGGGGCCTAATTAGATAAGAGGTGAAGCAGCCATTCATTGGCTGTCCCACAGTAACAACTTGTTGTTTAAAAACAAGTGGGCTCCATTTGCAGTCAGTGGAGAGTGTTGTGTTGATATGACCTTGTGCCCAAAAAAATAGCACTGTTAACAAGATAAAGCCTGCTCCTTTGTTGGCTTTATTGTGGGTATATACCAGCAGCAAAATAAAAAAAGAGTTAACCCTTCACAAAATTATATGTGCAGAGAATGGAATGCTGGAATCGCCTAAACAGGTCAGTTGTGGATTAAGTGCTTGCTGCATTCCTGAGTTCAGGGAAAAAATATAAATATTTTGTTTTCACTGCATGGTGTCATCATATGTTATTGATCATGGAACAGTCAGTTGGCAAGACACAGTGTGTTTGTAAACAGACCTAAAACTTAAATTTTTTTTAACTGTGATTGCTGTAATTTAAAAAAACTTTAACATGCAATCTTGTGCTCTATCAAGCCACAAAGAGCACTTATAGTGAGGTAAAAGGGCCTTGTTAATGCATTATAGTAGTTACAAATCTCTCTGTCAAGCCGTAAGACATTTTTAAAAGTCTGAACATTCCCTCTATAATAGTGCCTATAGGAGCCATTTTTACAACTTTTCACACATTATACTCTTTATTGATAGTACCCTCATATACTGTTATCTTCAAATTTTACTTTTATGTTTTGTGCCCTTTTTTGCAATTTAACAGATGGAGTGTATTTCCTGAAATGACAAAATTAGGAACAAAAATGGTTACACAAAATAATGTGTTCAATCTGGGTTACTAATTTGTTATTTTACCATTGTCGGACACATGTAAATCAAATAATGTTAACATTATTTAACAGACATGTATCTAGATTCAATATGCTTCACAATGTTTATGAAGAGGTTCACTGAAGTTGTACAAAGGGGCATACATTGTGTGCATGTATGAGTATAGAAACTGTTAATTGTTCTGTGTCTCAAGTAAGCTGTATCCCCCCAGAATTATTTTGGTTCCTACACCCCTGGATCAAAAGCACTTTTACCATGAGCCACAGTGAGTACAGTGTCAAGATGCAGAGACCTCAAAACTGGCTCTAATAGGATGACGGCTTTAAAAAATGCCTTTGTTAGTTAACATCATTGTAAACCCCTTTCTTATCAATGACACACTGTATAGATTTCATAAAACACTGTGTACCAATCTGAATTCTTAGAGGTTAGATGTACTCTATTTAAATGGCTCATTAAAATTTTAATTATATGAAGCCATTAAACTTGCTACCTGTTGGCTTTGTAATCTGATAAAGAATCAGCCACTCATGTCATGCATGTCATAATATATATATATATATATATATATATATATATATATATATATATATATATATATATATATATATATATATATATATATATACATATATAGAGTAAATAAATACTACATTTGTGTTCACATTTGAATGTCTAAAACAAATTTTTTAAAAACTGTTTCCTGCTCCTGCATTCTGGGAACCTGGGTAGGGACATGCAAAAGTGCCCAAAAAGACTTCGCTCTTGTAATCCATTACCATGTTATATATGGCTTCCATTAAGCATATACCTGCTGTATTACACAGCTTTAAGCAAAGCTCAGGAAGGATTATGCACAAGCTAGAAATCCCACCCACGTACAGCTGTTTCAAGGTTACTGCCTCTCATCAGCTTGGGCCGGTTCCTAGTTTGTGTAGTAGATTTTATGAGGAGCTAGTTTACCACAACAATCATTTAATTTATGGTGGCCAAAAGAGCGATAGAAGCCCTCCACTGTACAATAAATAAATAATACATTTGTGTTCACATTTGAATGTTTAAAACAAGTTTAAAAAATTGCTTTCTGCTCAGAATTCCAAGAAATACAGTTATTACACTGCATTCTGGGAACCTGGGCAGGGACATGCAAATGTTCCCACAAAAAAAAAAAATATATATATATATATATTTATATATATATATATATATATAGTAAATAAAAAGTACATCTGTGTTCACATTTGAATGTCTAAAGCAAGTTAAAAAACCTGCTTCCAGCTCAGAGTTCCGAGAGAAAAAGTTATTACACTGCTGTCTGGGATGTTGAGCTGGGACACACAAATATGGCCACAAATGCCTCGCTCTTTATTCCGTAGCCATTATCAAACATGGCTTCCTTTAAGCTTATGCATGCTGTATTATTACACAGCTTTAATGCAAAGCCAAGGTTGGAATAAACACAGGCTGAGTATCCAATCCATGTACAGCTGTTTCAAGCTTACTGGCTATCATCAGCATGGAGCGGGATCTATATATATATATATATATATATATATATATATATATATATATATATATATTCACTGGCTAATTCATTATTATCAATACACCATAGACACAGCTGCCACTACTTTCTCTTCTACTCCCAGTGAGAGCTTTGTCTCATTTATATATGTGTGTATGTTATCATGTCTTGTCTCTTTTAAGATGGAGAGGGTCTCACAAATCTCCAAATTGAAAGAGAGTAATTATAAAATAATATTGTGAGTTGGAAATGTAGTTATCACTGACAGCTCTCAATTTAGTGAATCTACAGAAGCCCCAAGTTAGATGAGTAGAAAATATTAAATTGAAAATCATATTCCCTTTCCAAAGTCTTTTCAAATAAATACAATGAGTCAACAAATATTTTTCATCAACTACCATAAATGTAACTTGTGGAAGCTAATATGTATTATTTATTAAATGTGTTATCATAGCCTGTCAAAAAGACCTAGGGCCTCATTCAAATGCGATTTGGCCATATGAATAGGACTCTATATAAGCACATAGCATATTTTTTCTACAGAAGTTTTTAGTTAGTAAAGACCTTGTTTTTGGATAGAAGTTCACTAATTAAAAACTTCTGTAAAAAAAAATATGCTGTGTGCTTATATAGAGTTCTATTCAATTGGCCAAATCACATTTGAATGAGGACCCTAATTTTTAAATGTAATTTTCTGAATAACTATGGCTATCTCAAATCCACAGTAATTAATGTGAGATGACTTGGAGAGACTATCCAGTTGACATGTAATGCTTGGTGTCTTTTTTGTTCATCTTGAAGAGTTCTCTCCAAGAAAGCTACAACTTGGTAAAAATGCATCCAATGATAAAATGAGAACTGGAGAAATCTGTCCAAGGACTCTCACCTGATACTAGCAAAATAACAGACTGGCATCCAATATAACTTGCAATGGCCAGGTTGAAAAGAATGTTTACTTAATATAAAGGACACAATAGCATAACTCCCATAGAGGGACACATATTTTTGAGACCTGACACACTATTTGCTCATTATTGCTAGTCATTAATGAGGGCAAGAACTTGAGAAAAGTGTGAAAATAATAGAGATACACATGCTTACTATATTTGCAATGCTTCAAAAACACATATATTCTCTAGAACAGGCAAAGTCATGGCCTGTCTTTTCATGTAAAAAAATAATTGGAGAATAACTGGAGAAAAGAAAAGGACCCGACCCGGCTGGGGATTTCCATTTCAAAAGAGGGGCATTTGTGAGGCCAGGATGAAAAGTGGGATGTTTTCGTAAAATAGAGATGGTTACTGCACAAGATGGACAGTTGGGAGGTATATATGTGCAAACGCTTGTTTACCATATTTACACCACTGTGGTATCTCAAACTAATAACCATTTCCATTGACTTCAATGAAAAGGTGATAGGAAGTTGCTTACTAACAGCCTTATTAAATTGTGATTCGGCTAATTCAATAGGGCTCTATATAAGCACAGAGCATATTTTTTTACAGAAGTTTTTAGTTAGTGAACTTCTATCTAAAAGCAAGGTCTTCACTAACTAAAAACTTCTGTAACAAAATATGCTCTGTGCTTATATAGAGCCCTATTCAATTGGCCAAATCGCAATTTAATAAGGCTGTTAATGCAGTACCACAGTGGGGAATGAAGATTTGCTTATCTGTATGCAGTGGATAAGATGTGCTCATATCTTAATTTTTAGTTTTTTTAGACAGACAATATGCTATATAACAAACCAGTTTTAGTCAAATATTCAGTCAAATATTACACAACAACAAATTATTTGTCAAAGTGATCATTTTTATACACAAGCATCAATGGTATACATTATTTATCTATTAATTACATAAGTTATACTTACAATGGACCAATATGGTGTAAATAAATCTTACATATGGCATGTAAGAATAAAACTATTCTGATGTAGTTAGAATTATATATGCATGAGTACATATACATATATTTATAAGGAAATAAACATATTGATATAATAGGTTATCAGATGTAAACAACAAAGTCCCTTGAACAAATAAATAAAAGGAAGGCAGATTTTCTTAGAATACCAAAAAAGCCGTGAAAATATGACACACTGTTCTGTAGAAACTAAAAATTCTCATTAAAAGACACATCATGTAACTTTTAGCCAACTCCAGCCATTACTACAAGTTCCTATAACAGGGGAAAACGGACCTTCATATACAGATGTAAAGAGAAAGCGACATCTTTTTACATCTCATTTTAAAGTACTACTGAAGTACAATATTTACAGTATGCACTTTTGAATAACATGGATGATGGATAATAACTGGATAATTGGTAAAATGTTTTAGAAAGTAATAAAAATAAATAAATAAAGCATTGCATTTATCAACAATTATATGCAGATTACTTTAATGTGGCTTCAACTGTTTTTTTCCTCACCTGATGTGTTAGGTGGCAGGGAACATATATACAAATAGGGTTCCATTCCTTCCTATTGAAAGGGCTTGCACTTTGCAGTACAAGAATTGAAGGACCACTATATTATAGAAAACCTCACATTTGTGAAGTAATAAAATAATAACAATAGCAGCTATGTTAGCAATGGATGTTAAACCATCCATCTTGTCTTGGCTAGAGCACTTTCTACCAGTTTTGAGTCTGAATGATGTGTTTCTTTTATCTATTATAGGAGGGAGGGTTGAGTGAGAATGGAGAAGGGTGGGGATTTGAGAAATCATTGATATTTGTGGAATTTGACACCAAGCCACCACCCTTGCACATACTCAAAAGCAGACAGTTTGCAGTTATATTGCCAGCATTTTTCCTGCAGAAATGTAAGCACCCATCTGCAGAAAATTAAAGACACATCTCTCACGTTACCTTCACTAAAAAATCAGGGAGGCATCATGATTATTTATTCTTGGTAAAAGTTAGCTTTATGACGTTTTTCCTGCTTAGTTATGTCCTCTAACATTTTTTTAAACATGTAAGTATTTCTTTATGATATAGTGGCCCTTTAATAGAAAACAAATACACGTACACAATATAATTGCGTAAAATAGTCAATAAATTGATGGATATCATTTATTTTATTCTCAAAAACGTTTTGCTATTAACAAATGCATACTATAAATATGACTCTAACATTTTCCTTTTACTAAGAAGGTTGTGAATTGCCTGGCAGTTCTGTTTGAGTTTAGATGAACTGTTTCAATTCTAGAGGGCAACATAAGCAGTTTTACATTCAGAGCAAAGTCTGGTTGGCGCAGTAGGAGTTAAACTCTGTAAATGATGAGAACTACTATATATTGCATTTAGACAACAGAAGAATTGTTAGTCTGGCAGTTTCAGGTGATTATCTCATATGTGACAGTGGAATGTTCAAAGTTGATTGTTCTGTTGTCATTTATCTACCTCTGTTGTTGAATGTTCAGCTAATCAGTTTGTCAGATTAGTAGCACAATTTCCACTCCTATAGCATTTGATGTTGCAGTGCTTGTTATATACTTAATATAAATATAGTTGCAGTACATAAACTGCTTGCTTTGACATACAGTAGTTGTTAGATTGTTATGTTAAACTACTGATATTTCATTCAGAATAAAGTCATTATGTTGATGTTTTTGCAAGAAATGATCTCTGCTCTATTAGAAAAATTTCATAACCTATTTAGTCTCTCTCTCAGATATACACTTATGTATTTATTAAGTATTGGGTTTTGTTATTAATTAAGAAGTAATGCAATGTTGAGCTATTATATATTTTAAATATACAATAAAATCTAGATTCAGATTAGAATGGCATCACCCTACATACAGCTCAGAGACTGTCTGTGCAACTTAGCCAACTCTTCACATCCAAAGACTTCCTATTTCACTGATGTGACAGTGTAAACAATATCTAGTCTCAGCAATTTCAGCTTGCCTATATATACTACAAACTTTCTAAAGTTCATTTCATTAATTTGCTGTAAGGAAGGGGCTATGACCTTGAAAACTTCTAATTTAGTCCAGTTAGCCATTAAGAAGTATATTTTCCACTGAAATTGCTATCTATCACCCTTGTTTAATACAATGCTTACAGCTGATGTCATTAATCAACATAGTCAATATCCAAACCACATTTAATATCAAAAAGGGAATGTCCGCTGATGACATCACTCACAGATGTAATACATCTGAAACACGGCCAGTCAGTTTTTATAGTTATACAAAACTTAAATGACAACTGAATCACCAGGTATGCTCTGCTGAAATCATATGGAAAAGGTGCTTTCTTTTTTAAATTGCTGCTAAATTGATGGAATATAGCTATAATCTGTGTTACAGTCACAGCCCGAACCTCTTGAATTATGCAGTATCTTTTGGGAGGGCTTCATGGGCTATACAATAACAAAAATGCCAGTATTTTAGTATATTCTTGAACAATTTAAAAATGTATACAGCATCCCACATCATTTTCAAGCATATCTAATGGTGCACAGTTTTTGGTGATTTCCATGTCTTATTAATATAAATGAAAAACTAAAACGTAATGGCTACAACAACATCAGAAAAAAAAACAACAACAACAAAACAACATAAAAATGGTAAAAGGATTCTAAAAGGGTTAGGTGAAGAAACAAGAAAGAGTCTGTCAAAAGAATCTAGCCAAGATAATGGGGAATGTAAACAGATCTTGAACTAGAGATGCTACATGTCAAGTACCAAAAATCATTAAAATAAACATAAGATAAACAAAAAGTGCTGGGATATCACTTATAATTCTTTTGAAGAACTAAACTTGATAAACAGCAAATTGTTTTCAGAAAGTTACAGAAATACAGCCTGTAGTGTATTGAACTATTATGTGCATTCATTCTTTGTAGTGGGCAGCCATTGATTTCATTGAGCTGCTTGCTTGAGCTGATTTCTCTATAGGAAGGGGATTTATAAAATAACGTTTTCCACAAGTTTCACTTTCTTAAAACAATTTAACCATTATTAACTGCAGTTCTTCAAAAGAGTATATGGTATATTAGGAATACGGTAGTCCTTAAATGCAGTAAAAAAGTTGAGATTCCTGTATTTGTTCTATAGGATAAAAAGTTACTTGTGCTAGATCGGAGGTTGATCATAGAAATTTGAAAGACCATTGTGTTTAATGCAAAAGGCCATAATGGCTGTTTTCAGAGTGAATAGCCATAAAATGGAACTGTTTGTCCACTATTTTGATCATAATTCCATTAACCCATGGGTGATGACATCATGAATATTCCTAGCCCCCTTTTGGGTTTTCAGTGGTGGATCGTACACTGTTGATTTTGTTTCGAATAAGGATCAAATGCCTATTTCCATCAGTTACGTTTTTAATATGAGTACTGATAATTCTGTAAACAGTTTAATATTCCTAGTATTACACAGCACCGTATGTGCTTCTATCCAACTTTCATATTTCTATATATATGTAGTATTTGTGATTTTAGTGCATTTCAAAACACACATATACATAAAAGTATGCGCAACAATATTTATATACATAACAATTTCTATACATTGTGCAATTATGTGTGATGCTTGGGGCATATGCTTCAACAGCTTACTTAAAATAATCCATTTTCTGTGTCCCGCATCATTCCTGTTTTTACGTAACAGGAATATTTATTAATAGGAACTATGAAAGTGGGTGATACAGTACATATCCATTCAAGCTTGTCTAACCTCTCTAGCATCTATGTACATTCTTTGCTTCAAGCACACTCTGCCTATAGCTTAAACCTTTAAAAAAAATGTACAATCAGTATGTCCCTTTTCCTGATTTGACCTATTTATTCCTATAAGGAAATTATCTAGATAATACCATTCAAGAATATAAATACTATAAACATGAACACAGCTAAACGAATAGCTGAAATTTTCTACTAAGAAAAAATATATGTGTGTGTTTATATATCGCTGTGTACATGCAATAGATAAGCATGCATTAATCTTATTTCACATATACCTCATTATAAATGGAATGTAGGAAAGAGTATAGATTAAGTATTGTAGTAGTATAGATTAAGTACTGTGGTAGTATAATAGTATCGTTAACAAGATACCTTAAACCTTCAGAGTTGGAGGGGCCTGTAATGAATCACATCAAAGTCATCTAGGAGCAATGAGGTTTTTCAAAGGCTTAAAACTGGCATTTCTATCTTACGGGGAACCGCAGTTAGACCAGAAAATTAGCAACACCTACGGATCAACTAATCACATATGCATGCATTTATTTTATTTATTAGTGTTATATATGTGTGTTACCCTAAAGCATGGGCTTACTGAGGTTCCATTTCAACAGGGTTACTACCCTACCAAAAATGTCTTTCAAAAGTAGAGTTAAAATCCTAAAAATCCATATACCTTTATTTAAACCTCATTACTGCTTTGTGACATGTTGCTGGCCCCTACAACATTTAATAGACTAATATGAAGGCTGTCTCAATTTAAAATATTCATACATCCCTAATTTTTAAATCACCTTTTCCCAGACATCTGAGACTGAACTATAGGAAGGTGTTAGCCGTAGAAGAGATCCGGTGATCTATATGGTAATGATTTTGATAAGTCTGCAGGTATTTGCAGGCAAGAACACTAAAGTCTTTAGTTATAACATGACTCTCGTAATCTTACATCACTGCACAGACACTGCAGTGGCAGTGAAGCAGCTCTCTGTGATACTAAATCAGGTTCACTTTTAAAAAATAAAATCCTAGTATCAATATACAAATAACATGGTTGGAACACAAAAATATCCCTTCTTCATTATAATATGGATGGCTTTTATAAATATTTAAGCATTAAAGCATGATATGTGTTATACACATGTGCATCGGTTACTTAAGTGCAATTCAGTTTTACATTACTAAAGCCTGTATTTAATGTGTCCATGAGGTTTCAAGATATTTCTAACACTAATGAGTTTGACAACTAATATAGTATCTTCAATATGCACATAAAGTACATTTCTTTGGGTACCCAAAACATTGCACTAGTGTTGCCAATAGATATTTTGTGAGTTATATTCTAGTTGGAAATGCAATAAACATCAAATACACAACTATTGCTTTCCATGCAGAATTGACACACCTATAAAAAAATATTACCAAGCAGATTATTGCGTTACACAAACTCTGCAACTGTCCCAGCCGCATTTGAACAGAAAAAAAAAAATAGTCAGTCAAACATCAGTTAACATTTTGGTTATATTCACATAGTTTGTATTTCCTAAGGTACAATTTGCAGTTTTTAAATTCTTCTCTCTAAAGTCTTCATTGCTATGATTTACTCCTTCTTGGATCTCCATGTAATCAGATTTACTGAGAGTGGAGGCACTTCTGCTTTTTTGAAGGTCAGGGGAAGATGGGATCTTTGGGCAGCTGGTTACTTGCAAATATTGTGCTTGCTCCTCGCCCTCTGTCTCTCTATGATAGAAGTAATTGAAGTTGGACACTATGACTGGAACAGGTAAGGCAATGGTTAAAACGCCTGCAATCGCACAGAGGGAGCCTACTATTTTGCCACCTATTGTTGTAGGGACCATGTCTCCATATCCTACTGTTGTCATGGAAACCACAGCCCACCAGAAGGCATCTGGGATGCTGGGAAACTGAGACTCTCTCTCATCAGCTTCAGCAAAATACACTGCACTGGAAAAAAGAATCACACCGATGAAGAGAAAAAATATTAGTAGGCCGAGTTCCCTCATGCTGGCTTTGAGGGTCTGTCCCAAAATCTGAAGGCCCTTTGAATGTCTAGAAAGCTTGAAGATCCTAAATACTCTAACCAGTCGGATAACCCGAAGAATTGCTAAAGACATTGCTTGCTGACCCTGTTGCCCATCTTCTGATTTTTCTGCCAGTTCCGTGCCTAAAGTGATAAAGTATGGGATGATAGCAACTATATCAATAATGTTCATAATGTTGGTGAAAAAGCCAGCCTTGCTTGGGCAGGCAAAAAAACGGACCAGAAACTCAAATGAGAACCAGATAATGCAAAGAGTTTCCACAATGAAGAAAGGGTCTGTGAAAGTATTCGACACTTGATATCCAACAGTATTGTTAGAGTATGGATAATAATTTACTACACTCCCATGCATGTCCTCATTTTCATCTCTAAAAACTGGTAAAGTTTCAAGGCAAAAACTCACGATTGATATCAAGATAACCATGACAGATATAATAGCTATAATCCTGGCAGGTCCAGAACTTTCTGGATACTCAAACAGTAGCCACACTTGCTTTTGGAACTCGTTGTCTGGCAAAGGACGTTCTTCTTCTTTAATAAAGCCTTCATCCTCTCTGAAGATCTCCATAGCTTCTTCCCCAAGTTCATAGAATCTAATCTCTTCCGAAAATATATCCAATGGCACATTTACAGGTCTCCGTAACCTGCCACCAGACTGGTAGTAGTACAGGATAGCATCAAAACTTGGTCTGTTTCTGTCAAAGAAATATTCATTCCTCAGTGGATCAAAATATCTCATCCTCTTTTTAGGATCCCCCAATAATGTTTCAGGGAATTGTGATAAGGTTTTTAATTGCGTTTCAAACCTCAGCCCTGAGATATTGATAACCACTCTTTCACAACATTCATGATCAGGTTCGGGATCATAAGAGTCCTGGGGGTGACCTGGCAAAGCTGATGCTTCATCGTTAGGATCTCCAGTAGCAACTGTCATAGCGATGGACCAAATAAATACGTATCTTCTGGTTGACTTGAAAATAGATCACACTGAATCCCGGTAGAAATTCATGCACACAAGGTCTTCAGTGACGCTTGTAATGCAGCAAGAGGTGTATAACCTCTCACCTAGGAATGAAGAAAAAAATATTAATATGGCTCAGTTATTTTATTTCTTAGCACTATACATTATTCTGTCTAGAAATAAATTGCACAGCACAGTCTCTTCCAGGGCTGAAACTGTTAAGATTTTGATATGCTCCATGGATCAATACACTTGTCCCTGGTGTATTCTGTAGATTTAAATGCATTCTTTCTGAACAGAACTCCATCATTTATTATAAAGATAAATGTTAACACTATTTATTCTAATTAGACCCAATATCATACATGACACACAATATTAAAAGGACAAGAGAACAGTTAGGAAAAATATTATATGCATTGGCAGTATCACATATACAACCCATTGGGAATAGCTTAAGGTTTGTTTTTTTTTGCATAATAAAATATAAATAAATACATTTTAATCAAATATCCCAAAATAAAAATGTATAAGTTTGAAACGTAGTGTTTTTTCATTGTGCAACTAATTTCCCCAGATAGCCAGGTAACCTGTCTGCCATAAATAATGGCTGAGACAGACCAGACTTAACTAACAGGCTTGAAATAAAGCACATCCACGCTTTTCGCAAGTCTCCTAGTGATTAATCACACCAACAAACAACAAATCTGCATGATCTGATTTTCAAATAAAAAATGCTCAAGGTCTTTAAAAAGTCAGCACTATCAAGGAGTGCATCTCAGCAACACAGAGCTAAATCAGTACAATAAGCAGCAGGAATACATTCAACTTATTCAATACAGGAGCAAAATCAGCAAATTACCTTTAGAAGCAAACCTCCAGGTTTCTTAGTAACAAGACTAAGTAGGCTCTGTGCTCCAGGGAATACAATACACAAATACAGGTTTTCTGGCATCCTATAAATTGTGTGTCCTAAAATTCAAAAATAAAATTAGCTGGCATTAAATACAGGGGGATTCCTTGAGTGAGAGAAGCCTTTTCTTTTTGCAGTGGAAATACAGCACTGGTCTCGCAGATGAGCTTCTGTTAAAAGCATATATATTGTGATAGATGGAAGGAAGATGCTAAGCTCAGCAAAAAAAAGACAGCTCTGGTGTCCTCAGGAGGTGTGACGTTGCCTGGTAAGAAAAAAAAAAACAGGAGCTAGGTGAAGCTGGTACATCGTGAAACATCTGCAGAGACCCAGTTTCCAGATGCAGTAGTGACAACCTCCCCCTTTGCCAGGCTTCTTGATGATGCTTCACTATTCTGCACTGCAACAAAACAAGAAGCAGCATTCAGAGCACATCCCACATTACAGAGAGCAGCATAGATGGAACATGGGGATTCGTGCAAGATAGCACTGCTCGCAAGGAAAGAAGTGCAACATAGGATCCATACTGCAATACATCAGTAGAAAAAATATATATATATGTGTGTGTATATATATTTATAGTCACGCATCTACATGTACTTGATAAGTAAGTAGATAGATAGATATTCATCATATATGTAAAGATATGGAGACATATCTCAGTCTCTCACTCTATCTCTCTCTCACTCTATATGTATATATATTATGCATTAAACATATATATGTTGGCGTATTACAAATGAATTATAATATATATATACATATATATATATATATATATATATATATATATATATATATATATATATATATTAAGCTGAAAGACAGGGCCCTCCGCTCATCTTCAATGTGTTAATATTGTTTTTGCCTTGTACTTAACCCTTGCACAGTGCTTCAGAATATGTATCAATATATATATACATGAATATATATATTTATTTATATATATATATATATATATATATATATATATATATATATATATATATATATATATATATACACACACACACACACACACATATATAAGCTATGTCTCCCTCTTTCGCTATGCAATACAGTTATTTAACAATGATTCTAGTAGGGTAGGGGAATCCCACATGTTTCTGGCAAAAAAAAAAAAAAGAAGATAAATACAAGAGCAATGAAGGGCGCCATTCCCATAGGGGTTGCCAGGGGTTAACACACAGGCAGCACATAGTTGAACCATGCCATATCCTAATGTAGAGGCAGTACCAGACTTGTCACATCCTAAATCCCCCCCCCACCCACCCCCTCTTCTCTGTTTAGTGCTGATGTTGATCTCCACCCCTGTTTATAATAACACAAGGGTTGTGTCCCCTGCCCAGGTCACAGCCCAGAGCTCCAAAGACAAATGAAATGTGTATTCAAGTGTTTGGTGCATAATAAATGAGCTGCCTGGGTACCAAGTCTGAATCAATTGGATACCTTTAGTGGCAGCATGTCATCTGATCTATCATACAGAAATCTGAGCAAATCTCATATCCTGCACACTGCATGTGCAACATAATCATATACCCTTGCCATAAGATCTGTCTAGGAAAAACCTTTAATGCATCCATAAATATAATTAGTCACAAAATGATTGTGCACGGCAGACCCTTGTAAATGGTATACACAGCAGGATACATAGTTCTGACGTTGAAAGGGGAGATCCCATGTTCACCCCCTACCTTTTACCATTTCACTGCTGGATCTGCCAGCAATGAATTGATTTGTTACAATGGGAGTGCACTGTATTGATTTATATTGTAGTGTAGGCAAATGCAGTGCTGGGGTTAAAGAAAATCCATGTACCCTGCAAACTACTTTATATTTGTAATTTAAAAAAAAATAACAATGATTAAAGAAAAATTAATAAAAAATCCAATTTATGTAATAACTAATTATTAGTTTTTTTTTTTTTCATAAATGATAGTATTGATTCAGCAAATAATATTAAATACATGTTGATCTATTTACCTCTATTTAGAAAACCCATCCCCTCAATATAATCCATTTCTATGTATTACAGTGCAAACCTTAGGATGGAATTCCCTTTATTTAGCTTTGACTATGGGAATCCTCTCTTTTCACTACTTTTATATATATATATATATATATATATATATATATATATATATATATATATATATATATATATATATTCCTTAAAAAATGTAATAATAACAGAATATTAAATAGTGATAAGGATTAAGAATTATTCTCGACTTGTATAATGTATACAAATAAATATATAGTGTCCCTATTGCTTATCTGTTTAGATATTTAAAATGTATCTGCTGGACAAATAAATACATAATAAACAGATACATATTTCTTTATATAGTCAGTTTTGGTGGTGATTTTTTATTAACGTAATAAAAAAATAATTTTTAATTTAATTAATTGTAGAATAAAAAATATACTCACATTTTCCCAATAACAAAAAGGTGTTGCTTTGTCCTCTGAACTGAAAAAAATCTCATGCAACCCCTGCTCCTCTTTGTTTCTCTGCTGCAAGGACTGGTTTAAGGTTTCCTGTACTGAGCAGCTACAGCCTGATGGCCCTTGAAACCATAGTTTGGCTTCTCCCATGCAAATAGACCTAATTGGTGTTTCATCTCAGCAACATGCAGGGTATTGATGGTAATGAGCCACATTGCAGGCGTTTGGCATTCCATATTTCACATGCTGTTAAATATTCTTTCTTATAGACTACAGCAGGTCAAAATCTGCATGCAATGAATAAATTGCCACGTTTCATTTACCCTTTTCATTGGAAATCTGAAGCATCCATTTTCCCAGTTTGTGGCAAACCTCTACTTAATGGGGGGAAAAGGCAGAAGCTTACAATTGGTTCTGCAGTAAGGCATGCAGTGCATACATAAAGAGTTTACTGCACTGTAGCATCACTTGCCTACCTTACAACAGTTTGAAGAAATTCAAGTAGCTCTCAGATAAATTTCCCTGACAACACTGGGTGTCTGTTGTGTAGAAATACTGCTAGTGTATTTTTCCTTCTTATGTTATAATTAGGCCATTATTCACATTTACTTTAAAACCAAATTAATACTGATATTTTGGAAAATGATTTATATTTAAATGATACTGTAGTGCACACTGGTCTACCATGGGTTTAAATGATAATTATATAAATACATACAAACAAAATAGAAAGATAGATAGATAAATAGATACTAGTGATGCTAAGATAGATCACACATTGATTATATTTAGCATTCATTTTCTAAAATGCTCTTAAACAAATTGTAACAATATGGGACCTCAGTGTCCCTTTAATTATATGTTGTACAATACTTGGTGATACATTTTAAACTGCGTACTGAAATATTCCATAGTGATGAGTTACAGTAATTTCATCTCCCTATTAGTTTTTTTTTAGAATTAGTAACTTGCCCGTCATTAATTATGGTATTATATGTTATGTTCAATTGTCCGTTCTGTCTATCTCTGTGTGCCCTCTGTCTCTCTCTCTATGCACCCTCTCTTTCTCTCTGTGCGCCGTCTGCGAGCACCTTCACACTTTCGCTCCATCTCTCCTCTCTCTCCCTCTCCCCCTCCCTCTACCCTCCCTACCTCTCACACCCTCCCTCCCCCTCCCGCCCTCTCTCTTCCTTCCTCTCCACATCCTCTCTCTCTCCCTCTCTCTCCCTCCCTCTCTCACTCCCTCTCTCCCCCACCCCTTCCTCCCTCTCTCCCCCTCCCCCTCTCTCCTCATCCCAACTGCTCTGTCGCGCATGCGCAAATATATACACACTTGCGCAATTCCCTGCAAATTTGGGGCAATCCGCTTGTGAGTAACACCTGTGCAGAATGCATCTCGCTACAACTGATAACTATTATAGTGTATCCTTTTGTATTTTCTTCATCTAAAATGTATGACCTAATACAAGCAACTTGATTTGTCTACAGTATAAATATAGCAATATTTAATGTCATACTACAATAGTTGTAATAATGAGCAATAAACAAATTCAGTTATTGATTTGTGACTTAATTAAAGGAACACTGCCATCGCATAAGCACCTTAAAGGTATTTAAAGGGACTCTTTAGCCAAATTTGTATTTGTTTTCTATAAATGCCTAAATTAGGGTGTCATGTTTCATTGCTGTGGCCTTTGGCAGTGTCCACAGTGTAATGCTGTTAGAATACAGTTAGTGATTACGCTGTTACAATGGGGGCTTGGTAGAAGTAGGTGAAGTATACATTTTATATGACGTTACACTACCGAAGATACATTTAATTTAGTAATGTAGTTAAAACATTTATATAAAATGATTGTTGCGTAAATAGTTCCTTCAAAACACTATGTCTACTTTCTACTTCCATCTGTGGATGATCAGCAGAAACCAAAATTATAGATCCCACTGGCATATCATTTCATAAAAGGAGATACATTAGGAATATATTAGTGTTTTTGGCTCCAGAAACTGAGAATTTTTGACTCTGAGGCCTTCTTAATATTAAGTGAATGTAACATTGTATATGACAATTAACTTGAAGATGATACAGTTAATTAAGTCACTTAGTTAAAAACAATTATATAAAACAAACAAAAAATGCATATGGAGTTTCTTTAATTTTCATTGAAAATAACCTTGCAATCTATACATGGTATTGCAGTGTCACCTTAATTATATGTACTTGATGATACTTTTACAGGATATATAGCAAAAACCCTTTGGGTTTGCGAGCGTCCAAAAGAGATCATGTTTTCTCCACTATGAATATGGAAATCTCTTATTTTACTACTATTGTGGTAGAAATTCAAATAATAAGCAAGTAGAGGGAATGGTATATTGATCCGTGGAATCTATAATAGTCTCAGCTGTTCCTGTTATTGCTTTGTGACTTAGCTAAAGTAACACTGCAATTCCATAAATATCTTAACTGAACACCATAGTCCCATATTTGAAGAATTACACTTGATACTTGGCAAAATGTTTTTAAAAATTAAAAAAATACAATCAGCATTTAATTTATTTAGTACTTTATGTATAGTCAGTGTTCTCCACCAAGAGTAGCCCTTTAGAGTGATGAGATTTTCTTTAGCAATTTCGACACCCGCAATAAAGCAATAAAGCATAAATGAAAGCAGATAAATCATTTTCCTCATTCAAATTTCCTTTCTATCTGGAGAAGCAGATATATAGAATCAAAAAAGGCATTTCTCACTTAAGCATCAATTATGTAAATAGCTAATATTTCTTCTCTACATTATAAAAACAGAGCAGTTCTTCAAAAACATTGTAAATATAGGACTACAGCCCTATATTATGACTTTGTTATTATTACTACATTTTTAAAAAGGGAACATTTAATTGAGTCATAATCCCTCTTAAGTGGACATTTCATACATCTTTTTAAAATGTCATATTTGGTGTTCTCGTAATCTAATAAATCTGTGTTTAGTGAGTTGTGGTGGTATCACTCCTTGCATCAAGTGAGATTATCATTCACAAATCCTTATGTTCTATACCTTTTAGCAAGAGAAGGCAGCCTATTGATTTAAGACACATTATAGGAGCCTGCAAGGAAAGCCAGTAAGACCTGCAAACCAAAGTGCAACTATAACAGAGGATTGAACAGGAAGAGAATAACTTCAGCTATTTTTAATATTATGATAAAAAAAGCCTGTCAGACAGAATAAAGTCTTCTCGAGTAATGGTTATATTTGTATGTGAAGTTTATTTATAGACTCAAGGCTTTTTTGCTGAGCTATGACTGGTGAAGCTTTTCTCCACAACATTAGCTATAATTACATGGTGCTTAACCCCTTTGCTTCCCAAGAGCCTGCTTTTGGTTGGCTCAGATTTGGCTACGCATGGTGTTAAAATTTCTATTTCTGTTTATTTTTTTTTTAATATAGAAAACAACGGATTTGTAACACCTTAGAAAAAGGCAATTTTAGTACAAGAAGTATACTTAAATATAATTTTTTTTTATAAATACAATCTATATTTTATTAAAAAAATTACTATTTGCATTCCTAAAGTTCTCAATTACTGAAGGTAAATTTAATTTTAAACAAGTGTTGCATTTTAGAAAATGAATTAACACTTAATGCCTGAACCAGTACCTTGAAAGACTAGAAATTACAAATAATGAATAATGCTGACAATTTATTTATGTGTTGGGAAAGAAACAAATTTTAGTATTATACATTTCAATACACCTATATATTGAAGTGAATTTAGTTTTAAAAATCAGTGACATTTAGATATATTATATTTTTTACTGTACATAGTACCATAGTAATTGTGGTTGAAAAAAGATATTTAGCCAACAAGTTGAAAGTTTTTAGATCTCCTCTGATACTTGTAATTAGTGATGTCCCGAACAGTTCGCCGGAGAACTATTCGCGGCGATTTTCGCATGTTCGCCGCGAACGGCGAACACATGTGCTTTTCGGTTCGCCACTATACTTTATCACTGAGAAAACTTTGAACATCATTTATTTTATTTTATAATTTTTTGTGTGTAATCTATGCCTGCCTGCCAGCGTGTGTGTGTGACAGGCTAACACCTAACAGCTTATATTGTGCTTATTTTCACTACTCATACCTGGTGGTGTAACATACATTGAAAACAACCATTTTTTTCCTGTAATCTAATTTCAGTTGCCTGCCTGTGTCAGGCTCACAGCTTATATTGTGCTCAGTGACATAAAACAACACTTTTTTGACTGTAATAGATTGAATAGCAATTGCCTGCCTATAGGCGTGTGTGTGAAGCCTATTGCATCTACTCTGCCAACTTTTGCCAGTGCACAGTGACACTCCTATCTGGTGTCACAGTAGCTTGCACCCATAGTACCACTAATCGAAAAAAAAATGACAGGCAGAGGCAGGCCACCCCGCAGGGGCCGTCGTGGTGCTGTGATTCCCTTTGGCCCTAGAATAATGCCCAGTTTTCAGAGGCAACGTAACCTGAACTTGAAAAGTTCTGAGGACATGGTTGACTGGCTAACACAGGACACCCAATCTTCTACAGCTTCCGCTCGGAACCTAGATGCACCATCCTCCTCCAGCTTAGCTTCGGGCACCTCTCCAGCTACCACTCGCCCGCCTGCCGCCACCACCAACACTAGCACCACAGCCGCTTCACTTGATCCGTCAGCAGAGTTATTTACACATCCATTGGAAGAAATGAGTGATGCGCAAACATTAGTGCCAGAGGATGTAGATAACAGGGATATGTCCCGGTCAGGCAGCAATACACACATGGACGTACGGTCTGATGATGATGATGTTGTACCCAGTGCTGCTTCCTTTGTTGAGTTGTCAGATACAAGTGAAGCGGTTGATGATGACGATGCGTCCGTGCATGTCACGTGGGTGCCCGCTATAAGAGAAGAAGAACAGGAGGAAAGTTCAGATGGGGAGACAGAGAGGAGGAGGAGACGAGTTGGAAGCAGGGGGAGGTCGTCGCAAGTAGCTAGTGGCACAGTCAGACAGCATGCAACGGCACCCGGGGTCAGCCAGACAGCACGCCAGTCAACGCATGCTGTTGCCACCACCAGAATGCCGTCATTGCAGAGCTCAGCAGTGTGGCAATTTTTTGGTGTGTCTGCCTGTGACAACAGCGATGCCATTTGCAATCTGTGCGAAAAGAAACTGAGTCGTGGGAAGTCCAACACCCACCTAGGTACAACTTCTTTGCAAAGGCACATGATGTCACATCACAAACGCCTATGGGATCAACACATGAGTACAAGCAGCACACAAAGTCAAAGCCGCCATCCTCCTCTTGGTCCAGCATCTTCAGCCACGTCAACCACTGCTGCCCTGCTTGCCCCCTCTCAACCATCCGACACTCCGTGTCTCGCCCTGAGCAGTCCCTGCTCATCTGCCCACAGTCAGGTGTCTGTCAAGGACATGTTTGAGCGTAAGAAGCCAATGTCACAAAGTCACCCCCTTGCCTGGCAACTGACAGCTGGCTTGTCTGAACTCTTAGCCCGCCAGCTTTTACCATACAAGCTGGCGGAGTCGGAGGCGTTCAAAACATTTGTAGCTATTGGGACACCGCAGTGGAAGTACCCGGCCGAAATTTCTTTGCACAAAAGGCAATCCCCAACCTGTACTCAATCGTGCAAAAGGAAGTAATGGCATCTCTGGCACGCAGTGTTGGGGCAAGGGTCCATCGGACCACTGATACCTGGTCTGCAAAGCATGGTCAGGGCAGGTATATCACCTACACTGCGCATTGGGTAAACCTGGTGATGGCTGCCAAGCATGGAATACGTGGCTCAAATTTGAAGTGGGAGGACCGACCAAGCATCTTTTTCCATCTCCCGATTCCAAAAATCCATGCCATATACACGTCCCCTGATAGTGGACGTACAAGGGATTAAACCGATAGGAATAGTACTACTTAACAGTACACACCTTATAATAACGCAGACAGAGGCAACGCGTATAATCTTCCATGCTGTGCAGTGGAAGCCCCCAGACTCTGACCTGTGTATAATCTTCCATGCTGTGCAGTGGAAGCCCCCAGACTCTGACCTGTGTATAATCTTCCATGCTGTGCAGTGGAAGCCCCCAGACTCTGACCTGTGTATAATCTTACATGATGGGCAGTGGAAGCCCCCAGACTCTGACCTGTGTATAATCTTCCATGCTCAGCAGTGGAAGTCCCCAGACTCTGACCTGTGTATAATCTTCCATGCTGGGCAGTGGAAGCCCCCAGACTCTGACCTGTGTATAATCTTCCATGCTGGGCAGCCCCCAGAATCTGGGAGTCTGAAGAAGAGGAGTCAGAGGAGGAAGGTGGTTTTAAAGAGGTGGAAGACCAAACACAGCAGGCATCCCAGGGGGCTTGTTGTCACCTTTCGGGGACCCTTGGTGGCTGGGTGGAGGAAGAGACCTTCAATGACATCAGTGAGGACAAGGAACGGGACATGGCTAGCTTGGTATCCAACCTTGTGCAAATGGGGAGTTTGCGGTTGTGCAAAGGGACTGTTTGCGGTTCTTTGCGGTGCATTAAACAGGGAGATTGGTCTGTTACTGTGAAGCGGGTGTAACCCTTACACTATCTGATCGATACAACATCATACCTGATGTTTTAAAGCATGTTATTCCAAACAATTTAGGAATGTTAGGTGATTTATGCCCTTTATGGCTTAAAACCAGACTCTGCATCAAATATGTAATTTTCCGTGGGAGTTTTGCCATGGATCCCCCTCCGGCATGCCACAGTCTAGGTGTTAGTCCCCTTGAAACAACTTTCCCATCACTATTGTGGCCAGAAAGAGTCCCTGTGGGTTTTGAAATTCGCCTGCCCATTGAAGTCTATGGGGTTCGCCGATGTTCGCCCGTTCGCGAACATTTGGTAAAGTTCGCGTTTGCTGTTCGCAAACCCAAAATTTGATGTTCGCGACATCACTACTTGTAATATGTAGATTAATCGTTAATTGGCCCAAGCAAAAACACTATTGAAACACTGCCAGACAAATTCCTTCCTGACCCAAAAAATGTGGCTGATTACTTTCTTGACCACTATCCGTCCTTCTCTATTTATGCTAGATAACCCTGTATGCCCTTTTTATTCAAAAATATATACAACCCATTATTAAAGTGAATTTGCTGACAAAACCTCCTTTGAGATCTCTCCACAGTCTGACTACCCTTACTGTGAAGAACACATTTCTTTCCTTACCGTGAAATCTTTTTTCTTCTAACCTCGAAGGATGTCCTCTTGGAAGTTGAAAACCACATGGCACAAAAAGGGTCCCTGAAAATAACTTTAATTTGTTTGGTTTTTCGTCAAAGCGTAATGTACTTTTTCCAACTCTAAAATGTGCTTTTTTGAATTGGTGTCCAAGATTGTGCTCAATATACTAGGGGTTTATATAGTGGCAGAATGTTATTTGCTCCTCTTGCTTCAATTCCAATCTTAATGCATGCTAATATTTTTACTTGCCTTTGCAGATGTTGCTTGGTATTGAGCACTGTTACATAGTTGGTTTCCACTTGCACTCCTAAATGCCTATTTCTGAAAGCCCTAGACTTGTTCCATTCAAATTATAATTTGCATGCCTGTTTTTCCTTCCCAAAAGCATAACTTTACACTAGCACTCCTAAATGCCTATTTCTGAGAGCCCTAGATTTGTTCCATTCAAATTATAAATTGTCTGCCTGTATTTCCTTCCCAAAAGCATAACTTTACATTTATTTGTATTGATAAACATTTACCTGCCCATTCTTCAAATTTATGTAAGTCCCTTTGCACTGAAAGTACATAATTTTCAAGTGTAATTACCTTGCACAACTTAGTGTCGTCAGCAAATTTAGAGACATTACTTACCAGTTCTAACAAAAAATAATACATACTGTATGTTAAAAAGGAGAGGACCTAATGCTGAACCCTGGGTAACCACACTTACCACATAAGGCCAATCTGAGGATGTTCCATTTACAACAAACCTTTGTTTTCTGTCTTTTAGCCATTCTTCTATCCATGCACACACATTTACTGCAATTCTTGTATCCCTGACATTGTACAATGGCCTTCAATGTGGCACTGTATCAAAAGCCTTTGCAAAATCCAAAAATACTACACCTACTGAGTTGCCTTGATCCAAGTTCCTACTTACGCCTCATAGAAACTAATAAGCTTTGTTTGACCTGACCCATCCCTATCCGTTGACTTCTAATTATCATCTTATTCACATGGATATATTTCTGTATATTATCCCTTGGCAACCCTTCTAAAAGCTTCCTCACTACAGAAGTGAGGCTTACATGTCTATAATTCCCTGGATTTGCTCTTGCTCCATTCGTAAATAAAGGTATCACATTTACTTTTCTGCAGTCACCTAGTACCGAGCCTGTGAAGATGGATTCTTGAAAAATTATATATAATGGCTTAGCTGTTATGGAACCCAGTTTTCTCAGTACCCTTAGATGTATTCCATCTGGACCAGGTGCTTTATTAACATTTACTGTTTTCAGCCTCTTTGTGATTTCTTCCTGCATTAACCAATTACTTGATGAAGGTGGTGCATCCACATTTTTTTGCAGTGTCCCAACCACTGGAACCCCCTTGTGTATACAAAAGAAAATAATTTATTTAGTTCATCTGCCTTTTCCTGGTCATTATTTATCAGTCTGGCTGTTTCACATTTTAGGTTTCTGGTATTTTCTTTCCTTCTTACCATTAATATATTTAAGAAAAACAAGTTTACAGTTAGTCTTACTCTCCTTTGAAATTAACTTTTCATGTTCTGTTTTAGCCAATCTAATAGCTTTTGTCAAGACTTATATTCCTTGTACACATATTTGTATAGTGTAAGATTTTTGAAAACTAAAGTAGAACAATTTGTATCAGTATCTATGATACAAAAGCATCAAGCATTGAGATAAAGAAAAGTGGAATAGTTCAATACTGTTGTAGAATAATTCTGTTTTTCTGGTTTCTTATTTATTGCATTTCTATCCTGAATGTCCCAAGTGATGAGACTTTAGGTTTCTTAAAAAACTATGGAAATATAGAGTGAGCAAAATAACTCAACAAGATGAACTACAGTATATAAAAGCAGGTAATCATTAGGCACTCAAAATATAACAACACATATTATTGAGATAAGAATTGTTTTATGCCTGCTTATTGTGTTTATAATGCCCTATTCTGTTTGGGACCACATACCAATACAACTCTATATGTATACTCTATATGTATAATAAATATAAAAAGACACTACTTTTAAATTCAAGGCAGAATAACCCAAAAAATATAAATAAAACATTGTAAAAAAATCTGAATAACAAAATTAGCAAGCAAAGAGGCAGTACTGCATAAAGTCCCTGTTGACTACCTCCCTGCCTATCCTATTCATTTTGTTTTAGAAAACCTATACATTTTGAATTGTGATCCTCAAACCCAATATGGTTTATATACATATTTTTTGCATACCCCTTGGATAATATCTCAATGAGAAACAATTCTTACCTCAACAATATATTTTAAGTATTATATTTTAGTATTTCCAATAAATAACTGCTTTTATAAAATGTATCATATCAGATTTATATAAACTTTAGGAAAATCATTAACCAGCCCTAACCTGGGGAATCTCATAAAATAACCCAAAATGTATCTATTATTTGAAAATGTTGGTGCAATATTTATATAAAATGCAGTTGTTTTTGAGTAAAGAACTCCTGTCCTTGTACTCATCTTTCGCCGTGGGTAGTTCTGTGAAACCAATAGTAAATGAGACCGTCATCATGACTGCAATCAAACCTGTGGGAACTCCTGCAGGCTCCCTAAATGAAACCTTGCTGCAGGGGTCCCCATCGGAACCCTGCAGGGTCCCTACATTAACCCCATCAGGACCGCAGCATGGTGCCCACATTAACCACTTGCTGCAGGGTTCCCAATCAGGACCCCGCAGCATTTAAACATTTAAATCCCAGGCTTACAGTACCCCCAAGGCACCTAACATTAACCCCCCTATGCTGTGTGGTCCCCATCGGGACCCCAGCAGGGTCCCTACATTAACCCTTTCTGTGGTTGCCCCGATTTGGACCCCCGCTGTATTTAAAATTCCAATATCTCATGGGACCTTAAAGGACCTTAAAGTTCCTTAAAAGACCTGTGGCACACAAATAGTTAACCCCGGCCAAATAGGAACCCCCGCGGCACCTAACAATAAACCCTCTATGCTGCGGGGTCGGGATTTTGATGGAGGGGCCTTTCCTGGCCCAGAAGAGTGAAGACCAGGGCATCGGGGATCACCACTGGCGGTGCATTTTGGCCAGGTCAGTAGACTCATTAACCCTTTCTTTTTTACAGGTTGTAAGTCTTTCTTATTTTAATAGTGGTTTTTATTTTATGTAATCTTTTTTATTTTATGTGTAAGCCTTTTTTTTACTGTAATGCTTTTGTTATTTTCATGTAAATAGGTGGTTTGTTATTTTTTGTACTTAGTGTTTTTTTTTATTTTCTGTAATGTGGGTGTTTTAATTTTTTGTACTTACTGGGTTGTTAGAGATTTTATTAGGGGTTAGGTAGGTAGTGTAGGGGTTAATACGGTAGTGTAGAGGGGGGTTAATAGGATAGGACAGGATAGTTGTTAATTGGATAGGGGATAATAGGATAGGGGTTAATAGGATAGGGTTGGGGTTAATAGGATAGGATAGGGGTTAATAGGATAGGGGTTAACAGGATAGGATAGGGGTTAATAGGATAGGGGTAATTAGGAACAGTTAGAGTTAAATAGGTACACTTATGGGTAATTAGGTACAGTTAGGGGAAATTAGGTATAGTTAGGGTTACATTGGTACAGTTAGAGGTAATTAGGTACAGTTAGTGTTTTTTGGGTACAGTTAGGGGTAATTAGGTACAGATAGGGTTAAATAGGTACAGTTTGGGGTAATTAGTTACAGTTAGGGGTAATTAGGTACAATTATGGTCTATTGGGTACAGTTAGGGAAAAATAGGTACAATTAGGGTTAAATAGGTACATTTAGGGTTTATTGGGTACAGTTAGGGGCAATTAGGTACAGTTAGGGATCAATAGGTATAGTTAGGGGTAATTAGGTACAGTTAGGGGTAATTAGGTACCATTAGGGTTTATTGGGTACAGTTAGGGGTAATTAGGTACAGTTATGGGTAATTAGGTACAGTTACGGTTTATTGGGTACAGTTAGGGTTAAATAGGTACAGTTAGAGTTAAATAGGACTAGATAGGGAGAACTCTAGATAAGGTTAAGTGGTTAGTGATAGGGTTAATTAGGTATGGTGAGGGTTAAATAGGGTTAATTATTTAGATGGGGTTAATTACTTAGAGGGGTTAATTAGAGGGGGTTAATTTAGATGTTATAGTTTATTGGGTGGATAATAGTGTAGTGTAGGGTAGTGCTTAGACTTAGTATCATGAGGGCCCTGGAGGACCCTCATAACATTAATAGTCGTGGATATTTGAATTTTAAATGCTGTAGGGACCCTGCGGGGGGGGGGGGGGGGGTGATGGGGACCCAGCAGCATACAGGGATTAAGGTTAGGTGCCGTGAGGTTAACTATTTGTGTACCGCAGGTCCTTTAATTACCTTTTAGGTCCTTCAGGGACCTTGCGAGGCAGGATATTTGAATCGGGACTCCCGCAGCAAGGGTTAATGTAGGGACTCTGCGGGGGTCCCGATAGGGGCCCCACAACATAGGAGGGTTAATGGTAGGTACCGCAGGGGTATTTACAGAACCCCTGCGGCCGGGGTTAAATATTTGTGTGCAGCTGGCCCTTTAAGGACCTGCGGTGGGGGATTTATATTTTTAAATGCTGTGTGGGCCCGATTGGGACCGCTGGAGCTAGAGGTTATTGTGAGGACCCTGGGGCCATCCTGCTGGGTACCCCTGCATCATGGGGATTTTCTTTAGGAGTGGGGGGGTTAGGAGCAGGTGGGACGTGTTGGGGGAGCATAGGTAAGGGCTTTTAAAGCCCTAGCGAGTCCTCTCTAGTACCCGACGTCTTTTGGGCTACATTTCCCATTTTTACGGTTTTGAACACAAGTGCAGCCTTGGGGAATTGTAGCAATTGAATAGCAATTTGCAATTTTAGCCATCGTAACTCTTGCAAAAGTGAAAGATCAAAGGCTTCGTGAAAAGAACCCAATTGAATAGCAAATTAACTTGCAACCTCACTTATGGGTTACCGGATCTCCCAAAACCTCAATTGAATATGGCTCTAGGTGAACATTTTACTGCCACAGCAATATTATGGGCACAGTGATATGCTAAAACCTATTACATATATATGTCACAGGGAGAAGTGCTTCAACCAAAACACTTGCATTTTATCTAAATTTTGCACTAACATTTGTATTTTGTGTTTGCATTTTACTACACATTGCTAATTAAGGAGCTGTAATTTGCCAGTTCAATTGTACAAATTGTTATCGGTGTCAAACAATAACAGTATACTCAGAAAAGGCTAAATAAAAAGGATTAAAAAATATTGCTTATTTATAGCACACAAAATATCTTTTTGTATGCTAAAACTCATCTTTTAATGGTATGTTAGAAAAGGTAAACTTTCAATATATACGCTATATAAAATCCCCAATGTATTCTAATGCTTTTAAACATTGCTATTTAAATAGAGATAGAGGTGACAAAAAGAGAAGTATGTTGTGACCAAAAGGATACTTTGTTAGACCTAAGACATTTACCACTTCAACTCTCTGTATACATTTGCCAGCACCAGAGAATTGTTCAATTGAGCACTTTTGCATTTCTGTGCTCTGTTGTATTAAAGGGCGATTGAATCCCTCTATTAGCATCTTGAACCACCTGGGCCCTCATTCAATTGCAATTTGCCCAATTGAATAGGGCCCTGAATAAGCACATAACATATATTTTTTAAAGAAGTTTTTTGTTAGCAAGCATCTATCCAAAAGAAAGGTTTTCACTAACTAAAAACTTCTTTAAAAAAAATATGCTTGGTGCTTATTTAGGGCCCTATTCAATTGGCCAAATCACAATTGAATGAGGGCCCTGGTGTTTTAATGCTGAATATTGTGTTTGATGGTGTCCCTCAAAGTGGCTCATCTAGTGCAGAAAAAACAAATATTACCTTATGCTCCCCAGTTTTATATCAAATAATGACCTTTTTTTATAGTCACAGCTGCTCATTTACAGGATATAAATGGGTTAGGACTAACTAATATAAATCAAAATCATAATAGGTTATCTAGTTGTCTATTGAGTGTGGATACACCATAATCTTAAATATATGTTATTAGTTAAAGTTTCTAGAGTAGAATATGTGGATCATCATGGTCTTAAAAGACATTTGTACATTTCAGTATATCAACAGATACATCAGGTGTTAAAAGAGATATAAGAGGAAAGTTTGGAAATCCACCTGTGTGTTAGACCATGTAGTAAGGTATTTATAAGATTGTTTTTGCGTTGTTCAATCGTGTCCGACTCTCCGTGACCACATGGGCCGCAACACACCATTCAGATTCTGGAGTGGGTTGCCAGTTCTTTCTCTAGTGGGCCACATCACACAGCTCCTGGTATTCCTGGGTGATCTCCCATCCAAGTACTGACCAGGACCAACCCTGCTCGGCTTCAGGGTGTTGTGACCTCTTGGTTCCCTGGCTAGAATTGAACCCAGGTCACAGCACTGAAAGTATCGAATCCTAACCACTGGACCACCAAGGAACCCTTTATCTGATATTACTTGCCCCTTAACCCCATAATATTGAAGTGATAAGTCAATGATTTACTATGGTCTAATTAATTTCTAGTAGACACATCATTACTTAGAGCATTGCAGAATTGTAGGTGCAAATATGTGGATATTTAAAATATATGCATGCTCGTATACAGTTTGTAAATATATATGTGTGTATATATATATATATATATATATATATATATATATGTATATATATATGTATATATATGTGCAAAAGAATATCATATATTTATGTAGCATTTATATATACAGATTTTATTACATAAGAATTATTTTACTACAGCCTCATTTAGTGTACAGGTGAGCTAATTCACAAATCTTTAATATTTAATTACTTATGTGTGTGTGAAGTCAGTGGGGGTGATGGGGTACCAAAGCAATCTTTGCCTGTGGCATGTCAGAAGCAAATCGGGCCAATGGGATTATTGTGTGGGATCTATAGTTACTGGCGCCAATTTCCAGTTTTACAATTTGGAGTCATTTGGAGTACTGTTAAGAGGACTGTGTTATTTTGATAGGCTTCATCTTAAATAAACGTAGTATTTACAGGCCATATACATTTTAAAGATGGAATAGGCACATTGCCATTCCCGATTCAAAATACAAGTTCTAATATATGAACTTAATGTATTTTTACATCCAAAGCCATGACCCTCGCAGGATCCATTCTGCTCTAACTAATAACCAGACATGCTTAACTAAATAACCAGACATGACACCAGTATGGGGTAAACAATGGGCCACAACATTTATTGAAAGTATATAATACAACTGTTATTAACCAAAAAGGTGAGGAGCCCAGCCAGCAGCAGCAACCTCCTGCCCCTGAGCACGCACCCATGTGCCCACCTACTTGTTGCTGTACCATGCCTATGAGGTAGGAGCAATGCCCTTTTTCTTTAACACAGGCCCCGGGCAACTCTCCTACCTACCGCTTTGACAAACAATAAATAATAAAAGCACAAACAGCATTACAAAGCAAGATCAATTCTGCTTAATACGTATGATATCTGACCATCCACCATATAGGACAGACTATAAATCCTCTTATCAACATTACACAAAGCTGCCAAGACAATAAAACACCCAAATAACTGACACAATCCATTTAATACACTAAACATCATATATGTATTTTCTATATTCATATTTTGACATTTTCTTTTTTTTATATATATACGTACTAACACACAACAATTAGACAGCAGTATCACAAATAAGACCTCCTAACCTGACAAAAAAATCTTGGGAGGGAGGGAGAACACCCTGATGGCTGGCCGCAAATTGACAGTATGGAGTTGTTGCATGACAAACGCCCATCCAAGCCCCTTTCGCGACCGGTCAGCCAGAGGGTGCTTAGGCTCCATCGGGTCATTAGCCTGGACGCTGTTGTAGGTAGTTGCTAATGCAATCAAAGGGACAACAATCCATCCCAACTCTATTCAGGGTAATCTCTTTCCCCCTACCCTCTTGATCGTTCTTGGACTCCCTTAACCAAATTACCACACATTCCATGTGAAGGCTGACATCTACCAACCCGGAACCTTGCCTGCAAGCTGTAACCAGTTTCCCAACCCTGAATGCTATGAAAAAGACCAGGGAAAAGGCAATACGAAAAAGCATGGTTTCATAGGGAGAGCTGCAAACTTCGCCCAGCATCACCGCTAACCGTAGCAAAAATGTAAACGTGATAGGGCACCTCCTGTCCTGGATGGGTTCACCTTTAAACATACCACAAAGGACTCGCTTGACAGCAAAAACCTTAGTCAGGTCTTTTAGCCCAGCCAGCTTGAACATGAAAGCTAGGGCCGCCACCGGACGCCAAAACGCAGCCTTTGAAATCCCATCACTCTTGCACCCAAGCAAGTACCAAACTAAAATGCCCATCATTGTATCTTCTGTGTCAGCTCCACCTGCTAGCTCAACCAGCTCTCTCCACTTCAACCAGATATTTTTAGACGCATTCCAAGTTGCAGGTGCCAGGGAGCTCCTTATAAGCCTTGCTATCTCTGTGCTCCAAATTCCCAAAGCTCCTCTGGGATACTGTCACCCGCTGTTTCCTGTTTCACCTCCGGTGCCAACCGCCTGAATCGCTCCCACGAGAAAGAGCGTCAGCAATACCCAGGAACTTGCCTAGCTGTAAACCAAATGTTCAACTGTAAACATCCTAAAATCAAGTGGCGAATCAAACGAATAACTGGCATGAATGATGCCATGATATTGTTTATGGCATGCACTACTGCCATGTTATCCATCTCTTAGCCAATCCCCCCCTACGATGGTATGATTATGGGGAATAGCTCCAGAAATGCCAGGTTCTTTGTCAAGTCTGCCGCCATCCTTTTCCCCAGCTCCAAATCTGCATGTCCCAGATGCGTCAGTATAAAGCTGTAGGTCATTATTGGATAACCTCCGTGGGTCAATGAGAGTTTTTCCATTGAAGGTGCTTAGCAAAGCCAGAAACCCCAATGAAATGATGTGGTTGTTTTATGCCCGTCGTTGCAAGGGTAAGCCTTCTGCTAATTATCCTGCCCATAGACATGATACGGCATGCAAAATTCAGCTTGGCCAGAATGGATTGAAGCCGCCTGAGGGTCACCCTTCTGGCCCCCAACAATGCCGCTTGTTCTTCCTTCAGATCATCCACTTTCCCCAATGGTAATCTCCTTACGGATACGGACACTATCTACAGTGCCTTGCAAAAGTATTCATCCCCCTTGACTTTTTACCGATTTTGTTACATTACAGCCTTAAGTTCAATGTTTTGTTAATCTGAATTTTATGTGATGGATCAGAACACAATAGTCTAAGTTGGTGAAGTGAAATGAGAAAAATATATACATACATCTATTTTTTAGAAATAGAAAACAGAAAATTGGCATGTGCGTATGTATTCACCCCCTTTGTTATGAAGCCCATAAAAAGCTCTGGTGCAACCAATTACCTTCAGAAGTCACATAATTAGTGAAATGATGTCCACCTGTGTGCAATCTAAGTGTCACATGATCTGTCATTACATGTACACACCTTTTTTTAAAGGCCCCAGAGGCTGCAACACCCAAGCAAGAGGCACCACTAACCAAACACTGCCACGAAGAACAAGGAACTCTCCAAACAAGTAAGGGACAATGTTGTTGAGAAGTACAAGCCAGGGTTAGGTTATAAAAAAAATATCCAAATCGTTGATGATCCCCAGGAGCACCATCAAATCTATCATAACTAAATGGAAAGAATATGGCACAACAGCACCTTCCAAGAGACGTCCGCCCACCAAAACTCACGGACCGGGCAAGGAGGGCATTAATCAGAGAAGCTGCACAGACACCTAAGGTAACCCTGGGGGAGTTGCAGAGTTCCACAGCAGAGATTGGACTATCTGTACATAGAATGACAATAAGCCGTATGCTCCATAGAGTTGGGCTTTATGGCAGAGTGGCCAGAGCAAAGCCATTACTTTTAGCAAAAAACAAAATGGCACGTTTTGAGTTTGAAAAAAGGCAAGTATGTGGGAGACTCACAAAATGTATGGAGCAAGGTGCTCTGGTCTGATGAGACTAAATTTGAACTTTTGGGCCATCAAAAAAAACGCTATGTCTGGCGCAAATCCAACACATCACATCACCCAAAGCACACCATCCAACCACAGTGAAACATGGTGGTGGCAGCATCACGCTGTGGGGATGTTTTTCAGCAGCAGGGACTGGGAAACTGCTCAGAGTTGAGGGAAAGATGGATGGTGCTAAATACAGGGATATTATTAAACAAAACCTGTGGGGAAACATGTAAATGTGTAGGAATGGCTAGCCAAAGCCCAGACCTCAATCCAATAGAACATCTGTGGTCAGACTTAAAGATTGCTGTTCACAAGCGCAAACCATCCAGCTTGAAGGAGCTGGAGCAGTTTTGCAAGGAGGAATGGGCAAAAATCCCAGTGGTAGGATGTGGCAAGCTCATAGAGATGTATCCAAAGCTACTTGGGTGAATAGTTATGCACAATGACTTTTTCTGTTATTTTGTCCTTTTTGTTTTTTGCTTCACAATAAAAAAAAACATCTTCAAAGTTGTGGGCATGTTCTAGAAATTAAACGAGGCAAATCCTCAAACAATCCATGTTAATTCCAGGTTGTGAGGCAACAAAACACAAAAAATGCCAAAGGGGGTGAATACTTTTGCAAGGCACTGTAAATGCCCAAAATAGTCATCAACGTTGATGGGCCTTCTGTTTTTTTTATGGGCCAATGGCACACCAAATTCTTTTGCCCAATTTTGGAAAGTGTCCAAAATAAACTAACAGGTGTCATGACCCGCTGGGCCTACAAACAAAAAATCATCAAGGTAGTGCACAATGCTAGAGAATCCCGATACACTGCAAAAATGTATTGAAGGTAAGCAGAGGTCCACACAATACCTGTTATTGAAACAGCATCCTAACAGGTGGTGACTGCAAGGGTTGACCAGCACGAGGCAAAAATCCTATTCAATATCAACCTTTGCCATCCATGCCCCGCGACCTGCTGTACGCATGATGTCGGTGGCGGCATCAAAAAAAGCATATGACACAGATGATAAATCCTTATCAATCCCATAAATGACTGAATCCCCCTTCGGGTAGGATAGGTGATGAATAAGCTGGAACTTTCCCGGCTCCTTCTTAGGGACCACGCCCACTTGGGAGATTCTCAGGTTAAGGACCAGAGAGGATGCGAAAGAAACTGCCACCCTACTTATTTTAACTTCTTTAGATATCTTGTCCCTAAGAACCCCTGGGTATTCCCCTACAGATTTTAGGTTCGACGGATGACTGCTGGTATACCCAATATCACATGGAATGTCAAAGCCATCATGGAACCCCTCTGTCAGCAGCTTTGCTGCTGATGCCTTCTCTCCGATCCTACCGTAGCGTTCTAGCCACTGTAGCATTACATCCAGTAGAACCAGCGTCTTGGCCTTTTGCAAGATGTTTGTTTTGTTTGCTACTGTCTTTTGGCATGCCGCATCTAGCCACAGAGTGCTCACCCTCGAAGTTGGAGCAAGCATGTCTGAAACCGCAGTTGTGGGGCCATTTGCAAATGCCCTTATTATAGGCATAGCAAATCCTCCTCCTGGTGCCTGGCGCAAGGGTGAGAAGTCTTCTACCGCTGGAGCCGCTCTGAAAGGTGGGCGCAGCATGCATAAGGGTCATGACGTTTAACCAGTAGGCAATTGCCTTTTCGCTCCAGGCCATGGTTGGCCTGGATGCCCTGCACTGTCGGAAATCTTCATCGTATTTCCACCATGCCATGCCAGAGATGAGAACTGATTAGGGAATATCGCGCAGGCCATGATGGAGAATGCCTGAAGCCAATTGTCAAAGGTCCAAGGGATGTGCTTAATAATCTGCCACCTACCCCCGCCCTCTACCTGGCAGCTGACCTCTGAGGAGTCAGTAAAACGCGACAAAGGGAGGAGTGAGAAAATCTTAATATGCACTCCTTCATCTCCAGAGGCAGGTGCACTCCAAGATTATCTAAAGAGAAAAATGCTGTAGCTCTTAGAGACACGTCCAACACCATCACATCCCGGAGCCCTACTGAGATTGGGGGATCTGGAACACTAGGTACCTCCGTAGCTGTCACAGGGGCAATGCTGGTCTCTGAAGAATCCCCACTCTCCTGGACCCTCCCGGGGAACATGCTTTGCGTTCAAGCCTTTGCAGCTAAACCCACTACCCACTCACTGAAATCCCTATCCGATATTGCTATCCTATGATTACCTGAAGGACCGCTAAGCCCAGACAGAATAGGATCTTGGCCCCCTCGACCCACCCTACCTACAGAAGATGTTTGTGTTTTTTGGCTACACGCCATCTCACCTTCATACTGGGCAGTAGGTGCCATCTGTAAGTCTTGCATCCTATGCCCATGCACTTGCCGGCAGCTGCAATTGCAGGACCTGCAGCTACAAGATCTTGACCGATCCCTGGATCTCCTGGGAAGGCAAGAACAACTAGTACTAGGACGTCTATTTCTGCACGCTGGGGTCATGTAAACCTTACTGTCATTCTGAAATGAGTCACTCTCCCCCACTACTGGTCCTAGACGGTCCTAGAAGGTTGTTGAAGTCCACAAGACTCATTCCCCCATGGTCAAGATCTGTCGGAATGGGACTGCCAACTGTTGCCAGTACAGTCTGCCCTGTGGGTATACCATGTTGGGAGATGTTCACCAGTTACACCTGCTCGCTCAGCTCAAACCCTCACCTGAAGTAACAGTATGCAACTTAACCCTTCCCCCTGACAGACCTGCCAGAGGAGGATGGTCCCCCAAAACCTCCCAGACAGACCGCCACTGGAGACTGCACCTGAGAGACTGCCAGGGAGGGGTTAACTCCCCTGCAGGAGCGCCTAGGGGGTCGTCTAGCTACTTAACTCTGTGGCAGATGGCCATGCAGCGAACTACCTCCAGGAGGCGTCCTAGACCCACTGCCTCCATAGCATCCATGTTAGTGATGCAGATACAATATAATCTATGGGACAGAAAGGGTTAAAAGCTAGGGACATACATATACATTCCTGCAGAGACAGAAGGAATAAAACCTATGAGGGAATGGAGGGGAGACAGGGCAAAGGACGAAGCAGCAGATATACAGCCCTAGAATAAGTCCCAATCTTATGGACCCGAGGCAGTTGCTACACAGACTGGGCTATTGCACCATGAGGAGAAAATACAAGACAAGACAAAACAAACAAACTACACAAAACAACAAGACACACACAAGACAGACAAATAAGCAAACACAGCAAAGAAAAACAGGCAAATAGAGAGAGGAGGGCCAAAATAAACCCCTTCCAGCAGACAGCAGACTGCAGGACCCAACACTCGGGACATCCGAAAACCACAATAGCCGGCCGTGAAGTGACAATATGGCACCGTTGCGCACCAAACGCCCCTCCAAGACTCTCTTACGGCCGGACAGCCAATCAGAGCATGCCCTCCTGCCCTCCGTGTCCCACATGACAGACTTATGAAAAAGAAAACAATAGGCTCTACATAGTTTCCAAAATGTCATTCTAAAGTTATAATATCAGGCATTTCTAACTACCATATCTTATGACAAAGTCCCTAGAGGTCCCTACAATTATCAACAGGAGCTTGCAAATTTCAGGCATTTGCCATTAAACCACCACAAGGCCCAGACATGGGTACAGACTTTTATTAAAGGAATTAAAAAATGTAAAATAGATGAATTAATTTTAGAGGTTTTGCTTGTGAACACCATGTGGAGTTGTCTTTTCAAATCTGGGGGGAAATCAAAGAAATATTTTTCCTGTTAGCACTGTGAAATGAGTTAGCAAAATCTGCAGAACAGAGTCCATCACTTGAAAAGTGGAGCCTAATAAATGCAATATTTATCTACCACCCATAGTCCTAATACACCTTTAACTTTTTTTATTAGTAAAATGTATTTAAATTATTTAAATTATGTAACTTGCTGTGCAAGTGATTCAAGAAATAAATGATTCTTTCACACTATAAGATGCCATGCATCTTTTAGCTATGCCACACAATATTATTTATATATACAGTATATTCTCAAACTATGCCACAGCAGCTTTTTGTCAAAGTTTCCTAACTTCAAACTTGGGCAAACCGCTGTGGTGAAAATCAGCACTCTACATTCAAACATGAAATGAAAGATAAAATCATGCTGCTTCCCTCCATAGTTGTCCTTAAACATTGTTCCATATCCATTTGTTTGATGCAAACTTTCCATTTTTTCTGTCCATCTGCCGACAACTCTGTAGAAATCAGGATGCATATTTCTGATAGTTTTCTGTACAGTTAAAGTCTTACTTCTACACTACCTTGCATAAGTATTCATCCCCCTAGATTTTTATATACTTTGTAGTTCTGGAATTTATTTAATTCTGATTTTTACCAATTAATTTACACAAAATACTTAAGACTTTGAAGATGCAAAATATTTTTTTTACAGTGACACACAAGTTAATTAAATCAAAAACAATAATCTGTTAGTAGGATACATATTCAACTCCACTAAGTCAATATTTGGCAGCATCACATTTCACTACAATGACCATTGGTTATGAGTCTTTTAAAGTAACCAACTCTGCACACCTGTAGCCTAATATTTTTACCTACTCTTCTGGAGAAACTTACTCAAGACCTGTCAGATTGGAAGGGAGCCATTAGTGAACAGGACTTTTGATGTCTTGCCACAGATTCCCAATGAGATTGAGGTCTGGGCTTTGTCTGGCCATTCTAACACAGTCAAGTTCTTATTTTAAACAATTTCAGCTTTAGCTGTTTGTTTAGAGTCATTATCTTGCTAAAAGGTGAACCTCCGACTCAGTCTTAGGACTTTTGCAGACTACAATAGGTTTTTCTCTAGAATTGCCTTCAGTCCTGACAAGCAGCCTTATCAAATTTGAAGCCAGTAACTCCAACGTGAAGCTTGCAACAGCTGCGGTCTTGAAATTTAGTAGAGTTACTGTGCTATTAAATTATAACGGGCTGCGAGCTACGAGCTTGAGACACAAACCCGTAAACGATTTGTCGGCATTATAGGTGATTAATTAATCAAACCCTTAGTTACGGGTTTAGATGTAGCCAATGGAAACAGAGATCATCATCATAGTGTCACAGCAAAATGGAGGTTGGATTTCAAAGTCTTACGGGGTTCAATTACGAGTTACGATTGGACCCACATTCAAGATATAATGCAATATTAATAAAGCCGTAAATATGATATTCTATTACATGCGAGTTCCATTATATGTATTAACACATTGATTGCTGGGGTCAATATAACACCCAAATTAAACATGAATAAAGTATTTTTGTGGGCTGATTTGCGAGCTTGAGAATGTAGTGCTATTAATTCTTAGACCTAACATTATTTTCAATAAATGTACAGTAGTATGGTGATATTTGCATTTAAAATGATACAGACTGGACTTTACTCCCCTTGCCAGTCCTCTCCAGCACTCTGGGCAGCAATTACGTGTTATGGGGTTGAAGGAAAGTGAAATTGTTGGAATTTAATAGCATGATTGGAATTGTAGAGGTTACGGCCTTGAGAGAACAAAGGTTTTGCGGCCACAAAGTTCTTCGTTCCACATCCCATAGGCTTTTATAGCATCAAATCCGTCAGATCGTCAGCCGCCTGCTTTACAGGGCTAATTTAATAGCCGTAGGTCTTACTTTCTACAATATGAGCTACAGTGTTACACATAGCCCGAATTTAATAGAGCTGCAGGATTCCTGCCAAAAAAACATCTCCACAAAAAGATGCTACTACTACTAAGCTTCCCAGTAGGTAAAGTTTTCCTAGGCTGATGAGCAGTGCTAGCTCTGCCTTATGCACAGCATTTTGTACTAAGGTCATCAGTTACCATTGGCCTTTTGGTTGCTTCTCTGACTAATGCCCTCTTTTCCTGGTCACTGAGTTTTGTCACATGGCTATGCCTACACTGAGTTGTCGTTATGACTTATTCCTTCCTTTCTTTTTACAATGGATTTAATTGGGAGAAAAATTGGGATATTTTTTTTAGAACCCAGCCCTAACTGGTGCTTTTTCAGAACTTTACCTGGGCTTGATAGCTCATTTCAGGGGCAGTGCTACCAGTGGTGCAGGAAGTGCAAAGTACCTGGTCTCTCCTCTGGGGCCCTCAATGTGCTTCATTTTTTTTCTGTATTTGTCTGTGTCTGTTTAAAAAAAGAACATTTGGTAGTAATGGAGCAGTTCAGCATTCTGGGGATGTGTATCAGGGGAGTAGCAAGGGAGACAGAGTTCAGGAAGGATGGGTTCTGTGGGGTGGGCAGCAAAGGAGACAGGGATTCGTGCTATGTGAGGTGGGTGCTGAGTGGGTGGGGACTGTGTGGGGATTTGTATGTATATATGTATATATATATATATGTGTGTATGCATTTCTGTAGTGTAGTGTAGGAGCCCCCACCACACACCCTGGGTCCCCGCCACTCCATAGAGGACATCACCAGAAAGCAGAGCATGCACATCCTGGTTCAGTGCTGCAGGCAGAGGAGCTTCGTGCAGGCAGGAGGTAAGGGACATGGAGCAGCTATGGGAAGAGGATAAGCTATGGAAAGGGGTCTTGGGGGAGCAGCTTTGAGAAGAGTCTTGTGGAGGACTGCTTTTATGAGAAGGAGTCTTAGGGAGGGGAGCTATAACCCCCTCTCGGGAGGAGGTGCTGGGCCCCAATTTTTGTTTTTGCGCCAGGGGCCCTCTATCTCTGCCACTGTCTCCTTCAACAAACTCTTGGGTCTTCCAGAAACAGGTGCATTTATTCTGAGTTCAGGTGACACTTTAAAGGCATTTGTTTGCACCAGAGCCTATTTAAATGTTTCACAGAAAACTCATACACTACGGATGCAATCAAGACTCAATTTATATTAGTAAATCATTTAAAAAACTATGTAGATTTTCCCCCACTTCAACATTCTGAAATACTTTGTAGAGATTAGTAGACTAGGTTGATTAAAATTAATTTTTACTTCAGGTTGTAATATCACAGAATATTAAAAAATATAATGACGCAATTATTTAATCAAGGTACTGTAGGTGTAGTTTATGAAAAAAAATACTATTTTCTGCAACATGTGCAGTCTCCAAGCCTCCAAGCCACCTCTTTTTTCTCACACTATTACTTAATACCAAACAAGTATGGGTGAAATGGTGTAAAACAGTGGAGTAAATTACTTCGTTATCTATGTTTAAACTAGTCTAAAAAATAGCTCCATATAAAGGTGGAACATTTTGGTTTTAGAGAGATGTGAGAAATAAACACAAAAGAAAAAAGGGAAAGAAACAGGTATGGCAAGGGAAAGGGAGGGGATACAGTGTGAAATAAGTGTTAGGGAAGTGATTAAGGTGCCTGGCCATTTAAAGGACCAATGTAGTCCCATGTCTCCTATACAGTCTTTTAAATAACAAAACTTGATAATGAGTTTCTAGAAAAAAATCAACACAGCCTTCAAATGTATAACTTTTATTTGCCACTGATCTTTTTATCTGGGTTCCATTCACTTTTATGAGGTGTGCCTCTCAGCTACACTTGCAGTGGTGTTGGTCCTGGTAAACTATTGTGCTTTTCATTAGACCTTCTGAAAGCAAATGCAGTTTAAGTTGTCACATTTCCATTGAGCAAACAGAAGCTTCCTCTGCATTCAACATGTCCTCCCATCTGTGGAAGCAGAAAACAAGAATGATATCTTCCAGTGAAGCATCATTGGTTATAAAAAGTAACAAATTAAAGGCTGTATTGTTTTTTTTTTCTTTTACTTTCTACAAACAGTTCTTTCCATATCAACAATAGTTCTCCAAAAGAGAATATTTTAATATAGAAGTACAGTTGGGCCTGGTCAGTACTTGGATGAGAGACCACCTAGGAATACCAGGAGCTGTACGCTGTGGCCCACTGGCGTAGGAATTAACAAACCCACTCCAGTATCTGGGACATGGAAGCAAATTGGATCAGCAGGACCATGGACAGGAAGATGTTCCTGGTGTGTCCATGAGGTTACAGACAGTTGGACACAGCTGAACGACACAACAGCAAACTCTGGCTTGTCAGATTATATTTAGTTGAATAACTTGTATATTGTATGTTCTATTTTTTATAATTTAAGTTTTATTTCTTTATATATTTTTTGTAAAACTTTTGCAAATTAAAAACAAGAGCAAAAATGCTAGTGTAAAAACATCATACAGTGGATATAAAAAGTCTACACACCCCTGTTAAAATGTCAGGTTTCTGTGCTGTAAAAAAATAAGACAAAGATAAATAATTTCAGAACTTTTTCCACCTTTAATGTGACCTATAAACTGCACAACTCAATTGAAAAACAAACTGAAATCTTTTAGGTAGAGGGAAGAAAAAATATAAAAATTAAATAATATGGTTGCATAAGTATGCACACCCTTAAACTAATACTTTGTTGAAGCACCTTTTGATTTTATTATAGCACTCAGTCTTTTTAAGTATGAGTCTATCAGCATGGCACATTTTGACTTGGCAAGATTTGCCCACTCTTCTTTGCAAAATCACTCCAAATCTGTTAGATTGTGAGGGCATCTCCTGTGCACAGCCCTCTTCACATCACCCCACAGATTTTCAATCAGATTCAGGTCTGAGCTCTGGCTGGGCCATTCCAAAACTTTAATCTTCTTCTGGTGAAGCCATTGCTTTGTTGATTTGGATGTATGCTTTGGGTCGTTGTCATGCTGAAAGATGAAGTTCCTCTTGATTTTCAGCTTTCTAGCAGAAGCCTGAAGGTTTTGTGCCAATATTGACTGGTATTTGGAACTGTTCATAATTCCCTCTATCTTAACTAAGGCCCCAGTTCCAGCTGAAGAAAAACAGCCCCAAAGAATGATACTGCCACCACCATGCTTCACTGTGGGTATGGTGTTTTTTGGTGATGTGCAGTGTTGTTTTTGTGCCAAACATATCTTTTGGAATTATGGCCAAAAAGTTCAACCTTGGTTTCATCAGACCATAACACCTTTTCCCACATGCTTTTGGGAGACTTCAGATGTGTTTTTGCAAAATGTAGCCTGGCTTGGATGTTTTTCTTTGTAAGAAAAGGCTTTCGTCTTGCCACTCTACCCCATAGCCCAGACATATGAAGAATACGGGAGATTGTTGTCACATGTACCACACAGCCAGTACTTGCCAGATATTCCTGCAGTTCCTTTAATGTTGCTGTAGGCCTCTTGGTAGCCTCCCAGACCAGTTTTCTTCTCGTCTTTTCATCAATTTTGATTGATGATGACTGTCTTCACTGTGGTCCATGGTATATCTAATGCCTTGGAGATTCTTTTCTGCCCTTCTCCTGACTGATATCTTTTAACAATGAGATCCATCTGATGCTTTGGAAGCTCTCTGTGGACCATGGCTTTTGCTGTGGGATTCGACTAAGAAAATTCCAGGAAAGCCCAACTAGAGCAGCTGAACTTTATTTGTGGTTAATCAGAAGCACTTTAAATGATGGCAGGTGTATGCTGACTCCTATTTAACACGATTTGGAATGTGATTGCTTAATTCTGAACACAGCTTCATCCCCAGTTATAAGAGGGTGTGCAGACTTACGCAACCACATTATTTTTCTTTTTTTTTTTCTTCCCCCCACCGAAAAGATTTCAGTTTGTTTTTCAATTGAGTTGTACAGTTTATAGGTCACATTAAAGGTGGAAAAAGTTCTGAAATGATTTATCTTTGTCTCATTTTTTTACAGCACAGAAACCTGACATTTTAACAGGGGTGTGTAGAGTTTTTATATCCACTGTATATATTGACTTTTTACTTGTGTAAGTCTCTCTCTGTACTCTGCATAAATTCGTGGAGTTTCTGAACATTTATTACTTGCGCCATAAGCTAATTGAGTCATAAAGATATATGAAACATTGAATCGTTTTAATAATGGCTTCTCTCAGGGTAAATTTATTTCACAATATGAAAAGCTATCACATTTCTGATATATGTTCCGTACATAAAATGATCATTTTATGATCATAGAAGTAGCAAAACAAGATTAAGTAAAAGCACAGCAGAAAGAGAAACAGATTGCATGCAAATTCAGTCTGCTAACCTATTAACTGTTGTATCAGGTAAAAGAAAACCACAATGTTTTGTACTGCCACACTTCATACATTGATAGAATATTCTCACATACATACACATACATACACACAAAAAAGATCATGTTACCATGCAAGCTGGCATGCATATAGCCACAGTTTTACACACACAGGTTGCAAATACATCTACTTGTACTAGCACAGACACTCTAGAGACACTGCAGAACATCTAATTTGTGTACTCTTCATACCCTACCTGATCTGTAGTTATCCAATCCTTATAAGTCTGTCCACAAAAAGTCAGTTCCCACTTCAATTCATTAATAATGCCTCTACTACTCACTGGTTCTCATTATATCCACCACATAGTAACACTATACAATTTTATAGTGGTGACTTAGGGCCATATTCTATTAGCTACTTTCAAATACCTTGAACTCATACATAAGCATTCTATTGACTTAAGAATTCATTAGTGCCAATAAGCAATATTTGCTGAATATGTAGCAATATTAAGAGTGATTTTAAGTGTGTATAAATTTGCGAATCGGGCAATAGAATAGGGACCCTAGACTTCATATTCTCCCCAAGTTCTACATCCTGCTCAGGACTTCTGCAATTATCTTTAACTCCTACAACAAGACTTGCAATATGGAGACTTACCTTTTGCTGGCTATCCACCTCACGCTGTAACATGTTGTGAGGAATGAGAGAAGTTATTATGGAAGCCCCTCAGCCCTGGAGGAGATCAGAGGGAAATAAATAAAATAGTAATAATTCCTAATTTGATAAAATAGGGTATTTCATGAGGTTAGATACAGCTTATAATTTTAACGGGCCATTACCACAGCAGTGTACTATAATGGTGAGTAGTTTCTTATGAGTGACAAAAATCCCTGCAACTCTGTATGTAATCCTATAGAGCTTTGTCTTTCAGATTAAGACGATCCACATCATGACTTATAAATTGTAGATACATTTGGATGCAGTCCATTGTAAATGGTAAATATACCACAGTTATTCACATTAAAAATTAAACTGATGGAGTTAGCATTGCAAATTCAGATACTAAATAGAAAACATGTGAATGTAAAGAAATTAAAAAAATGTATATAATGTGGAATTATTTCAATGCTCTAAATAAATGAGGCGCACAGCTGTATTTTTTTCCATCGGCATTCGATTTTTTTTAATCAATATAATCAATTCGTACACAATAGAAATGTATTTATTTTTTCAACTTCAAATACAGTTTTTTTACAGACACATAAGGGTAGACTCAGTAAACTATTACAGAAGCGGTAAAGCTCTGCAATGGCAATCTTCCCCACAGAAAATACTGCAGCTTTCATGGATCTACTTTGTAGCACTAACATTAACTGGTAAATCTAGGAATAATGTTGCAAAACACAAAAATAATCCATAAAATTATTTTTGTGATACAAGATTATTAACAAATCACCATAAACTAGTAGAAAGAGGTTTGAAACTGGGTGCTTTCTTGCAGTTTTATAGACACAATTACCTAGCAGTTCTCAGCAATAGCTATGACATAAAAATGTTAATTATGGACATTTAACAAAATTGTTTGTTTGTGGCACCAAAAGCCTATCCTTTGATTCAAATTAGAGCCAGCAATAGACATTCAAGATATAACAGTCAACAGAACATCCCGCTCGGCCCTTGCCCATGCACACTCTAAGTACAAATTAACAATATCAGTAAACGTTTCCTTTTTAACTGACAGGGAAAGCTCTGCACTTCCAAAATCCATTCTCAAAGATTCTTTTCCTTTTGCCCAACCATTCTTAAATTGGTACAGTGACTTTTGTGCAGATCACCAAGTAGTGGCTTATGCATCTGCTATCATGGCCCCAGGTGGACAGTACCTTAACTCAACCACCTCCCTCTCAGTAAGGTCCTTTACCGATTGATATTTAACATCAATGTGTCAAGTGCGAGTCATTAGCTTCTCTGACTGTGATTGCCTTCGGTTCTTCAATCCCCATATCATTTAGTAGCTATTTAAGCAAAACTATGTCCTGACATGCATAGGCAGCAGCGATGTACTCAGCCTCAGTAGATGATGCTGCTACTATGGTCTTTTTTGCTGGTCTCCTTTGTAAGTGATCAGAGTCTCCTAAGTTAACTTGTGGTCTGTCTCATCAGCTTCAGGTTTGTGGTTCCCTTAAAGGACAGCTTAATGCACAGACTATTAGAATAGTATGAAGATTCAAGTAAATAAAAGTAAATATTTATTCTTTCTTTTGATATTGTTAGCTTTCCCCCTCTCCAAGCAGAGTCACGTCTCTCCACTTCCATATGATTTTATCAGGGAGTGTGGTCAGCTCTGCCTGGAGCTGTAGTAATATTAAATCTGACCAGTTTATATTCAGTTTTAGACTAGGCCTACTCATTAAAGGACGGGTGGTTGTGATGGCATATGCACACTCCGTGAAATCACTAATGGAGGAAATGTGGAAGATGCAACAAAATTGCAATAGAGGTATTACCTTCAATACCTCTGTGTAGTGTAGTGGTAGTGGGGCAAATGATTTCAAAAGGTAGAGACAATTACATCATAGTCCTACCAGTTTCCAAGCCCCATGATTGCCCATCTCCAGTCAGGGCTGTCCATGGCCCATGTTAAGATACTGGGAGGTAGAGAGAAGTAGCTCTGCCTAAAGGGAAGACAGATAACTTAAAAAGTAAGACAATTATTAACATTTATTTACTTTAAAATGCATACTGTTTTTAATAGTCTATGCCTAGCAAACAAATATCCAAAAACGCTACTTTAAGATGCATTACACTGGTCCTTTTTTAAGCTAGTGCACTCCCTGCATCACTCTATTCAATATGCTTTGGGAAGGGCTGGATATCTTCCTGCTATTTATATTTTTTGAAAGAATAAGCAATTGTTTTTAAGAGTTATTCTCATAGTTATTATATGTATTACGGTTTTAGACAGTTAAAATAAACTATCACTTAATATTGGCACAATTGTAAAAATGTATTAAACATACTTGATAATATCCACAATATAAATATTTAAGAATAAACTGGACTAGTTTGTTTGGATCTTTCCAACAACCTTATTATAGTTACCTTTAAAGCTTGCTAAATGTCTTGAGTTTACTAGCAGTTGATTTTGAGAGTTAACACTCCTGACAATACCTGCTAAAATTAACATAAAATTCATAATTCGATTTGGTCAATTATAGGCAGCTAGAACATTGTTTTAGTCTGTGAAGTCAGTTTGTGCAGCAACGTATCATGGAATGTATAGTCAGTCCCCTGCACAAAGAAGCAAGGAGGAGTCTAGACATTTCTCTGCAGATTTCTGAAATTAGATGCAGTTGGCTTGAAGGTTAGTAGGGTTAAAAATGTACCTTTATGTATGAATGAAGTGTTTCTGTTGGTAGGTACCAGGTGCCTATGCAAGCATCTCTTGGGGTGTGGAAAACAATTTTTTCATAATAAAATAAATATGTATGTGTATAGAATGACTCAATGTAATGTATGTTTCTGATATAAGTAGCATGTGTTAGAGGGGAAGCTTAGATATACCTTTAAAACTGCTCAATGTTAAAAAAAAAAAAACATGTAGGACCACAGGCATAGTTAAGGAAAATGCAGATCTTTATAAACAGTTGTTAACATCAACAGCCTTATTAAATTGCGATTCAGTAAATTTAAAAGGGCTCTATTTAAGCACACAGCATATTTTTTTTACAGAAGTTTTTAGTTAGTGAACTTCTTTCCAAAAGCAAGGTCTTCACTAACTAAAAACTTCTGTAAAAAAATATGCTGTGTGCTTAAATAGAGACCTTTTAAATTTACTGAATCGCAATTTAATAAGGCTGGTAGTAATATTTAAAGAGGGATTGTGTTAAAATAATATCTAAATAACATACGGCTCTTTGAAACTAGGAGCTCATTTACTTGGTTTAAATCTCTCTCAAGCACAGGCTGTGCACTGTAATTTGTTCAAAGTCTTATTAGGTGTAAAATTAGGCTTAAATATCATTAGTTTTATGAGAAAAAAAGTCTCAGCCTGCTTGAGACATGTAATCAGAATGATCTTTTCATTCGTTGTTAGGCTGATTTCTTGTAACCTCAGTACTAACACAGCATGATAATACTATACATTATGTAGGCTGGGGGAAGGGGTTTATGTAAAAAATATACAATCAGTACTTAAGGGACACAGCAGAGGATCTAAATATTGTATAATCCAAAGGTAAGTACAAGTCATTTAATTAATTAAAAAAAAACCTACAAGTTGTTCAGTAAACTCATATTGAAGTTTGAAATTTGCACCTGTCCATATACCATGGGAAAATATCTTGCTAATGGGAGATCAATGTGAATAATAACTAATGGAATCACTGGGCTCTGAATGTATTGATTCCAATTTAAAGCCAAATGGAAAGGAAAAGTCTGAGCATGCTCAAACTCCAGGGGGTAATTACCCCAATCAGCCTAGTTACTCATGCTCAGTTTTTGATATGTAAAAAGTATAAACTTACAAAATGCATTTTTTTTAAATATTCAATTGATAAAGTAGGGCCCTATTCAATTCCCTTTTTTTCTTATTTCCACTCATAGACTCGTAGATATAAAACGTAGCTATTCAATTCACAGTTTTTTTCATGTTTGCGAAAATGTGCAGCAAATTATGTAAGAATAACCATTTACGCTAAATTACGGATGGATGTTCTATTGATTTACACTCAAAGGCTATTCAATTGTTATTTTACTGAGTACTTGCAAATTACTTAAGACTCGCAACTCATAAACTAAGGAGATTTTTTTAAGCAAAATTTATGTGCACTGAAGAGCAACCATAAATGCTTTTAAAAGCTGTGACGAGTCAAAAGCAGTTAAAGATACAATACAGTACAAAACAATTATGAAAAAGCCTGTAGAGTCAATATACATCTGGGAACATCAACTATTGTCAATTACACATCAACACATATTAACTTCAGGAGTAACATAGACCCCAGTACACAAATCAGGAATCCCACATAGCCTACAGCATGTGCTTCAATGCATTAACTCTTAAATAGCCACACCCAAATGCCCATCAACAGTATTCTTCCTTACCACATCACAGTACTGAGAGTTATCATATATATCACATTTCACCTACACAATAATCTTGGGTGTTATATTACGGGGGGAAAACATTATAGGCAGCCTGAGGCCTTAAAGAGAGGAGTGGGTGACATTGATTGTGGCTAAATGGGGGCTGCTACTACATACTGGAGGTGAACCCAACAGGTATATCACTATACAGCACTGCCCATGCACTGGATTGTCATAGGAAGCATGTAAGGAAGAGGTTGTAATAGGCACAGGGACATGAATACATATACATGTCAAGTCATGTATTACTATCAACCATTATAGATATATAAATAGATTATGATGATGAAAATGCATATGTTATTAATCTCTACATGCAAATGATTTCTAAAAATACACAGAGCACAGTCATAAATGTAACTGAACTTGCATTAATATCATGCTTGTGGTGTGCGCAAATCACAAGAGGACAAGACGCTTTGTGTAAAACGGGGAAAAATCTAACAGGTTAAAGGTAATACTGTATAATAATAATGATCCATGGCATCTACAAGAGTCATATGTGGTCACTACACCACAATAATGATATTCAGATGAATAGAAATCTCATTATCCATCACCTCATATAAATTAAGTACCTAATAATGCATATAGCACTTACATTGTGTCTTCATCTGTTCAATTATACAGATGCATTAATTTATGGATTATGTAATCCAATTCAATTACACACTTACAGTGTAATCAGAAAAAAAAGTTAAAAATTAAAAATATGATGGTCATAATCTAAAAAAAAGACAGAATGAGAAAAATCTAGCAATATCGGTATGTTTAGTACAGTACTGTAACAATAGACCAGCTTACCAGATGTTCATCTATAAGCAGTGCAACCCATGCTTTGTCTGTCATGACAAATCATTTGAGTTGACCATTAGTAATGATGTGGGATCTAACAAGGAATGCTTAGCTGTGACCATATTCAATCGGCCAAGAGTACTTTCACCATCGCTATATGATATTGTTTAACCACATTAATATCACATTTAATAGGTATACAGGTGTTATCAGATGATAACTGACTGTTATGATATCATGATGTCTAAACACTTACCCATTACTATTGATGGAAAACAAAAGGACATCCGCCTTAATGTCGGTTAATTACATCAGTCAAAAGTATCTGCTCTCATATTGTTAAGCGGATGATATGCTTAACTAACACATGTATTACTGCTGGGTATTAAAACACGATATATGTGTCTATTTATGTCTTGTGAGATCATTCTGCTGGGGGGATGTCATTGATGGAATGGCTATATGAAAGTCAATGTGTAAATAGTTTACGTACATTATTTGGAACACCGCTTGCAGATGAACAGACTGCCTTAATGGATGTGAAATTTGCCTAAAATACATTAAAAAACACAGGTTATTGAGTGACCATTGAGGAACGATTAAAAAAGGAACTGTAACATCTCCTCTCAATGGCATTCCTCAGTGACCATCAATTGTCGAAATGTTAACCATAACCATATGTGTCCACAGAGAAGAGGATTATGGACTATGTGATGGTGAGTGGCCACATGGTTACTAAATATCACCATCACATAGGCCATGATCATCTACTCTATAGACAGGCATGCTTATGTTAACATTTTGACCAAAAGAGGAGTGCTTTTGAGAATGTAAATAAATAATTCTCCTACTCTGTCACAGGCAGCCGGTTGCGCTGGGGAGAGCTCTAGGTGGATGAGGCGGTGCTGACGACCAGTGATGTCTATATTGAGCTGTATTAGAGTGGTCTAGTCCTGCATCGCCTGAAGCAGCCTGGCCAATTAGCTCTCCACCTGGTCATTGTGGCATCTCATCTCTCTGTAGAACCTCCTAATGCTATGGCCCACCATTGTGTGTTGTGAGCAGAAGCCAATGAAGAGGCTTAGCACAGTATTCTCTTGCTTCTGCACATAGACCAGCATCTCCTGCATAATAGACTTCAACAGTGGGCGAGGGGATTTAGGTCTGTCTCTGGCCAAGCCAGGCACAATGGTAGGAGGAGGCAGTGGTGGTGGAGTGTGGAGGTGCAGAGGAAGCCTTTGTGGCAGTGGTCTTTTGGTCCAAGAGGTGCTGGTGATGGGAGGAGGAGGTGCTGGTAGTACTGGCATTGCCCTGCTCTCAGTCCTGTAATTGCGTGCAGGTGGAGAGTTGATGTGGGAGAGGAGAGGGCTAGTGGGGTCAAATGCAAAGGGAGTGGTGAACGGCCCAGCAGGTTCCACCTCTGGCTACATGAAGCTGACATTCTCATCTTCATACCCGGGGCCCTCGTATCCTCTCCGATGCTCCTCCACCTCGTGGGCGGGGACTGGTTGAACCTGAGCTGATGCCCTCACCTCAGGCTGGAACTGGACCTCCTGGGTGCTGAAATGAGAGAACAATAGTGTATGAGTTAATAACATTTGATTGCTGTGGATTCCTATATATCTGACATCATAATGTTTTGAACCTGGATGTTTCAATTATTTGCTACAAATGAACATTTCTTTGTATTATGAACTTTGTTGGTAATAGCTCATTACAAAATATTGAATCCTGCTGCAGTCTGCCCTCTCCAGCCGATTTTTATAAGGAGAAAATAAAAATGAAGTTTTAGTTTTGAGCTCTTGTCCTAATTCGAGATTGTTATTGGGATTTAGATTTTGCTTCTTTTTGTGTCCTTTTTTCTTCTGATTAAACTAAAATAGATAATACTGATCCAATTTATATAGAGTCAAATTAAAGAGTAAGTGTAACTTTCTCCTGCTCATGCAGACACATACTCTGCTGAACTTGCTATGAAATGTGTCATACTAACCAAATCCATGACCATCTCACTGTAATACCTGAAAGGCTAGTAACACTACATTGCACATTCAGCCCTACAGAGTCTGCATCTCTCTTTTGGAGATATATATTTTGTCATTGATACTCATTGTATCTGTAAGTATTTGACACACTTTTGATACTGCACACAAATGGAAGTGAAATGTAAGCTTCCTGGTTATGACTAGGGATAGATTATACATGTATCCCGATTCAAATGTAGGGAGCTTACATATCACTTTCATTGGAGGGAAGCATTTACATGGGATGTGTGTTTTCTATGTGTGTGTGTGGTGAAAATGTGTGGGTATGTGAGGGGATAATGATGTAAATGATATTCACATCTCTAGGTGCCTAGATCCTGCATGTACACCAGTCCTGGAAGTCTCACAACTGTTGCAGAGGCTTTCCAGTCCAGTCCAACTTCTCCCACTCATTGAACTGGGCAATCACTGGTGGGACACTACGTGTAGCTCTTGAGGCTCTTGCCTCCTCTGCAATCTTCCTCTTCACCTTGGCCCAGCTGTAGTCATAGTAATGCTTGACAGACATCACATTCCTATTAGCATAACTTAGGGCGGTGACCTCCACAGCCATGTCACTCCAACTCTGGGCCCTTTGGCCAGGACCCCCATTTAGGATATTGGCACATATTGCATGGAGGAGACCATCATCACCTTGTGCGAGTAGTTAGGGGATCTGTGCTTGGGCAAAGCCTTCTTCTCCTAACTATTGCTGGGGATCCTGTACTAGTTCATCTCTCCCTGAGGCCTGCCCTTCCCCACAACTATCCACCTGGGATCAGGCCTCTCCCCCCTGGGATCAGGCCTCTCCCCCTCTGTCCCTGCATTATGTGTGCCTGCATCTAGGGGAACATCCCTCCCTTCCTCAAGCTCACTTACCAAACGCTACTTCCCAGAAGTCCCACTATAGCAACTGCTAGCCCCCCCATCTCAACTCCTCTCCCTCTCCTCACTGTTACCTCTCTTTCCACCTCTCCTTCTCTCCCCTCTCTCCACTCCTCTCCCGAGCCCCTACACGCTCTTTTCTACTTTCCTTCTCCTCGCTCCTCCCTCCATAAGAACTCACAGAATAAATAAAAATAATATGATAAATAAAAATAATATGTAACTGTATATGTATGTGATTAAAAAAATGTATTATGTGTGATTTTATTGTAAGGGTATAGGGTGGGGGGTATGGGGTGCATGGGTTAAGTGGTGTAGCTATATACAGTATCTCACAAAAGTGAGTACACCCCTCATATTTTTGTAATGACTGAAGAAATGACACTCTGCTACAATGTAAAGTAGTAAGTGTACAGCCTGTATAACAGTGTAAATTTGCTGTCCCCTCAAAATAACTCAACACACAGCCATTAATGTCTAAACTGTTGGCAACAAAAGTGAGTACACCCCTGAGTGGAAATGTCCAAATTGGTTCCAATTAGCCATTATCCATCTCCGGTGTCATGTGACTCGTTAGTGTTAGAAGGTCTCATGTGTGAATGTGGAGCAGGTGTGTTAAATTTGGTGTTATCGCTCTCACACTCTCTCATACTGGTCACTGGAAGTTCAGCAAGAACTCTCTGAGGATCTGAAAAAAAATGAATTGTTGCTCTATATAAAGATGGCCTAGGCTATAAGAAGATTGCCAAGAGCCTGAAACTGAGCTGCATGGTGGGCAGCATGGTGGGCAAGACCATACAGCGGTTTCACAGGATGGGTTCCACTCAGAACATGCCTCGCCATGGTCAACCAAAGAAGTTGAGTGCACATACTTAGCGTGATGTCCAGAGGTTGTCTTTGGGAAATAGACATATGAGTGCTGCTAGCATTGCTGCAGAGGTTGAAGGCGTGGGGGGTCAGCCTGTCAGTGCTCAGACCATACACTGCACACTGCATCAAATTGGTCTGCATGGCTGTCATCCCAGAAGGAAGCCTCTTCTAAAGATGATGCACAAGAAAGCCTACAAACAGTTTGCTGAAGACAAGCAGACTAAAGACATGGATTACTGGAACGATGTCCTGTGGTCCAATGAGACCAAGATAAACTTATTTGGTTCAGATGGTGTCAAGCGTGTGTGGCAGCAATCAGGTGAGGAGTACAAGTGTGTCTTGCCTACAGTGAAGCATGAGTGCTGTCGGCACTGGGGAGCTACAGTTCATCGAGGAAACCATGAATGCCAACATGTACTGTGACATACTGAAGCAGAGCATGATCCCCTCCCTTCGAAGACTGGGCAGCAGGACAGTATTCCAACATGATAACAATCCCAAACACACCTACAAGATGACCACTGCCTTGCTAAAGTAGCTGAAGGTAAAGATGATGGACTGGCCAAGCATGTCTCCAGATCAAAACCCTATTGAGCATCTTTGTGGCATCCTCAAATGGAAGGTGGGGAAGTGCAAGGTCTTTACCATCCAGGAGGCAACCTGTGAAGCTCTGGTGAACTCCATGCCCATGAGGTTTAAGGCAGTGCTGGAAAATAATGGTGGCCCCACAAAATATTGACACTTTTGGCTCAATTTGGACATTTCCACTTAGAGGTGTACTAACTTTTGTTACCAAGGGTATAGACATGAATGGATGTGTGTTGAGTTATTTTGAGGGGACAGCAAATTTGCAGTGTTATACAGGCTGTATACTTACTACTTCACATTGTAGCAGAGTGTCATTTCTTCAGTGTTGTCACATGAAAAGATATAATAAAATATTTACAAAAATGTGAGGGGTGTACTCACTTTTGTAAAATACTGTGTGTGTGCATGTATTAGTCTATGTAAGTTATGTGTAATCAGTGATCTATATTCAGTATAAGTATCATGTAAGTAGATATGAAAATAGAAAACTAGTTAAATCTCTACAAAACTCACCAGACTCCTTATCTCTCGCTAGCACTAACCCTTCAACACCTACAGACCTACATGTTCACTTGCAACTTACAAAAGCTACAACACAGTCAGCGTTTGGGTGGGAAACATGCTGTTTTTTTTTTACCTACAGTATTCCTATCAATTAATGTGATGTTCGCGTTTTCTTTAGGTTCCAAGGGCTGTTTCGCAGCTAGAAATTCAGTAAAATGCATGTATTAGTGTAATTTACCAAAATGTCACTGAATCCTGCCCCTTGTATGTTACTGACAAAACATGAGTTTATGATTTGCGAGCAAGCTACTTGAAACTCATAAAGCAAGGAATTGAAAAGATACGTAAATTGAGAAAATAAAGCTCCCGCAGTTGCGTGTAAGCATATTTATGAGTCTACAAGTAAGCAATTGAATAGGGCCCATACTTAGTACCTCTTGGACAATGATATTATGCATTATTGTCTGTTAATGTAATGCCAAGGAAATGTAAATTGATGATAATACAATGATAAAATACTTTCTTTCTAGTGATAGTAACTACTTCACACATATTTCAGATAGATAGATAGATAGATAGATAGATAGATAGATAGACAGTAGATGGAAAGACAAGTACTGGGAAGTTTAGTGACATGGAGAATTGTGGTTATATATCTGTATTTTGCAGCTTCAGCAAATGAAGACAAGTGGAAAAGTAAGACATATTGAGGTTGCTAAGCAACTTGGACACATAAATACTTCAAAGAGCATCCTGCTTCAGGTTGTGACATGTCAGGGTACATAGCAAGATGTGCAGTAACACTAAATATTGATGTACAGTCAAAATGTTTTCAATGTCATGTTAAAGGAACTCAATGAACTCATTGTTAATTTACAGGTGTTAGCTTAAGAAGTATAACATGTTTTAATATTGAATTTATTTAGAATGTATTCATTCTATCATATAGATAGATAGATAGATAGATAGATAGATAGATAGATAGATCTTCTACAAAACAATATTATGTCTAAATAATGTAGGTCTACCCAGATCCCCTAAACACATAAACATGCTAAAATGCTCATTTTGTCTCTGCATGTGTACTTGTTCTTGAATCAGGACGTTTTTTGTTTTTTTTACTTTTTACTTCTATTTTTATATTTGTTTTTAAATGTACTCAGTGACTATATAATCTAATTGCAGTAGAATGATTTGGATATAAATATATACCAGTAACCCAAATGTAACCCTGTAAATATGTCAGTGGTATTAATTCACTCCCATAGCTGGAGGGATTACCCATTTAAGCAAGCCTGTCATTGGTTTTCCTACAGCTATAATAAATTTGTATTGGCCTAATTACTGCAGTATAACAAACTGCATCAGGGCAGCTCCTTCAAGTTTTCTATTGGCTGCTTGTAAAACCTAGCAACAGCATCAAGGACTGCTGCAGGTGTTTGATGAAGACGCTTTAAAGTACAATCCTAGAGCTCTGAAGTTTGCTGAGATATTGAGTTCCTGACAGCAGGGATTACATGTTCTAAATCTCATAGACTTTCCAACCAAATGTCTGTTCAGTTAGAGTTAGTGTAAGCAGTTTTACCTTATAATAAATGATCATCTAATTGCTACAGCAGTGTAATGTTAAGTTATGCATTTTAGGTTAAACAGCTTGTTTTCAGGCGTTAATAACATGTATATGTACACACTGCTTGCGTATGCAAACACATTGTATGTTTTCTTTTACACATTGATAAGTGAAAGAAAGTGGGCTATGGTAATACTATAATAGAGGAATTAGGACATTTGCAGGGCTGGGAGGAATAGAGAGATTTCATCCTCTGTCCCTCCAAAAGGATTAAACGTTTTAGTTTACTCTTGGTACAAACTGCTTTTGGAGCAGTCAGAATCTCAGGTACTCTGATCATAATATGTGAGAGCATTGCATCTGTTGAGTTATGCAATTCTGTGGAGCTCATTTACTTAGTGTATTAAACACAGGTTTGACATGACCCGCCTTTTATAGGGCCAGTCATTAGAGGTTAGTCACAGTACCTGTCTGTTGACAGTGAAAACAAGGTCAAACCATATAAGAAGGAACTGCTAAAGAAACAAAAACTAAATAAGGAGGAGAAGTTGATAAGAATCCAGATGGGGGGGGGGGGGGGAGCAAAGTATAGCATCCACAGCCCACTGGGAGGTAAACTCCCAGTGGACAAAGCCAGGTGGTACTCTCCCTGGATGTGGGAGCACACCGGTGCCTGGAAGATGGCCTTGCATGGCAGTGGAACCTCCTCAGCCAAATACTACTTCCTTGACTTATATATAGCCAAGAGCAGGTTGACGAGAACATCCCTGGCCTTGTTGCCCCTGCCCAAAATAAACAAGATAAATAAACAGAATAAAATGCAGCCACAACTGTAGGAGGAGGCCCTTTGAGAATGACAAGAGGGGCTGCAGTCTGGAGTAACTGAAATAGATGCGATACACAGACACTCCCTTGCCACGGAATGGACAAGCAGCTGGAGAGTGTGAAATTAACCAGGTACTCTCTAGTACTCAGTAAACCACAGAGCACTCTCCAACTCAAGTCACCGGTTGGTCATGGAACCAAAGAGGGCTCATTTACTCAGTATACTGGAAGTATAGCAGAATAAAAATAATGACACCGCAATACCAGGTTTATTTTTCTGGTGAAGAAACGGAAAATGAAAAGCACTGTTTCATGTACAAAAAAGTACAATTACTCAGGCTGATCATACTGTAATTATAGGACTTCAGTGGACAGTTGGGAGGTATATATTAATAATAGTCAGTGTCTCTTTCAGAATACATACATCTCTGCTCTCTCGTCCTCTTTCCTCTTACCAAATTCCTCTATTCTTCTCCTCTTCCAACCTCTTTTCTCTCCCCAATGATTGAATTACTCATATTTGTATGTATTTTAGGTAGCTATATTTTTGATATAGATTTACACACACATAAACACACCCACATATATACACACACATGTAAGGTTATATGAAAAAGTTGGTTATCACCACATTGCCTCTCAAAATCATTAGCGTGTTCGCATTTCTTGGTCTTGGGGGAGCTGGTATGTGAAAGGTTCTTGAGAAGGGGTGCATTTATAGGAAGGGGTCTTATGGAGGAGATATTAAGGGAAGGGGTTTTGGGCAGGGGAACTGTGTGAACTGGTACCTGGGGGGGGGGCAGCACAAGAAATTACAATTCCCACTTGGGGGGGGGGGGGGGGGTCCAAAATGTTTCTTTGCACAGGGGCCCTCCATTCTCTAGCTCCGTCACTGCTCTCTATACACACATACACATGGTGTCTGTAGGTACATTTATGTCTTTGTTCATATGTTCTGATCTATTTATGAATAGGATATTTTAATGTATCCATGCCAACTCCTATCTATCCATGTGACTAACTTCATTTTTATCTACTAATATGACAGAACTGCATTTTACAGAAAATAAAATTGTGAAACTCACCATGTAACCTTATTGCATTGACTATTATACCCTCTAAGCAACAAGTATATATAGCTGTGTAAGGCTTGTAGATAAATGAACATCAGCTGTTGTTGCTAGAAAGCCTATTAATATTGCATCTTCCATTTGAATTTCTTAGAAGCAAGGGATATGTTCACCTGATATACTGACAGGCTCAGTGTTTGCTTTATCTCACAACATTGGTGTAACAATGTCTAATTTATTTTAAAAGTAAACCTGGTTGTATTGAAACTGAGTAAAATCCATATGATAAATTAAACAAGTCTAGTGCTAAATCATTGTAGAAGTTTGTGGGAAGTTAGATGTTGCTTTTAGGCTTATCTCACAAATACCACTGGTGAATTTACTAGGCCTCCTTACTATTTCTTAACAATCATACCCACCCAACACTCTCTTACCTTTCATTTGTATATCAACATTGATGCTTAATATATAATATGCCCCATCCTGTGCAATTGCAGTTTAAATAGTCCAAAATTACCCATTTTTATCCTAGTGAACTGTTGACTATATGGTAATAGAATATGATAGTGTCCCCTTTAACACATTGGATGTGGAAGTTTATGTTAGGTCTATGTTTCACTGGATTGTCGCAGTCAACTTTCCTAAAAGAACTCATTAAGTTTCTCTTTATCGTTTTAAAAAAAATTATGATTTAATAATACACAAAGATAACTTTGACAGCAGCTGATTATAAAATTGTACATTTATGACCATTGTATTGCAAAAAAATAAAATAATATATATATATATATCACATATATAGTTGTGAGCGTACGGGTCGTTGCTCACGCTTGCGGGCTCGCGTAGCGAGGTCACTGGGCAAGGGCCTCAGTTGCTGGCATGGAGCGCCGCCAGCAACTGAGGCCCCTCGCGAAGCGAGGGCCTCAGTTGCTGGCGAGCTCACTGGGCAAGGGCCTCAGTTGCTGGCATGGAGCGCCTTCGCGAGGGCCTCAGTTGCTGGCGAGGTCACTGGGCAAGGGCCTCAAACCCTCGCAAACTTCACGTCGCTACTCAAAAAACACGACACACAAATTACGACACTCGCTAAATTTTACGAGGAACGCAAACAACCTACGAAACACGTTACCACACATTACGACCTCGCAAACATCGGACGCAACACGCAGACATACAAACATTTAAAACACAATAAATACACACAACACACACATAAAAAGCTTACCTACAGCAAGAGGAACCATCCAGCACCTCAATAAAACAAGTTACACCTTCATTTAAATAAAAATAAAACACTTTAGACACTAATAAAATCGCTAAGCGAGAGAAAAAATGGCCGACGGACAAAACGAAAACGAGGCTACAGCACTCTCCAGACGTAAAACACCACACCACACTCGCAAAACACCACACGAAACTCGAAAACCACTACAAACCAACAACGGACAATACGCAAAGACGCACAACACACATAAGCCGCCATTTAACGCAAATGCGGAAGTACGACACTACGCGCACGGTTTTGAATCGCGCACGCACAGTATTACACTGCACACATTCACCACGCTTAGAGAGCAGCTCCACAACACTAATGCTGCAGCAATGTCAAAACACATTCACATCTCTTCAACACAATGCTTCCAAATAGGTAAAGCATATTCATTTATTAATGTATTATATCTACACACCAAACAACATTAGCTACCTTACAATTTCATTGCCGTCATTTTTTGACGGGCAATTCGCTAGTATATATAATAAGGAAAAGAGTAAAGAATAGAGACAATGTTTGCCTTGTTTTCAGAAGCCATATCTTAGTTCCTGACACCCGCAGAATTTCATATTCCAAAATGTTTATACCTTAAACACTATACTGTTGTTCATTGCTTCAGATAAAAGTATTGTCTTAAAACTCTTCCAAGTGATTCCAGATCTTGAGATGCCAGTTAATTTTGCTTTTCCTTAACCCTTTTAGTGTTAATGAAGAGTAGAGCGCTTTTTAATTTGCCGAAAACATTGCAGTTTTACATCTCAAATGCTCAAAATATGTTTATCAATGAACTTATTATGAACCATTCCCTGATTTTATTGTCGTTCATCAAATTAACATTTGTTGAAATTCAATTTGACACTGAAAAGCTATTTTTTTAAATTTAAGTCCCCACTTAATGGGCTAAATAAATACTTTTTTTAATAAATACAATTTTAACTCACTTCATTCCACTGAGAAGTTGCCATTGCTATGCATTTATTGGCAATTGTCGTCGTAACCACAAGATTATGGCTAACTAACAATTTTCACTTTCTATTCACCCTTTCTAAGTTACATTTGAAAAGACATGGAACTGGTATAATATTTGTAATTATTCCCTTAGTTTCTTATAACAAAGGGCATTTTTTCCACAAAATACAGAGTAAATATCCTTCCTCCCAACATCCTCTCCCAAATTACCTAGAGGGATCCAAAACTACATAAACTACTCATTAAATTTCAATGGTATACAGGAATTAAATTAGTTGCAAATTGTCTTTATTAATTGATGATTCAAAATGGCCTACTTTGTCCATTTTTGAGTAACGCTATAGTTTTGAAAAATGAATATATCATATTCTTTAAGTTTTGGATGTCTAGTGGAACTATTAACTGGTTATTGCATTGATCACCATTTCCTAAGTAAAAGAAAAACCTGCTTACTCCAAATGTTTGCCGATCCAGATTGTACTAAATTCTTGCATCCTAATCACTAGATTTAGTTTAGAACATATATCTGCAGGCAACTGTAGTTAGGAATAGTGTTAAGTGATTTGTGAGAGCAAAAATAGTGTGATTCTTGAAGTGCACTGAATCATTATACCAGACAGATCAAAACCAGTGAATAGAAATGAAATTAATTTTTTCAAATGCTTGTCAACTGTTCTAATCTCCTCAAGCTACACGGAAACTTGGCCAGTAAATGTCATTACCTAAAACACAGCTATGGACATTAGATTAAGGAACATGAAAGATTCATGTTCTAAAAAAAATGAATTGTAAGTGTTTCTACCATTGATAAGTTTTAGCGAGATATTTGAAAAACGATGCATAAATAATTTTAACAAAATTATGTTACCTGTCACATTAAAATACATATTGCTAAACTGGTTCATATGATAGAACTCATAACAATGGTCCATTTATGTTAAAATAAGCTTTAAATCTAATTATCATAATATTTATATAAACTCTAAAAAAGTAAGATGTGTGTTTAATAGTCTAAATAATACTGAGCTTAAAGGGATATCTAAGTGAGCGGGATCAATACATTTCTGCACTCTAGGAAAAAAGCATCCTATGTGTATGCAGCACATCTCATAAAACATTTTATTTTTATTAATAACTAAAAGTCCCTCAAATGATTATGTTGGCACCCCCAGGGGGTGTCTACACAACTTCCTGGACCCTACCCAATCAGAATGCAGCCTCCGGGGAGCAATATTAACCCACTATTTACCTGCTCTTGCTAGATCAGCCAATCTCCTTGCAGCTTTCTCCCTGCAGCTTCCTGTCACATGTCAGTGATACACAACATACCCCATGCTGCTTTGCACTACAGCCAATAGGAGAGCAGTATTGTCAGCTTCCCAGTCACTGCTGGTATATGACTCATCCCTACTTCCAGTCTATGCTGTGGGCTGTTACCATAGCAACTAACATAGTGCTATGTCTCAAATCTTTCATCTAACCAGATTGGCCAAAACAAATTGGAGGGGGTGTTAACCTTAATTTTAAACTGTCAGAAATTACAATAGATTTTGCTAACTTCAAGGTAATTGTTTAAATGTTTATTTTGGTATTTTTTCATGTAAACATTTTTTTTCATACACTTCTGATTCTCCTCCATCAGATGCATTCATAAACCAGGAAACTTCGATATCCCTTTAAGCACAGTGGGCCTCATTCAATTGATAAATTGTAAGTTATTAGAGCCCGTAATGTGGGCCGTAAACTAATTTGCTATACAATTGGCGTCTTTTTGTGACCCACAAACGGTCTATGGGTTACGAGTAAAAATCCCTGCGGTTGTTACAACCGTAACTTAAGCCTTTGATCTTTCACGTCCGCAAGAGTTACTATCGCTAAAATTGCAAATTGCTATTTAATTGCTACAATTCCGCAAGCCCGGAAATTATTTCACACCCATAAACAGCAAATGTTGAAGAAAATCCTACTGGTACCAGATAGGTCCCGCAAAGAAGTTAAAGATGTGTCCGTAGCACTGTAAATGAAAATAAAAAATCAATACTGCACTGTAAATGACGGGGAAAGCTATGAAAGACATTATAATTAATTGCACAACAGTCTTAAGCTCGCAAAACGGCAATACAAAATTATTTATTTTCATTTTGGGGTTATATCGATCTTGGGAATCAATTAAATCATATCATGCCACCCATAATGACTAAAACAGTATTGGCATTCATTTTTTTATTTTGTATTTTGCAGAATTGCAACTCTGATAGCATATTGGACCGCTAATCGCTAATTGATTGACATGTAACCTCGATCTTATACTGACATAATGATGTCTCATTTTCTATTGGCTGTTTCTAAATGGGTAGTTAAAGCCTTGCTTAATTGATCATGTTCATGCTCTAAAATGCTACATGCGATTGCATGGTTTACGGTTTCAACTTTCAGCCCATAACTTGTGGCCTTGTTCAATTGAATCGCTTGGTAATTGTAGCAAATCTCAAGCTCGCAGACATACAGCCTACACACCGCAAGTTGCGGCCTTGCAATTGAATGAGGCTTAGTGATTGTAAAATTAATTTGTAGGGTAGTAGTTAAAACCCTATTAGGCCAGTTTTATAGCGTTAACAAAATATTATAACTAACTAAAAAAAATGACGTCAAGAAAATTGTAAGCCAGGCAATGCTGTTTGCCACCCAATGTAAGGGTTTTGGTCCTCAGAGTACCTTGGGTGCTTATTACGAGCCTCGTGCTGAGCGCCTTTGGTGCTCATCACATACCTCGCAATGAGCACCTTTGGCGCTCATTGCGAGGCTCTCCCCTGGTGTAATTTTGGTCTTGTGAGCTCCTTCAGTGCTCATTGCAAGCCCAGATCTGAGTGCTTTTGGAGTTCATTGCGAGGCTCTCCTCTGGTGTACTTTTGGTTCTGTGAGCACTCTGTGCGTTCATTGTGATCTACCCGATAAGCGCCTTTGGCCTTCGGCGCTCCCATGCCAAGTCGTACGGGGTCGTAGGGAAGTCGTGCGGGGTGTATTTGAGTTTTCTGTTGATCTGTAGTACTGTGGGTTGTAGGTATGATGCTTAAGTCATGAGGCACCTATGGCCCTCATCTCCACCAGCGCAGTGAGCGCCTTTGGCGCTCCCTGGCAAAGTTGTGCGGGGAGGTAATCTTGGGGATCCCTAGTATCACTGTAGTTAGTCTTATGTAGTGGGTTTTGAGAGGGGATCATGGGGAGCGTTGTTAAATCAAGCCTCAAATACTACTCAATTACGGTGTTAGGTTGATAATAGATTCATATCTGAAACTTGTTTAGTTCTCATAGTATTCATGCACATCCTCCAATGTGGTTTACATAATACAATACCCAGTATACAAAATAGACGATCACATTGGGGAAATCAGCCAAAAAAGTGCCACTAAGGATGAGTCTACACAGAGATTCTATTACAAAGCACAATGAAAACAGTTATTGTTTCCCAGTTGAACACCATTTTACCTAGAATGATCACTCCATCCAAAACCTGAAAATCAAAATTCTCAGAGGTAATTTCAAAAATATCAAAAAGAGAAAAAACTTTGAAATGAAGATGATCACATTCTTTAACACTAAAGATGCAGGTTGTAACATGGACTTTATTTATTATGTATTTTGAACCATGTCTTTTTTATTACTTAGAATACCTGCTCTGTATATTTCAATCGTCATGTTAAACCTTAATCAGTAATGCTTCTGACTTGGTAAAGAAAGGTGCAACTCTCGAAAGCTTGTCACTAGGATATAATAAATATGAGGTGAAAAACAGGTCAAACACCCTTAATCATCAATCAAGATGGGAAGGATCAGAAAATACACAAATTAACTGAGACAAAGGGTTGACCTTCATGAAAGGTTACATTTATCTCATATTTTCAGTGTAAGATCAGGCTGATAAACAATAGACATTTTTAATAGCAGGTATTGTTGAGAGAGAGAAGAGAGAGGAGACTTTGAGAGAGGAGATAGAAGAGAAGAGATAGAGATAAAAGAGGGGAGAGAAGAGAGAAATGAGAGAGGGGAGAGAAGAGAGAGGAGAGATAAGAGAGAGAGTGAGAAATATATGCCTTTTCATTCTGTAATGGTACATCACCCATATGGTGACTTTTGTGACGTTTTAATGAAAACAATATTGCATGCAAACTTACACAGAACATTTCTCACTGGATTCCAGCATACCTACACTTTTAACCAAATGCTGAACATTGAACTTAGGTGTGAAAATGGCCTAAATGTGCACAGTAAGTTTGTGTGCTAAAGTCTATGTGTATATATATTTGTTAACATACCAAACATAAGCATATTCTGAGCACATTTTTGAATGTATTCATTATGTTACAATTGACTGACTCGCAGGTTTTAAGCCCAGGTATGATGTTAGAGGCTACTAAGAAAATCCAGAACATAAAACAAATTCTGGGAGGAATTGCTTTCAGGTCCAGGATTTGTGATTTAAACAGAAGGAATAAGTAGGCTGAATGTCCGGCTATCTTTTTATTGAAACAAATCTGTAATTATGCATGTAAAATGGAAAGTTGTAATAGTAAGAGACAATCCTCTCAGATAATAGTGGAAAATACATTTTGTAGGCATTGCGCCCATTGACTTCTGTGCAGTCGTGGCCTAGAAAAAGACAGGGCATCTTCCTACTTAGAAGACTGCATAACAGACAATGGATGCAATGCCTCAGGGGCTAGTCAAGTAATTAAGGCAAATATTTCTTATTAACAAAAGATAAGAATCTTTGTTTGTGAATGGATCATAAAAAAATCAGCTAATTATTGCAAAAGTTCAATTGATAAAGCTCCAGTAACACTATGGTATCAGAAACATACCAAGCTCTGCGTTTTAAAATAGTGACTAAGATTTGTTTTCAATGTTGCCACTGGGCTTCATCACTAATTATGGTTTATGTTTTTATTTCTGTTATTATCAAATGTAAATCTAGAAATTCCTTTGGATACAGAATAAATTACATTTGAATCAAATAGCATTATTTGTGAAATGTTTAAATGTTTGTAATGCAAGTTACCTATGCTCTTTTTTAAAGAAGAAGTAATAAGTAATATGAGGCAAATAGATGATGTTTAAGGTCTGATACAAGAGAGGTCAAGAATTAAACATACTCTGAGGTTTTACATCATTGTCTCAAGTATTAAACTTTTGTTTTTGGCAAGAGTTGGAAAATAATCACGTGTCCAAAATGGTTATCTGTCAAAACTTTGTTTTGATATGAATACCTGTATTATTATTAATATTATTAACTTTTATTTGTAATGCACCAACATATTCCGTAGCACTGTACAGGGCATAAGAACAAGGGAGAATACAATACAATACAAAACTGCAGAAAATTGAGGGCCCTCTTTTGAGTTTAAAATCTTTGTGGAAAGTGCTTTTTTTCCAAAGCACCCTACAAAACTGGAAACTTGCTAGTTACCATCTAAAGGGAATGGAAGAGGCAGAAACCTAGGAAAGAATAACAGATAAGGAAAAGCTAGAGTCAGGAAAGAAGTAAACGTTTAAATAGGTAGGAAGGTATGCAAAGTTTTAAACGTTTTTCATTTAGTAGGAGAGGGAATGGGTCTGATTGGAAGTCCTTTGAGGTGAAAGGCTCTAGTATGTAATATGTTATCTGCCCTAGTGGTCAGATAACCTGCAAATGGGAATGTCAAGTGAGAGGCCTGGGTTAGGGTATATTTCTCCAGTAGCCTGCAGAAGAAGGAGAGATAGAGAGAGGAGATGGGAATTGGACTTGCACAAATGTTTCTGCTTATGAGCTTTAGAAGAGGCAGGAGATGACTGGAGGCGAGTGAAGAAGAGTAGCTCATGGGAGAATAAAAGAGAAGAAGAGCATGAATGGTTGAGATGGTTATGTTAGAGACTTGATGTGGAAAAGTTGAGAAGAAGAGCCTGAGGAAAAGGCAGGAGGTTATGAGGAAGGAACAGGCACAAGAAAACATTATGTAAAGGATTAATTAGGAATAGTTAGCAGGCGTTGTTAATGAGCAATTGAATAAGACATTTGTGTCACAAAAAAGTAACCAGGGGTGGGGTGGGGAGAAGTGGTTCCAGGATCAGACAGAATGAGGCCCAGAGGTATAGTAGAGACTGTAATAGAATATGAAAAGGATGGGCAAATGTTATATCACAATAAGAAGCAATAAAACAGGCTTTAAGGTGGGAAAGCAGGCAAAGTAAGAAGGGTTTCAGAAAAAAAGCACAGATTTGCCTAGTGAAATATTCAATCTTTTTCAAACATTCATACAAATATTGTTAATAAGTGCATATATTCAAAGTTAAGATGGTTCCCCAGTGTCTTTAGATACCTTCAGCAAAAGTGTGCAGACAGTGTGTTTGGTTCAGAGATCAGAGAGAGATATAGAGGAGTGATTCTCAAAGTATTTCAGCAGTGGAACCATATTAGAGCTCTAAAATTTTGATGGAACATCAGACTACAAAATAGCTCCCAAGAAACCTAACTATCCTCCCTCTACCTCAAAATGGCCCCCATTAATCCAAAACCTGTCGTGCAACTCCAAAACAGAAGCTAAGATTTCAGCATTCCTGTTTTCAGGACCCTTTTAAACTTATCACTTGTACATCCCATGGAGATACAAAATGGAAGTCTGTATTTTCAGGGAAAACCTTTTTAGTAAGCACCAGTACAGGGATTTCTTTGTTGTCACCTCAAACAAACCTGTATTTATATGCAGTATGAAACACAAGAATAAACATTTTGTAAACATATTAAATGAAATGTAAATCCAAAGTAAGGAAAAACAAAGAGGAAATGAGTTTATTTAGATATGACGTAGTAAACACATTAATTGGAATGTGCACATATGTTATATTACAATTACTTATATTTCCATTATATCCTGCATAGATGTGAACATAATTAATAATGGTTTTCAAAAAATAAAAAATAATAAAAATAAATAAATGTGATTAAAAACTATCTTATGAAATATTCCAATCACAGCCTTTTATTCAACAAATTCTAGTCAAGGGTCTCTCACTTTTCGTCAACATAGTAAGTTAACTTTATTACTGAGACCCTGCATGAACAGTAAAAATATGTAAACAATGTGATTTATTACATAAAACAATACACAGTATGCAGCTTATTTTCATTGTTGTCAATACAATAATTAAAGCAACAATGGCATATTTTGTGATAATTAGTAATGGTACCTTTCATGTTTAAAATAATCTCTTTATTGATTTACCATATATACTTGAGTATAAGCCGACCCGAGTATAAGCCGAGGCACCTATTTTACCACAAAATACTGGGTAAAATGAGTGACTCGAGTATAAGCCGAGGGTGGGAAATGTGCTGCCCCCTGTGTCCCTCTTGTGCCCTCTGTGTCTCCCTCTCTCTCCCGTGTCTCTTCTCCAGTCTTCCTTCCCTGTGTCTCTTCCCCCCTCCCCCTTCCCTGTCTCTTCCCCCTCTCCCTTCCGTGTGCTAATGCCGTGACGTCACATGCGTGCCACGTCATTAGCATATACCGGGTGCCGGCACCCGGTATATGCTAATCCCGTGAAGTCACATGCACGCCATGTCAAGACGCCGGAAGGAGAGGAGGCCGGAGCAGGAGCTTCAGATGCAGGTAAGTGAGGGGAAAGGGAGAGGGGGTGGGGTATTTAGAGGGGTAGAATGAGGAGTAGGGGTTGAGGATGAGGAGGGGGGAGGGAAAGAGACACAGGGGGGTTAGAGAGACACGGGGGGGTAGAGAGACACGGGGGTGTTAGAGAGACACAGGGGGGGGGAGGGGGGAGTGACTCCAGTAAAAGCCAAGGGGGCCCTTTTGAGCCTTAAAAAAAGGGCTGAAAAACTTGGCTTATACAGTATTTTATATTTATTGAACTGTTTTTTTGATGGCAAAAGTGTTATAATTTATACACTGTCCTTGGTCTCAATTGGTGCCTTTCTCCTTTGGCAAGCAGAGGATACAAGATCACTGAACAGGGTTTTAGAAATTAACGTTATGTAGTGGTAATAATAATAGTGCTCATAAAATGTGGCTTTAGTTCTGTTTTTAGTAACCTCAATGTTTAAATAAAATATTTAATGTAGCTGCTAAAACTGATATTTAAACTTTAGTGTTTAAGACTTAAGCAGCTATGCTTCTCTCCATCCAGACATGGGAAAGAATCTGCCCAGAGGAGACTTCATCTGCATAACTGCAGCTAAAGACTTATCAAAGAAGCTCTAGAAACTTTTTATGGACAGCCTCCTAGGTAGATCATCTCCCACCCCTATTAGAAACACTAAAGTTTAAACATAAGTCTTGAAAGCTACACTTAATTTATGTACTTCAGCTGCTGACATTATTGCTAATCAGTTACTAAATAAATACATTAAACCCTATTTAATGACCACTGGACTTCCTTCGCCTCGCTCCCCCCGCCCACCCCTTCACGGAAATCTCAATACAGGTGCCAATAGAACTAGAAGAAATGATTTAACACATGAAATGTATCATTAGAGACTAAGTTAAACAATATAGTGGTATCATTTAAAGGGCCATATATTAATCCAACTCAACAATACATTTTTTTTTTGTATTTGTATTTTGTTTCACTTTGTGTGCACTTTCATTATTATACACTGAGCATGTATGTTCTCATCTTAAAAGATGGAGAATGGTTTTGCCAAGTATTGTTTAATGTTTGCGTTAGTGAATTATTTTTTTATCAATATACATATAACATTTATGAGATGTCACATTAGCTCAATAACATGGTAATGGCACATATGGCAAAATGTGACAAATGAATGCTTGGAATAATGCTTTTTCTTAGTACATTGAGTATTTACTTTTTTAATTTGCAACTGAAATGCACATAGTAAATTGTGGAAGCCATTATGCCGGGTATATAATGAAATTACAAATGCTCTTCCTATTCATAGATTGGAGCTGATGCTCACTTGACTTATATTCATATTACACTAGTCTGCCATCATATGACAGTCAGCCACATTAAATTCCAACCCCTAAAGTGCAATGTGAGACACGCAACGGCTGCAGGGTAGAAATTTGGCAGAGTTACAGAGCTATTAAATTCGAGCAGGGCACGAGTTACGGGCTTGAGACGCAAACCAGTAAACCATCTGTTGCACGTTGGATGCGTGGCTGTAAACGTGATCAATTAGTCTAACTCGTAGTTACGAGTTCAGATGGCGCCAATGGCAAATGAGATCGTCATAATTACAATGAAGGTGGGATTTCAAAGTCTTACAGGTTTCCATTACGTGTTACGATCGGACTTGCATTCTGCAAATAATGCAATATTGATAAAGCCGTAAATACGATATTCTATTACATGCAAGTTCCATTATATGTATTAATACACTGATTGCCAGGATCGATATAACACGGAAATTAAACATAAAATAAAATATTTTTGGGGGCCGATTTGCGAGATTGAGAATGTTATGCTATTAATTCTAAGACCTAACATCACTTTCCCTGTTAATATAAGTACAGTAGTGTTTGTATATGTGCATTTAAAGTGCTAGGGATTGGACTTTACCCCCCTTGCGGGTTCTCCCTAACACTCGTTGGCTTCTTGGCTCCATTTGCGGGTTACGGGCTTGAACGCCAGTGAATTTGTTGCAATTTAATAGCATGATTGGAAACGTAACAGTTAAAGGCTTGACAGATCAAAGGATTTGCGGGCGCACAGTTCAAATTTTCACATCCCGTAGGGTTTTTTCGCACCTAACCCGCAGGTCGTTCGCGGGTAGCTCTAAGAGGCCAATAGTAAGTCTTACGGGCTATGTTACGGCTACGGTTTTACACGTAGAGGGAATTTAATGTGGCTGAGTGTCTGCAGTGAACATATGAATGTCTGTGGCAAAATAATTGAAAATCATCTAAGAGCATCCTTTGGCATTAGTCACATGGTTTGTGCTTACACTCATGCTACATCCATTTAAGAATTGAAAGGAACGCTGAAGTCCCACATTGTGTCCTGCCTACAGACTGTTCCATAATTAATAACATATGCCGACACTGTGCGGTGAAGGCACAAAAAAGACAAAGATTTATATCAGTTTTTCCTGAACTCAGGGATGCTTTTAGTATATATTTACTTTGGTGTGCTCCAAATTGTGATGAATTAAGTGGCCCTTTAAGCCTTGCACCACCTTGCATTTTTCATGAAAAAATAAAAAAGTTTTAACATTTTAGATGAGCTTGTTTAAATATATGAAAGCAAATCAGTGACTTCAGTATTACTTTTAGTTGTGCTATTTTAGGGCCATATTAAATTCCAGCCCTGTAAGTCCAACGTGAAGCTTATAATGGCTGTTGGCTTGAAATCTGGCCGTGTTACGTTGCTATTAAATTGGAAGGGCCTGTGAGCTACGGGTTTGAGATGAAAATCATAGCTCGTTCGTAGAAGGTTGGATTTGCGGCCGTGCGAATGATCAATTAGTGTAGACCGTAGTTGGAGACAAAGGAAAAATATATTGTTAGCATTACATCACTAAAAAAGGGGAGGGTAGATTTCAAAGTCCCACGGGCATCAATTCCAGTTTGCGATCGGATCGACATTAAAAAATAATGCAATATTAATAAAGCCGCAAATATGATATTCTATTACATGCGAGTTACAGTATATGTCTTAACACATATATGTCTTAAACATGAAATAAAGTATTTTTATGGGCCAATTTGTGTGCTTGAGAATGTTGTGCTATTAATTCTAAGACCTAACATCACTTTAATAAAAGTACAGTAATGAGTTTTTATTTGATTTACAAGTGCTACGTATTGGACTTTACCCCCCTTATGGATGCTCTGGAGCGCACGTTGGGCTTTGGACTCCATTTGCGTGTTACGGGCTTGCTTGCGTGTGACTTCTTAGCAATTTAAAAGCTATATTGAACAAGTAGCGGTTACTGGCTCTATGGATCAAAGGATTTGCAGACGTAAAGTTCAAAGTTGCTCAACACGTAGGCTTTTCTCGGCCTTGCTGCGTTTTAACCCACAAGTCTTCTGCGGGCTGCGTTACAGGACTAATTTAAAATAGCCGTAACCCGTAAAATTGGATTTACGAGCTACGTTTTAACACGTAGCCCCAATTTAATAGAGTTGAAAGTATGTATACGTCCCCTTATGATAGTAGATCTGTCGTACTGGTCACTAAAGAGTGGATATGCAGCATTTTAATGCTTTTTGTATTACTTATGTTATGATTGATTATAACAGAACAGTAACTACCCACGTCATATTTTATAAGCTTAAGAATGATATAGTCATGAATTCTATGAGCAGCCCCAAAATTACAAATTACATCCAGTTCACAATTTCAGTACATAGACCCCATGGTTGTGGATCCTAAAAGTTCAGTGACACGAGTGCTTCCAGATAACCATAATAATAGTTAATATATGCACAGTGGTGATTTAACATCATATTAATATAAAAAGACAGGACGGACATCAAAGCCTTTGGTACATTACACAGTCTTTGAAATTAATGCTGCACAGAGAATTGACAAAAATATATTACTTAAATAATCCAATGTAAAAAAAAGCTTGTAGAGTAATTTGAGATAGGACAAAGATACATTAAAACTGCTGAGCTTTTAACTATTGCAACCGGACATATAGTTCACATTTCTCATATCAATCACAATATCAATTAGCAGAGCTCAGACTGGTTATAGATCTCTACTTTTACAGAATGGAAATAGTCACTTAGATTATTTTTGCATCTATATTTAGTCTTTTTCCACTAAGACATATTGCACTGAATCTGGGTACGCTTGAACTCTAAACATAATCTCTTTAACATAATGCACTTGTGTAGAACAGAGAACAAACAACACACTTTTTATAAAAATAGAAAGAAAAATATTACTAAGAGATCAAAACTTCAGTTGGTCTGCAGTTAACATACTGCAAAAATCGCTTGGAGCAGAGTTTTTCACATTTTTTCCATCCTGTACAACTGTGTCATTTGAGGCTTCTTCTTTCTTCAGCGGAATAACACATTTACTTCATTTTCCAATATCTGGAGAATGACTAAGGCAAAAACAATCTCTCATTATATATTGGCAGGCCTTTGAAATCTTCTTTTCCTAAAAATAAGAAAAAAATAAGTTATGCCACTTCAATCCAGTTCAATGCAGGACATTTATTATTGTATTAATTGCATAATATTAATTATTATTATTCGAGCCCTTAAAGAGATTTCTTCAATCCAGTCTCTTGCATACATTTGTGTCCATGCATAATACAGTGTCATGTAAGGCATTGGTTTATAACTAATCACTTACTAATGAAAACATTTTATGAAACACACTTTCCACTGAACCAACACAATCTGCTTTAAAACGTATATGTAAAAGTTAAAATAATTTAATTATTTGAACTATATATACTAGTAACTTGCCCGTCATAAATGAAGGTATCATATGTTATGTTTAATTCTCTGTTCTGTCTCTCTCTCTGCGCTGTCTCTCTCTTTGTCTGTGTTCCCTCTCTCTCTCTGCACTCTGTGTGCTCTCTGTCTCTCTCCCTCCCCTCCTCTCTATTATTCCCTTCCTCTATCTCTCCTCCATCTCCCCTCCTACTCTCTCTCCCCTCTCCTTGTCTCTTGCTTTCTCTCTCCCTCCATCTCTCTCCCCTCCCTCTCTTGCTTTCTCTCTCCCTCCCTCTCTACCCCCTCGATCTCTTTTGCTTTCTCTCTCCCTCCCTTTCTACCCCCTCCCTCTCTCTTGCTTTCTCACTCCCTCCCAGTGACTCACAAAGCGAGAGAAAGGGGGGGGGGGGGGAAAGAGAGGTGCACAATTTTCCACGATTTAGAGATAGCAGCTTGAGAGTAATGCCTGCGCAGAACGCATCTTGCAGGCGTTACAACTGAATTATTGTAGGTGATATTAAATAACTATGCAAAAGCGTTATTTAATATATAAATATAATTATATTAAATGCAAGTGGATTTTTCTTTACAAATAAACGCTGATAAATTGCAGCGTGCACTAATTGTGCCCAGGTGACAGGGGTGTGGCTTGACTGTTAAACTAGTATAAAAGGTTTGTGAGCTGTTTTGGGGTTGTTTGCAAGTGGATTTTCCTTTGTAAGTAAAGGCTGATAAATTGCAGCGTGCACTAATTGTGTCCAGGTGAGAAGGTAGAAGTTAATATAAACAGGAGAAGGAGCAAACTTGTGAGCTTGCAAACATTTCTAGTATCAAGTGCAATTCTAGTAAAAGTGTAGGAGTTTAAATAAAAGGAGGGAATTCAAAGAAAAGGGAGGGCAGGAGGAAACCTTTATACAAATATATTATTTTATATTCTTTATTTTTCCCACTGAAATTTTTTAGACAATAATAATAATTATGAGTCAGTCCAGTGGTAACCTCATTCAGTGTACATCCTGTCATATGTATGCAATACTGGAACAGATGATCCAGGGTCCATACCTCTGTGAGAGGTGTGAGCATGTTGCCTCTCTGGAAGCTCAAATTGGAGGTCTGGAGAGGAGAATTGCAGCACTTAGTGATATTGCTCCACTGGAAAGGGGGTTGGTGCTCTCGGAACACAGTTTAGCTGGGCCTAGCATGGAGGGTAGAGCTGGGGCTAGTGAGGATGTCCAGGGAGGTAGCTGGGTTACAGTTAAAAGGGGAATCAGGGGGAACAGGAGATGACAGGCCAGTTCTGAGTTGGCAAACACTAACAGATTTGCCAGATTGAGTGAAACTGTTGGGGATGTCCATTCAGGAATGGCAATGCCAGATAGAGCTGTTCCCTCTAACAGCAGGGAGAACAGTTCTAATGGAGGAGTGGGAGGGCAGAATAGGCAGAGCAACAGACAGATTTTGGTGGTAGGGGACTCTATTATAAGGAAGGTAGACAGGGTGATTTGTCACTCAGACCCCAGCAATCGAACAGTTTGTTGTCTCCTGGGTGCTCGGGTTCGTCATGTTGTGGATCGGGGAGACAAATTATTGGGAGAGGCTGGAAATAAACCGGCGGTCTTGGTACATATTGGTACCAATGACAAAGTTAGTGGAGGATGGAGTGTCCTAAAGAATGATTTTAGAGAACTAGGTAATAAGTTGAAGGCAAAGACCTCCAAGGTAGTATTTTCTGAGATACTACCAGTGCCACGTGGTAGCCCAGGGAGGCAGAAGGAGCTTAGGGTGGTTAATGCTTGGCTAAAGATGTGGTGCACTAAGGAGCGGTTTGGGTTTTTAGAGCACTGGGCTGACTTCTCACTTGGGTACAATCTCAACAGCAGGGTGGATTGCACCTTAATGATGATGGAGCTTTTGTGCTAGGGGATAGGATGGTAGAAAAGCTGGAGGAGTTTTTAACTTACTAAGTAACTCAAGTACAGTGGCAGGCACTTCAGAACTACAGACTCATAACATAAGGTGTATGCTTGCTAATACCAGAAGCTTGCCAGGAAAAATGGGAGAGTTAGAATTATTAGCAATTAATAAAAAATGGGATTTAATAGGCATTACCGAAACGTGGTGGGATGAATCTCATGACTGGACTGTTAATCTGGATGGTTATAGCATATTTAGGAAAGATAGAGACAATGGTAAAAGAGGAGGAGGGATTTGTCTGTATGTTAAGCCTGAATTTAAGCCTATAGTCAGAGAAGATATTTATGGTGGACCTAGTGATAGAGTTGAATGTTTGTGGGTAGAGTTAAATAGCGGAGCAGCAAATTCCAAAGTAATATTAGTAGGAGTATGCTATAAACCCCCAAATATAGCTTAAAGTGAGGAAAAACAATTATTGTTACAGATTGGAAATGCAGCTAAGCATGGGCAAGTTCTAATAATGGGAGATTTGAATTACCCTGAAATAAACTGGATAAATGAGACCAGCAGTTCAGCTAAGGGGAGCAGGTTCTAGAGTACACTCAGGGATCATTATCTGGCCCAGGTTATACAAGAGCCTACTAGAAATGAAGCTATCCTAGATTTAGTCATCAAAAATAATATTGATATAGTATCAAATGTTGGAATAGGGCAGCCTTTGGGAAACAGTGACCACAACACAGTCTCATTTGAGATTGAATTAAAAAAACAAAATTTTAAGGGGCCAACAAAAACTCTTAATTTTAAAAGGGCAGATTTTAACGGTCTTAGGGCAGCAATACAAAGTATAGACTGGGACAGAGAACTGATAGGTAAAAACACTGAACATAAATGGACAACATTTAAATCCTTACTAAATATACATACACATTGGCATATACCATGTGGGAGTAAAAGTAAAAGGAGTAAATCCCATCCAATGTGGCTTAAGAATGATTTCTAGATCAAGATACAGAGTAAAAAACAGGCATTTAAATTATACAAACAAAAGGGGACAGAGACTGCTTTACGGGAGTACAAGGAAATCAACAAGGCTTGCAAAAGCGCTATTAGACTGGCTAAAATAGAAAATGAAAAATGAATTGAAAAAGAAGGTAAGACTAACCCTAAAATATTTTTTAAGTATATTAATGGAAAGAAGGTGAGGAAGGAAGCTATAGGAACATTACAATGTGACACAGGCCATCTGAAAATTAGTGACCAGGAAAAGGCAGACGAGCTAAATAGGTTATTTTCTTCGGTATACACAAGGGAGGTACCAGTGGTTGGGACACTGCAACATCATGGGGCTACACTACCTTTGCCAAATAATTGGTTAACACAGGAAGTAATCCAAAAAAGGTTGGCTAACAAAAATAAATGTTAATAAAGCCCTGGGTCCTGATGAAATGCATTCACGGGTACTGAGGGAACTGGGTTCTGTAATATCCAATCCATTATATTTAATTTTTCAAGATTCATCACACGGTCTCTACCAGATGACTGGAGAAAAGCAGATGTGATACCTATATTTAGAAAGGGAGCAAGAGCAAATCCGGAGAATTATAGACCAGTGAGCCTCACTTCTGTAGTGGGGAAGCTTTTAGAAGGGTTAATAAGGGATAATATACAAGAATATGTCTATTTGAACAGGATTATAAGTAGGAGTCAACATGGATTTATGAGGGATAGGTCATGTCAAACAAATCTAATTAGCTTATATGAGAAGGTTAGTAGGAACCTGGATCAAGGTAACTCAGTGGATGTAGTATTTTTGGATTTTGCAAAGGCTTTTGATACAGTGCCACATGGGAGACTATTGTGCAAATTAAGAGATACAGGAATTGCAGTAAATATTTGCTCATGGATTGAGAGCTGGCTAAAAGACAGGAAGCAAAGGGGTGTTGTAAATGGAACATACTCCGATTGGACTAATGTGGTAAGTGGGGTTCCTCAGGGTTCAGTATTAGGTCCTCTCCTTTTTAACATATCTAATAATGACTTAGAGGTGGGATTGGAGTGTGGTGTCTCTATTTCCGCTGATGACACAAAGTTGTGCAGGGTAATGAAATCAGATAATGATGTCCTTTCCCTCCAAAGGGATTTACATAAAATTGAGGAATGGGGATCTAAATGGCAGATGAGATTTAATACGAATAAATGTAAAGTTATGCATCTGGGAAGGAAAAATAGCCATGCAATTTATAATCTTAATGGAGCAAATCTAGGTGTATCAGATATTGAAAGGGATTTGGGAGTGCTTCTGGACAACCACCTAGGTAGCAGTGCTCAAAGCCAAGCAGCAGCTGCAAAGGCAAATACAATATTAGCATGTATTAAGAAGGGTATAGAAGCAAGGGAAGCAAATATAATTCTGCCACTATACAAATCTCTAGTACACCCTCATGTGGAATATGGAGTACAATTTTGGGCACCACTTCATACAAAGGACATTTTAGAGCTGGAAAAGGTACAGAGGAGGGCAACAAAACTAATAAATGGAATGGAGGGGCTAAGTTATGAAAAAAAGACTAACCAAATTAAACTTATTTTCTCTAAAGAAAATGGGTCTAAGAGGAGATATGATTACCTTATATAAATACATCCAGGGTTAGTATAAAGATTTGTCAAGGGAGATTTGTGCCAAGAGGTTTTCAACTGACAAGAGGCCATCCCTTGAGGTTAGAAGTAAAAAGATTCCACCTTAAAGAAAGAAAAGGGTTCTTCACAGTAAGGGTGGTTAATCTGTGGAATTCTCTACCAGAGGAGGTGGTGACAGCGGATTTAATAGATAACTTTAAAAGGGGACTGGATTTATTTCTAATTAAAAAAGGAATTCAGGGTTATCATGGATAATTAGAGAGACTGTATTGATCCAGGGAGAAATCCAATCGCCAGTATCTGGGGTCAGGCAGGATTTATTTTTTAAATAATTGAATAATAATTAATTAACAACTAATATTAGTTGTTAATATTTAATCCGCATATTGCAGATCAGAGGAGATCTTAAAAGGTTGAACTTGATGGACAGAAAGTCTTTTTTAAACCTTAATTACTATGGGCCTCATTCTATTAGCGGCCGTAAATCGTCCGTAAGGCTGCGATTCCTTGCGGGGGTTCTGTTAACTCGCGATTCTATTATACGGCCCCGCAAGGATCTCATCTTACGGCCGGCCGCATATCTTGAAACCGGCAGTATGCTGTGAAATCTAAAAACGCAAAAATAAATTCAAGCCTGCACTGTACAGCTCTGTAAATGCTAGGGATCATATTGGGGGACAGGATTAAAAGTAACCCACTCTCAAGCTTGCACATCAGCCCAAACCCGAGTTCAAATTAACTGTTTATTTTCCGGCTGCGGCGTGGGCGGGTCTGAGGTGCTCCAAGCACTCTGGACTTTTTACATGGATATTTTACGGATATTAAAAATAAAATATTTTACGGATTTGAGTATAGGATAATTATGTGCTATTTTTTCTAACACCTAAAATCCCTTTTTAGTCTTCTCAAAGTGCAGGATGGCTTTATTTGAGCTATTTTATGTGCTTAATTGGTGCTAGCGGGACCTCTTTCCTGCAAGTAAGCAGCGGCTCGTTTTTAGCCTTGCAGAGAGGGTTCCCGGAGCAATTGAATTGCAAATAGGAATTTCTTACGGCCGAAACTCTTGCGGCCGTTTTAGATCAAAGGCTTTCCTCCGGCGCGAGCGGCCGCAAGAGATAGCAAGGCGCCGGCAGCAAGCCTGCCGGAGCCCCCGGCCGTAAGGGAATAGAATAGCCGAATAGCTTGCGGCCGGTCCTTGCGGCCCCGCAACGGCTGCGGCCGCTAATAGAATGAGGCCCTATGTAACTATGTACTATGTAACTAATATATATATATATATATATATATATATATATATATATATATATATATATATATATATAATTATTCACATAATTAGTCAAATATTTTTTTTTAAATAAGCAAAAAAATAAGTTACCATAAGTTACCTCATGTTGACATATACTTTATTATTTAAACTAAAGAACATATTTCTGATTTTTTAAACAATAAAGAAAAGCTCACTTTATATGAGAATTGAACACAGGAACTTCTCCACCACAAACAGCTACATTAGCATGAGCCACCTGCTCAGTTGCTACTTTGGCTGCTACAATCTATATTTACTCCTCCACATTCAAAGGATGGCTAACTGTTGTGCAGTCTCTCACAGAACAGAGCTTCAAGCCACTGCTAATACAGCAAATAACTGACAGACGCTTCTAACTGGGTGAGAATAATCTGGATTTTTTAATCTAAATTTAAAACAAATTTATAAATCAGTTGAGCAGCATGTCTATTCTTATTTCTTGCAAAATATCTTACCTAAAATAATTAAAACATATTTCATCATATCACCTTGCAAATATCTCTTCTGCTCAGCACGGATGAGGCAAAAGTGTTTAGCAAACCCATTTAACAAACATGAAAGTTTTGTACCAGTAAAAGACTGGACTTTAGAAAAACAGACTGTACACAACAACTGAATAATAATGACATAATATTGAATTAGTATTCAGTGCCACTTGTATAGCTGTCAATTGGTCAACATTTAAAGGTCCAAAAGAACATGCTTATAGCCTAGGAAGTACTATACCCAACTATAAGTCGGCTTTTTGCAGTACAATACACAAATAATACTATAGAAACTAGAGCAAAACATATTTATAAAACTGAAAATCATTTTCTGAAGTCATTGTAATGAAAATAGGGAACACGGTCAATGCCTTTTCTACCTTTCTTCTTGCTTTAAAATCTGGGAGTAACAAATAGTTTATCGGTAACACATAGTCTCCTACTTATTGTGCCTTTCATTCTCCATAAACAGATTAGCAATGTTTCTGTAAAAATAAATTTAATGCCAGATGGATTTTCTGTAGAATATAGCATTTTCCCTACAATGTTTCTTATCATAATATCATAACTTTGTGACATCACTGGGATGTTTATAAATCCCATGTGCATTTTATAATTATAATAGGGTATTGATGCTTTGAAGGAACCCTTTTACCTTTCAATCAAGTTTTATTTTACGTTAAAGGAACACAAAAGTCTCCTACATGTGCTCTGCACCATTAGAGGGTGAAAAAGCATTTGTAAAAAGTGTTTTAATTTTTTACATTTATGCTGAATTCATGGAGTTAATTGATATGTTAATTAATTGCAGTCAGGTTATTTCACTGTGTTGCCTCTGCCTGAACAAGTAATGAGCTCTGTACTGAGCTGATAATAATGAATATTGATTAGAATCAGGATTAGAAGTTTTGAATAAGGCAGTACCTAAGTGATTTGTAACTACTCTAGCAACTGAGGCATTGGCACACAGCTTTATTGCTGTCAGTGATGGAGAAGTTCCTGGGTTCAATTACCACAGAGAGCAAGTTTTTCTTTACAGTTTAAAAAAATAAATGCGCTCTAAGAGGGCCCACTCATAATCTGCTTATAATCAGCTTCTATTTCAGCCATTCAACAATAATATTGGGATAGGAGGTTTCCTGGCACTGCGTCAATCAAACCAATATTTAAAAAAAATAGAGGTTGTTTTGGTCTATAAGCCTGTGTCAAAGTTGAGGTCTATCAAGAAATCTCTCAGCATGGCAGGAAAAATAATTCTTCAGCACCTCATTTCCTGGATAAGCTGCAGCTCTAAAGATCATGAAATCTGTCACCCTGATAGCTGCTTCTGTGTGACAGACAGTGAGACACACATGGAGCAGCCTGATATCAACATGGAATCAGATTCAGTATTAATAGCAAACATGAATATGGATCAACTGGATGATGATGCAGCAGATTTTACACAGGATCCAGCCTCACCTCCTAACTTGATCTGCGATCAGAGTCTGCCACATGGTCATTACACCATTACGGCAGTGGCTCTGGATACCTCTCTGCAGAGTTATGTGTCATTTTGCTCCCCCACTGAGAAGTGGCAGCCTCAGCTTCTTTTCTTTGAGGATCCTAGAGGTACCCCTGCTTCTCTAAATCTCAGCATGTCAAAGGCACTCAGCATTAACTTGGATCAAACAATCCAACTAGCTGTGCTGACGTTTACTGTGTCTTTTACCCTGTGAGTACCAGATCCAATACAAGTTCCTCGCTACACTATTCCTGCTGGTACTTTCACTCACATAAGAACATGCAAGCATGGCCTTGGGTAGACAGTGCAGATGTTGGCTGAATGGACTGTCTTCCATTATCTTGGATCTAATGTACCACTGCTTTGACCTTGATCACATATTGATGACATTATACATTTATATGAATTTCACTGTTGTTTATCTTTAAGCCTGCTCTTATTATTGTTCCTAATGTTATTATAATTATACTAAAGATTTGTGGGCCTGGTTTCTATAGCATTTTACTTGCCCTCATTAGCTTTTGGATCTAATGGACTGATCAGAGATATTGATATCTGAATCAGGCACTCATTTGAAACATGTCATGGTTTACCTTTCTATCTGCTCTCTAAAATATTATTACCATTGTACAAGAGTCTTGAGGGCCTGCTTCCCGCTGCATTTCATTTACAACTAAGGGTACTTGCTTCTTCCTAATATAATTTTTCAGTGTGAGCATATTATTGAGTACTGTATTAATACTTTGAGGCTAATTGTATTTACAGCACTGTATGGCTTCTTTGCTTTTCTCTTTACTGCATTCTCTGGGATCATCTCTCACTAGGAGAGGAAAGGGTTTGTTTTTGTTTAATGGGCTAAAAGTTACGTTCTACAACCCTGTGCATATATGGGATTCTACTGCACCCTTTACCTCATTATTGATGTGTTTTTAGCAATGCTGCCTTAGTGCTTATGTAACCACCTCCATGTTCCTGTTAACCCCAGCGTGTGCAGTGTGAGCTGTCTTTGGATGGCTCACTACTTGAGTACTTTGGGGACCTGAAGTAGCTGATTCTTATACTTAAATTTTAGTTTATATAGAATTGGTGCTGCTAGCTGCAAGGGATTATAAACATAATATGTAACTTTATTAGTATTGGCTGTTATCATAAAGAGTAATCTGCTTTGATTACCACTCTGATACCTTTCTTATACATATGCCTCTACAGAGAAAGTGCTCTGAGATAGATTAACCCTTTTAATATTTTACCATCACAATGCTCTGTTGCAAGTGGTTTAGTTTGAAATCATTCTAGGGCTGCCTATACATTTTATATGAATCTCTTTTCTGTATTATTAGCTACATCATAATGCTGATTAAACATCAATTCATGGTTGCTTGCTATCATGCAAATACCTCTTTACCCCTATTACCTATATAATTTCTCCAACTCTATATTCCATTTCTCCTGTTCCTCTCTATTTTTGCTCTCCCATTAAAAACTGAAAAAACAAAAATGCCCAGGAGTTAGATTATAATAAACATAAATGACATGTCAATATACACAGTTTTTTAAATGTGTTTGTTTTATATTTGTATATATATATATATATATATATATATATATGACATTGTATACCATATTTTATGTGCAAAATATGGCTTTATCATGTCATTTGTGTACAACTGTTTTCTTTCTGTGCACGTTACTCAATAAAGTTGAAAAAATATCAACTGTTTTGTTTTTGTTTATTTAAAAAACATATTTGAATAATTATGTGAACTATTGATATATATATATATATATATATGTATATATATATATATATATATATATATATATACATATACATATATACACACACACATATTAATATACACACATAATTAATCATCAACATATATATAGTTCAAATAATCCAATTATTTTAACTTTTACACATACTTTTTAAAGCAGAGTGTGCTGGTCTAGTGGAAAGTGTGTTTCATAAAATGTTTTCATTCGTATGTCATTGTTTCTAAATCAATGTCTTCCACTTGTTTGTTTTTACTATACATGGTAGTACTCATTTATTCATCAAATGAATAATTCTGGGGATAATCAGCTACATGCTTGTCTGTCTCTATGATGCCCCCCTAAGTTTGTCATGCAATTGGAACCCTCCCCTACCCTCAACAAGCCAGCTGAGCTGCAATTGAGGGATCTTTCCCTCTTTGCCTGCGCATTTCTTCTGCAGCACTGACAGCTGCAGTTACAGGTGTCATCCGCCAGAGGGCGCTGGGAGCTTTCAGGCCCCATCAAGTTACAGGAAAGGTAAAGAACTATTTTCCCCTCCAACGCGGCGCAACTTGACGGTGCTGAAACGACAGCAAGGCCATGGCTATGCTCGGCGTGGGCACTCGGCCCCCCAGGGCCTCAGACGCACATCTCTCATAGCTCAAGGCCTCTTCTGTCAGCACGCCTTATGTGCTAAAATCGGCAGCGCCATCTGTCGGCCAACGGCGGAAATGCAGCTGTCAGATTTTGCGATGGTGAAGAGGGAAAGGACCAAATTGAGCTATATGTACAAAACCTGCTTATTGTTGGGGTGACAGTGTCCCTTTAAGGGTCCTGTTGCCACTATCAGGACATATGCAACCTTAAGAAGGCTTATTAAACTTCAACACACACTAGAGAAAAAAAATTGTGTGTATGTGTGAGGAGCTAAAACCACAAAGTGCAGCTGCAAATCATATAACTGGCAGCTTATAAAATATTCTAAAAATGGCTATAAATAAATTTTTACATTTTGCTTAACTTTTTATGTTGCAAGTGCATAGTTATTGTTTTATTATGAATTCATAAATACATTCCGTTGTTCATATAAATTATGATATAGACAGTTAAATCACTATATTTGCAAGCTTTTACTTTGCTTAAACAAAGAAGAATTTTTCAAATAGTGACATATCTTTATTTGATTTTATAGAGCAGAACATTGCAATAAATAGTGAGGCAGGATCAGTGACAAATACATATATTTTCATTAAGTCATTGACAGTGGTAGATTTAGCAGAAAAAAATGAGTCTCCTCCAAAAATGTTTGCGAGTTTTATGTGGAAAGGCAAGGAAAGCCAGGAAACATTTTTATATGGAAAGGGATCCTGAACTCACCAAGGGCCTCATTCTATTAGCGGCCGTAAATCGGCCATAAGGCTGCGATTCCTTGCGGGGGTTCAGTTAACTCGCGATTCTATTATACGGCCCCGCAAGGATCTCATCTTACGGCCGGCCGCATATCTTGGAACCGGCCGTAAGCTGTGAAATATAAAAACGCAAAAATAAATTCAAGCCTGCACTGTACAGCTCTGTAAATGCTAGGGATCATATTGGGGGACATGAGGATTAAAAGGAACCCACTCTCAAGCTTGCACATCTGCCCAAACCCGAGTTCAAATTAACTGTTTATTTGCCGGCTGCGGCGTGGGCGTGTCTGAGGTGCTCCAAGCACTCTGGACTTTTTACATGGATATTTTACGGATATTAAAAATAAAATATTTTACGGATTTGAGTACAGGATAATTATGTGCTATTTTTTCTAACACCTAAAAAATCCCTTTATAGTCTTCTAAAAGTGCAGGATGGCTTTATTTGAGCTATTTTATGTGCTTAATTGGTGCTAGCGAGACCTCTTTCCTGCAAGTAAGCTGCGGCTCGCTTTTAGCCTTGCAGAGAGGTTTCCCGGAGGAATTGAATTGCAAATCTCTTGCGGCCGTTTAAGATCAAAGGATTTCCTCCGGCGCGAGCGGCCGCAAGAGATAGCAAGGCACCGGCCGCAAGCCTGCCGGAGCCTCCGGCCGTAAGGGAAGAGAATAGCAGAATAGCTTGCGGCCGGTCCTTGCGGCCCCGCAACGGCTGCGGCCGCTAATAGAATGAGGCCCCATATGTGCAAGGCTTCATCAGATCAAGGGTGGAAAGGATATGGAAAAAGTGTTTTCCTTGTTCAAATTGCTGCCAAATGAATGAAAGTTATGACTGCTGATTCTAAGCAGCCTTTGTATCCTATGAATACATAATTACCTCCATGGTGGAAATAATTAGAATCAACTATGTAGATAAAGGAATGAGCTCTCCAATATTTAACTATTCATTAAATATGTAATTTTTTCACTACTTTCAATACATGTAAAGAATTAGCCTAGTGGACAAGTAGCTAATCTGGGATGATGTAGACCTGGGTTCTACACCCATCAAAGCCTTTTTGAAATAGTAGTATTTGGTCCTCTTCTGTCTTCCGCCTGCCAGCAGTGGCGGTCAGTGGCCACTAGGTGATTTTCGTCAATTTCAGAAGATTTAGGGTTAAGGTTAGATTTAGAGTTAGGGTATTGGTAGATGATAAGCTTTAAATAGTAACTATTTTACTAGGTAAATTTATCATCTGCCACCCCTAAGTCTAAAAAATATCGAAAATATTGCCTGTGCCACTTAATGGCCATTGGCGGGAAGAAAACTGGTGTAGTGGTGCTACCTAAAGACTTTAATTACCACTACTACATTAATATTTGATATATATTATCCCCTTATAGATAACACAAGCACGTACAGCTTAATATAACGTTGGTGTACTGTTTACATCAGTGGTGTCCTAGTTTGGTGCGGCTTGACACAGGCCTGCATTTGATTATATCCCTGCTGCACCCAGGTGAGACTATCGCTTCTTCAGTCATCTTGATTGACTCACCTGTGCACAGAAAGGAGATCAAATCCAGGCCTGTGTGCGATCCAGCAGGACAGAACTTGGACACCCCTGGTTTACATGGTACTTTGCACATGTCTATAGGTGGAAAATAAGATTTTGACAGATTTGCTGTATGTGATTTATGGTTTACCAACATGCCAGAAATAATGCAAAAACTGTAACACATAGAACAAGGAAATGTTACAGATGGCAGATACAATGCAACTAGTGGTCACTAAATCACCTACCATTCATTCTGTGTGGTTTTAAATCAATCATTACTATAATATTCATAAATAAAAGAAAGTACACACATTCTATTTCAGGGTGTGGCAAATTTAGAAGTAGAACTTCCCTTTAAATGGCTCAAATCTAATGTGCAAGTCAAAATGTCTCCTTTTCTTTTCCAAACACAGTGAGCATGATGTAATAAAGGTTGGTGTGATGGCAGTGATTTGTTGGCACCCATTTGTTTTTACAGTTCACTTGTAGCAATTCAAGCCAGGAGCATCATCTAAGCTAAGATCAAGTCTTTCAATTGCTGTATGTACTAAACAGTGAAGTGCCAGAGAGGATAGGTAAGCAAGGCCCTGTGCCCACAAGGATAGGTGTTTTTCCAGGATATTAACTTTACATTTCAAGAAAAATAATATTTTTTATTTGTGAGTACTGTGTGCAGTGAGAATATTATTAAGGCAGAAACCACAGCTTAAATGACCACTGAAACATGGAAAACAAGCTTTACATTGAATCAAAATGAACCTCTTCTATACTTTTTCTAAACATGTTTGTGAAATATACTTGCATACTTGCTTCATTTTGCCACTCATATTGGGACTGCCATTTCCACTTCACATTCTCCCTAAAAGGTATCTTCCACCATCTTTAGCTGGAGCTTGCAACAGAATATGCAAAGACTAGTAACTTGCCCGCCATTAATGCCAGTATCATAAAATGTCTATGCAGTCTCTCTCTGTCTTGTCTCTCTATTTCTGTCCTGTGTGTCTTTATCTGTCCTGTGTGTCTCTCTTATCGGCCCTGTCTCTCTATTTCTTTCCTGTCTCTCTTTCTATCTGTCCTGTCTCTCTCTCCCTGACCTGTTTCTCTCTCTCTTTCTGCCCTGTCTCTCTTTCTGTCTGTGCTGTCTCTTTCTATCTGTCCTGTCTGTCTCCCTATCCTCCCTCTCTCTGTGTCCTGTCTATCTGTCCAGCCTCTCTCTCTATCTGTCATGTCCTCTCTCTCCCTGTCCTCTCTCTTTCTCTCCCTGTCCTGTCTCTCTCTCTGTCCTGTGTCTCTCTCTCTCGGTCTTGTGTATCTCTCTCCGGGTCTTGTGTATCTCTCTCTCTGCCCTGTCACTCTCGCACTTCCTGGTGATTATAGCAGCGGCTCTGTTGCAGCGCTTCCCGACAATTATGGCAGAGGTTACAGTTCTGCACATGCGCATCAATGCTTTGACTCTACCAACAATCATGAGCCTGCACACAAAACACTCTGCAGGGGTCACAGACATACCAGCAATAATTATATTAGATGATTCCACTGTTGGAGTCACACTCATCCACACAGCAAGGCAAGGTCTACTTACAACATGACAGGAGGAGCCTTCAGTCAGCTGCTGGGATGATTCATCTCCACTCCAGGAAAGGAGTACTTTATTAAACAAATAAAGTGTAATCCATATAATTTTACGGCACTCAAAACCCTAACATTAATACAAATGAGTTAATATTTAAATAATCCAAAGACTTAAAGATGGCTGGGTCCAAAAAAGTATATAAAAAGTATACATTATGTGTTATTAGTTTTTATATTACACTATATTTGTTTAATAAAGTGCTGCTTTTCAGCTAGGATGATAAATCACATTAACAACAAACTTAAGGCTCCCCCTGTGATGTTATAAATGGACAACAGTGACATCATCTTTGCATATTCTATTGGAAGCTCAGCTAAAGAATTTGCAGGAGGATCCCTGTGAAAGAGAGAGAAATGGCTGCTCATATACTGAGCAGTATGAGAGGCAAAATAAAGTAAGACCAGAATATTTTATATATCACTAAAATGTTTATACAACATATAAAATAGATTAATTTTGATTCAAAGTAAAAACAAATTTCAAAAGTTCCTTTTAACTTCTGAAATATAAATGTTATTCTATTTTAATATTCTTGTCACTGATAATATCTATTGTTGTGGAGAAATACAAATATCCTTAAATTTTTAAGTGTATGTCTTTAGCATTTATCACTTTTGTAGCATTTGTGATATTTGGCTAGATGTAAGCTCTAAGAAGTCATTTCCATTGCAGGCTGGGAGGTATGAAACAATTAATTATGCCTTTTACTTAATTCATTGTGTTTTCTCTATAAGTGTAAACAATCCTTGTTCTCATAAGAAGTACTGTTCTCTGTAAGAAGGCCAACTCCTTATACCCAAAACAAAATGAGTCCACAAGGCCAAACATGCTTGACATATGCGTACAGATTGCAGGTTGGGAGTTTTTTTGCGCATCTAGTGTGACATACCAGGCATGGCTAACACCAGCAAATCGCATGTTTCATTTTTATTAGATTTCATAATATAAATAATCGTTTATTGGCTGTTGGTGGGAATGTGCCATTTTTTTCTGGAAGAGTTATATGGAATGTACCATTCCCTGTATGTAATTACTATAAAAAGCTTTGTTTTGTTTATATTCGTGTTCAGTCAGTCAGTAGCAGACATTTTTTGGATGCTTCTCTGTTGCTGACCCACGCTTGTCCAATACAATCTGATAATAAGAAAATAAACACAGGTGTCTGTGTTATGATTATCATGACTGGTTTTCTGAGTAGAATATGGGTTTTGTGGATATGTTTTTCTCTAACACTATACATAACTTTTATTGTAATTTACAGTATAATACATGGACAATATATTAGTTGTATGTTTCTCAACCTCTCAAATTTCTCTATGTCTCTCTTTTTTATGTCCTACACCATTTTTTTCTTCACATCTCTTTCTGATTTGACTCCTATACTGACTACATTCTCCCCCCCCCCCCCCCCCCCCATCACACTCATTAACCTTTGACTGTGAAATGTATAGGGGGTCATAAACATCCAAGTCAGTTATGCTATTCACAAAAACAACCAGCTGCGTCCTGCATCAAGTTTTATTCTTATTTCTCTTAAGCAAGGGTCTGAGGAGAGGAAGGGTGAAATAATACACAATCTTCAGGGTGATCTGGATCTCTCTTCATAACAGAGAAGGTATCATATTTGATGGATAGAAAAAAAACTCAACTATATATGCAAAAACATTTTCTCTTCTCTTCTTCCCTTGCAAAATCAGATAAACTACCTGCCATGATATTTACACTACAAAACACATCCAGAATAAATACGTTCAATACTAGATTTTGTCTACATTTACAAGAATTGTTTAGATGATCTGATAACCAACAAATATACAATACTAGCGACTTGCCCGTCAAAAAATGACGGCAATAAGATTGTAAGGCCAGTAAATTTTGTTGGTGTTCCAAGATGCTTCGGCGCTCATTGCGAGCCTCGTGCTCAGCGCCTTCAGCGCTTATTGTGAGGCTGTTGGTTGTTTGTGTGCTATGAGCATTGTTTTTTTTGCTAATTGCTATCTTGAAGAAATATATGCAGGAAGCATAGTGCAGAAGAGATGGCAATCTGTTTTGATGTTGCTGCAGCATACGATGTGTACAATCCATTAGGGTAGCTGTGTACTTCCGCATTGTGTAAGTTAGTGTTGTAAAATGGCGCCTAATGTGTGGTACGCGTCTGTTGCTGATTTGGCGTGCTTGTTCTTGGATCGCGTCCGTCTTTTTGGGAAAATCTGTATGTGTTTGGAGGTGTTTTGAGTCTTTGGGGTCCTGTAGCCTCGTTTTCGGTGGCCATTTTTTCTTAAATTGAGGTGTAACTTCAGTTTACGAGGTTCTGGGTGCCCCCCCTTGCTGTGGGTAAGCTTTTTATATATTTGTTGTGTGTATTTATTGTTTTTAATGTTTCATGTGCGCGGGTTTTGGGCGGTAAGGTCGTATTTTTGTGAGGTCGTAATGTTTTTTTTTCTAAGTTCTGCGTCTCGTATTTTTTTCACCTAAGTCTGTAAATTTTGCGAGGTCCGCAGTTGCTGGCAAGGAGCGCCGAACGCTGCTTGCCAGCAACAGAGGCCCTCGCTTTGCTACACGAGCCTGCAGCGTTAGCAACAACCCGCTTGCTCACAACTATATATGTTATACGTCCCACTAAACTCTTTTCAAAAAAGTATTCTTTGCACTTATTTTTATATATACATATGTACATCTCTAGATAGATCTATATATAGATATATATAGGAAAGACATCACAACGCACATCAAAGCACTGAACCCACCCCCATCCATGCATTTCCCCCTCGTCCCCCCGGGTTCCTACACCCATGGGCCATGGGTGTTTGGGTGGAGATCTAGGCAAGGAGCCACACAAATAAAGCCATAAAGCCAAGCTGCTACAGACCAGGAATGCAATATTAATCAATCTGAATAAATATCATTGGTTACTGTTGCTAACAATGCATATAACTTAAATTAAGTTGTGATGTTACAGCAAAGTACCAAGGCCCTCATTCAATTGCGATTTTGCCAATTCAATAGGGCTCTAAATAAGCACATAATATATATTTTTTAAAGAAGTTTTTAGTTAGTGAAAACCGTGCTTTTGGATAGATGCTTAATAACTAAAAACTTCTTTAAAAAATATATGTGATGTGCTTATTTAGACCCCTATTCAATTGGCAAAATTGCAATTGAATGAGGGCCCAAGTATATAAATGTGAAATAACCAAGACAAACATTTCACAAATTATTATATTTATGAAATGGTGAAAACGGGGGGATGGAAAGGGATAATTTGAGATTTATGTAGTGAATATCCACTCTTCCTATATTATATTATATTATTATTATTATAATTATATAAATATATATATATATATATATATATATATATATATTATTATTAGTATTATATTTTACAGAACGCATTTATTAAATGGACAAACATTTTATCTCACTATATATAAAGAAGCTATAGAGAAAACTAGAAAATCTAATCACAAAACACTAAAAAAACTTTTAACACGATATTTAAAAACTTAGGAACATTTAATATTAAATTATAAAAACAGATGCAGATATATAAAGGATCTCACAGTGAATGCAGACTTGCAAGGAATAGCATACCCTAGTAATGAGTGCAACAGAAAATAGAGATCAATAGAAAAATAATAAATGGCATTTGTTAGTTTTCAAGGACTGAACGGATCACTGTGGTTTGGAAATATTTTACATGTTTTTAAATGGACATGGATGTTTTCTGGATTTTACTAGGAATATACCTATATACATATATTTACTTTTATGTACTCTATTTTATTAAACATGCTTAAAATCTCTTTTTTGCCTAAAATAGGGGGTTGTTTTTTGAATGGTTGATCCAGACATGTTTTTAGCATTTGCAATCTTCCTCCACTGCACATGCTCAGAAGAAGGCAATCATACAAGTCCTACTCTTTACCATGTACTAGCAGAGTCTGCGCAAAATGTTTTGCTCTAAAAAATGTTTTGCTTTCATGAGTGCTGTCGGCACTGGGGAGCTACAGTTCATTGAGGGAACCATGAATGCCAACATATACTGTGACATACTGACCCCAAACACACCTCCAAGACAACTACTGCCTTGCTAAAGAAGTTGAAGGTAAGTGATGGACTGGCCAAGCATGTCACCAGACCTAAATCTTATTGAGCATCTGTGGAGCATCCTCAAATGGAAGGTGGGTGAGTGCAAGGTCTCTAACATCCACCATCTCCGTGATGTCGAGTGGAAGAGGACTCCAGTGGCAACCTGTGAACTCTGGTGAACTCCCATGTCCATGAGAGTTAAGGCAGTGCTGGAAAATAATGGCGGCCACACAAAATATTGACACTTTGTGCCCAATTTGGACATTTCCACTTTGGGGTGTACTCACTTTTATTGCCAACGGTTTAGACAGTAATGGCTGTGTGTTGAGTTATTTTGAGGGGAGAGCAAATTTACACTGTTATAAAGGCTGTACACTTACTACTTTACATTGCAGCAGAGTGTCAGTCGTGTCTGACTCTCTGCAACTCTATGGACCACAACGCCAGGCACATCTTGTTTTTGGGTGTGCTAATCCATAAGGTTTTCATGACAAAGATACTGGAGTGAGTTGCCAGTTCATTCTACAGTGGACCACAATTTGTCTGACCTCTCTGATATGACCTGCCTATCTAGGGTGGCTCAAGATGCTACAGGTCACAGCTCCATTGAGGTACACAAGCCCCTTCAACACAACAAGGTAGTGATCATGAACAGGATTTATGTGCGCAAAACTGGAATAGCGCAGCTGAGAACCAGAATCTGAGTTTGTGAGCAAACCTAGAAGCAGCACAACTGAGCGGAGCTGAATAAGCAGACTGAAAATGAGAGACTGACAGAGGCACTGGTATTTGAATGAAAGAAAGTTGTGTTACTTATAAGAATCCTAGGATAAACTCTGTATATTTTGGACTTGAAGTGCAGTAAACAATAGTTGCATAACTAAGGGCCCAGGGGTGGAGTATTTGGAGTTATTTGTGGGCCAGTGCTCCACAGGCTGAGATTGCTACAAACTAGAGAGTGCAATAAAAATAAAGGATTCCTACAAGAACAGAGACTGTATTTGACAAGCTGTAGAGGTACAAAGAGGGTATTCCTGAAGTCAGTCAGCTTGTTTGAGTAGATATTTATTTTTGTAGCTACATGTCTGTTTTCATATTATATTAAAAGCATTGCTACCATCTTAATCTTATATGTAGTTAATTAATGAAGGAAAGAGAAGAAAAAAATATTATTATTATTATCTTGTATAGTATTTTAATGGTCTCCAGCTGATGAAATGCATAAATATTATGATAAATATTTAAAGAATTCTATGCCCGCGCAGAAACTCATGCACATGTACACAGATTAAGACCAAATAATAACATAAGGGATATTAAAAAAAAAAAGTAACAAAGCAAAATAATTCTGTCTGAAAATGTATTGAGTGTAATGAAAAACATGGTATAATTGAATATGTATTAACCAAAACCTAACAATTCACATAAAAATGGCGTTGAAAGTGAGACTGCATGTATAAGTAATGAAGGCAAAAACTCTGGATTCCAGAGAAAAGCCAGCATACAAGTGAATGGAAGGGTTTTATTGATTTGAGAATATGAATGTACGTAGAAATGAAGGGGTATATACTCTAATGTCTCTGGCAAACAGATGAAATACTAGCGTATTAAAGATTGTTGGTGAATTGAAAGTATGGATGTATATAATGTTGCATGCAGTTATAATGAAGGTATATACACAGTGGTCTCTAGTTGAGAAACAAATATTTCTGATTAGATTGTAAATAAGATTATAATGGTAAACAGACAAACAAAACTAGTGGATTAAGGTGAGTTTAGTAATAACACAGTATGACTATTAACATATGTAAAGAAGTGTAAATTGAATTGTCTCTGATGAAGTAGTAATCTGTAAAGCTAATATTTATACAAGAGAAAGTTTACAAATGCAAACCTATGTCACTACATCAGAGACATGGTAAGAATAGTAAAGATAAAAGATCCACAATAAGGAAATATCAGGCAAGCTACTGCAGTTTAGTAGATATGACTTAGGAGGGCCAGGTACGATAAAGGTAGAAAGTGAGACAGCTGTAGCGAAGCAGATTAACAAAATGAATCATCTAGAAACTGTGGCATGGGAACTCATGCTACAAGGGCTGCCTGCAAATCTTCTCAAAAAGAAAATATTCAGCATTCAAGTGTTATTACAGTATATTCATATTATATCTATTTGACTTCCATGTTTAGATTTGCTGGTAAAATAAGGTGTCCATACCTTTTCCTTAAAAGAGAATGCTTATAAAAATTTTGATTATGCCAGTGAGAAGCTTCTTTTTAAGCACCCTGTCTGTATGCATTTAGAACCATCTAACAAGAAGCCAAGAAGGCATCCTGAATTGTGTGCATGTCTCAGGCCTTGTGCAATGTTTGGGAATACTGCCATCTAGTGAAAAAGTTACTTCAAAATAAAAAATATACATTACTATTTTTCATGTATAAACATTTTTTAAATATTATTTTCTGCACTTTTAACCTGGTTTCATAGACATCATCAACAGTAAGATCTCTGCCAGGAAGGTGTGGAGTGCAGGCCAATGCATTTAAATGTTCTAGTAAAATGCTGGTACTCATGCAGTCCTCACAAGCAATGATATTACATGTGATATTCCTACAAGTACTTATATTTTCTGTCTTCCCTAGTACCAGCAGTGCTAGTTTACAAAAATTGGGATAGAAAGATGCATAGGAACACAAAAATGTTTTTTACAAAGGTCACAATGAGCCAACAATAAAGCAACATGTTCTGAACCAAAAGAAAATACTGTTGCTGCGAGCAGAGGAGCAGACTTCGCTATGAACATGCATGACATCCTGTTGGGTGGGTTTGAAGTATAACAACATTAAGACAGTGTTAAATGTTAAACATGAACCATCACACCACGCATCCTTCCTTTAAAATTGTATACCAGAGATTATGGCATGTTATGTTATGACACAAAAATATGCTAGCTAGGACATTCGGATTTAATGTTAACCAAAGCTTAGACAATTTATAAAAAAAAGAAAAAAACAATATCTTGAAATTCACTTTAAAGGTTACCTTTCCAATCTGGAAGACAAAAAGCAGACAAAGAATGCATAGTAAAACTTAAAGGATGTAGGAGTTTTCTGCTCTGAATGAATGATTGATGACTGTATATGCATAATAATAATAATAATGCATATTATTACATATGTGAAAAATAAAACCTTTAAAAACAGCATCTAGTTTGTCCTTTATCATTTCATAACTTCCTAGTTTCTTTGGGCCTAATTCAATTGCGATTTGGCCAATTGAATAGGCCTCTAAATAAGCACATAACATATTTTTTTTAAGAAGTTTTTAGTTAGCAAGCATCTATCCAAAAGCAAGGTTTTCACGAACTAAAAACTTATTTAAAAAAAATATGCTATGTGCTTATTTAGACCCCTATTCAATTGGCCAAATCGCAATTGAATGAGGCCCTTTGTGTGGGCCTTATTGCACCTTATGTCTTGCTTGACAAGTTCATAGTAATTTCTCAGATTTCTTTTTTGTTTTCAATTTCACCATCATATAGCAATTGCAGTTGTTGTTGGGTAGCTAAATTTCACATATCAGATACAGTTATGGAGTTGCTTTTTAGTTATTGAGTTTACATTTCCTCAGCTTAGCCAACATAAGGCTTGATTACATGGCTCCTTTAAGAACTTGCGTATATTTCTTGCTGGAGTTCTTACTTAAATAGCTATATTACGCCTGCCAAATTTGGGGGACTACGCTCAACCCAATTCTCTCTCTCTATGGCCGCAACTTTTTGTTCAGATCTCGACAGCAGCAGACACTTCAGATGACAGTATAATTTCTGAAGAGACAGGCACCATCAGACTCCTTTTCTTAGGATCTCAGAATCACACACCATATACCTTTGATTAGTACAAGCAGACTCTGACACCCCCTTTGTTTAGTGTGTCCAAAATCAGACTGGCACTTCTTTATTGTTACAGAGATATCTAAAAACACACAAAGAACTCACTCCCCCCACATGCCTAACCCCTCCTCTTGTGGGCAATAGCTTTTTACAATCTCACCACCTGGGAGATGTCTATCCCATGATACAGTTGCCAGATGTCAACTTACAGGGTTATAAAACTAAACTTCCCCCTTCCAGACTAAAGCCAGAGGATTCGTGCATGGCTGCCTTTCAAAGCCATATAAATTCTTTAACGCTTTGTATATCCCAGATATGACTGCATTAACTAATCTAAGCATAGCCTACTATCCTATTTCTAAGACAGATACAGTATTTTAATGTTAAACAATGACAGTACTATATGCACTTATTACATCCATGATATAACTGTTAAGCAAGTTGTTAGTACCTTCTAACCACACATATAACTGATAAACCCCAAAAAGTCCAGTGGGCCCTTCTGTTCATAACAAGCATGGTTTCTGCAGGGTAGTTCCCACAAGAGCTTACGGAGATGTAGCTAGGGGGTTTGTTACCTGAAGAAAATTGTTTGAATGCTTGCAATAGCCCTTATGTGATACATAAGCAGATTACAGATGAATCTACCGAGTCAAAGCTAAGGGCCCATACCAACTCCAGGAATATCATACTGAGCTTACGGATATGCTGCATCCAAAGAAGGGGGTTTTAGAGACATTGGCTGCATTGGTGAAGGGACCAAAAAGAACCTGAAAGATCTGCTGGGTAGGTTTGCCTATATCAGCCTTATCAAGCCGGACTGAAGAAAGCAGGCTGCCACAGTAAGCATTGCACCACTGTATCTATGTAGCTACATGTTTCCCACTCAAACATTCATGTTGTGTCTTATTCTTGCAAAGGAGCATTGCAGTTCAGTTAGATCATATTATATGTTATTTCTAACTTATTACATGGTACTAAATGGCAGAAGATACATAGGTGGGAGGCAGTTACAACCTATCATTAGTGGGGTGGCAATATTTTATTGTTTGAGCAGTATTTGTCATTGACATTTATTATTCATATGTATTGTATCACAAGGCTGTGTAAACAATAAGAAATGCTTATTTTTTGCTTTAAAATGTTTAGGCTTCAAGGTTCTCTTATCGGAGTCCTGAAAAATACTTCTTTAGGCTATTTTTGTTTTTTCTACAGGGACACTCATAGCTCCTTTAGTAATTCCTAAGTCTTCCCGTAAAGATTCTTGTAAGAGCTTTTCTACTAAGAGCCTTCAGAGAAAACAGAGAATGTTTAGTAATTCTTGCAGTTCCCATTTTAGTTAAAAACTCCAATAGCAGTAGAGCATTATGTCAACACACGGAAGTCATGTAATAGCACTTTAGCAAATCTCCCATATCGGCAGGAACTATATCATCTGTAGTTCCCTTCACTTACATGAGTTCTTTCGACAGCCATGTACTCAAGTATCTAAAATTAACATATGCTAACCAAAAAAAAAAAAAAAAAAATATATATATATATATATATATATACACATATATATTATAACCATATAATAACAAAATCATAAGATGTATGTACTGTATACATTGCACTGATGCACTTTGCATTTCATATACTTATGATTTTTATGGAATATCTCTCACTTTATGAACATCAACAATCAAAAATATCTGGCACATTTTTTGTATGATTTCAATATAGGCCATACTGGCTTGAATGTGCCGTATCCCGTCTGATCTCGGAAACTAAGCAAGGTCAGGCCTGGTCAGTACCTGAATGGGAGACTTCATTGGAATACCAGATGCTGTAGGTTATAAAAAAAAAAAAAAAAATATATATATATATATATATATATATATATATATATATATATATATATATATATATATAGAGAGAGAGAGAGAGAGAGATAGAGAGAGAGAGAGCAGATTTACCCTCTATATATCACTTTTATTTATTACTCCAGGTTCCAAATCAGCCCAGAAATTAAGCGAGTAAGCCACCCAGCAGATAACAGCAGTTTCAATGTAGAGTTTTATTTGGAATCATCATATCTGTATTTCTTAGCCCAGCAATTTTTATAGCAGATATAATTAATAAAGGTATATGTTTATTTTTGCTTTCAATGGGTATACATTATTCATTTTACTATAATACAAAATATTTATATTTATAGCACCTGGGAAAAAGAGTACATATCTCTGGTGAAAGTATTAAGTCTGAACAAAATGAACCGCATAGAAATAACTGAGGTGTTGAATATCATGGCACAACAGCTGCCTGCATATATTGTAGATCATAATTGAAATTGGGAGATGTATTTTGCATTATTATATCTTGCTATTTTGTACTTCTTTAACGTACCGTTTTGTGTTGCCTGTTTCACTAAATGTTATCTAAGTGACTGAAACACTGTTTTTTATTTGAGGACAAAATACCAGTTGATACAGACACAGTATGTGTCTAGGCATTCCCTTCAAAGCATCTAAAATTCTTGATTTACTGCAGACAAATCTGGTTCCTAACCATTACATATTTTTGGCTACTCTATATCATCTTATTATTGCTCTATACATGTTCCGGTCAATGTTCAATGATGTTTGAATATACTTCCATCTAGTGGGGTAAAATGATTATTACCACCACAATACAACTACAGTGGTACCTTGGTTCTCAACCTCCCCGGAAATCAACATTTTTACTACTCAACCAGTCGGGATGAGCAAAAAACCTTGGTACTCATTGTGCTACCTTGATACTCATCGCATTTGCTGAAATCAATTTCCATTTATCCTTATGGGAGCCTGGTACTCAACTTGCCGTCCAGAAAGGAATAATACATACTGTGATAAGAGAATATTTGCAGCCTATGTCCTCGCTCCGTGGCTCACATAAGCACTCTCATAAGGCTGACTCATAGTTCTGGGATGTTTATTAAACAAATCTGAAGAACTATTCCATAGTTCCCACAAAAAAGAAACTTGTAAAATGCGGTCTCTTACCATGGGGATTTTTGTCTAACGTGTACTTACATTCTGCCTTAAGTATACCCATAGGAGAATCGGAGTCTGAATTGCAATAGTGTTATTATGGAATGTTACCCACTACAGTGAACACACTACACTAGCCCTAACATCCTCCTATCTGCCTGTCTAAATCTAAATCCCTTCCCAAAGCATTTAAATACTATAGTTAAATAATAAAATAAATGGACGCAGGGTTTTATGACCCCTATCTGCTTATTACCCACTACCTCCATGAGCCTGGGTATCTGGGTATCCCCAAGACTCCCCCCTCAATACTCACCACCCCATGAGCTGGGTATCACCAGGATCCCCCCTCAGCCCAGGTATCCTAAGGGACCCCTTCAAAACCTAAGGTGGCCATTAAACCCCTTCCCCAACCTGTGGGCTTTGGGGTGTGGGGCCCGCTAACCCTTTTGGGGTTCCTATGGACTAAAGAAAAATAAAAATGTTTTAGATTATTTAAAGCACCATTCCCAACAGAGTCCTATGTAAATTTATTATTACAGAGGCCTCCCATGGTAAAAATGATTCTCTAATCAAAACATGGATATATAGAAACTCTTTTTCAGTAGGAGCACTCTGACCCAGGGAAATAACCTTTAAAAATAAACTTTTATTCAAACCAGTAAAAATAATTGGTGAATAATGTCACATTTGGGTAGACATAAAGATGTTATTTACCTAGATGATCCAACATAACATATACCATCTAGGAAAGTCATATCAAAATATGGGAAAGTATAAAAAAGTGTTCTCAATCTAGGCGACATAACAGGGAAATTGGTTGAGTTTCTAACAATCACCTCCTAACTTCCCTACTCTCAGCCACTGATGATATATAATCCCAATAATTTAGCCAGGAATGTCATGCTTAAAGGACCTCCAATAAAAATTAAAAGCAACACATTGTTGCAGTGTACGCATTTCAAATACAGCTTTATCATCACTGCAACATGGTAAAAAATGTCAGAAAAAAAATATAATAATAATAAAAAAATATGGCAACCAGGAATGCCACTTAAATACTCTAAATCCCACTGATTGAGTCCTACTAAGCCAATCGAAGTGCTGTCTCAATGTAGTGATGCAAGTCATCATCCTAGAGAGTACCTAGTTAGGTTTCAGTACATCAGAAATTATCCACAGATATGAGCATTGTGATTGATTTTAGCAATTCTGGCTTCTCTGAAACATTTTGTTGCCCTTATAGAGGTTTGAAGAAACCTGGAGGCGCTTTGAAAATTTTGGGCACTAAGAGAGACTTTAGTGAAAACTTCAGCAAGCTAAGATATCATTCTGGGAGGTATCTGGTAGTGATTTTTTTAAATAGTTATAAGACAGTCACTTGGGACTTTAAATGTTATGGACATTTTGAGAACATGGCTGTCATTTCTCAAGGGTTAGATTTACATGTGATGTGATAGCTTGGTTGTATTTTGAAATTCTACATGGAATTGTGGCCTATGTTACACATTTTTACCACAGCCAATATCAAATACTTTTTAGCTCAATAATAAAAACAGAATTATTGCTCCCTTCACATAAATCCAAGAAAGATTCCACTGTTAAAAAGCCCTTAGAATTTATGGAGCACATTGCATTAATTTGTATTTGCTACTGCTATTTCACAATGAATAAGCTGTACACTATAATTTGTGATTCATATAAAATGTCTCATATGTGTATTAAGGGGAAGAGTCTCTAATATTATGTTATGGTTAACCATTCCAAGCCTTCTGTATTACTCATTCAGAAAGCCACATTTGAAGAACTTAACTAAAAGTATCTTGCAAATGGAATGTGACTGTCTATATTGAAGGTTATGCATTAATAAACTTCTATTTTCATGTCTTAGAAGCTGGGCGAGGCAAATATAGTGTCCCTCCTAAATATTGAGACAATGCTACTGACATGGTTATTCTAGTTGTATATGTTAGCAATGCAATTTGAAATTAAAATATATGTATAGGAGATAAAAGTATGTTATCATTACATTTGGGGTTTTTGAAAGGATTTTGGTGGTCAATCTTTTTATTTTATTTTTTTAACGCTTATTGTGAGGCGTTTCCGGTTGCATTGATTGTGTATACATTAAAGAATTATGCATGTGTTCCACAAATCTTTTTTTTTTATAATTTTTATTGTGAGAAAGGAAGATTACAACATATGTTAACATATATTAAAAAGTGTAAAGAATGAAAAATTGGGCTCTAAAACATAAACATTTTCCTTTGTCTTTTCTCAGATATTTTTCCTTTTTTGTTTCTCTAAAATTATATTCACCTTCTTGCATTGTTTCTTAACTCAACTTTAACAAATATATAACAGAGTAAAATATAAAATTAAAAAAGTAGTGGAAAGAGAGGGGGGAAAGGTTATCTAGTCCATGATATCAGACTCTTGCATTCACCATCTGTTGGCCCTCAGGGTCCAAATTTCCCAATATGTAGCCCATCTTCTTTAATTCTCATGTAACTCCGCAGATAGTACACTCATGGAATGAATATAATTGATTTTTTTCAAAACTTTTTCGTATGTTGGAATGGTTGATTGCCAGCATTTTACAATTATATTTCTGGTTGCTAGGAATATCTGGTTTGACAAAATTGTTTCTGATTTATGTAGGCCTGGGATTGGTAATCCTAACAAAGCTTCTTCCGGCTTTTTAAGGGATGTTGATAGCCCATAATTTCTCTAGAGAGATATAGGTTTTGTTCCCAATGTGCTTAATTTTGGGACAATCCCATAGCATTTGTTTTAGAGTTCCTGAAGTGTTACAGCCCCTGAAACAATTTCCCTCTAGTGATTTGAAAGTTGCATTCTAGCTGGGGCAAGGTACCATCTCATTATGGTTTTTTATGCATTTTCTTTCAGGGTTATATTTAGGGAAGAGTTTGCTGCATTTTTGCAATTTTTTTTCCCATTGCTCATCGTCTATGGTGATATTAAGTTCAGCTTCCCACAAGCATCTATATGATAATTTGTTTGGGGTGGCCTGATCATTTAAATGATTATAGAGTACTAGCGAATTGCCCGTCAAAAAATGAAAGGTAGCTAATGCTGTTTGGTGTGTAATAATGAAATATGTAATACATTAATAAATGAATATACTTTACCTATTTTGAAGCATTGTGTTGAAGAGCTGGCAATCTGTTTGGATGTTGCTGCAGCATTGTGTGCAGTGTAATAGTGTGCGTGCGCAAGACCAAACCGTTAGCATAGTCGTGTACTTCCGCATTGGCGTGAAATGGCGGGTAATGTGTGGTATGCGTCTTAGCGGAATATCCGTAGGTCTTTTGTGGAGTTTTGCGAGTTTCTTGTGGTGTTTTGCGTGTTGAGAGTGCTGTAGCCTCGTTTTCGTTTTGTTCGGCGGCCATTTTTTCTGCCACTTAGAGAATTTTTTAGTGTCTAAACTCTTTCATTTTGAGTGAAATGAAGGTGTAAGATGCTTTTTTGAGGTCCTGGATGCTCCCTCTTGCTGTAGGTAAGCTTTTTATGTATGTGTTGTGTGTATTTATTGTGTTTTTAATTTTTCCATGTTCGCAGGTTGCGGCCGATTTTTGCGAGGTAGTAATGTGTGCTAACGTGTCTCGTATGTTGTTTGTGGTTGTAGCCTCGTTTTCGTTTTGTTCGGCGGCCATTTTTTCTATCGCTTAGCAAATTTTTTAGTGTTCAAACTCTTTTATTTTTAGTGAAATTAAGCTGTAAGTTGTTTTTTTTGAGGTCCTGGAATGCTTCCTCTTGCTGTATGTAAGCTTTTTATGTATGTGGTGTGTGTATTGATTGTGTTTTGAATTTTGTAATGTTCGTGAGTTGCGTCCGATTGTTGCGAGGTCGTAATGTGTGGTAACGTGTCTCGTATGTTGTTTGCGTTGCGAGGGTCGTAGTTGGTGTGTCGTGTTGTTTGCATGGTCGCGGTTGTTGTGTGGTTGTTTGCGTTTGAACGTAAATTTTGCGAGGGTCGCAGTTGCTGGCAAGGAGCGCCTTCGAGGGCTGCGGCCTCGCTATGCGAGCCCGCAAGCGTGAGCAACGGCTTGTATGCTCACAACTATATATGTGATTGTGATGTTTTCCTGCCATTTGAGTTGTACAAACAACATTGTTCAAATGGAGTTTTTCTTGCTAATTTATAGTCTTATGTAATATATTTTCTAAGTTGGTGTTAATTAGCCTCAGGTTAAGGCATTCTGGAAGTGGTAATTGATAATTTGTGCTAAATTCCACCGTGGACCAATTTTGACATTCCATCAGTATGTCTGCTACAATAGTTAATTGTTTTTTTAATCCACCAGATGAGTTGGGTGTTTTTATTTATTGAGGAGTCTTTATGGGGTAGCCAAAGAGGTGAGAGCCATGACCCTTTTTCCAGCAATTGAGGTGTTTTGTTTATTTCTTTTCACAGTGTGATGGAGTAACTAACATTTTGTAGACGCTGTTTAAAATTTACAATGTCTGGCTCAATAGTATATTTTGTTCCTGAAAAACATGTTTTTCTATATCCGCCTATATACTGGAGTGGAGTCTTTGATAAACCATTTGGTTAGTTGGGCTAATCTAGCAGCCTTATGGTATCTTACAATATCTGTGGTGGCTAATCCCCCTTTCTTTTTTGAGGCCGACATGGTCAGTTTGTTTATTCTTGGCTTTTTATTGCTCCAGATGAAGTGAGAGATTGCCTTCTGTATATTTGTCAAACCTTTTAATTTAATTGCTGTTGGAATAGTCCTGAATAGGTATAGTAATTTAGGGAGAGTATTCATTTTAATAGTGTTCCATATATCTTAAAAGTAATTTAAAGATATATAATGGGATAAAGATTGTGTGTGTCCGAATTATTTATTATAATTCCTTAAAAAACAACATTAACTGGGGGGTTGTATATATCCATATTTAAGTATTAGATAAGCAATATTTCCATAATGTTTATTTCCATACAAACTTCTGCTATTTGAACTGTAACTGGCCTACCATAGGTTAACCACTTATATCAATGAGAAACTAGCGGAAAACTAATAATGTGATACAATAGTGATATTATTTGAATGGAATCTTTTAAGACCATAGACAACTAAACTGAACAAAACTTTTCCAGACTCATTATTATTTTAAACTAGTGACTTGCCCATCAAAAATGACAGCAATAAAATTTGAAGCCTGGCAATGCTGTTTGCAACACAATGCCCCCTCTAACTTGTGGGCCAATTCGATGAGCGCCTTTGACGTTCTTTGCGAGCCCAGCATTGAGCGGCTTTGCCACTCATTGCAGGCCTCGTCCAACCCGCAACTTTTGTGCCCCTGCAATGAGCGCCTTCAGCGCTCATTGCGAGCCTCCCCCCCTCTATTTTCTGGTCCTCGCGAGATGACAGCTTCACCGCTCATTGTAGGCGGCGACCAACCCACAAGTTTCGGGGCTTGCGATGAGAGTGGTCGGCAATCATCTCCCCACTTTCTCCCTCCCCTGTCTCTTTGCCCCTTTTCCCCCCTTATCTCCCTTGCCTGTGTATCTCCCCCCTCTCTCTCACCCCTGTGTCTCTTTCCCCCACACTCCCTCCTCTGTGTCTCTTTCCACCCTGTCCCTCCTCTGTGCTCCTTTTTGCATTTACGGGTGTGAAATCATTTGCAGGCTTGGGAAATTGTTCATTTTCCCCAAGCCCAAAATGTGTTTCCGATTTACGAGCCTGAAAAAAAGTTACGGCCTCCATTTTTAAAAGCTTCCAAAAAAATGGAGTTATTTCCAACTGGCCCCAAGCATTTTGTGGTGTGTATTTATTTTTCTTGATACACTCTGGTTGAGACTTAGAAACACCAACAGCGCTAATAAATTAGAAGCCCATAGCAGCATCGGCAAGCTGCGTTACTTAGCTATTAAATTAGAACATGCTGCGAGTTACAGACTTCAGACGCAAACCCGTAAACCATTTTTCGAACGTTGGATGCGCTGCCATGAACATGATCAATTAGTCAAACCCGTAGTTACGGGTTTAGGTAGAGCCAATGGCAACCGAGATTGTCATCATTGCATCACTGAAAAAAGGAGGTTGGATTTGAAAGTCTTACAGGCTTCAATTACCAGTTGCGATCAGACCCACATTCCAGAAATGATGCAATGTTAATAAATCCATAAATATTATATTATAGTCCATGCGAGTTCCATTATATGTATTATTAACACATTGATTGCCGGGATTGATATAACATGCAATTTAAACATTAAATAATTTTATATCGCCGATTTGCGAGCTTCAGAATGTTGTGCTTTTTATTTTAATACCTAACACCACTTTCCCTTTCAATATAAGTACTGTAGTGTGTGTGTATATTTGTGTTTAAAGTGCTACGGATTGGACATTACCCCTCTAGCGGGTCCTCTCTGATACCTGTTGGCTTCTTGGCTCCATTTGCAGGTTACGTGATTGAATTTGTTGCAATTTAATAGCGTGATTGGAAACGTAACAGTTACGAGCTTGACAGATCAAAGAATTTGCGGGCGCGCACTTCAAATTTCCACATCCCAAAGCCTTTTCTCTCCTTACTCTGCAAGTCGTTGATGGGTTGCTTTATGGGTCTAATTTAATAGCAGTAAGTCTTGCGTACTTCGGTTTTCAGCGTTGAGCTAATTTAATAGGGCTGCAAATTTTCACTCTAAAAATGGACAGGTAGAGGAGGAAGCATATATTTCTGTTTCCCTGTGGGATACCTTTTATCTAAAAACATATTTGTCTTCAGTACATGGGATCTTCTAATTTGATGATTTTTTCTGATTTCATGAGAAAATGCGTGGCAGCATTAGATTTCCTACAAGATTATCCTTCATGCCAATTATGAAAAAAGACATAAATAAAACAAAATTAAACCTTGAAAGATGGATAGTATTCTAATTCTACTTAGTTGCCCAGTATAGGACAAAAACATAGGACATTAGCTGGTGAGCAGTAATTCAGGATTAAAGAACAGTTCTCATAGAAATATGCTATGGTATACAGTAGGTACATAATGCTACAAAATCTATAAATATATAAATGGATACAGAAAATATAGTTACAAAAATAATAATGGCTTATATTATATCATATCGTATTCTGAACATTCATTTAGAAAAACAACAAAAAAAGAAACTTACAAGATATGAGGTATGTGGTGTTGAAACATATAGTGATTAAACAAAGACCTATTTTGGTTACAGAACATCAGTTTTTCATGATGAAAAAAGCTTTGTATTTCACAAAAATGTAGGCGAATGTTATGGATAAGTTATATCGAACAGGTAGAGCTTAGAGATTCCCTGGTGGCCCAGTGGTTAGTATTCGCTGCTTTCACCACTGTGATCTGGGTTCAATTCCAGTCAGGGAACCAAGAGGCCACATCAACCTGAAGTCAAGCAGGGTTGAGCCTGGACAGTACCTGGAGGGGAGACCACCTAGGTATACCAGGAGCTGTATGCTGTGGCCCACTGGAGAAGGAACTGCCAACCCACTAAGTAGCTCTGTCATGAAAACCAAGTCACCATAGACATAAAGATGTGCCTGATGTGTTATGATCCATGAGATGACTGATAGCGCTCTGATTACTAATTAAGTGTTTTCTTCCATGGTTGGACAGCACAGCTTGCAGTCTAATTTTATAGCAAGTTGATTACCTTGTTTTATTTTTATGTATAGTCATCAGGGTCTTCCTAAGGTTACAAGACAAACCATCTATAGGCACCTTGTCCATCATGCGTAGGGAGCTCAGCAACACCTCATTGCCAAAACCAGAGACTGGAAAATATGCCTGGAATGTGCGGTTTCATGTGCTGCCAATTGCTTGACATTTCAGTCCTAGCCTGCCCTTATAGCAGAGGTGTGAGTCTCTCAATTACTTTTTTCCTGCTTAAATGTATATGAAAGTGAGGTGGGTTATGAATGCATCCTCTAGAATGCATCATAACCCCCCTAACAAAAAATGTTTGCATGAAAAAATGCAAAAAATGCACATATCGGGTACTTCATTAAAAAAATGTACGCTATATAAAAGCTGCTCATTGGCTAAAGGAAAGGAAAGTGTCTGAAATCATGTGACTTGCCACAGTAGGGCAGACTTCAGTTGCTAAGTGAGCATGTCTGCACAATCCCCAGGCCAAAAAGAAACCATGTATAAGATATGCTAATTATCCCTGGACATTTCAAGCGGTGTCAAGACTGAGAAAAAAACGCTTTGCAAATGCAAGAAATTCAGCAAACTTCAGGCTTAACGGTTTACTTTGGAATTTTTTCATGCAAACAATTTTTTTCAGACACTATCTATAGCAAGATAATTTATTCTATACATCTCAGTTGAAAGTTCCCGGGCTTAATAATTAAAGCTATAACCGTATTCCACATTTCCCTTCCCAAATTGTGACCTTTATATATTTACTAGCGAATTGCCCGTCAAAAAATGACGGCAATGAAATTGTAAGGTAGCTAAATTACTAAATGAATATAGTGTACCTATTTTGAAGCATTGTGATGAAGAGCTGGCAATCTGTGTTGATGTTGCTGCAGCATTAGTGGTGTGGAGCTGCTGTGTAAGCATGCTGAATGTGTGCACTGTGTGGTATGAATATCCGTAGGTGGTTTGTGGCGTTTTGCGAGTTTCTTGTGGTGTTTTGCGAGTTTCTTGTGGTGTTTTGCGAGTTTAGAGTGCTGTAGCCTCGTTTTCGTTTTGTTCGGCAGCCATTTTTTCTGTCGCTTAGATTTTTTTTTAGTCTCAAAAGTCTTTTATTTCGAGTAAAATCGAGGTGTAAGTTGCATTTTTGAGGTCCTGGGTGCTCCCTCTTGGTGTAGGTAAGGTTTTTATGTATGTGCTGTGTGTATGTATTGTGTTTTAAATGTTTGTATGTCGGCGTGTTGCGTCCGATGTTTGCGAGGTCGTAATGTGTGGTAACGTGTTTCGTAGGTTGTTTGCGTTCCTCGTAAAATTTAGCGAGTGTCGTAATTTGTGTGTCGTGTTTTTTGAGTAGCGACGTGAAGTTTGCGAGGGTTTGAGGCCCTTGCCCAGTGACCTCGCCAGCAACTGAGTCCCTCGCTTCGCGAGGGGCCTCAGTTGCTGGCATGGAGCGCCTTCGGCGCTCCATGCCAGCAACTGAGGCCCTTGCCCAGTGACCTCGCCAGCAACTGAGGCCCTCGCTTCGCGAGGGGCCTCAGTTGCTGACATGGAGCGCCTTCGGCGCTCCATGCCAGCAACTGAGGCCCGTGCCCAGTGACCTCGCCAGCAACTGAGGCCCTCGCTTCGCGAGGGGCCTCAGTTGCTGGCATGGAGCGCCTTCGGCGCTCCATGCCAGCAACTGAGGCCCTTGCCCAGTGACCTCGCTACGCGAGGGCCGCGGCTCGCTACGCGAGGGCCGCGGGCTCGCTACGCGAGCCCGCAAGCGTGAGCAACGACCCGTACGCTCACAACTATATATGTGATTTTCATCACACAATGGTCTCTTAATAAACAAGAGTTCTCCAATACAAATCGTACCCATTTAGTTGATGCATAATGGTTAGAGTGTAGAATAAACCAATGTGATGCTCAATACAAAATTAGATAGTAGAAAACCTGTACCTTTATTGTGAGAGGAATGGAAGGCAGCACTCCCGATATTTACAGGCATATCTGTTTCCCTGATTTTACCTTTTTCTAACCTAACACATGCTGCTTATATCAGTCACGCACATTACATGGAGCCATTCTATACACATACAAATTTATTTTATTTAAAAATAAAACTGGTTTCCCACACCCCAGAGCTGCCTATATAGGCACCTGGTACTGACCAATAGAAACACTGCAACATTACCCTTACTCAGTGGTTAGAAATATTCAGAAATCTCCAGGCTACTGAGCAATTTAGGTAAACTCAGTTTTATAGAACTAAGAAAGGGAATCTATTTTTTGGGGGTCATTCTATATGTATAACAACGAATGAACAATAATTTAGGAGCCAGAATTAATATTTTAGGAGTTGTAACTCCCTGAATGACCTAGCTATTCCTTTCTACAGTACATGTTACATTAGAAAGCAGTATAAATACGGGGAGGTTAATGTAGAATTCTTCCAATTCAAATAACAAATGCAATTTGAGTTCATGCATCAATTAAGCTAATTCATCAAATATATGTAATTCATGTCTGTGTAACAAGGACATACAGTATATATACCCTATGTCCTTGTATAGATGATTACCAACATACTGCAAATTCTTAAATGGTATGTCTACAGTGTGGTTTATGTATTTGTTTCTGGGACTTTAAAGTCAATTAAAAATATGCAGTGCCTATTCATTATAAAATAAGTATGTGCTTGTTTAAGATGTTGCAATTAGTAATAATATTTGATTACAGAAATAACCAAAAGTGAAACTGTAAGAACATTTTTTTCGACAAGGGCATTTTTTTTTGCATGTCACTGTTTTTTTTCTCTACTTATACTTGTATGCCTCTATTGCCTGAACTAGACTATCTTACAGGCTTAGAGCATTTCTGGAGGATAAATGTAATCCACTATAAGAATACTAGATGATAAATGAATTGCAGCAACAAGAAAAACGCTGCAGCACATACATTGTGAGTATGACTATTTCCTAACTAGGTCACATCACTGGTTGCTCTCAGTTTCACATAGAGTGGTACTGACTCAGAAAACAGCAGATGAGAATTAGGTGCCTATTTATAAAATAAGCTGCAAAATAAATTAATGTCACATGCAAAAAATAGAAGCACATTCAATAAACTAGTAAAATATTGTTTAATTAACAAACATATTATCCAGAAAATGTATTATACAAATACAATGCAAAATCTGAATGCTGTGTGTTTTATTTTCAAAGTCCCACGTGCCTGGCGTTGTTCGTGTAAGTGTTATTGTCTTTGCCGTCGTGTATTTTCTAAGTTCTGCGTGCCTGGCTTTGTTTAGCCTCGTTTTCATCCCGTTTCAGTTTATTTAACGTTTTTTGGCAAACATTTTTATCCTCGCTTAGCTGATTTTCGATTGGCGAAAAACGGCAAATATGGGTCAAATTTGCTTGCAACCTCACTCCCAGGCTTCCTGGTTCTCCCCTGTGCTGTGTGTGAGTGTGTTTTAAAAAAATGTATTATTATTTTGCTTATTTTTAGATTTTCTTGAGTTACGCGCTTGAAGTAAGTTTGGCCGTTAAATTCAAAAACTGCGCTCTTCGGGTACAAGATAGGACTCGCAAGGGGGCTAAACCCCTGATCGTAGTAACTGTAAATGCAAATAAAAAAATCAATACTGCACTTTAAATGATGGGGAAAGCAATTAAATACATTAGAATTAATTGTACAACAGTCTCAAGCTCGCAAATCTGCAATAAGAAAATATTTGTTTTTAGGTTTTATTTTGGTGTCATATCAATCTCGGGAATCAATGAGTTAATATATATCAGGCCACCTACATGGACTAGAACAGTATCGCCATTCATTTTTATTATTATTTTGTACATTGCCGAATTGCGAGTCTGATCGCATATGGGACCTCTAAAAGCTAATTGATCGATTTGTAACCTCCATGTTTTACTGACGTAATGATGCCGGTCTTATTTACTATTGGCTGTTTCTAAATCGGTAGTTACGGCCTTGTTTCATTGATCTGAAATGCTACTTATGATTGCATAGTTTACAGTTTGGCCCGTAAGTTGCGGGCTTGTTGAATTGAACCGCTCTCTAATTGTAGCTAATTTCAAGCCTGCAGACATACGGCCTGTATAACGTAATCTACGGGCTTGCAATTGAATAGGTGCCTTGTGCTGTGCACAGAAATTATTAAGTATAGAGAGATGTCATGGAGAGTAGAAAGCTAGCACTCCAAGTATGTTTTAGAGCATGTGTTATTGCTTCTCATAGCTATAGCCAACAGTGAGTGCAGTGTTAATACCTATGTAGGAACCATCATCTTACTGCTTAGAGAGTATTGGCAACACCTGTGGGTTGCTAGTCCTCAATTTGTACCTAAATGATCCACATACTTTCATACTATGGGTATGTAATAGATGGTGAATGTGGAGCCTATTTCAAGGAGGATTAGCATGCTGTGGTTCCCCCTGTCCATTTCACAATAGGTGTTAGTGAGTTGTAGGAATGATTTGTTATGTGTGGTTATTTTGCTTATACGGGTCCACTGAAATGTGGAGAATGGGAGAGACTGGTTTCTTAATTACTTTTAGGTCAAGGTATGGTAAAAGAGGGTCCTGTGAGAACCTTCAGTTTACATAAGGGAGTTCCTGGGGACCGTCTTGATAATGTTATTAACCATCCACGGTCACAACAGGGAGATGAATGTTTTAAATGGGGGTCAAAGAAGCACCTTTGTCAGTGCACATATCATTTAACCTTCCTTGCGGTATGATTATGTCAGTATTTAGAATGTTAAAGTGGTAAATAAAATAATACTGACATAATCATAGCGCCCTTTCCCCCTTATCCTCATCTCTTTCCCCCTTTCCCCTCTCCTCCTCGCTTCCCCTCATTGCAGGCCTCGGCCAATCCACAACTTTCGCACCCTCCCACTGTCTCACTTCTGTGTCCCTTTCCCCCTTCTCCCCCCCTGTGTCTGTTTCCCCCTCTATCCCTCCCCTGTGTTTATTTCCCCCTCTCTCCCTCCCATGTCTCTTTCCCCCCTCTCTCACCTCTGTGTCTCTTTACACCCTCTCCCTCCCCTGTGTCTTTCTCCCCTGTCTACCTCCTCTGTGGCCCTGTTTCCACTTAAGGGTGTGAAACCATTTGCGAGCTTGGGAAATTGATCCTTTTCCCCAAGCCTGAAATGGGTTTCTGATTTACGGGCTTGAAAAACAATGACTGCTTTACGGACGGCATTGCAGCCCCGTCAAGCACGTCGCGTATGGGCCTTGCGATGATCGTTTTCCACGCTCATTTTCCATGCGCAAGGCGGTAAATTTTAACATTGCATGATGACAACTCACAATTACAACTATTATATATGTGACTAGTCACTTGCCTGTCACAAATGCAGGATATTATATATTTTGGTTCCCCCCCCCCATATTGTTTTTCTTCCCCCCTCCCTCCCGGTCTCTTCCCCCTCTCCTGTGTCTCTCCTTCCTCACTCCCGTGTCTCTTCCCCCTTCCCTGTGTCTGTTCCCCCCTCTCCTTCCCCTGTGTCTCTTTCCCCCTCCCATTTGTTTCTCCCTTCCCTGTGTCTCCCCTTCACTCCTGTGTCTCTTCCCCCCCCCTCTGTCTCTCCCCCCTTACTACCATGTCTCTTCCCCCCGTCTCTCCCCCCTCCCCTTACTACCGTGTCTCTTTCCCCCTCTGTCTCTCCCCTATCTCCTTTGTCTCTTCCCCCCTCTCCCTCGCCTGGGTCTCACTCCCGTGTCTTTTTCCCCCTTCCCTGTGCCTGTTCCCCCCTCTCCTTCCCCTGTGTCTCTTTCCCCCCTTCCCTGTGCCTGTCTCCCCTCACCTTCTAACGTGTCTCTTCCCCCCCTATCCATCCGGTGTCTGTTCCCCCCTCACCTATGTCTCTTTCCCCTCTCCATCCCCTGTGTCTCCTTTCCCCCTCCCTTGTGTCTCTTTCATCCTTCTCCCTCTCTTGTGTGTCTCTCTCCCACCCTCTACCGTGTCTCTCTCCTCACTCTCTCCCACCCTCTTGCTGCGCACTGTTCATGTGCGGCCCCGGTATCGCAATGCACATGGGCGGCTTTTGCCACACGTTACACATGCACTCCACCCATAGCGCATTGCCTGTGCGCTGCTCTTGCCATGCATTGCGCATGCACAGCACCTGTAGTGCATTGCGCATGTGCAGCACTTATAACGCAATGTACGTGCGCAACTCACTGCCGTAATTGCGAGAGTTACACACAAACATATATATATACAGGGAGTGCAGAATTATTAGGCAAATGAGTATTTTGACCACATCATCCTCTTTATGCATGTTGTCTTACTCCTATTAAGCATATTAGGAGATGTGCATCTCTGTAATGAGAAGGGGTGTGGTCTAATGACATCAACACCCTATATCAGGTGTGCATAATTATTAGGCAACTTCCTTTCCTTTGGCAAAATGGGTCAAAAGAAGGACTTGACAGGCTCAGAAAAGTCAAAAATAGTGAGATATCTTGCAGAGGGATGCAGCACTCTTAAAATTGCAAAGCTTCTGAAGCGTGATTATCGAACAATCAAGCGTTTCATTCAAAATAGTCAACAGGGTCGCAAGAAGCGTGTGGAAAAACCAAGGCGCAAAATAACTGCCCATGAACTGAGAAAAGTCAAGCGTGCAGCTGCAACAATGCCACTTGCCACCAGTTTGGCCATATTTCAGAGCTGCAACATCACTGGAGTGCCCAAAAGCACAAGGTGTGCAATACTCGGAGACATGGCCAAGGTAAGAAAGGCTGAAAGATGACCACCACTGAACAAGACACACAAGCGGAAACGTCAAGACTGAGCCAAGAAATATCTCAAGACTGATTTTTCTAAGGTTTTATGGACTGATGAAATGAGAGTGAGTCTTGATGGGCCAGATGGATGGGCCCGTGGCTGGATTGGTAAAGGGCAGAGAGCTCCAGTCCGACTCAGATGCCAGCAAGGTGGAGGTGGAGTACTGGTTTGGGCTGGTATCATCAAAGATGAGCTTGTGGGGCCTTTTCGGGTTGAGGATGGAGTCAAGCTCAACTCCCAGTCCTACTGCCAGTTCCTGGAAGACACCTTCTTCAAGCAGTGGTACAGGAAGAAGTCTGCATCCTTCAAGAAAAACATGATTTTCATGCAGGACAATGCTCCATCACACGCGTCCAAGTACTCCACAGCGTGGCTGGCAAGAAAGGGTATAAAAGAAGAAAATCTAATGACATGGCCTCCTTGTTCACCTGATCTGAACCCCATTGAGAACCTGTGGTCCATCATCAAATGTGAGATTTACAAGGAGGGAAAACAGTACACCTCTCTGAACAGTGTCTGGGAGGCTGTGGTTGCTGCTGCACGCAATGTTGATGGTGAACAGATCAAAACACTGACAGAATCCATGGATGGCAGGCTTTTGAGTGTCCTTGCAAAGAAAGGTGGCTATATTGGTCACTGATTTGTTTTTGTTTTGTTTTTGAATGTCAGAAATGTATATTTCTGAATGTTGAGATGTTATATTGGTTTCACTGGTAAAAATAAATAATTGAAATGGGTATATATTTGTTTTTTGTTAAGTTGCCTAATAATTATGCACAGTAATAGTCACCTGCACACACAGATATCCCCCTAAAATAGCTAAAACTAAACAAACTAAAAACTACTTCCAAAAATATTCAGCTTTGATATTAATGAGTTTTTTGGGTTCATTGAGAACATGGTAGTTGTTCAATAATAAAATTAATCCTCAAAAATACAACTTGCCTAATAATTCTGCACTCCCTGTATATATAAACAAACACATACACAGTAACTCACAAAAGTGAGTACACCCCTCACATTTTTGTAAATACTTTATTTTATCTTTTCCTGTGACAACACTGGAGAAATGACACTCAGCTACAATGTAAAGTAGAAAGTGTACAGCCTGTATAAATGTACATTTGCTGTCCCCTTAAAATAACTCAACACAAAGCCATTAATGTCTAAACTGTTGGTAAGAAAAGTGAGTACACCCCTAAATGGAAATATCCAAATTGCGCCCATAGTGTCAATATTTGGTGTGGCCAGCATTATTTTCCAGCACTGCCTTAACCCTCATGGGCATGAAGTTCACCAGAGCTTCACATATTGCCACTGGAGTCCTCTTCCACTCCTCTATGATGACATAACAGAGCTGGTGGATGTTAGAGACCTTGCAAACCCCCACCTTGTTTTGAGGATGCCCCACAGATGCTCAAAGGGGTTTAGGTCTGGTGACATGCTTGGCCAGACATTTTATAACTGCTTTACTTCACCTCTCTATGCTTGCTGGACAGCTGGATCATAAGCAACTGATTAAGTCACTGTTACCTAATTAGTATCTGAGCAACTCCAATTAGCCACATTGAGGCCATATTTGAAACAACCAGGTTTTTCAGATTATTTTGCAACCATTACAAGCACTAATGTGGAGGGATCTTGGACTTCTCCGCCTAACTCACTAACTCACTAAGTTGTGGGGAGAATGAAAAAAAAAAAAAAAAAAACGTAGCTCTAAAGAACCAATTAAATAGAGAATGTTGAAGGACTCCTCTCTCCATTACTCCCTGGTGCAGTGCAGAGAGAGCACTAAATAAAGACTTTCCACCTCTTTTCTGCCAAGAAATAGGGCAAGCATACAAACTGTACTAACGCAGATGCAATATATCCAGAGATGTTTTTGAAAGTTTTTTTATACAACAGTTTTTGGTTGGCTAATTTCCTAGGCTTGTTGGTTTGGGTTATTTGTTTTAAGGGGAGGAGGTCTAAGGTTTTTTGGTCCTACTCTGGGAGTAATCAATGTAAGAAATGGACATGTGGGGTTGGTGTTGGTATTAGATTCCCCATGTTAGTTAATTTGCATCGGGATGTTCAACAAAACATTATAACATTTATCAAGACATATGAATATAACAATGAGTAAATGCACAAACAACATATATTGCTTACAGATTCTAGTTTCTTATAAGTTTATCCGCTATATTAGTGTGGGTCACTAGTGCAATAATAGTTTAGCATAAAAATGTACATCTAAAAAATGTAGATACCTGTATTGTGGAGTCCATACATTTTAGTAAAAGCTTCCTATCTTTTGGGGGGTTCCTATTAACTTCCAATTGTTCCTTCTTCATTCCTGATCATATTTTCTAATCTTTCTGGCGACAAAGTATTCCAGAATACACTTTTATAAAAGCAGAATCCAATGTAATCATTAAACCTAACTAAATCAAACAGAAGAGGCATTCCCTCCCTGTACTCAAATTGGATTAATTTAAAAAGTATGTGCCTTCCAATGTAAATGTGTTTCCAAAGCAATCTGGCTTCAATGCTTTATTTAAATGGTAGGCTTTATTGTAGACTATGGAAGGCAACAATCCAGCTATGGAAAATGAAGGGCTTTAATCGTTCACAACGAAGGTCAGGATATCCCTGATTAGAAATAATGTATAAAGCAGTATACAAGCTTGGCAGAGTAAGGAGTATAGAAAACGAATATATTTCCCTTACTGTATGCAGCTGAATTTTAATTTGACAAGCACAAGATATCCCAATAATAAAAAATATATATAATCTTATTGCCATGTTTACAAATGTAAGAACACTAAATGGTTCTGGAAATGAGCAGACTAATATTTGTACACCCATTTTATTACTCAATACAAAGATTGTACCTAAACTTTGCATAACTTGAATTTTGTTTCTTCTGTCAGTAATTTTTTAAATCTTCAATTTAACGCTGTAGTGTCTTTCCTGTTTGAAATTGGATAAGTAGGGATCAAGGCCAGGAAATAATGTCATGCCATATAAATATCTGGGTTTATTTCCTTTCTGTGTTTGTATAGACAGCAGTTTCCATGTTTTGCAATCATTCATTATGCCCTTAAGTTATTAGAATCAAACACTACACTATAAAATACACAAAAAAAGTTAATGTCATAATATTATAACTGAATAATATATACATATATACATTTTGATACCTTTTGTATTGGACAAATGCCTTATTTACAGACTATCTTTCAAAGGGTCCGACTTCTCTTTATGAATTCTCAAGAAATACTAACATGAGATGGAACCTTCAGTTTGAAAGTAAACAGCGATGCAGAGAGAGTCGAGACAGCATCTGACATCATCAGGTAAAAACATATAGGGGGAATCAACACAACATATGATAGGAAACATATATTCACATACTATACATACACAAAACCCAAGTCCATATTAAATCCTGTAATTTTAGTGTTGAAGAATGTGATCATCTTTATTTCAAATGTTTTCACTCCTGGATGTTTTTAAATTGTCGTCTCTCTCTCTCATAGTTGTGGATCTTGCGAATGTTGGGAACCTTTGCAATGTTGGCCACACACTTGCGCGGGAGTTAGGCTGCAATGAGAGCTGAAGGTGCGCATTGGGGGCAGGCGTTCATTGCAAGGCACACAGGACCTTAAAACACCATAGACATGAGCACAGAAGGCCGCGATAGCCGGCGATATAGATGGCACTTTTCCGTTGATCGTGAGGGACGCAGTTTCCTAATTTCAAAGCCAAAATGTTTCAAGCGCGTAACTCGAAAAACACCAAAAAACAGCAAAATAATAAAAAAAAAAATCATAACACACACACACAGAACAGGGGGAGAGCCAGAAAGCCTGTGAGTGAGGTTGCATATATGGCGTATTTCATCAAGCGAAAATTCGGCTAAGCGAGGAACAAAGTGGCTCCCAAAAAACGTAAAAATTCTGCAAATAGAATGAAAACGAGGCTGAGCAATGCCAGGCACGCAGGACTTGGAAAATACACTACGCCAAAGACAGTAACACACACGAACAACGCCAGGCAAGCGGGGCTTTGAAAATAAAACTAATGGCAGTTAGCCCGCGCCCCGCAAAGATTCAGCAGACACACAGAGGGCATCGTGAGACTAGTACAGTAAACAGGAGGAGAGAGCGGAGTAGCTCTCATCGCGAGGCCCATACAGTAGACAAAGGCTCCCAATGAGCGGGGTTCGCGATGAGTGCCGAAGGTACTGCATTCCCAGCCTTAAAATGTTATTCCCGTCATTTTTGAGGGGCAAGTAGCTAATATATACATACTAGCGAATTGCCCGTCAAAAAATTACGGTCATAAAATTGTAAGTCAGTTAAGGCTGTTTGCCACACAATGTAAAATGTAAGGCTTTTGGGCCTCTGAGTACCTTCGGCGCTCATTGCGAGTCGCTACTCTGCTATTTTTATATTTTATATATATTTTTTTATTAATAAAATATTAAATTAATATACTTTACCTAAGTGTAATTAACATATCCAGCAATCAATATCCTGAAGAGCTAACAATCCCTTTTGATTTTCTTGCAGCTTACAATGTAAATTTCGACTGTTGCTGAGCGGAGGATAAAGTGTCAGCAATGTGGCAAGTGTGCAGTGTAAATAGGCTGTGCGAGGGCAAACCGTTTGTTTAGTTGTGTAAAGCACCATTTTAGAATTATAAGGTTATGAGTTGTAAGTTAGTTTGTAAAATGGCGGCGATTGTGCATGCATTAGCGTACTTTGTAATAGTGTATTTTATACCTCGTAAGTTCCTGTGTAAAAAAAGTCTTATGTGCTTGACGGTGTTTTGCATGGTTAGTGGTTGTGTAACCTAGTTTTGTTTTTTTTCGTCCGCCATTTTTTTTGTTGCTTAGCCGATTTTCGAGTGTTTAAACTCAACAAATAGTGTTTAATACTCCCAGACGTCCTGGCTTAGATTGTACACAGGTGGACATCATTTCACTAATTATGTGACTTCTGAAGGTTTCTGAAGGGCTTCATAAAAAAGGGGGTGAATACATACGCTCATGCCAATTTTCGGTTTTCTATTTCTAAAAAAAAAATTTATGTATATATTTTCTCATTTCACTTCACCAGACTATTGTGTTCTGATCCATCACATAAAACTCAGATTAACAAAACAATGAAGTTAAGGCTGTAATGTAACAAAATTGGTAAAAAGTCAAGGGTGTGAATACTTTTGCAAGGCACTGTAAATGATCACCTTATACATGAAGTACATCATGCATATGGCAGGACTGGTTTAATTCAACACCGGTATAAACATTGCTGGAAGAAATATCAACAGTCTGATTAATGCGGATGATACTACTCTGATAGCTAAAAGTGAGGAGGAAGTAAAGGACCTATTGATGAGGGTGAAAGGAGAAGGCAAAAGCTGGCCTGCTGCTCAACGTTAAAAAAGACGAAGATCAGGGCAAACGGCAATCTCAGTTTCTGGCAAATAGATGGGAAAGAATTTGAGGCAGATAGATTTTATTTTTCTTGGATCCCTTCCTGGATCTCTGCAGAAAGTGACTATCGTTAGAAAAATTAAGACATTTGCTTCTTGGGAGAAAAGCTATGGTGAATCAGAATAAGCTAGTAAAACGTAAATAATACATTATCAAAGGTTCACATAGTTAGAACTATAGTACTTCCAGTACTAATATACGGATCTGAGAGATGGATCATATAGAAGGCGGAGTACCGTGGAATTGAATTTTTTGAATTGTGGTGCTGGAGAAATCTGCTTAGAGTCCATTGGACTGCAAGAAGATCAAATCAATTAATACTACAGAAAATAGAGTTAAACTGTTCACTGTAAAGTTTGATTCTGAGGGTAAAGGGCAGATATTTTAGCATAACATGAGATGGCAGGATTCTCTTGAAAAGACTCTGATGCTGGGAAAGATTGAAGGCACACAAAGAAGAGGATGGCAGAGGCAGAGATGGAGAGATGATGTCAAAGCAATGACCATGAGCTTGATGAGCTCAGAGGAAAAGTTGCTGATATGTGCCTGGTGTGCTGATTTCCATAGGGTCACGGAGAGTTGGACCATATACAGTGGATATAAAAAAGTCTACACACCCATTAAAATGTCAGGTTTCTGTGCTGTAAAAAAATGAGACAAAGATAAATCATTTCAGTACTTTTTCCACCTTTAATGTGACCTATAAACTGTACAACTCAATAGAAAAACAAACTGAAATCTTTTAGGTGGAGGAAAAATAATTAAAAAAAATAATGTGGTTGCATAAGTCTGCACGCCCTCTTATAACTGGGGATGTAGCTGTGTTCAGAATTAAGCAATCGCATTCCAAATCGTGTTAAATAGGAGTCAGCATACACCTGCCATCATTTAAAGTGCCTCTGATTAACCCCAAATAAAGTTCAGCTGCTCTAGTTGGTCTTTCCTGAAATTTTCTTAGTCGCATCCTACAGCAAAAGCCATGTTCCACAGAGAGCTTCCAAAGCATCAGAGGGATCTCATTGTTAAAAGGTATCAGTCAGGAGAAGGGTACAAAAGAATTTCCAAGGCATTAGATATACCATGGAACACAGTGAAGACAGTCATCATCAAGTGGAGAAAATATGGCACAACAGTGACATTACCAAGAACTGGAGCTCCCTCCAAAATTGATGAAAAGACGAGAAGAAAACTGGTCTGGGAGACTATGAGGCCTACAGCAACATTAAAGGAGCTACAGGAATATCTGGCAAGTACTGGCTGTGTGGTACATGTGACAACAGTCTCATGTATTCTTCATATGTCTGGGCTTTGGGGTAGAGTTGCAAGACGAAAGCCTTTTCTTACGAAGAAAAACATCCAAGCCAGGCTACATTTTGCAAAAACACATCTGAAGTCTCCCAAAAGCATGTGGGAAAAGGTGTTATGGTTTGATGAAACCAAAGTTGAACTTTTTTGTCATAATTCCAAAAGATATGTTTGTCACAAAAACAACACTGCACATCACCAAAAGAACACCATACCCACAGTGAAGCATGGTGGTGGCAGCATCATGCTTTGGGGCTGTTTTTCTTCAGCTGGAACTGGGTCCGTAGAGGGAAATATGAACAGTTCCAATTACCAGTCAATATTGGCACAAAACCTTCAGGCTTCTGCTATAAAGCTGAACATGAAGAGGAACTGCATTGGTTTTATTTTCAAAGTCCTGTGTGCCTGGCGTTGTTATTATAAGTGTTACTGTTTTCACAGTTGTGTATTTTCTAAGTCCCATGTTGTTCTGTGTGCCTGGCATTGCAGAGCTTCATTTTCATCCGGTTTCAGAAATGTTACTTTTTTCATCCGTCATTTTTTTCTTGCTTAGGCGATTTTCAAGTGTTGAAACTCGGCAAATTTGACTTAAATTTGCGTGCAACCTCAGTCCCAGACGTTTTGGCTGTCCCCCCGTGCTGTGTGTGATGTTTTTTGCAAAGTCCTGTGGGTCGTAATTTATTTTCCCCCTAAGTTCAGCTTTCCTTTCCAAATTGTTAGCTAATTTTTGCAGGCGATTTTTTCAAACTGCTACGTGTCTCGCACTGTGAATTGTATAATTGAGCTTTCTGTTCATCTGTAGTCTTATGGGTCGTAGGGATGATGCGTCATCCGCTCATCTCCACCAGAGCAGTGATCGTCTTAGGCGCTCACTGCCTAACTTGTACGGGTCGTAGGGATGAGCGCCTATGGCGATCATCTCCACCAGCGCAAGCCCACAGTTTTAACATTTGGTTACCAACGTTTTTTGCCAAGCCTCCGCTGCTGAGAACTATATATGTGATTTCAGCCAATCAAAGCCCAAATCATACGTACAAAAAGTGGGGGCAAAGCCCAAATGATTCATTCATAGTGGGAAGCTCCTCATAGGAGAAACTCCTGTTAGCTTTAAAATATTTTTTTCATTTTTGTAATGTGCTGCATTTTTGGAAGTAAACCTTTTAATAAATGTTTATGTAAATTAACCCCTTACCTGCAGTGATTGCATTAGAAAAGGATAAAAAAAAAAATTTTTTAGAGTTTTACAAGGTTTTTAACAGCCTTAACAGGTGGTCAGAAAACCAGTTATTTTTTTGGCCACAGTGGAGATTATCTGGTTTCATGAATAACTAGATTTGTTATCCGTAATAGTTTATAAAAGTGATATTGTTGGTGGAAACAGTCTCACAGCATAGACATTTTTTAATGTTTAATGTCTGATTTTCATGTGTAAAAAAAAATGAATGGGAGCCATGTACTCTAAGATTACTACCGTATATAATCGAGTATAAGTCGAGTTTTTCAGCCCTATACTCGAGTCACTCCCCCCCCCGTGTGTCTCTCTAACCCCCCCTCCCGTGTGTCTCTCTAACCCCCCCCCCGTGTGTTGAGGAGAGAGGATGAGGATGCAGGGGTTGAGGAGGGGGGTTGAGGAGGGTAGATGAGTAGGGAGGTTGAGGAGGGGGTTGAGGATGTGGAGGGAGGATGAGGAGGAGGGGTTGAGGAGGGGGGTCTAGGTTGAGAAGGGGGGTTGAGGATGGGTGGTTGAGGAGAGAGGATGAGGATGCAGGGGTTGAGGAGGGAGGTTGGGGATGAGGAGGGAGGTTAAGGAGTGGGGTTGAGTAGGGTGATAAGGGAGGGGGGAAGAGACACAGGGAAGGGAGAGGTTGGAAGAGACACAGGGAAGGGAGAGGGGAGAAGAGACACAGGGAAGGGAGAGGGGAGAAGAGACACGGAGAGGGGGACACAGAGGGCACAAGAGGGACACAGGGGGCAGCACATTTCCCACCCTCGGCTTATACTCGAGTCACTCATTTTACCCAGTATTTTGTGGTAAAATAGGTGCCTCGGCTTATACTCGGGTTGGCTTATACTCGAGTATATACAGTATTTTGTATAATTCTAATACAAGTTGCCTTGAAATGTTTTGAAAAATGGGCACAATACATTTTATAATAAAAACATTAACCCTAAATTATTGACAGGGTTTCAATCCTGAAAGAACTGTTGCAAAAAAAAAAATAGATGTAAAATGAACTTAATGATACAAGTTCATTGGAAAGTCAATGAGTTATGTTCCAGGCTACATTTACAACTGACATAATATCAGATTTACAGCTCTGAAATGAATGCTATGAGTGTAAAACCAGCATTGTGATCAATATAAATCAATTACATGTAATACAGCATAAGATAAACTAAATTTAATTTAAGAAAAAAAATAATTTTGTACATTTACTTTAATATGTCTGAAGTCCAAACGTACATTCAAGTAACTTTCTGTAAGGCGAAGGGTCTTTGATTTCTGCAAGGCAAATACCAGTATGCAAGTGAGTAGCTATAATTTAAACAAGTGAAGGAGGGAACTCGGGAGCTTGTGCACAGTTCTAGTGTAAGTGCAGTTGCAGTGTAACTATGAGAAGTCAAATAAAAAGAGGAGAAATAAAAGGGGAAAGTTCAAAGAGAAGGGACGGAGTAGTAGATCGTAAAGAAGAAGAATATATTTATGTACAGGGTTGAATCACATAATTAATCACCACTGCTTACTTTTGACATCAGCAGCGTGTAGCCAATGAAATACTGCACGTTTTGCGAGTTGGCTTGGTGGGTATATAAGGTGATATGTAGGCATTCAGCAAACACATTCATCAATCATTGCTGTCATGGGTAAAACATGTGATTTATCAGACTTTAAAATGGGGATGGTTATTGGCTTTTGGGCCACGGGTGGCAGTATTTCTGAGACAGCGCAGTTTGTGAACTGTTCGCGTGCTGCTTTTATTAAAGTGTACCATGTCTGAACAAATGGCACTATTATATATAAGCAGAATAGAAACTGCAGAGCACCACCTGCTATTGATATCAGAAGTGAGTGTCATCTGCGAACTGTGTGAAGGCCAACCGACACACTATATTTCAGCAACTCACCGTCCAAATGAGCTGATGGCTACCAGACATGTGTCTAACACAACAGTAGGGTGAATCTGTTGTGTATGGGGCTCCAAAGCAAGTGGCTGGTTACTGCACCCATGCTGATAAGGTTCCATCAATAGAAATGGCTTCAATTTGAACAGTACTGAAATTGGACCTCTTCCGATTGGCAAATGGTTGCCTTCTCTAAGTCACGTTTTCTGCTCCATCGTTGTAAGTTGGAATGTCAGATGCGAAACCTCTCAGAACAAACACTCTACAACCATTGTTGGAATAACATAAGCTGGTGGTGGCAGCTTTAAGGTCTGGGGAATGTTTTCTTAGCATTGTCTGGGTCCACTAATACCTCTGGAAGGCACTCTCGACCGATTGGGTTATCTATACATCCTTGCAGATCAAGGACACCCATACATATTGACTGTCTTCCCTGGAGAGGATGGGATCTTCCAGCAAGACAATGCAACATGTCAAAAGCCAAAAGTGTCCGGGAGTGGTTGGAGGAGCACAACAAAGACTTCCAAGAACTTCCCTGACCTCCAAACCTCATCGAGCACCTGTGGGACCACCTCAATCACAATATTCGCCTTATGGATCCTTCACCACTTCAGCAGTCTGTCATATGCAGTGCAGTCTGCATGGCTCCAGATACCCTTGCCAACAAGCATCTTACTGACTCACTATCACACAGTCTAGCTGCTGTCCGTGCTGCACACTGCAGTTATTTGTTATATTAGCTGATGTTAATAATAAAGTGACTGGACCGTGTATATACAGGGTCTAGTCACATTATTCTGACCACCATCAGAAGCGCATAGCCAATTAAATATGGCACGTTCTATGAGCTGACTTGATAGGTATATAAAGGTGACATGTAGGCATTCTGCACACATATCAACCATCGCTGTCATGGGTACAGTACATATATAGCGTGGCGCTATACAAGGGATGAAAACAAGAGCAAATACAATGTTAACACACTGCAGAAAATGGAAGGCCCTGTTTTGAGATTAGAATCTTTGTAGAAAGTGTTTTTTTCCCCCAAAGCTCCCTACAAGATTGTAAGTAGCGAGTTTCCAATTTAAAGGGAATGGAAGAGGCAGAAGCCTGGGCAAGAATAAACACATAAGGAATAGCAAGGTAGATAACTAAAAAATGATCTATTAAGGGATGCATATCACCTTCAGCCTTAATTTGCACAATGTATTGTACCTCACCTTTCTATATCACACCCATACCCTCTAGACTGTACGTTATTGTGTGCTTTGGAGAAAGCACTTTGTATTCTTGATTTTATACTCAATAACATAGCCCTCCATTCTTTTGCAATTTGTTAAAATAGTTTTTGACATATTTCATAGCACTTAACAGGGTAGATTTGTCAGCACGTTACAAATAAAGGCTTATAATAATAACAACAATTGTAATAAAGGGGTATTGATCCAGGGAGTAATCCAACTGCCAGTATTTGGGGACAGGTAGCCTTTTCTTTTTCTTCTCCCCTTAAGAGACAATTGGTAATGTTTCAATTGGGGTTTTTTCTTTTCCTTCCTCTGGATCAATTACCAAATTAATTCACATATTATAATGATCAGAAGAGGAGATCTAAAAAGGTTGAACTAGATGGACTAAACATATTTTTTCAACCTCATTTATACAATGCATCACTATGTAACAATGTAAGTGCCACTGTAAGGCCCCCTACATTGATCTTTTTTGACATTGGCATTAAAAATGGGATCAGGAGGATAAATATCTTCCTCTACAATTACTTGAAACTCTGCAGGAAATGCTGCAGCAATCTCAGAATCTGCACTTGCTGCAGGGACATTTAATCTCACACTGCAGCACCTACTTCAAGATTTAAATCTCATGAACCATCCCTTGCTACCCAAAAATATGTCATCACCACCTTCTTTATTCTCAACTGAACTTCTCTTGGATCTATCCCGTTTTAAATTCGCCACCACTGACAGCTGCAGTGCCGGCAAGTGGCCGCTAGATGGCGCTATAGAAGTTTACCCCTAACCCTTAAACTAACCCTTACCGTAACCCTAAAAGTTACTAACTCTATGGTATCGGCACTGAAAAAAAATCAGCAGCGCCATCTAGCGGTTGATGGGCGGCACTGCTGGCAAATTTTTGGCGCATTTCGAAAGGTAAAGGACCCTTCTCTAACTGGACATGGAGGCTATTAGTTTATTAATTTAATCATACATTTTTTGCTAAAAATGTACAAAGTGACACTTGATTAGCTTAGATGATAGATGGGGATAAGCTCTAATTTCTGTCTGGCAGTGCCATTTCGCATAATTAGTATTTATAACTACACATTTATATATAATTATATTGTATTTAAAAAAAAAAATAAAAAAAAAAATAAATACAAAATTGATGACTAACAAATTAATCTTTTAGTTTAGAATAAACATTTATATTACATATGGGAGGTTCCATATATAATATACTCAGTACATGAATAACAAACAAAGTTTTACAAACATTACCTAAACTAGTAATAAGAAAACAGTTCAAGTCAAACATATCTCAAGTAGCAGAAATTATACTATGCCATAAAATAGTGCTCATAATATCAGAGCCACTGGCAGGACCTTTAATCAAAGGGTATCTGTACTTGAGAACAAGTAATTCCTGCATTAGTTGATTTGATAGACATATTTGTGTTCAATCAGGAAATGGATTAATGCTTTCATTTTAAAGACACAAAAATGTAAGCAAAACTGCTGTGCGCCATCATATAGAGACTACTTTGTAATCTTAACAGATTCAAAATAAAGTGGTGCAGTGTTTTAATACAACTGTAACCTGAATTGCTCTCAATCTTAAACTAAAAATTGCAAAAATGGAACGCCTAATATATCTTTTTAAACCTGGCCCTAATAGCTACTTCCCTACTGAGGTCAGTGGCAAATGTATTCACCCAGGAGATAAAGCATCACTTTTCTCACGGATAGCCTTACAAACCTCTGGAATGTCACACTATATCAAAAAAGGAAGAGATTAAAAAGGTGGTTCCCCAATCAAATGCACTTATAAACACTTAGTAACATTCTCCCATATGCATTCCTCTTTTAACCTATTATATTTTTCCCTCATAGAATAGATTTTAAGATATTTAAGAAACAGACTTATTCAACCCATTTAGATATTAACTTATTTAGGAAATGGTCCTATGAAACCCATTTGCTATCTTCATGTAAAATGCACTTACAAAATAATTAAATGCCAATGTATCTTGTAAAACCCAAAGTACACCAATGGAGCAATACAAATAAAAATACAAACTATAGCGTTAAAAAGCTTCTAGATTGTGTAGTTATAAATACTAATTAAGTGTTGTAGCTTCATTATATATACAGTAATTTTAGGTGTGGAATCAAATACTCTGAAATCCTTTAATACAAATGCATCTTACTCCAACAATTTAGCATCAATTACAAAAAAGAAAACACGTTTTTTCCCCAGCATTGTGACAGAACGGGGTCAACTCTTCATCCCTGCAGAATCGGTAGTGTATAAAAACAATTTTTGCATCAAAAAAATATCAAAATAAACATTATAAAAGTTACTTAGTTTGTTATATCTCTTGAGTTTGTAAGCAGTTAATTTTATAGTTAACACCCTTGAAAAATAGCTGCTAAAATAAGCATACAATTCATAATTTGTTTTGGCCAATCACAGGCAGCTAATACATTGTTTCAATCTGTGATGGAAGTTTGTGCAGCAAAGCATCATGGAATGTGTAGTCTTGTTTTTTCCCCAGCAAAAGGAAGCAGCTCAGACATTGCTCTGTGTATGTTGCTGCTCTTGGCTTGAAGGTTTGTATAGAGATAAAAACCGTACCCAAATGCAGTGTTTCTATTGGTAGGTACACTGTGCCTATGTAAAATAAATCTTTGTTGTGCTCCTCCAGCCACTCCGGGACAATTCTGGCCACATCACATGTTGCATTGTCCTGCTGGAAGATCCCATTCAATCCAGGGAAGACAGTCGACTTGCAAGGGTGGATAGATATCCCAAATCGGTTAAGTGTGCCTTCTAGAGGTATGAGTGGACCAGAAAATGCCAAGCAAACATTCCCCAGACCATAACACTGCCGCCACCAGCTTGTGTTCTTCCAAGAATGGTTGCATAGTATTTGTTCTCTGAGGTTTATCACCTGACATGCCAATGTATGTCCAGTCGATGGAGCAGAAAACATGACTCAGAGAAGGAAACCCATTTTCAATAAGAGGTCCAATTTCAGTACTGTTGTGCAAATTAAAGCCATTTCCGACAATTAACCCTTGTCAGCATCGATGCAGTGACCAGACGTTTGCTTCGGAGCCCCATTTGTTGTACTGTCATTTTAGACACAAGTCTGGTAGCCCCCTGGTTCGTTTGAACGTCAAGCTGCACAACTGTAGCGTGTCAGTTAGCCCTCACACACCTTCGCAGCCATCGTTCACCTCTTAAAATCAATAGCACGTAGTGCTCTTCATTTGCAACACCATTTATTCAAAATGGTGCAGTTTAACCAGTCACTGTACACTTTAACCACAGCAGCACAAGAATAGTTCACAAACTGCCGTTTCAGAAATACTGCCACTCTTGGCTGGAAAGCCAATGATCATGTCCTTTTCAAAGTCGGATAAATTGCACGTTTTACCCATGACAGAGATGGTTGACATGTTTGCAGATTGCCTACATGTCACCTTATATACCCACCAAGCCAGATCACAACAAGTGCCATATTTTATTGGCTACCTGCTGCTAATTGTAGATATCTACCAGCCTGATCATAGTTATTACATCAGACAGATTATCATACGATTAACACATTATTAATTTTGGATGTTTATCACTTTAGGTGAATGTCAGCAGATGATTATTTAGATACCAATGCTGCATTTAGCAATTTACCTGTTTGGTTACATCAGGTTTTCCTAGGATTAAGACATTATTCATTTTGGCAGTTAACCACTTTAAGAGCAGTTTTTGGTTGCAATTGTAGGATGATATGTCTTTATAGGGGACTTGGCAAACTCTAGGTATTTTAGCAGACACACATTTTTTATAGCAGCATTGTTATTTGCCTCAAAATAAAGTTTTTCTATTTTTCTTTGATGGAATACCTGCTGCTGGTGTCAAAAGTAGGTGACTCCACCCTGTATTATACAATTGTTGATTTTTGTTATATGAAATATCTCCTTTTTTATATTTTGAAGGTAAACATATTCTACTTTAAAGAAAAAAAAATGTTTTCCTTTGGAATCCACAGGGCAAAATACAATGTTCTTGCTTTCAATTATTGGAGACTGTGATATGATCTGGATCTAGGACTGAAATTGTCACAAGATTTGTATTAAAATATTTATGGTGTTCTTGTGACCATTAAATGTTATTGTATTGTGCATTTTCTTTGTTTTTATGGTATGCGTTTACATACACAAATATGCTTAGAAATTATAAAAATCTGAAAATGTATCATTTGGCTTCAACACGGCACGTATAGTATTAATCCTTACAATTAATATGTATTAAGTTACATTCTGTTGCATCAGATATATAGGATAAGTAGTGCGAGAGATATGATTATGTGGGGAAACCTGTTGCAATCTAGGAAAATTAAACGTTTGCACCAACATGAAAGTAACAAAGCCCTCTGTAAACAATGAACAGCCATATTACATGCGGGTTATTACCTCCCATGTTACTATGTTTTTATAAATGGGAGCTATTTTCGTCTCTTATTGACAACTGATGGCCTCCAGTGTTGTTTAGAAAATCAATGTGAATTTGTAAGTGTGCTTGAAAAGGTCATGTCAATCTACAATTTTGTAAATGAAAAAGTATTATTGTTGTTTTTTGTAATGGTTTTCCTCATATATGCCCCAAGTGTTAATTATAATAATAAGATAAAAAAAAAGTATTTGCTGTACACACACAGCAAATATGTAGGAGAGAAAAAAAAGAAAGAAAGGTTCTTTAATCTGATAACACCAAAATAAGGATTTTTGTTCATGGAGAAATTAATATATGAGCCAAAGCCAACAGTGCTCTTCACCCTGAGAGCATCGTACGCACAGTGAGTTGTAGTGGAAGCAGCATGTGAAAATGCTTTTCATCAGCAGGCAATTCTATTTATATATACACACACAATTCCCCAGCTCATAAGAAAAGTTTGACTGGCTCTGAAGTAGTTATATATAGTTATATATAAATAAATAAATCAATCAAGTGCTGGAGTGCTTTAAAACCAAGAATCTGAATGCCTAAGAAGAGCCCAGTCAAAGCTCAACATCGATCCAGATTAGAATTTGGGTCAAGACTTTGTCAGATTGGATTGGGATAACTCTTTTTGACACTTAAACAATTATGCCAAGAAGAAAGAACATACAATTGCAGGATCCAGATATGGTAGGGACTTACCCCTCACAGCTACATTTAGAGCCAAAGGAGATCATGCCAAGTATCGATTCATAAAAATATAATTTTAACTATTATGTAACAAATACTTTGCACATTCAAAGTATATTTTTTAATCAAATGATAAAAATCGAAATAAATCCCAGGTTGTAACACTGCAAAATGTGGAAATATACAAATCCTTCAAAATAATTATGTAAATCACTGTATATCCCTTTAAAATGGGCAATACTATATGGAAAACGTGTACACATTAGCCAAACAGATGGTGAAACAGAATTGTGTACACTGAAATCTGATTGTTTGTGTATTAACCAATCAAAATAGGAGTAGCTGAATACAACAAACTATAATATAATAAAGCATTCACGGTTTCTTAGATAAGGCAGTTATATTTTATGCATACTCCAGTGATTTATAATACATTTACTATTTAGAAGATTTCAAACTGGTTAACCAATCTGAAAAATTCTCACCCAATAGTTAGAAAGATGTATTTATAATTTCAAGTTTACAATTCATACAAACATGGAAAAAGGCGAATCTGCATAAAGTTTGTGGGACAATAGGAAAAAGATTAGAAAAGTATTTTTTTATCTTGGCTCCTAAAAAAAATGTAGCCTTTAAAGGAAAATCATGTGGAAAATGTATTTTTAAACTGGATAAAGAATTGACTTGGATTTTGTCAAATTAGTTTAGCTCTTGAAGCTGTCTCAGACTCTGCATAAATAATAAGGGTGGAGTCTGTAACTGAGTGAGGTAGCCACGAGTGTCCAGTAATCTAGATGAAGCATCAGAGTATTGCAGTATATATTGATACTTTTTTACTCTTTATCAAGCCAAAAGCAATACTGATAAAATATGAGAGAAGCAAAAAAAAAGTGGACAGAATAAAAGAAAGGCAGAGATTAGTGAGAAACAGACCAGCATAGCAAATAATGTCCTGATAGGTCAGTTATGTGTTTGTAGATTAGGCTTTAGATAATCTGTGCTCTTATCTAAAACCTGATCTATAAACACACATATAAAATAACATTAACAGCCCTCTTTGTTGCCAATTACTCTTGCTGAATAATAAGGCATATTACTTGCTATTCTGTTTTGCAACATGGTTGCCAACTTAAAGGGGCACAAATCATTCCCAAACGTGCTATTCCATAGCTCCTCCCCAGGTTTCTGCCTCATTCATTCCCTTTAGATTAAGTAGCGAGTTTCCAATCTTGTAGGGTGCTTCGGAAAAAAAAAAAAACTTTTTACAAGACTTAAAGCTCAAAACAGGGCCCTCCATTTTCTGCAGTTGTCAATATGGTATATTTCCTTGTACTTATCCCCTGTACAGCGCTACGAAATATGTTGCCATTTAAAAAAAAAAAAAAATGATAATAATAATCTGGTCGAAATTGGCCTTCAGCATCATTTAGATTGCATTAGAATATGTGGACATACTTTTTGAAATTAAATTGTTTGAGCACAGTTATTTCAAAGATTTCCTATTTATTTTGCTCCTATTCCTCCCTCTTACTTCCACACTGCAATTTTATGGGGGCTCATTAGCCAATCATAATGGAAAAGTATTTTGTGCTTGTCTGTTCTGTTAACTTAAGATGAATTAGCACAGATACAAACCCCAACAACTATATTTTTGCCTTTTACTGTGTTAAAAGCTAGATTAGAAACACTTGTTCATTCCTCCATTTTTCATTAAACTATTCCTCATTCAATTCACCTATCCAGGAATGTCAACTGTGCTAGAGAGTTTAAATAACGTGAAAAGCAACTGCCATATCTGTAATTTTATACGTATGTAATTTTAATAGGCACAACAAATTAACAAGTACTCAATAATCCTGTGACATTTGTTTCCCAAAATGTAATATTAATAAAAATGTGTATCTGTGGTTCATTCTTCTTCTTCTTACCTTTTTTAAAAGAGCCAACTCATTCTAGAATGCTATATGGGAGTTTAAGTACAAAGAAAACAAAAAGTACAATATTAAACACATGGCAAGAAGTAGAGGGCCCTGTCTCTGAGTTTAAGATCTTGCATACATGGTGCTTTTTTCAAAGCACCTTATAAGATTGAAAACACAACATATAATTGAAAAGGATAAATAAAACAAAAGTTTCATTAATTAAAAAGAATACAAGTGCTTGGCAAGTAATTGAAGAGAGAGTAGAGAGTTAATTAGTGATTAAGCTGTGAAGGTGATCATGCTAAACCAGTACTCTAACACAAATCATAGGTGGATGAGTTTGGACAGGGTAGGTGGGAGGGCATGTTATATGAGTTCAGATGTGGTGACATGTGAAGTTCTAGGTCTAGAAGCAAATAAAGCAATGGAAAATTACAGTTGGAGAGTGAATCTACCGAGTAGATCATATGAGGCCCAGTGCCATTAGTTGAGACTCTGCAGAAATGACTGCTCAGCCGTGATGGTAGATACAACTAAGAAAATGACAGTTGGAGAGTGAATCTGCTGAGGAATAGTGTTGAACTGTTTGTTTTAATTGATGCATTTTGTAACACTATCTGCATTACAGAGTCTACTACTCACACACCAGATACACTTGGGGCCTATATAAATCCTACGTTTTTGGAAAAAGTAGCCGCAAGAAAAGGCTGCAAGCTACTTAGCTATTCGATTTGCGGCCTCCGATCAGCTTATGAGACTCGAGCTGCGATCACTTGCGATTAGCTCAAATCGCAGCTTACCTCCGTCAAAGCCTTTAAACTTGCGCGGCCACAAGAGTTGCGTACGAAAAAAATTCCAATTCGCTATTCAAATGCTACGCTCACCCTTCCGCCAAGACAGTAAATCGCTAAAATCGAACCGCAGCTTACTTACACCAAAGAGGTCCCGCAACACTCTTACTTACAAGACGTAGCACTAATTAAGCACATCAAAAAGCCATCCTGTACTTTTATGAGAAGTGAATGTGATGTTTGGTCTTAGAATTAATAGCACAACATTACCCTACTCTCAAAATCGGCAAATAAAAAAAATAATTCATGTTACATTTCCGTCATAAAGTCTGACTGTCTTCAACCTCCAAGCCCATAGGACTTTTGAATCCAACCTCCAAGCTTGGAGGTTGAAGCCGTTGGACTTTATGACGGATGTTTAACATGAAATAAAGTGGTTATTCAGTTATTCATGCCGATTTGAGAGATTGTGCATAATGTACTGTTAATTCTGAGACCTAACATCACTTTCTCTTTGAATAAAAGTACAGGATGGCTTTTTTATTTGCTTATGAAGTGCTACGATTTGAAAGTAAGACCTTTGCAGGCCGACGGGCTTGAATGACCTCCAAGCCCGTAGTTCAAGCCCGCAAAACTCGGAGCACTATAAATGCAAATATAAATTCAAGACAGCACTGTAAAGGATGGGGAACACAATGGGTGACCTGAGGATTAAAGGCACAATATTCTCAAGCTGGCACATCGCCATAATACAATACTTGATATCACGTTTCAAAGTCCAAAGTCTGACTGGCTTGATTAACCGCCAAGAATGAGAATTGAGAATGTTATCTTGAATTTATATTTGCGTTTACATTTCTCTGAGTCTGCAGTCTTGAAAAACGAGTTACCGCCTTGCGTTTAAGCACGGAAGTGCCTACGGCCGATTGCATGGTTTGCAATCGGCCGTAAAGGGGACCTCCTTGCGGTGCCACTCAATGAGGACCACTGTGTGTATCCAACTATAAAAAAAAAGTGTTTGAATAAGAAAAATAAATTTGCAAACAAAAAAAAAAAAAAGGAAAAACTGAAGTCACCCTATATGCTCTACACCATCGGATGGATGGTGGAAAAGCATAGGAAAAAGTGCTTTCCTCTTTAAAATTGCTGGTATAAACGTGGTTGTGAAAGCTTGAAGTGTTATTCCTGCAATACAAAACTCTCCATTCATAATGTCAAAATTCCAGTTCATCCTGCAAGGTTGTGTAGGTCGTGTATGTATATGTGTGTAAATATACAGTGCTGTACCGGGCCATTGCAGTAGTATCTACATATACAGTGTGTATTATACATTGCAACCAAGACCGGCCAGGCTAGCAACTCCCCAAAGTACATTTTCTTCCCTTTAAGACACCCAATACAGGGTGAAGAAACCAATCGACTGCCTAAGATGACTGCCCTCTAATGCTGAATATGATAAAGCTTCAGATGCTATTTTCAGGTACATCTTTGCATTTTTTCAATATACATTCTATACAAAATATTATTTATTGTATATGCATTCTTACTTTCTTTTATTATCCCAGGTATGAAATTACCCTGATTGGGTCTCTTTAAGTGCTGTACCTTGACATTATCTACCTGAACATTCAAATCAATCTAAGAAGTTATTTGTTGCACTGGTGAGCAGTATTGTTGCCCAGAACAGTAAGGGCATTCATGTAGTTTAGTAAGCACATATAAACAGATGCTTATTTGCTGAACACCAATACTGAAGTCTCTAGTACAGAGGAACCATCTTAAGACTTATTTGAAAAAAGCCTTTGGGAGAAATGCATTAGAAGACTAGGGTGCCTTCAAAGCAGCTGTGAAAAAAATGCTTGATTGAGGAGTTATTTTCTTTTGTTGCAACAATACCAATTTGTTACTGGACAATCAGCAGCATATAAGTATACAAATGCTTATGCCCTGTGAAGAATCTACTACTTCTTGGTCAAAGGTATTCAACTCCACACTGTTGTAAGCTTGAAGTTACAGAAAGCATTATCCCCCTCTCAATCACAACTTCAACCAGTGAATTATGGATGCATCCATGGACTAGCAGAGATTTTTTTTGTAAAAACCAAAAAACTATATTTGTGGCTTCATGTCTTTTTTCCCTGCTTAATTATGCTATTAGTCTGACTTAAATGACCCCCCACACACACACACACACAAACACTGTACAGTGGTGCTTTAAATGAGCTATACAGGAAGCAAAACAAATAAATAAATTGGTGTGACAGATTTGATCTTATTGTTGATGCAGTTTTGGGTGTGTGGGGGTGGGGATTCATCATCTCCATAAGCATACTATATCTAAAGGTCTTGATGAATTAAAATAAAAAATAAAAAGGCTTTTTAACAATTTCCTATCCTCTAGCTGGTGGTGTAAAGTGCATTGTCTCTAACTGTTTCCTGGTTATTTAATGACTCCATTTTCTTTACTACAGTACATAACTAAAGTATTATCGTAGAAGATCTAGTCCATTTATCTATTAACCATAAATGTGTTGTTACCAACTAATGTATCTGTCACAACCTGCTTCTTCAATGGGGCTTGATAAGAACCTAGTTCAGACCTACCCCAGCAGGACCGTGTGGTTCATGTCACCTCTGGCACAAAAGATAGCTTCAGGATAGAGACAACGCCCAAGAATATGTGCAGATGATATAGGCACACAATAAATTGTTCCACACTTTGTTTATATGGAAAAATCAGGACTCCCTTCTTTAAATCAGAACATGCAACATATATACAGTTTTCTAGCCACAAGGCTGTCCAGTTACAGTAAGCCCATCCTTGGGTATATAGAGGAAAGACCAATTAGCCATAGTCTGCCCTTGGTTCACTGGGAGACTCTGTACATCTAGTGATGTCAAATTCTCTCTGCACTGTGTCATGTAGATGATTGCTCAAGTACCCTTATCTGGTGATGAACTCTTTTGGGTAGGGGCAGCTGTCCAGTCTACATGCTAATTGTGACTACTGGCCTTGTAGTTGCCATGGCTTTAATCTTGAAGTGTGTGTTTAAGGATTATCTAGGAGACTACGTCTTGGGCTTTGGCTGAAGCAATAGCCTGCAGAGTATCTAATATGCCATTTACAACTATCCCTATAGCATGAAAAATAATTTGTACCAAATCGTAAACAATAGAAGTCCCACTGGATTGCACAGGGCAGGAACAGGTAATTTCAGGCCTGGGCACAATACTCTAGCAAACTTTCTAGACTCTGGGCATGACAACAAGTAGTCTAGGTACCCTGGCATTCTAAACTATACAGAAAATAAATAAAGATACATACAGTAGAATAGTGTGATCATATTTTGAACATAAGCACTAAGAAATACATAACCATGATAATAAACAAACAAACAGAGTAGCTTCTTGCCAGCTCAGGCCCACACCATGGTCTAAAACAGTCCAGTCAGGCCCTGGGCATGACAATCTCAATTTTAAGAGATAAGTCAGTTTCCCCAATTAAGATCTTAAATATCTCAAATGAAATCTGCATTATAAAAAATTTGCTCGTGGTGAATATCATTATTAAAATAGAGATAGAGGAAGTTGTGTTCATCGTCGAGCATACTAAATATATATATATATATATATATATATATATATATATATATATATTATTTTTTTTCCCCACAGTAAATCATTTCTGATAAAAAAAAAAATGCATTGTTTTTGGCTGGAGTGCAGCTTCATATATTAATTAGAAACGCTTCCCTATACTTATACTCTTAGCCACAATCTGAAAAAAAGCAGCTATTTAGCATGCAGGAGTCACTCATTTGCATAAATATGCAGCACAAAGAACAGTGGTTTATTTAAAATTTCATAGGAATGCTCCACTTTCTAATAAATGGTCAATACGGTGACTAGCCAGTTTTTCATGTTCTAGAACTGCAACTTATTTCGTCTGGGCACAGTCTCTAACATACAAATGAAGATGTATGTTATCTAGCAGTTACAAAAACCACTATGAAGTTAAAATTAAAAAAAACACTTAGCACTTCATTAATTTATCAATTAATTGCGGTTTATTGATGATTAATCAAACCATATTTCAATTTTGTAATTTGCACATCTATAGAAATTATTTGTGTAGGTAACACAATGCAGCAATGGGCCAAGCTGCATAAACTACAATATCAGGGCCATCAAAATTATAATGCATAGATAGCATTTTACAGTGTCACGAGAAAATGTAATCTTTATTACAGACCCCTGTACTACAAGACTACCAACAGGTCAAAGTATGTAAAATTCAAAAGTCAGACCACAGATTTAGAGTGTATTAAAAATAGAGTATTTACAGCACTGATGGGCAACAGAGGTCCCAGGGGTCACTTGCACCCCTTTAGCCTGTTATCTGTATTAGTAGGGTAAGCTAATCTTCAATACACAGTCCATATACTCCTAAATGATTCTCTTCATGATCTATACCTATATTACCAACAAATGTATTTCCTACAGCTATATAACCATTCTGTTTTTGGTAAAATAAAAAAAAAGGTTTAAACCACTATAAGCCCTTTTTAAAGGACTGTGTGGCATCATGAGGATCTTTAAGTGGAATAGTGTGAAATCATTGATCTACATAATTCAAACTGTACATAGATAGGACATTAATCTGTTGTGTGGAAATAATCTTATATATCACATAGTTGGATCTTGATACTCAGGCCATCAACAAGCAATTCCCAATGAAACATTGTCCTTTTTATGATAAAACAGATACTATGTAGTATTGCAAAAATCATGCAAAAGTTACTTTATTCATTGTTATTAAGAAACAGAACTCTATTAAACTGCAATGCTGCTACATACACAAGTTTAAAAATCAGGCATCAAAGCACCGCTTACCTCCTTTAAGTTGCACCACTGCCTTTGGTGAAAGGGTTAAGACAAGACCCTGTTGGCATTTTTCCCAGTGCTAGTTGCCTTCCAGCTCCTCACTATTTTCCTGTTCTCTATTTTCCTCAAAAGGCTGGTTCCTTTCGTGTTTATAGTTAAGTGCTGATGTGGATTTCATTATAAAGTGCTTTTCTTGGTACTACAATGCATTCACGTTGATAAAAACATTTCCAAAGTTTATTTTGTGTTAAACATAATATCAGCTACACGCTTGATTTCACTTGCAGCATCTTGACCATTTGTTTATTTCAGATATCCATATTTTGCCTCCAGACAACTTTTTGGAAGCATATGCATATGGTCTTCATCTGAGGCTGGAAATATGTCTGCATTCCCTTCATTACAGGTAACATTCATAATTTCTTACCTATATCACAAATCTCGGTGGGATTAACTTTCTGTGAACGTTTTCAAAACCGTAAGAACATCAGCGTCTCAAAATTTAAACCATCTGGATAGTTGCTATGGGAACAAGGATGCCATGACAACCAATCGGGTTTCCCAGGAAACCAACGTTGCTGTGGAAACTGCAGCACTCCGGTCAAAATTAGTAACTTCCGATGAAAACCAAGTCCAGCAGTTTAATCTTCTTCTGGTATGTAGGCTGTCCCGCATAACAAGCACCCTCTATATAAACAGCAGTAGCCACCGGTTTATTATTTTACACGTACCGTGTCTTTATTGGCACCATCACAGTTTTATGAAAGTTTTTGCAGTTTTGAGCTGCCATGAAAAAAAAAAAGTATTTTAACAGCAATGGAGCAGCTTTGTTCAACAAATTGCTTATCGAGTTTTGATGTACTTTTACCTAGGAGATGGATGCTGTAATCTTCGGTCATTCGTCTAACATGGTATCTCCTTTATTTGTGCCGAAATGTGTTTTTCTTCTCAAGTCCAAAGCTCAAGGTGCTGAAAATGAATCCGAGTGTGAACAATAGTGTACTTACTCTAGTGCTCGAGAGGTAAATTGTATTGAAAACAAACATTTACTGCCAATGGATTTGTAAAAATCACAAATTTGATATTATGGTGTTATTCACATTTGGCTTTGAACTAAGAAGCAGCACTTTACTAGAAGATAAATAAAAACCAAGCGACTTTCCCTTTTTTAGCAAACGATAAAAATTAAAGAGGTGTTTAATCGCAGCCTCCTGGCACAGCTGCGTCTGTAGCACTGCCTACTAGCACCACTTCTACACATCACGTTGAGTGCGGTTTCCTTCCTAGAGGAGCGCTCAGAAAATAAACATTAATAACTGGGATACGCTGATGTCGATGGCAGTGACATTTCTAGTGGTTGTTTTACACATCCTAGCCAAGGTTAGGCAGGCATTACACATCCGTGAAGATTTTCTTGATGGTCACACAATTGGGGTTGTTGGTAGTGCAGTTACCAGTTTTGAAGTTGGGCTGTTTAAAGGGTCCGGGGTTTACACCTTCCTCTATCACCATATACTCCGATTTGCTTAGCGTGGAGTTGCTTCGGGTCTTCTTTAATTCTTCGTTGGAGGAAAGGTGTTGGCAGCTACCTACATGAAGGTACTGTGCCTGTTCCTCTCCTTCGGTCTCACGGTGGTAGAAGTAGTTGAAATTTGACACTATCACGGGCACCGGCAGAGCGATGGTTAAAACACCAGCGATAGCACAGAGAGACCCTACAATCTTGCCACCGATAGTGACAGGGTGCATATCGCCGTAGCCGACGGTAGTCATAGTGACCACCGCCCACCAGAAGGCATCAGGGATGCTATTGAACCCCGACGAAGGGTCATCAGCCTCCGCGAAGTACACGGCACTCGAAAACAGAATTACACCAATAAAAAGAAAAAAGATGAGCAGTCCCAGCTCTCGCATGCTAGCCTTCAATGTTTGCCCCAAAATCTGGAGTCCCTTGGAATGTCTGGAGAGTTTAAAAATGCGAAACACTCTAACTAACCTGATGACCCTTAGTATCGCCAGAGACATGGCCTGCTGACCATTGCCCTGTCTCTCTGCCAATTCAGTGCCCAAAGTGATAAAGTAAGGGATGATGGCTACGATGTCAATAATGTTCATGATATTTTTAGAGAATGTGGCTTTGCTCGGACAGGCGAAAAACCTCACTAGGAGCTCGAATGAGAACCAGATGATGCACAAGGTCTCTACAATAAAGAAAGGGTCAGTAAAAGAGCTGCTCAGGTAGGGTCCAGTTCCATTGACCACAGGTAGCACTGGACCGTTGTACTCCTTGTCATCTCTAAACTCGGGCAAAGTTTCCAGACAGAAAATAACGATCGAGATAAGGATCACTAAAACCGACACTATAGCGATGCCCCTTGCTGGTCCTGAGCTCTCCGGGTACTCAAACAAGAGCCAGACCTGCCTCTGAAACTCGTTGGAGGGCAGCGGGCGCTCCTCTTCTTTGATGAAGCCCTCATCTTCCCTAAACTTCTCCATGGCTTCTTCTCCCAATTCGTAGAAGCGAATTTCCTCAGAGAATATGTCAATGGGGACGTTTACAGGTCGCCTAATCCTACCCCCAGACTGGTAGTAGTAAAGGATGGCATCGAAGCTGGGTCGGTTCCTGTCGAAAAAGTACTCATTCCTCAGAGGGTCAAAGTATCTCATTCTCTTTTTGGGGTCCCCCAGTAATGTATCTGGAAACTGAGCTAAAGTCTTGAGCTGGGTCTCGAAGCGGAGCCCGGAGATATTGATGACCACCCTTTCACAGCACTCGTGGTCCTCCTGCTCATACGCTTCAGACGAGTGGTGCCCTGGCAGGGCGGCTGCCTCTTCCAGGATGTTATCGCAAGCTACCACAGTCATGATCTCTTGCTCCACCTCCGTGTATCCCGGGTTCACGATGTTGCTGTTGGTTCGGTGTCTGGTGGAGGATGGAGGAGGCGAATGCAGGAGGCTGAGGTGCTCGTCCATAAAGGTGAAGTAAAGGGAGGGCGGGCAGGGGAAGCGGCGGCCTCCTCCTTCAGCCCACTGTAAGAGCCGCCGGGTTCCCCTCCCCGCTCTTCCTCCTCTTCTTGCTGTTGCTTCCCCCTCTGTTGACAGCCAGCTGACACTCTCTCCCTTCAATCTCCCCGGTCAGGGATTCCAGCTGACTGCGTGCGCACCGAGCTATATAGCTCTGTCAGCCGTCCCCTATTCCTTGAACCCCTCCTTTCCCGCCAATTATCTCCTGCCCACAGAGAGCGCGCGGCTAACCGTCAATAAACCACCTGAGGGACTGGGCGGTGGAGCTGGCGCGCGCTGTGTGTTTATATCAAGGTCTCGCGCTTGGCCACTCATTGTTCTTCCCGCTTAAAATATATTTAACTATTGATGTGCTTTGATTTACTATATAATAATCTCTCATTTGACAACTATATTCCATGCATTTGCTCTTGAAGCTTACATGAAGAAAAAAAACAGCAAGAATGTATATCCATGTCTCATTTTAAAATACCCACTAGCCTTTTTACTCTGAGGCTCAAGGTCAAATACAATGTATGGTCCACGGATGTATTACACTCCATACTGAGAACAAATGATAATCAGGGGCTTTATGAAGGAGAATAATTGTACTCAATTATTGCTGTTGTGCTCATTCTGACTCATTTGCTTACACTTGCTTCAGAGGCAAAGTCAATTCTTCATTCAAATGCAACTCACATGCCTGTCTGTCAGAATATATTAAAATTATATATCATTCAAAGGAGGCTTTTTCACAATCATACATTATTTTACAATGTTCCCTCAGTCATTCAAGCAATATTTATTTAAGGCAGCGTTTCTTTAGTCTTCAAGCACCATTCTTTTCATAAAAATAAAGTGATGCCCAAGGATAACTACAGGAGAAAATTATTTGATGAGGTCTTTTAGGCAATACTTAGAGCTACATAGAAAATTGTTGAAATGAAAAGTACACATAAAGACATACATATTTGCAATTGTTTGCTTTTAACATTCTAAGTGGAAGTACCTTAACATTCATATATTACAATTATTGTATGTATATATTAACAGAAATATCTGCTATCTGAGGTAATTGCATCATCTACAGCAAATACTTAAGATCAACAGTGAGGGATAATTAAGAGCATGGCTAATTGAAATAGCAGAGCACAAGTGAGCTAAAACAGTTTGCTCTCAGAGTGGGTTATCATGTCCAGAGAACTAGCCTACTGAGGTTAGTTCATTCTCTGACTGAGCACTTCGATTTTATATATTCAAATGACCCAAGGGTCGATAAGGGGCCCCAGACGTGCACTCTTTGCTCACTGTGCCATAGGAAGTTTAGCTACACCTCATTGACGAGGCCCATAGAGGCTGAAACATACGTCTGGGGTTTACTGTTTCTACTGTTCAGAGTAGAATTGTCTGGTATTTCGGTGCTGGATCACTTTAATAAGTGAGACTAAAGGATATTTCTCACCATGAAGGTTACAAGTGAGCTAAAAGAGGCTGCTCTCAGAGTGGGCTATCATGTCCATAGAACTAACATATTAAGATTAGTTTGTTTGCGCACCTGTATTTTGTTTATTTGCCAAATGAAATAGTGACATAAACATAATAATGAACAATTGCATCTAACTGCTAAACATCTTTGTCACTATTACCATGTTTTTGATTGTCTATTGTTTTCTTTCTTGCCCATACCACTAATCTTAATTGCTAATAATAAAGTAATTATTCCAGAGGGTAAACTTTCAGTTAAATTATACATAAACAGCTCTTAATTTCTATATTCATTTTAATAGGCCATTGAAGGCAATTTGTCTTTATTGCACCTGAAAGAGGACGTTTGATAATGTTGAACAGCATGTTTCTTTTTTTAGAAATTAAGCTCCTGGAGCAGAATATACCTCTTTAAATATATAGCTGCCTTTGGGGCATTTTCCCTCTCAGCCAATGAGATCTAGAGGCATGCATAATCTCTGCTCACATAGGTATTTCCTGTGGGATTTCCTGCAGATAGGATATTTAATTACAGCCATTTACAATTATTTATTTTTATGTGTATCTCTCATTTTAACTGGAAATTTCTATATCACCTTAAAACAAAATTTACTTTGTTATGGCAGAGAAAAGCCTCTTTAAATCTGTTTGTTCACAACAACTCTTATGTTAACAAGTGTACTTTCAGTCAAATGTTGTTACTTAAAAACATAAGGAATGTGTCTAGCAAAATCAGTAATGTTATTCTCTGAATCTCCACAGCTACTGAATTATCTGGGCACAATTAATCCAAATTATAACAAGCTACTCCGTTGCTTTCTCTGGGAACATGTCAATTATTAAATTATTAAGGGTTTTTAAGCAATCAACAGAATTAGTGAAGTAGTTAACCTTGTCAGTGCAGTGCATTGACATAATGTCAGGACTTTCTGGACTCAGACTCCTCTCTCTTTGTCAGTGAAGGGGTGAGAGATTTTCAATGTAGAAAACAGATACATATTTTTTATTTATTTATTGATGCCCTCATCCTTAAAGGGCCAATATAAGTGCTTTACATGTTAAACCTATTTTTCTGTTCACCATTAATCAACATAAGTTACAAGTACAAACATCAGCAAATCAACGTTTTAGTCAGAAAATTTAATTTAAACATAAAGTTTACTTCAATGGCTGTTACTGTACACCTCCCCACATCTCTTATTGTGCTGCGCACTACTGAAAAGAAGTGAACAATTTAAACGGAAATAACTTTATTCAAGCCTTACCAAGGCAGTCTAGTTAATGTTGTTTCCGTTGAAATCGTTCACTTTCTTTCAGTAGTGCTCTGGACAATGAGACAAGTGGAAAGGGGTCCGGCAGTGGTCATTAATGAGGTAAACAGTGTTTTTAAATTGCATTTTTTTTTCTCACCAAAGATTTGCTTTGCTGCTGTTTGCACATGTATGTTTAATGTTAACTAATGGTGAAATAAAATAGGCTTAACATAAAAATTACATACACTGGCATTTTAATAGTAAACTTTTTTAGGATTTTTTAAGGTATTCAGTCCATCTGCAGACATAAAATTAACCTTGTAATATCCATAAGCCCATGTCAATTCCATGACTGACAAGGTCACTCATAAATGTCTTTCCTAGTTTTTGAACAGCAGGTAGCAACAAAGATCACCTATATTATACTGCATATAGACTAATATAGTAAGATACAGGCATGCAGTGAAAATTGATAACCAGCATTTTTTTTAAATACATCTATGGATATAATTTTAGTTATCATAAAAAGTAATTGCTGTTATTTTTGATATTTTTATGTAATTATTATTTTCCTCACAACATATTATTAGCATGTCCAAATGATTTCAGGACCATGGTCAGCAATCATAAGCACCTTCTTCCGCTCCCAATCTTTTATCTACAGCAGGATGTAGCATTTTATGAATTAGTCTGTGCCATCTTGACTTTTTATGCTTGTCCTGGGGGCTGTATCTGTCACTGTCTATCACATGTTAGTGTCAGTGAATGCTCATTTTGTAACACTATAATGTAGTGTAATATTGGATTCAAATATCATTCTGTTATATTATGCTAGAAAGAACTAAATACTAAACACCTGACTTCAGACATTTCTGTTTAATATTATACACCCTATCACCTTCTATTCTGTAACAATGCTGTTTGCGGAGGTGTTCAGAGACAGCCTATAGTATTCAACATAAATATATCCAAGGTTAATTTGTTCTTTATTTTATATATTTTACAGTCCATCTTACTTCTGAAGGAAAGTGCAGTTTTTTTTCAGAAAATGTACAAATAGACACCTGATGGGTTCACTTGCAGCAGAATTGTTGCATTTGCTGTATATAATTATAGTACTGGGCTTCATGATACTGGGACCCTCAACAAACAACACCTCAATGTGTTACCTTTCAGAATTTAAAGATTCTTGCTATTTTACAAGGCAGGTCAACAGAATTATTTCTGTTTTAAAAGAGTAAAGAGATGTGCATTATATCACAGTGAGTTGGTGTTAGTATCTGGCATTATCATCGACCCGACAAGAGAGATAACATCAAAAATTTATTATTAGACGACTGCATATAATTTCCTCTAATACTCAATACATTTCAGGTTTTTTGTCTTACATTATTTTATGAATTGTTAATTATAATTCTTCAAAAGTGTCCCTTTAATAAAATTATAATTAACTAAAATACTGGGTAATAATAATGTATAAAAGTAATGCATGGCAAACTAAATCCTAGAAAAGGTAGAGTGATCCAAAAAGTACAAGTGCGAACATGTTTTAAAGAGCTAAACAATTACTAGGGAGCAGCCTTCTTGGATAGTCACAGACATATGCATCTCTCCCTTGCAATGATTTCATCCTTTAAAAGCATTGGTTCCCAAACCTCTGCTCAGGGACACCCATACAGGCCAGAATTTAGGTATAACATTGTGAATACAATGATTATTCAGCAATTGACGCACTTGTATCAATACTGTGTTACATATAAATCCTGGCTTGTATGGTGTTCCCTGAGGAGAGGTTTAGGAACCACTGCTTTAAATGGACATGGAGCATAGCTGGTTTTTCATGCATTTAAAAGAACATGTCTTAAATATAAAAATTGTTTTTTTTTTGCATGAAAATATTAAATAAAACCTGTATAAATTTAATTATAAACTAACAGGAAATGCAGAGAGCTTACTTTAGTCTGTAGATCTAATTGGCCGGCATAAAGCAAGCACCCAAGGCCCGTGAACCCCCTGAATAAGATTTTGGGCTCTGAAATCTTAATTTTAAAATGTAAAACAAACTGCAACAAATGATCGAATACCCTCTTTCTGATGCAACAAAGAAAAACATCTTTCAATATCTATTTATATATCACCATGGGCATAAGGTTTTAGCACCTAAAACTGCTTAACCAAGGAAAAGAGCACCAGTTGAGGTGTTGATGGTTCCCTTCCTGGAATCCACTCTTCAGATGTGGGCCTAGTATCATACTTTGTACAACTCTCACTGCAGCCATATTCACAGACATAAATACTAGAATTCTGCTTTGTGCAGTTTATTAACCTGCAAGTATTTCATATATTAGTAGTATAATTATTATTTTACTTCTGTAACAATTATCCTTCCATAACCCTGACATAACTCAAATTCTAACATTGCCTTGCTCTTAATGTGCATTTGACATGCTCCTAATATTTAGATTTCACTTTTTTTATTTACAGTGCAAGGACTGTGAAGAGATGTTAAAATAATATTGAATCAATGGAAATGCTAAACTGCAAAGAGCTTGGAAATGCTAAACTGCTCGGATACTTATTCTTAAGATTCACAGTAGAAAGAGGATACAGGCAGGGGTGGAAAAATATCTAACCCTTAGGAGCCAGACAATCTGTTGTAGGAGCCTTTATTAGAGATACATTATACTTTGGAAAAATATTTAGAAAACAGAAGACTGAATTGTATGAGCTCTGGCTCCTGGCACATAGCATCCCTGGATATAGGTATGGTAAACTTAGGAGGCTGAAAAAAATCATTAGGCTCCATTCAACATTTTGTAAAACACAAGAGAAGAAAGTACAAATGGCGCCTTTGCTAAAGTATGTTGTATTAAAAGTTAGTACAATCATACAAAGAGAGAACTGTAGCACAGAAAAACATGGTGTGAGTGGACAAATCTCAGACACCATTAGAAAGGTAACCATAGGAAAAGTTACAGTGGATATAAAAAGTCTACACACCCCTGTTAAAATTTCAGGTTTCTGTGCTGTAAAAAAATTAGACAAAGATAAATAATTTCAGAACTTTTTCCACCTTTAATGTGACCTATAAACTGTACAACTCAATTGAAAAACAAACTGAAATCTTTTAGGTGGAGGGAAGAAGAAAAAAAAGAAAAATAATGTGGTTGCATAAGTCTGCACACCCTCTTATAACTGGGGATGTAGCTGTGTTCAGAAGCTTATCTGCCTATATTTTTGATAACTATTGAGAGCTGCAAAATGAACATGCTTATCGTTTCCTCTTTGTATCTGATTGTTTACCTTCTCAAAGTAAATATTGCAAGAATTATTGGCATTCTTAGTGTGTGTGTGTGTTTACATTGTTCAATTGTGTCCAACTCTGATCCACTTGGTTTTCATGGATTGGGTTGCCAGTTCCTTCTCCAGTGGGCCACAGAATATAGCTCCTGGTATTCCTAGGTGGTCTTCCATCCAAGTACTGACCAGGCCCAACCCTGCATTGCTTCAGGGTGGTGTTACCTCTTGGTTCCCTGACTGGAATCAAACCCAGATTGAAGTGGTGAAAGCACCAAATCCTAACCACTGGGCCACCAGGGAATACCTTGAATTCCTAGTAATACTATGGAATTATCTAATTTGTAACTTCATATTAGTGTTTTACATTAACCACTTGGCTGGTATGTGCTTTTATATAAAAATGGGCTTTAGAAAACTTTGGTCAGAATTCACTAAATGGCCAATATGTAGCAGATGCAAGTTGGAGATTCTCTACTTACAATCTAAAGGGAATGGAAGAGGCAGAAACATGGGGAAAGAAAGTAAGGGATAGCACAGCTTTTGTTAATGTAGAAATTGCACAGCGAATAGAAATTATTTAACGTGCCTCCTCTTCACTTTCTCTTAAATCTCCCTTCTCATTCTTTTTCTTTTTCAGAATCTTTTCCTCCCAAGCCAGTGATGATTTAGTTTTGGGTGGCTCCGATTTAATCAGAGGCTCATAGTATATTTTCCAAATATTTAGAAGGTCCCTTCATTCTAATGGGGAAATAATCACAGTTTTTTGTTTATCTTTATCAACAATCAGTTTGACCGGATGGCCCCATCTGTATATAATGTTTTCTGCTCATAAAGCTTTTGTTATATTTCTGTATTCTCTTCTTTTTTCCAATGTTGCACTAGATAAATTGGAGAAAACTGATACATTTTGATACAGTAATTCAAATATTTTTTTCTCTCTGGCTGCTTCCATAATTGAATCTTTAAAAGAGACATACTGAATCCTTACTATAACATCTCTAGTAACCAAACTTGGAAGATTTCTCAAGAGAAGGATTCTATAGATTTTTTCTATTAGAAGTTCTAATTGAGGTTTATCCTTGACTAAATAGTCAAGGAAACCTAATATATATGAATTTGAATCACCAATAGTAATGTCTTCCGGGATTCCTCGGATTCTAATATTTTTTCTTCTCGAGAAATCCTCCATATTATATTGTTTTTGCTTAAGGACTTGCACTTCATCACATATCCTTTCTAATTGGGTTTTCAACAGCTGGTTATCTAGCCACATTTCTTCTATTCTATTTTCCAATTTGTTAGTATGCCTTGAATTAATAAATTCTGTTACAAGGCATCTCCGGTTCCAGGAGCTTTACTTTCATACTCATCTTAACACACATACTTACATACTTTCCAGCCCTAAGTCTGTCAATATTTGGATAGTTCTTGCCCCCATTCTCTTTTGCTTTCATTACTTTCTCTTGCTTCAGTTTCTCCACACATGAACACCAAAAACATTTAAACATCAATCTAATTTGTTTTCAAACTCATATAAGGAGAACAAAACACATAGTTCAAATATAGCATTATAATACCACTTTCACAATCAATACTTTCCCCTCCAATATTATGTTCCTTAAAGATAAAACATGTATTTTCTTTTGCACACACGGATACAAAATTTCTCAACTCTAATCCTTTTTTAATCTATTTCAAACTCCCAGTAACATCATTTATATAGCTCAGCATTTTCACACTACTCCCACCACTGCCAAATGTATCCACTTCTTTAATTGCCTTATCTTTTATTAATTTTTTCAATAATTTCTCACATATAAATACAACTGGAGAGTGTGGGAAACTTCGCTTCACTCTAAATTCAACCATACACATTCACTTCTTATAACATCTTTGTATAAAACTTTAATCAATCCAATCATCTTCTCAGGAATGCCTATCCTTTCCAACACATCCAGCATAAAACTATGCTATATTCTGTCATATGCTTTTTCAAAATCAGTTGTACCTATTGGCACTATTTGCATCTGTTCCATACTGCACTATAACACACCTCTTAAATATACCAGACTTTCTGCTATCTTTTTCCCTGGCACCATACACACTTTTTCCTCACCTATTTTTTTCTTAAATCGCACACCTCATTTTATTTGCAATCAATTTGGCAATCAAGCCGCTTTCAGCAAACTAATTGGTTGACAATTCTTAAATTTTATCTTTCACTCTTTTTATAGAATGCAACAATCATACCTTCTTATTTCCAATCATATCTCAAAATGCACAATAATATTAAACAGGCAAACATCAATCCCAGGAACATTTCCCTTCTTAGATTAACATAAAACGTCTTTGACTTTTTTCTTACATATATTTCTCTGTAACCATTCTCTTCTTCTCTTCTCCCTTCCCAGTTTTAACTCAATCTCATCCATTATTTTTTTTTCAAATATTCATGCCTTTCTTTCTATAACAACAATCATTTAATATATGGTTGGCAAAAGAGCGATAGAAGTCCTCCACCGTTCAGTAGTACAGTATATAAATAGTACATTTGTATTCACATTTGAATGTCTAAAACAAGTTAAAAAAAACTTGTTTCCTGCTCAGAATTCCAAGAAATACAGATAATTTACTGCACTCTGGGAAGCTAAGCAGGGACATGCAAATGTGCCCACAAATGCTTCACTTTTCAATCCTTAACCATTTTAAACATGGCTTCCTTTAAGCTTATGCCAACTGCATTACACAGCTTTTCTGAAAAGTCAAGGTTGGATTATATACACGCTGGGAATCCCCCTCACATACAGCCATTTTAAGTTACTGCCTATCATCAGCGTGGGGCCGGATCCTTAGCTTGTGTAATGGATATTTTGAGTAGGTAGTTCAACACAACAATAATTTAATATATGGTGGGAAAAAGAGCGATTGAAGCCCTCCACGTAAAGTAGTACAGTGTATAAACACTACATTTGTGTTCACGTTTGCATGTCCATGCTCAGCTTCCCAGAATGCAGTGTAATAACTGTATTTCTTGGAATTCTGAGCATGAAACAAGTTATTTTACTTATTTTAGGGGGAAACATACGCAGGGAGTACAGCGCATTGCCAATGCTCGAGCAGCACGGCGCATTGCACATGCATGGGCAGTACGGCACATGGCGCATGCGCGGCACTTAGTGGGTAACCTCCCACCGCCAATGCGAATTCGCTGCGGGAGCATTACACACTATTATATGTGATTATACATACAGCCATTCATATTGGTTTTCAACAAACATACATTCAGTTTCCATATACCTTTGCCATACTCCACAGTAACTTACCACACATTTGAGGTAGACATGATCTGTGAATATTACTCTGGTTGTTCTGAAGCTGTTAATATTGATTGCCCTGGAAACAAAACATTTCTACAATCACTGTCAGTTTATAAAACTTTTGTCATTTGCTTTACTATCTCTGAAGATCCTTCAGAGCATTTTTTTTATTATATCCCCTAATAATTTATTTGTATGTACAAAGCTTGTGTCCAATACACTTTTCCTGTCACCTATCTTCAATATGCAATTAAAATATTCCAAAAAAAGTAGGTTATGTACTGGGTAAATCTAAAAGTAACTTATTATATGTTTACACTCTGTAATGTTTCAAGGAGCATATACATTGAAAAAAAACAAAAACATCTCCCCAAATAAAAAAAAAAAAAAAAAAATATTCTTTCTGGCTTAACACTTTCATAACTATAGGTCCTCTTGGTGATAGTTGTAGAATATAATATATATCTCATTCCTCATCACCTCCTTTGTCCTACCACTTAATCACTCACCTTCTCCACCATCCTTCCCTTTCCCTCTTTAGTACAATGATGCTGAGGAAAACTTCCAGCTATTTTCATCACATACAGTGCCAGTCGTGCATCATGTATGAGTCAGCTCAGCTAGAGATAGAGAGGGGGAGACAGAGTGATCGGACTGAGTACATAGTTGGACAGATGGAGGCCTGTCTTAAGCATATTTCTGTATGGCAGAGGTTTCTTTATCTGATGGTGTTAAATCTTCAAACACAGCATTATATACATACAGGGCTCTCCATTGGCTGGGAACATGCTGTGCTAAAGTGACAACAAGCTTTTGCTGTGGTACAGTCTGTAAAATTATTGTTTGGCCTCTTATCTATCAGATTGGTCTTAAAGCTCTTTAGAACTTTCTCTAAGACAACCTCTCACCCCTTCTACCTTCTGCGTATTTACAGAGCTATTCAATTCAACCATGCCGCGACCAACGGTCCATAGATGCAAGCCCGTAAATCCTTTCTGCGCACGCAAGCTGTCAAGAGGTTGGCCGAGATGCGACCGCCCATTACGATCCAAACCCGTAATCACATAGTGTGACGCAGGCCTAACAGCCAATAGAAAGTGGGGAACCTCAATTAACACCGCAGGAAGGGGTTTTAAAGGGCGTGACAAACGTAAATCATTGACTGTGCTGTAGCTGAGCAAGCGAACACACAGGTCTAGTCGTTGGTGGGTTTGTGAGCATTGGAGAGAGAGAGTGAGAGAGAAGGAACTCTAAGTTTTTTTATATTTTGATCTCTAATATATATTAACCCTTAATTTACAGCACACATAATTACTGATATCATATAATTCACACACATAGATTAATACGTACACATAGCTGTACGTAGCGTCAGGCCATAGCACATCTACACTCACACATTTTATTGCATAAACCATAGGAGGGTAGAGAAGTGGAGGAGGTAAGTGAGAAGAGGAGGAGAGAGAGGGGAACATCGGAGGGGTAGAGGAGGAGAGTCAGGAGAGGAGGAGAGATAGAGGTATGGAGAGAGGGAGAACTAGGTCAGGGAAGGGAGGTACAGGTGGATGTGCCCCCAGATGTAGGCACACAAGGAGTAGGGGCAGAGGGTCAGGGGCTTAATCCCGGGAGAGCGGGTAGTGGGGATGAGGGACCAGCCCCAGGGAGAGAACAGGGAGGCCAGGAACCCCAGGCACAGTTGGTAGGGCAAGAGGCTGTGGCAAAGTACAGGGCCCCCAATTATAGCCCAGAGGGATGGACGTCCTCTTCAGGGAAATTCGTGCTCGCTATAGATTCATACATGGTGGGAGAGATGTGAGACTTAGCCAGCAGTCAGATAGCTTCAGCTGTTGCAGCATTAGGGGTTGATGACAGCCGGCTGAAGGAGAAGAGGAATATGGCAGATGAGGCAAGAGCTGCATGTGCAACCGGTGGTGGGCTACCTGCCAATATCATATACTGTAGATAGGAGCAGACCCTGAAGGAGTGGATTGAGCCAGCCGCAGTAGTGGGCCTACCAGGACAGTTGGACACGGGTGTGCCAAGAACCATGCAAAGTGAGTATCATATCACACCACACACCTTGATGTATGAACTGGGTGGGAGTGGGGTGGACAAATACCCCACAGATATCATGATGTTTGTATGTATGTATGCTTATTATGCATTCCGTCTGTGTAACACGAGAACCACAGTTAATCACAGGTGACCATGATGTCAAGCATATGGAAACACATAGATGTCAATTGTGTAGGGAAACCAACACAAATATATTTTTTCTTCCATTTCAGTACCCAGGAAGACAAGGCCGGCCACAGAGGAACAGGTGAAGGCTCCACTGGAGGTGGGAGTGTTTGACAAAGAAGGCCAGAACATTCCAGAGGGCCCGGCACCATCCAACTGAAGCTGGCCATTCACGATCAGGAGTGGGAATCACTGCCCGGTCACTCAAACGCATCATCCAGCCATGCACAGTTGTTTCAGACCCTTCCGTCCTGGCCACAGCCATCATCACAGCTGCCACCTGCTACAACAACATTGCAGCAATGGCAGACCACCATCACTCCCACACAATGGGGTCCCCCAACATGGCATCCCACACAATGGGCTCCCTCAACATGGCCGAACACTTCAGTCCTCTTGCCAACACCTCAGGGACTGCTGACGACACCTCAGGCACTCCTGCCAACACCTCAGGCCCTGCTGCCGTCACCACACGCCCTGCTGACGTCAAATCGGGCACTCCTGTCTTTACCTTGGGCACACCTGCTGTCATCTGCGGCCCTGCTGCTGTCACCTCCGGCCCTGCTACAGTCACCTCCGGCCCTGCTACAGTCACCTCCTGCCCCGCTCACACACACCCTCCTGTGAGCAACAGATTGCTCCATTCTGAGGTGAGAAGGCACAACCAAAGGATGGAGAGATATGAGGAACAGGCGATTCGGGCCAGACAGCAACTCATCCAATTAGCCGAACACAGCTCATACCTCTCCAGCCTTCGGTTTCACAACTGCAACCTGAGACAGCGGCCTCCTCATCTCAGACCTCACCACCATCTCAACCTGATCCCCAGCCACTCAACGTAGAGGCACCCCATGCTCCAACCCAACCGAGTCGTGGAAGAGTGAGACGGGGTGCTGGCTCGGAAGGTGAGGTCCCAGTGCTGCTTAAGAGGAGGTCTTAGGACCATCCACAAACTCCTCTTGATCACTCCTCACTAAATACTGATTGGTATAGATGTTGGCAAACTATTGGCTGTCTACAGAGTGTGTACATGTCTGGTTATGTTTAACATTTCAACAATTGATGTTCAATATGGATTGACCTTGAGATTATGTGTTATAGTTAATCAGAATATTGTTATGATTGATATCTTGTTCTTGTCTCTGTATGTGTTAATAGCCAAATCTCACGACCATAAAGGCATGTTCTTCTTCTTCGAGTAGTACAATACCATCATGTGAGTAAATACTCAACCCAGTTCCCAACAGGCATTCGATCAGTGTCATTCACCACTGCAGATGTATCTGAAATGCAATATATGACTACATATCCCTTAACTAATGATCATGACTGGTGTGAGTTTAAATTATAATGAATAGTGTCCCGGCTTTAGAGTTGCACGGTCCATTAGGATTTGCTAATCCAAACCAGTAGTTATACATGCGTTTTCGTTGCATTTCATCCCGTTAAGGGTATGAAAGCGGATTAATGTATTTCATGTCATCCACAAACAAAATGGATAATTTCCTTGTTTTCAGGATCAATGTGTATGTGTTTAGGGGTAATGTGAACAGGTAATCTGTCTGACCTTGGTACTAGCCATATACCAGTGAGATGTGATATCAGCATGGCACAACTATTCCATGTAGATAGTGATAGTATTCTTTGCTAAAAGATTGTGTTCACAGTGAAGCATGCCTTATTTTATTACACATCCTCAACATATTCTGGTAACGCTGATTGAACAGGACAGAATCAATATGCTTATCACTGCTCATAAATTATGTTCATGTTAATTGGTTTATTGTAGTGTCCAGAGCATAAAGATTTACTATAATAACTGCTTATTATTGTTCTAAACCCTCCTCTTTATGTTTTAAAGATTCCTATCATCTATGTGGGAATCATAATTAATGTATTAATGTATGAATTGATTAGTATCACATGATCCATGATTTCTAGCATCTGTTTAATATAGCAGATAGAGAGCATATGGTTGTTGTATGCTCATTAATGGTTATTTCTATGAAAGGAAGTGTTATATTATGCTCCAATTTCACATCCGATTATGGTTACCGTGGTATCCTGACCACATGTGACCCTAGTAGATGTTATGCATTATCCTTAAGATGCTGTCTAACATTTAATCCTTTAGGTGTCCCTTGATTGCCAACAGCCTCTGGCCCTTCCTGTATCCGCCCACACCAAACCCATGATATGTATGCATAGTTGTATACATATTAACATGTGCAATGTGTATCAAATAAAGTATGATGATGTTATACTGTTATCACTGTTTCTGTGCGTTTGTACCGTATCATGCTTTAGAATCTACCGAATCCAGATTTAATGAAGTTTTATTGTGAAGCTCTGGTGAACTCCATGCCCATGAGGGTTAAGGCAGTGCTGGAAAACAATGGTGGCCACACAAAGTATTGACACTTTGGGCCCAATTTGAACATTTCCACTTTGGGGTGTACTCACTTTTTTTTGCCAACGATTTAGACATTAATGGCTGTGTGTTGAGTTATTTTGAGGGGACAACAGGCTGTACACTTACTACTTTACATTGTAGCAGAGTGTCATTTCTTCAGTGTTGTCACATGAAAAGATATAATAAAATATGTACAAAAATGTGAGGGGTGTACTCACTTTTGTGAGATACTGTATATCATATCAGGGAACCCTCCTCTACTGTGGACTGTTTGATATTCTGTATGAAAATGGGGATGGATAAAAGAGTTTTAGGAGTGATGTATAATCAAGCTACATTCTGGTTATTTCTTATTGGGTTTGTACTTACATGTGAAGTACTCACGGATTATGCAGGCACATTGTTGTGACCCCTGCAGATTATCCACTACAGGGGAAGTTAAAGGCTCTTCCTCCCCATGTAGCAGAGCCGCATCAATGTACCCCAGATAGTTGGCCTGTACTGCTATATTGTGAAGGCAAGGATGATCTGACAAATCTTGTCTGCGCTATATTGTAGAGCACAACCAGAGGAATGTAAGCATCTGAAGCACATCTTGCGTACACTGAAGGTGTGCTCAATTACATTCCGGCATGTCTTGTGCACTGCATTATACCTCTCCTCTTCCTGTGTTTGTGGATTGCTCACAGGGGTCAACAACCACAGCAAACAACCATATCCTGCATCACCTGATGTAAACAAAATGGGAGATGTGGATATTAATAGAATTTTGTGATGTTTGTCAAAGCATATGAATGTATACCGAATGATTAATCTATTTTTTTTGTATATGTTGTTGTGAACTTTATACTGTTTGTGCAAGCTAACACAGGGCAGCAATGAGCATTTGTGTTATGGCTCTGGTAGTATTACTCCCTTATGCACATGTGAACATCAGAGCAATAGAGGGAAACATGATGTATATGTTATTGTATCCAGTGTTAGTAAGATGTGATTGTCTGTAATTACTTCTGGGTATTCACCCAGTAGCCAACCGGATGGAAATTGGCCAGACGGAGTTATGGGCTACGTTTTAAAATATAGCCTCAATTTAATGAGGCTGTATGTATCATATCTGTTGGGTTCCCTGGTGGTCCAACAGCTAGGATTTGGTGCTTTCACTGCTGCAACCTTGGTTTGATTCCACTCAGGAAACCAAGAGATCACACCACCCTGAAGCCATGCAGGGTTGGACCTGGTGATTACTTGGATGGGAGACCACCTAGGAATACCAGGAGCCATATGCTGTGGCCCACAGGAGAAGGAACTGGCAACCCACTTCAGTATCTCTGCCATGAATACCATGTGGATCAGCAGGGTGTGTTACAGTCCATGAGGTCACAGAGAGTTGGACATGACTGAGCAACACAAACATACACATCATATCTATTAAGTATAGCTATGTCCCAACAAGTTTAGCATGAACAATTAGCACTTTTGACTGGTGCAGTGTCTGATTGACCATGTTCATTAAGACGAGTGCTATCTCACTAGTGATGTGGGACCTCTTCAGTGGCTTTCTCATTTATGGTGCCTATTCACTGAAATAAAAAAAGCTACCTACAATAAATTAGGAAATTCACCTTAATAATGAGAAAGCCATGGTGATTGTGGCCTAAAGCAACACAAGACATCCCATGTGAAAGTTTGCATATTCATAGACTGTTGGGGAAACTAAATTTTGTGGAAAAGTAACTAAATAAGAAAGGTATGATCTTGACTCCTATTATATTTAATTATTTTTGACTATGGGAAAATATTTAAAAATAAAAGGCTTATTAAATTGCCAGCTCTGTAATATATAGTGTTTTATGTATAGCTTGCAAATTTGAAGTTTTATTCATTAATTAATACTAGAAAAAATTTACATATCTGTTCACTGTACAGAAAATATTGGTTAATGTTTGCAGATTGTGTTTGGTGAACAGTATTGATTTGTATATTAAACGTATTACCTCCGTGAATGATGGCTGAAATACTGCACTATTGGGAGCTGCTTTGAGTAATGCAGGTTATAGTGTGGAGAGTTATGACTTAATAACACAATGTTGTAGTAAGAATCCCATAAAAAATTATTGTTTTCCTTCATTGCAGCATTGTTCTCATTCTAATTGATTCTACAATTCAACAAATTAATGCGAATATGAGGCATATAGGAAATGCCATCAGTAACATTGTTTTTTTTAATTGCATCGGTGTAAAATGTTATTATTTCGGTTGCTATAAGCAAGTAGCCTAGAGCAAAGTCAAAGAAACAAGAAGTTGGTCTAGTTTTCTAAAACAATTTTTGCAATGAAATTAAGTTCTATACATCACCAGAATCTAAAGCAACAGATTATGCTTTTGTAAAATATAAATAATACATTGCCTGAGGCTACAATACTGTCTGTAAAACATCGCTTTCCCAGGGCTGACAGTTCTCAGTTAATCACAGGTAATCATGGAGGATACATATCTGAAGATATGATTTGTGTTTCACTTAGAAGCCAATGTGGTATTCTTACTGTTAATGAGAACTGTCAGGAGGAGGAGCCAGCATGTGATTGTTACTTCCTCATAGGACTATATATATATATATATATATATATATATATATAGTACATCTGTGTTCACATTTGAATGTCTAAAACAAGTTAAAAAACCTGCTTCCAGCTCAGAGGAGAAAATCAGTTATTACACTGCACTCTGGGAAACTAAGCTGGGACATGCAAATGTGCCCATAAATTCCTCGCTCTTCAATCCATAGCCATTATCAAACAAGGCTTCCTTTAAGCTTATGCATGCTGTATTACACAGCTTTAATGCAAAGCCAAGGTTGGATTAAACACAGGCTGAGTATCCTATCCATGTACAGCTGTTTCAAGCTTACTGGCTATCATATATATACTAGCGAATTGCCCGTCAAAAAATGACGGCAATGAAATTGTAAGGTAGCTAATGCTGTTTGGTGTCTAATAATGAAATATGTAATACATTACTAAATGAATATACTGTACCTATTTTGAAGCATTGTGATGAAGAGCTGGCAATCTGTGTTGATGTTGCTGCAGCATTAGTGGTGTGGAGCTGCTGTGTAAGCATGCTGAATGTGTGCACTGTGTGGTATGAATATCCGTAGGTGGTTTGTGGCGTTTTGCGAGTTTCTTGTGGTGTTTTGCGAGTTTGTTGTGGTGTTTTGCGAGTTTAGAGTGCTGTAGCCTCGTTTTCGTTTTGTTCGTCGGCCATTTTTTCTGTCGCTTAGATTTTTTTTTAGTCTCAAAACTCTTTTATTTTCGAGTAAAATCGAGGTCTAAGTTGCATTTTTGAGGTCCTGGGTGCTCCCTCTTGGTGTAGGTAAGGTTTTTATGTATGTGCTGTGTGTATGTATTGTGTTTTAAATGTTTGTATGTCGGCGTGTTGCGTCCGATGTTTGCGAGGTTGTAATGTGTGGTAACGTGTTTCGTAGGTTGTTTGCGTTCCTCGTAAAATTTAGCGAGTGTCGTAATTTGTGTGTCGTGTTATTTGAGTAGCGACGTGAAGTTTGCAAGGGTTTGAGGCCCTTGCCCAGTGACCTCGCCAGCAACTGAGTCCCTCGCCTTCGCGAGGGGCCTCAGTTGCTGGCATGGAGCGCCTTTGGCGCTCCATGCCAGCAACTGAGGCCCTTGCCCAGTGACCTCGCCAGCAACTGAGGCCCTCGCTTCGCGAGGGGCCTCAGTTGCTGGCATGGAGCGCCTTCGGCGCTCCATGCCAGCAACTGAGGCCCTTGCCCAGTGACCTCGCTACGCGAGGGCCGCGGCTCGCTGCGCGAGCCCGCAAGCGTGAGCAACGACCCGTACGCTCACAACTATATATGTGATACAGTATCTCACAAAAGTGAGTACACCCCTCACATTTTTGTAAATTTTTGATTGCATCTTTTCATGGGATAACACTGAGGAAATTACACTCTGCTGCAATGTAAAGTAGTAAGTGTACAGCCTGTATAATTTGCTGTCCCCTCAAAATAACTCAACACAGAGCCATTAATGTCTAAACCGTTGTCAAAAAAAGTGAGTACACGCCTAAGTTTAAATGTCCAAATTGGGCCCCAAATTATTTCAACTACCTTTCTTCAGTGCTCATTGCGAGGCCCCCAGGGCTCACATCACCCCCAGTGTCTCCTTTCCCTCATCCTCCTCCTCCCTCCTCATCCCTTCCCCCCTTATCATCCTCCTCATCCCTTTCCTCCTCTAGAATTACCCCCCCCCCCCCTCCCTCTCCCCTCATTTACCTTGATCCGGTGAGCTCCTGCTGTTGCCTGCTCTCCATTGCGCCTTCCGCCTGTGTCCTTGACGTGACGCGCCTGTGAGGAGGATGAGGGAGGAGGATGATAAGGGGGGAAAGGATGAAGAGGGAGGAGGAGGCTGATAAGGGGAAAGGGAGGGAGAGGGAAAGAGACACAGAGGAGGGAGAGGGGGAGAAGAGACAGGGGAGGGAGATGGGGGAAGAGACACAGGGGAGGGAGAGGGGGGGAAGAGACACAGGGTAGGGAGAGCAGGGCAAAAAGACACAGAGGGAGTAGAGGGGGAAAATACAGGGAAGGGAGAGGGGGGACAGAGACAAGAGAGGCATAGGAGGGGGAAATGAGACACAAGGGAGGGAGAGGAGGGGGAAAGGAAACACAAGGGAGGGAGAGGAGGGGCAAAATGAGACACAAGGGTGGGAGGGGGGAAAGGAGACAAAAAGGGATGGAGAGGGGGAAAGGAGACACAAGAGAGGGAGAGTGGGAGACACAAGGGAGGGAGAGGAGGGGGAAAGAAGACAAAAGGGAGGGAGAGGAAGGAAAATGAGACACAAGTGAGGGAGAGGAGGGGAAAAGGAGACACCAGGGAGGGAGAGGAGAGGGGAAATGAGACACAAGGGAGGAAGTAGACAGGAGGAGAGGCTCCCGATGAGCTCCAAAGCTGTTTACATATGGTGGCAAGCAGCATTGCCAGCATTCAAATTTTATTGCCGTCATTTTTGACGGGCAATTCACTAGTTATTTATATTTCTTCAATATTCGTGGGAAGTCTAGCACACAAAGGGAAAGCTATTCCTCAGATTCCTGCCTTGTTTAAGGGATTGAGATGTTATGAGTAAAGTGAAGTTAAAAATACCACACATATGTAAATGTATAAAGCTACCGGGCTTTTCTCTTGCAGAAAAATGCTAAAAAAAGGTATTGCTGGAAAACACTGAATAAAATTAAAGGAGCAGGTGTGCTGAACATAAGGCAAAATGTGTTCAGTTATATGATCAGCAACACAATAAAAAAAACACATTTGGGCAATAAACCATTTTAAATTAAGACTGCAAAGTACTTCTAATACAATAAATTATACTAACAAATTGTCCAACCAGAAAATGATCTCCAATTCCTGTAGGTAGGCTCCATTCAATTACATAGGAACTGTTGATGTTTCTCTAAGATGAGGGAAAGCTCTAAAAGGACCACTGAAAGTGGGAAAAAATGGGCAAAAACATTTTAGAAAAAAAATAACCCAGTCTTTGCATTTTTTTACTTTTATATGAGATTATTTTTTACTGCAAACTTCCAACTTCTTTACTTTCTTCCAGCAAGTTCTGTCTCTACAGGGTGTATCTTTGTAAACTAATGAACTTTGTATTAGTTATAATGAGAGCGCTGACAGTTGTTAGTGCTACATTCCTATTGTGCAGATAAAGCTGCCTATCTGCATTCCAAGTCTCCTCCAATCTCAGGAAGGCCACTGAAAACTAAAATGGTAGATTCAACAGTGGCATAATTTAATACATTAGAAGCTGTAGTTTTTATATTCTAAAAACAAGTTGCTAAGTGAAGTTTTTCAGAAGAGTATATTTTAAATGTACAGTGGATATAAAAAGTCTTCCCCAACCTGTTAAAATGTCAGGTTTCTGTGCTGTAAAAAAATGAGACAAAGATAAATAATTTAAGAACTTTTTCCACCTTTATTGTGACCTATAAACTGTACAACTCAATTGAAAAACAAACTGAAATCTTTTAGGTAGAGAGAAGAAAAAATATAAAAATAAAATAATATGGTTGCATAAGTATGCACACCCTTAAACTAATACGTTGTTGAAGCACCTTTTGATTTTATTACAGCACTCAGTCTTTTTGGGTATTAGTCTATAAGCATGGCACATTTTGACTTGGCAAGATTTGCCCACTCTTCTTTGCAAAAACACTCCAAATCTGTCAGATAGCGAGGACATCTCCTGTGCACTACCCTCCTCAGATCTTCAGGTCCGGGCTCTGGCTGGGCCATTCCAAAACTTTAATCTTCTTCTGGTAAAGCCATTCCTTTGTTGATTTGGATGTATGCTTTGGGTCGTTGTCATGCTGAAAGCTGAAGTTCCTCTTCATGTTCAGCTTTCTAGCAGAAGCCTGATGGTTTTGTGACAATATTGACTGGTATTTGGAACTGTTCATAATTCCCTCTATCTTAACTAAGGCCCCAGTTCCAGCTGAAGAAAAACAGCCCCAAAGCATGATGCTGCCACCACCATGCTTCACTGTGGTATGGTGTTATTTTGGTGATGTGCAGTGTTGTTTTTGTGCCAAACATATCTTTTGGAATTATGGCCAAAAAGTTCAACCTCGGTTTCATCAGACCATAACACCTTTCCCCACTTGCTTTTGGGAGACTTCAGATTTGTTTTTGCAAAATGTAGCCTGGCTTGGATGTTTTTCTTCGTAAGAAAAGGCTTTCGTCTTGCAACTCTACCCCATAGCCCAGACATATGAAGAATACGGGAGATTGTTGTCACATGTACCACACTTGCTTGCAAGATATTCCTGCAGCTCCTTTAATGTTGCTGTAGGTCTCTTGGTAGCCTCCCAGACCAGTTTTCTTCTTGTCTTTTCATCAATTTTGGAGGGAGCTCCAGTTCTTGGTAATGTCACTGTTGTGCCATATTTTCTCCACTTGATGATGACTGTCTTCACTGTGTTCCATGGTATATCTAATGCCTTGGAAATTATTTTGTACCCTTCTTCTGACTGATACCTTTTAATAATGAGATCCCTCTGATGCTTTGGAAGCTCTCTGTGGACCATGGCTTTTGCTGTGAGATGAGACTTAGAACATTTCAGGAAAGACCAACTAGAGCAGCTGAAATTTATTTGGGGTTAATCAGAGGCACTTTAAATGATGGCAGGTGTATGCTGACTCCTATTTAACACGATTTGGAATGTGATTGCTTAATTCTGAACACAGCTACATCCCCAGTTATAAGAGGGTGTGCAGACTTATGCAACCACATTATTTTTTATTTTTTTTCTTCCCTACACCTAAAAGATTTCAGTTTGTTTTTCAATTGAGTTGTACAGTTTATAGGTCACATTAAAGGTTGAAAAAGTTCAGAAATGATTTATCTTTGTCTCATTTTTTTACAGCACAGAAACCTGTCATTTTAACAGGGGTGTGTAGACTTTTTATATCCACTGTATAACCACAGTTGCCTTTTGACTTAATGAATACAATTATTCTGGATTCCATTTTACTTATGAAAGAGCTAATTATTTTAGCTTCTCCAGCACAGTCAAATGACTCTAGGAACATTTTTAATATTTGCACAAAATTAGGCAGAATTTGCATTAGTGAGACAATTATTTCCAGGTTTGACTCATATTAAAAGCTAAACTGTACAGTTGAGGTTTCTGTATATTTGATCAAACTACAGCCTTTGCTCAGTACAGTATGGTGGAAACTGATATCCATAATAAATTATTATAATGCTTGAGTTTTTTTTATCTCAGGTTATTGTATATGTGTAAAAGCTTGTTCTAATATATAAATATTGTTAACAAGGGTTATATGTGATCCTGAGACAGAGCAGAGCTGTATGTCCAGTCTAGAGCAGAAAGTGTTAATAGAGATGCAGCTCTGTCAGTGATTGTACCTGAAAACAAACAGAGAGGAATTTAAGAGGCCTACAGCCATAATAAGATTGTGTTTTTTTCTTAGTTACATAGTTACATAGGCCGTCATTCAATTGCAATTTGTCCAATTGAATAGGGCTCTAAATAAGCACATAAAACATTTTTTTTAAATAAGTTTGTAGTTAGTAAACATCTATCCAAAAGCAAGGTTTTCACTAACTAAAAACTTCTTTAAAAAAAATATGCTATGTGCTTATTTAGAGCCCTATTCAATTGGCCAAATCACAATTGAATGAGGCCCATAGTCATTAAGGTTGAAAAAAGACTTTCAGTCTATCAAGTTCAACCTATTAAGATCTCCTCTGATCTTCAATATGCAGATTAGTTATTAATTAATTTGTTGTTAAATAATTATTAATAGTATAGTATTGGAGGATGAATAAAGAGTTAGTCCATCAAGTTCAACCTTTTTAGATCTCTATTGATCTTTTTAATATGTGGACTATTTATTATTAATTGTTAATTGATCCAGAGGAAGGCAAACAGAAAAAAAAAACCATTGAAACTTTGCCATTTGTCTCATAAGGGAAAAAAAAGCAAAATTATTTCCTGACCCAGGAAACTGGCGATCAAATTTCTCCCTGGATCAATATTCCTTCACTAGTTATCTAGGATAGCCTTGAATGCCCTCTTTATTCAAAAATATATCTAACCCCTTTTTGAAGTTGTCTATCGAATTCGCTGTTACCACCTCCTTTGGTAGAGAATTCCACAGTTTAACCTCCCTAACTGTGAAGAACCCTTTTCTTTGTTTAAGGTGAAATCTTTTTTCCTCTAACCTCAATGGATGTCCTCTTGTCAGTTGAAAATCTCTTGCTACAAAAAGTTCACTTGACAAAGCCTTATCTTGACCCTGGATGTATTTAAATAAGGTAATCATATCCCCTCGTAGACGCCTTTTTTCTAGCAAAAATACCGTATATACTCGAGTAAAGGCCGACCCGAGTATAAGCCGAGGCACCCATTTTACCACAAAATACTGGGTAAAATGAGTGTTTCGAGTATAAGCCGAGGGTGGGAAATGTGCTGCCCCCTGTGTCCCTCTTTTGCTCTCTGTGTCCCCCTCTCTCTCCCGTGTCTCTTCTCCCCTCTCCCTTTCCTGTGTCTCTTCCCCCCTCCCTTATCACCCTCCTCAACCCCCTCCTTATTCTCAACCTCCCTCCTCAACCCCACTCCCCATCCTCAACCTCCCTCCTCATCCTCAACCTCTCTCCTCAACCTCCCTCCTCATCCTCAACCTCCCTCCTCATTTTCAACCTCTCTCCTCAACCTACCTCCTCATCCTCAACCTCCCTCCTCATCCTCAACCTCTCTCATCAACCTCCCTCCTCATCCTCAACCCCCTCCTCAACCTCCCTCCTCATCCTCAACCCCTTCCTCTACCTCCCTCCTCAACCCCCCCATCCTCAATCCCCCTCCTCAACCCCCATCCTCATCCTCTCTCCTCAAGCCCCCCTCCTCAACCTCCCTCCTCATCCTCAACCTCCCTCCTCAATTTCCCTCCTCATCCTCTACCTCCCTCCTCGACCCCCCCATCCTCAATCCCCTCCTCAACCCCCTATCCACATTCTCTCTCCTCAACCCCCCATCCTCAACCCCCCTCCTCAACCTCAACCCCCCTCCTAAATTTCCCTCCTCATCCTCAACCTCCCTCCTCAACCCCTTCCTCAATCCCCCTCCTCAACCCCCCATCCTCATCCTCTCTCCTCAAGCCCCCCTCCTCAACCTCCCTCCTCATACTCAACCTCCCTCCTCAATTTCCCTCCTCATCCTCTACCTCCCTCCTCGACCCCCCCCATCCTCAATCCCCTCCTCAACCCCCTATCCACATTCTCTCTCCTCAACCCCCCATCCTCAACCCCCATCCTCATCCTCAACCCCCTCCTCAACCCTCCTCAACCTCAACCCCCCTCCTCAACCCCTCCTCCTCATCCTCAACCCCCTCCTCAACCCCCCCCTCCTCATCCTCAACCTCCCTCCTCATCCTCAACCCCCTCCTCAACCCCCCCATCCTCATCCTCTCTCCTCAACCCCTTATCCTCAACCCCTTATCCTCAACCCCCCTCCTCAACCCCTCCTCCTCATCCTCAACCCCCCTCCTCATCCTCAACCCCCCATCCTCAACCTTCCTTCTCAACCCCCCCATCCTCATCCTCAACCCCCCATCTTCAACCTCAACCCCCCTCCTCAACCTCAACCCCCCTCCTCAACCTCAACCCCCCTAAATACCTCCCCCCCTCTCCCCTCACTTACCTGCTTGTGCTCCCGCCTCCGCTCCTTGACGTCACATGGACGCCGCGCACATTGTTAAGCCACGTGGGATATGATTTACTCCTATTCATTTTATTTCCACATGGTATATGCCGATTAGTTTATTTATTAAGTAAGGATTTGAATGATGTCCATTTATTTTCAGTATTTTTTCCCTGTAAGTTCTTTGTCCCAGCCTACAGTATATGTAGTATTGCTGCCCGTAGCCCATTAAAGTTAGCCCTTTTAAAATTTAGAGTTTTTCTTGGCCCCTTTAAACTCTGTTTTTTTATTCAATCTCAAATGATACCGTGTTGTGATCTCTGTTCCCCAAGGGTTCCCCTATTTTAACATTTGATATTATATCAATATTACTTGTGATGACTAAATCCAAGATGGCCCCATTTCTAGTAGGTTTTTGTATTACCTGGGCCAGATAATGATCCCTGAGTGTACTCAAGAACCTGCTCCCCTTAGCCGAGCTGCTGGTCTCATTTATCCAGTTTATTTCAGGGTAATTAAAGTCTCCCATTATTAGAACTTGCCCATGCTTAGCTGCATTTCCAATCTGTAACAATAATTGTATTTCCTCACTTTCAGCTTTATTTGGGGGTTTATACCATACTCCCACCAATATGCGTTTAGAATTAGCTCCTCCACTATTAACTCAACCCACAAAGATTCAATGATGCCGTTAGTGCCAGCATACATATCTTCTCTGACTATAGGCTTAAATTCAGGCTTAACATACAGACAGATCCCTCCTCCTCTTTTATCATTTCCCCTATCGTTCCTAAATAGGTTATAACCATCCAGATTAACAGTCCAGTCATGAGATTTATCCCACCATGTTTCAGTAATGCCTATTAAGCCCCATTTTTTTTGTACCGCTAATATTTCTAGCTTGTCCATTTTCCCAGGCAAACTTCTTTCGTTAGCAAGCATACACTTTATGTTGCTATGGCTCTGCCATTGTGAAGTGCTTGCCACTGTATTTGCGGCCCCTATTAATACGTCCCTACTGTCTATTGTAACTCTCCCCCTTCTCCTCCCCCATGGGTAACTAATTCATCCCTTTCCCTCTCTACCCTATTTACCCCAATACTTCTATATAGTCCCTCCCCCTCACCTACAAGTTTAAAAACTCCCCCAGCCATTCTACCATCCTATCCCCTAGCACAAAAGCTCCCTCATCATTAAGGTGCAATCCATCCCTGCTATAAAGATTGTACCCAAGTGAGAAGTCAGCCCAGTGCTCTAAAAACCCCAAACCCTCTGCAGTGCACCACTTTTTTAGCCATGCATTAACCTCCCTAAGCTCCTTCTGCCTCCCTGGGCTAGCACGTGGCACTGGTAGTATCGCAGAAAATGCTACCCTGGAGGTCCTTGCTTTAAATTTATTCCCTAGTTCTCTAAAATCATTCTTTAGGACGCTACATCTTCCACTAACTTTGTCATTGGTACCAATGTGTACCAAGACCGCCGGTTCATTACCAGCCCCTCCCAATAATTTATCCACCCGATCCACAACATGCCAAACCTGAGCATCAGGGAGACAGCAAACTGTTCGATTGCTTGGATCTGGGTGACAAATTACCCTGTCTACCTTCCTAATAATAGAGTCCACTTCCACCAAAACATGTCTGTTGCTCTTGGTTGTGAACTGTGCTGAGAGAAAGATTGAAAGTGTGTTGGACCTGCTGGAAGCAAAAATAGCTGCACCTGTGTTTGGGGAAAGCTAGGAGAACAACCTGGAGATTGTTTTTGTAGAAAAGGGAAGCTATGAGAAAAACAAAACCCTGAAGAAGCCTAAAACAGAAAAGGTACAATTTAAAGAGGTTGTATTATTTTATCCCAGGGAGAAATCTGTTTGTATAATCTACCTCTTCATAAAATATACTACACAAGCTAGGAACCGGCCCAACCATGATGAAAGGCAGTAACATTGAAACAGCTGTACATGGGACTACAATCAGTGTATGAAAACTGACTAATTACACATTGTTTTTTATTTATAGACTGTAACTAAGGTAGGCAGATCTACAGTGTCTTCATTTAGGCAGAACTACAGTGTTTTAACTTAGCGGATTATTTTAGGAGTCTATAGATGCAATATTTCATATTTCCTTTGATCTTTTTATTAAATTAAATTGCCATCATGTATGTGTACAGAATGTGTAAAGCCTGGATCTCACTAATCTTGTTGTTTTATATGGGGAATCTGCATTATTCTATATTCTATATTATTATATCATATATTTTTTATTATATTTTTAATTTACATTTATTTATGATTACATTTATTTTTACATAATTTTCCCAGGAGGATTTTGTTGTGATACTATCAAGGTGGTCATGTCCTACTTAAGCTATTAGCCCTCACCACTTGAGGCCAAGCAGCTGAAGTGTTCCTTTCAGCAGATTGATTTGGTCCACGGTCGTGATATCTTTAATTGCTAAATCTTTATCCTGACATTTCTAACCCTTCTTATACCACTCTGCTTAACCACCGAATCTTTTGTTTAACTTATCCTTGTTGTTCTCCGCACCTTCCTACTTCTGTGTGTACACACATGAACACACAATGCAAAGTTATAGAAAGACATTATCAAGATAGTGTCTCAATTATTTACAGTCTCTAAATATTGCTCATTACTGATTTGCATATGTATTCATCTTTTTACCCTGTGGTTTAATTCAGAGAGCACTATTGTGTTATGATATGTAACAATAAGGTTTTGGGCAATTTATTTGAGACTCTTAAGTCTAGAAGTACTTAACAACAAAAAAAAAATGGCATAAAGCAGCTTTTCAAAATATCTACCATTATTTAATATTATAGGCACAAAGACAGCGATCCTATAATGCTCCCATACAGAACATTACTGGACATGATAGAATAACAAAACATAGTTCAAAAAAATAGAAAAATGCATTTCCGTGAAGTTTGATTGGCAGGTATTTTAGTCTTTTAACAACTAGTTAATTTTTTAGACCATTTGTGCTAGACATGGTAATGATCGTTTCAAATGTTTTAATTAACTGGAAAAAAAATTGGAATAAAATCAGGCAGTAAATGCTTACAGTGTAAAAGCTTTATTCTGGAAAGATTAAACACTTTCCTCCCTCCTACACTTTTATTACTCATTTTTGAAGCTGAGTTAGTGTATGGTTGAACACAATTGATCTAATGATGTGGATACACATACAGTAAATGCCTTTCTTACACTGTTACATAGTTAAGCATAACCTGTAATTTTTGTCATGCATTAATTGAGTTTCCCTGCTGGTAAATGTCACAGAAACAAGAATATTCGTTAAATTCTGCTTTTGGCTAGCTTTATACATGAACTGATACTATATGAACACACTACAATGCAGTGTCGGCTGGTGAACATTTTAAGCTAGTGGGGCAGAAGACTCCCCTTACCACTAATCCCCACTTAATACTCAACTAAGAACCCTTCCCAAAGAGGCTCAATTCCCCTTGAGATATCCTCTCCAACAACTGGCCCCCTTAACACTCATCCAATACCCTTTTCAAAGGCAGATCCCATTACTCCCATGAGCCTGCAGGAACCCCCCAGGCCCCCCTAAGCCCCACAGTTCTCTAAAAATCTCCATGATTCCTCTTTAAATCTGTGGGGCCCATCAAACCCCCAGGGATCCCCTCACGTGGCCCATTAAGACCCCAACAAGGATTTCCACTAGGCACATGGGATCCACCAGCAAATACCCAAGGAGCTCAGGGAGAACACCAGCAATGCCTATAGGACTCAGGCAGACCCTTGGACTCCGCTAGGTCTGCAAGGGCCAATAAGCCCCCAATGAACTTATGCTGTTGCTGTGGACCCCATGGAATAATTACAGCTACCCATAGGGAACCCTGGGGCTACCAACTACATTTAACCCCCATGGTATACTAATATATGACCATGGGGTCCTCCTGGACCCTTATGGTATGAAAATGCTATGCCTATACCATGGAAGTCCATAAGGGGGTCTCAGGCTACAAAATCCGGCAGTTCTTTATAAAAAATAAAGAGAGGAACAGAGCTCCTTAATTCTCCTTCCAAATAATGTTTTTTTAACTGCACACTTACCTTACATACTAATTTTTATAGATTCTTAGGGATATATAATGTACATCCCCTCACAGGTTTAATTGCATACCCATGGTATAGAGGTTAGTTTAGGGAAACAATGGGAGTCCTTATGGATCCCCATGATATAGGGGTTCATTTTATTGATACCAAGGAGTTCTCTTTGGCCTCTATGGTATAGGAGTTACATTTTCATGAGGACCCCCATGATTACACTTTAGTGGTGTAGAAGTTAAATCCTGCATTGGATGCACGAATCCTGAAATGACATTGTGCCCAACTAACCAATTATATGATTCTGCTTTGGCACTGATAAGTCCACTGAGGCAGACTTGTAGCTTAATCTGGCTCCCAAGAATATAAGTGTAATGATATAGGAATCACAAGGTTTTGGAGACCAGCAGCCTAGGTCAGCAACGATCCAATTCAGCAACTTGTAGGTAAAACAGGAACAAGCTTTATTGAAGGGAACAGGAACCACAATAATCTGGCAAGGTACATAGACAGGAAGTGCCTTATATAGGCCAAGGACCAGACACCTGACCAGACACAGCTGAAGAGACTAGTCACTGATACTATTGCTAGCAGAGTCAAGGTTTATCAGATCTCAATGAAATTCACAAAGGCAGGCTGGCGCAGTGGTAGGGAAGAGGTTCAGCAGCCTGGGGACCAGGGTTCAAAACCCAGCAGAGTCAATTCCTCACAATAAGGTTCTGTGACAGAAGAAGAATGCTCTTTTCAAGATTATAATCCATCTGTGATCTATCAAATTGAAAAGGGAGATGTCCTGTTGTCTGCATTTAAGATGACTACGACGTTTGAAAAGCTCTGAATTACTGTAGCAAGACTAAAAGGAATACAGGAAAATTGAAGATGTTTCCTAAGAATCAGGAACCTGATGAATGGGTAGTTTTGGCCCAGGACAATGATGGTCCTTTAGGTATATGTTTAGCATTCAATCACCAGGGAGAGAATTCTTGATAATAAACGTTAGAGGCTACATCTTGAATCTTTTGACACTTTTTTAGGATTTTAAAACCTGTTTTTGGCCTCCAATCTTCCCGAAGCTTTCCAAAAAGTGAACGCGTTGGAATAACCATCCTGAAATGCTTTTGAGAGGGAAATGGTTGGATTATGTCTAAATGCAATGCTACCAATATGAATTTGTGTAGGGCCATTCATTTTTTTTATGGATTCACAGGAGGGTTTTACAATACCATTCTGTTTTTCACTTTCAAAAGGAATTCCAATCTGTATCCTGAAAAAATATTGTTTCTTCACAAATCTCTGTAAAATTATGTCATTTTCCCCTAGTGATGAAATTTGGACAGGCAAACCTTCAGGATTGTCTTCCTCCATTGTTAGATTTAGAGAAACCTCTGTTCCTTATAAACCTAATGAGGATATTCTGGCATCCACTCCATGCCCTTATTTGGTCCCTGGATGAAGCTCCTCTTGAAGCTCCTCTACACTTTCTTAAGGTAATTTTCCATTCTGCCATCAATAGGATCCTTAAATGCACCTCCTTCAATAAATGTTAAAGTAACCCTCTTGGCCATGTGAACCATAGGAGCATCAACACAGGGGTTTATATCCTAAGTACTAGTATCAGACTCTGAAAAGAGATAAACTCTCAACCTGATGCCTAGGAGCCCGATTCAATTGCAAGACCGCATATCGCGAGATCGTGGCCATATGTCTGCGGGCATGCTGCCGACTCCCGTTCGTCTTTGATTACAGTGCTATTCAATTTAGGGAGCCCACAAGTTATAGACCTGAAAGCCGACTCCCTAAACCATGCACTGGTCCATAGCAGTTCAGGGCGGGAATATGATCAGTTAAGCAAGACCATAACCTACCATTTCGAAACAGTCAATAGAAAATGAGACATGGAAGTTACATGTCAATCAATTAGGTTCGGGGTTCTGATATGCGATCAGACTCGCAAACCCTCAAAATAAAAATAATAAAAATGAATGCCAATACTGTTCTAGTCCATATGGGTGGCCTGATATGTATTAATTCATTGATTCCCGAGATCGATATAAGCCCGAAATGACACATGAAAATACATTTTCTTTTACTGACGATTTGCGACTGTTGTGCAATTACTTCTAATGTCTTTCATCGCCTTCCCTGTTATTTACAATGAAGTATTGCTTTTTTATTTGCATTTATAGTGCCACGATCAAGTGTTTAACCCCCTTGCGGGTCCCTTCTAGCACTCGTAGGATTTTCTCCTGCATTTGCCATTTACAGGTGTTAAAACATTTACGGGCTTGGGGAATTGGAGCAATTGAATAGCGTAACTCTTGCAGAACGCTTTGGAAGCAGTAAGTTCTGGGTTTAACTATCACAAAGTTTTCAATCCAGTAACCTGTAAATCGTTTGGAGCCTGCAAAAAGACACCAACTGAATATCAAATTAACTTACAGCCTCACTTACGGGCTTTAGTAATTTACGATTGAATCAGGCTCTAGGTCTTTATCTCACTTGTGAAGCCTGAGCAATTTCATCTGCTAAAGCTCTCTGAATCCAGTTAAGCATATCAGTAGATTTAGAAGTAGAACTCTTAGAGGTGAAAACCTCTGTCATGAATGCATTATTATAGCTTCTAACTTCTTATAGTGACAGACAGGCCGAAAAATATAATCAATAGTATCATCAGCAATCACAGACAGAAGGGGAATATATTTATATATATAGAGAATAAATAACATAAAATAGTTGTCAAACTGCGAGACGTCGTCACGCTTTGCGTGGTGCGTATGACTTAGGCGGCGCTCATCGCTTGCGAGCCTTGCAAAGCGAGGAGAGACGTTAACTCTGAGACCTTACGCTTTTGAGCCTCACAAAGCGTAGCTAGCCATTAAGGAGCTAAAACTCGCAGCACAAAGGTGAAGGTGCTCACTTTGCAAGGCGAGCAGTGAAAGCAATGAAACACGTGGGACTTAGCTTCCAAACAGTAAACTCGGGATCGCCAGCCCGCAAGCAGTTGACCAGACCGGGACTTAGAAAAAACATAAAATTACGAGACGCAGGAATTTGAAAACAAAAATACAAGATAGGAAAAATACGAGGTTAACAGCCGAACCACGCAAAGCAAAAACAATAAAAACACACAACATACAAAAAAAAAATTAAAAAAACATCACACACAGCATGGGGGAACAGCAGGACGTCTGGGAGTAAGGTGGAACACGAATTTAAGTCGAGTTGGCCGAGTTTCGGCACTCAAAAATCGCCTAAGCAACAAAAAAAATGGGCGGCAAACAAAATAAAAATGAGGGTACATGACCCCGGACCCCGCAAAACACTGCCAACAGCTTAACACTTTCACACATTAATGTACAAGGTACAAAATACACTATTACAAATGACGGAAAATGCTTGCAAGCCACGTAACACATAGACAAACAACGGCACTTGACAATCCTGACGTGCAACTAAAAACATTACGAATTTACAATTGCGCTTTACACAACTAAGCCAACGGTTTGCTCTCGCTCACGCAGCCTATTTCTAATGCACAGTTGGGACATTCATTACACTTTCTCCTCAGGGCAGCAAAAGTCCAACTGTACATTGTATGCTGCCGGAAAATAAAAACAGATTGTTAGCTTTTCAGGCTATTGATTGCTGGATATATTAATTACAAATACGTAAAGTATATTACTGTATATACTCGAGTATAAGCCAAGTTTTTTAAGGCTGAAAAGGGCCCCCTTGGCTTATACTCGAGTCACCCTGTGTCTCTTTTCCCTCTCCCTCTCCTGTGTCTCTTTCCCCCCTCTCCCTCGTGTCTCTTTCCCTCCCCCTCCCTTATCATCCTCCCTTATCAACCCCCTCCTCAATCCACCTCCTCATCGTCAACCACCCTCCTCATCCTCAACCCCCCTCCAACCTCGGGAGGTTGAGGAGGGGAGTTGAGAAGGAGGAGAGAGGTTGAGGATGAGGAGGGGGTTGAGGAGGGGGGTTGAGGAGAGAGGTTGAGGATGAGGAGGGGGGATGAGGATTAGGAGGGGTTGAGGAGGGGGTTGAGGAGGGAGGTTGAGGAGAGAGGTTGAGGAGAGAGGTTGAGGATGAGGAGGGAGGTTGAGAAAAGGGGTTGATGAGAGAGGATGAGGAGGCAGGTTGAGGATGAGGAGAGAGGTTGAGGAGGGGGGTTGAGGATGAGGAGGGGGGTTGAGGAGGGAGGTTGAAGATGAGCAGGGGGTTTGAGGATGAGGAGGGAGGATGTGGAGGGGGGTTGAGGAGAGAGGTTGAGGATGAGGAGTGGGGTTGAGTATGAGAAGGGGGGTTGAGGAGGGAGGTTGAGGGGGGTTTGAGGATGAGAAGGGGGGTTGAGGAGGGGGTTGAGGAGGGAGGTTGAGGAGGGGGGTTTAGGAGGGAGGTTGAGGAGGGGGTTTAGGATGAGGAGGGGTGTTGAGGAGGGGGGTTGAGGAGGGAGGTTGAGGAGAGAAGTTGAGGAGAGAGGTTGAGGGGGGGTTGAGACTGAGGAGGGGGGTTGAGGAGGGAGGATGAAGAGGGAGGTTGAGGAGGGGGAGAGGGGTTGAGAAGAGAGGATAAGGAGGGGGGTTTAGGAGAGAGGATGAGGAGGGGGGTTGAGGAGAGAGGATGAGGAGGGGGGTGAGGATGAGAAGGGAGGATGAGGAGAGCTGTTGAGGAGGGGGGTTGAAGAGGGTGATAAGGGAGGTAGAGGGAAAGAGACACGAGGGAGAGGGGGGAAAGAGACAGGGAAGGGGTGGGGGGAAGAGACACAGAGGAGGGAGAGGGGGAAGAGACACAGGGGAGGAAGGGAAGAGACACAGGGGAGGGAGAGGGGGGGCAGACACAGGGGAGAGAGAGGGGGGACAGACACAGGGGAGAGAGAGGGGGGACACAAGAAAGGGGCACAGAGGGCACACAAGAGGAGGACACAGAGGGCAGCACATTTTCCACCCTCGGCTTATACTCGAGTCACTAAGTTTTCCCAGTATGTTGTGGTAAAATGGGTGCCTCGGCTTATACTCAGGTCAGGTTATACTCGAGTATATACGGTAATTTATTAAGTAACTAATTAATTAGTTATTAGTTAACAAAATATAGATAAATACATATCTGTCTTTGTGATGTTTGCCAAAGGTGCTCAGAGGAGCAAAAGTACACAAGAGGAGAGGCTCACAATGAGTGCCGAAGGTACTCATTATAAGCCATGCGATGAGCCCTGATGGCGCTCAGCGCGAGGCTCGCAATGAGCACCGAAGGTCCTCAGAGTAGAAAAAGCTTTACATTGTTGGGCAAACAGCATTGCAATGGCTTCAAATTTTATTGCCCCGTCATTTGTGACGAGCTAGTCGCTAGTAAATAAATAATAAATAATTAAACAAGCCATCATCCATAGTCAAGCTATTAGATACCATTGAAAATGCTCAAAAACTGGAGGCCACAATAAAAATGTAAAAACACTGTCTGAGTCTTTCAAACAAAAGAGTTAAAAGTACCATATTATTACCCAAAAAATAACCACTGCAATCAAAACAGCCTGTGAATACCTGTTAAAATACAAAACAAAAGAAACTGCTTCACAGTGACCACATACCATCTAATTTTAGAGAAAATATGGAAAATAATCAAAGATTTAAAATCATTACTAACTAAAGATGCCCAATTAAAAGATACATTCCCCCAGCCTCCAATTCGTGCATTTAAACAACCACCAAACCAGAAACAAAAACCTGTCAGCAGAAAATTGGTCAATGAACAACTGAATGTAAAAAATGGAGCTAAACCTTGCAGAAAAAGTGCCTGTAAATTATGTCAACACATTTGTAATGAAAATACAGCCAAACATAACAACAAGACCTATAACATCGAAGGATCGTATACATGCACATCCTCAAATGTAGTTTATATAAAACAAAGTACTTTATGTGACACAGGCTGTTACATTGGAGAAGCCAGCCAAAAAATACACTTAAGGATGAATTTACACAGGAATTCAATAAGAAAGCATAATGAAGATAGTTATTGTAGCCCAGTGGGACACCATTTTGGCCAGAATGATCACTCCATCCAAAACTTTAAAATCTAAATACTCAGAAGAAAATTTAAAAACATACAAGAGAGAAAAGCATTTGAAATAAAGATGATCACATTCTTCAACACTAAAAATACAGGGACTTGGGTTTTCTAACACATTATCAGAATTTCATGTGATTTTATCTTATTTTATAACAACAGTGAGCACTCTGAGTGAGGTGTTTGTCCAAAAGGAAATATATCAATGTGGACTCCAGTATATATAATATATATACACACACACACACACACTATACACACACACACTATATATACACACACACACACTATATACACACACACACTATACACACACACTATAGATACACACACACTATACACACACACTATACACACACACTATAGATACACACACACTATACACACACACACTATATACACACACACACTATATACACACACACACTATATATACAATGGCTCGAGCGGGCTCGCATGCTCACAACTATATATGTGATACACACACACACATTATATATACACACATACACAGACACAATATATTGCGTGTGTGTATATATATATATAATGTGTGTGTATATATGTGTGTATATTGTGTGTGTATATATATATATATATATATATATATAATGTGTGTGTGTGGCATATATACAATGACTGACTAATGTACGGTGTAATATATGTTATACATGCACATATAAGTGTATGCACTGACTGTATATCTGTACACACACACACACACTATATACACACACTATATATACACACACATTATACACACACACTATACACACACACATTATATATACACACACACTATATACACACACACACACACACTATATATACACACACATTATACACACACACACACACTATAGATACACACACACACAAACACACACTATATACACACACACACACTATATATACACACACACACACTATATATACACACACACACACTATATACACACACACACACAATAAGATGGAGATGAGGCACATATACAATGAATGACTGTAATGTACGGTGTAATATATGTTATACATGCACATAAAGGTGTATGCACTGACTGTATATCTGTACACACACACACATTATACACACACACACACCCTGTGTACACACATATATACACACACACACACACTATATATACACACACACTATATACACACACAATATACACACACACACAATAAGATGGAGATGAGGCACATATAAAATGACTGAATAATGTACCATGTAATATATGTTATACATGCACATATAGGTGTATGCACTGACTGTATATCTGTACACACACACACACACTATATACACACACTATATATATACACACACACACACACATTATACACACACACTATATACACACCCCTGCATCACAGCCAGCAGCTCAAAGCAATATGCTAATATATTGTTTAATAATGATTTGTCTAAACTATGTAATATAGACAAATCAGAAGTTAGAAATTGAAGTATGTGAGAAATTGGATGACTCTGGCAGAGATTATTTAATCGAGTTAAATGGGATGGAGTCAAACTATGAAGAACAGTGGAGCACTGTGATAAGTTTTGGTGTATAAAATAGCTTGTAATTTCTAAGGAAAGTGGATTAGTGATACCAGAGGTTAATTTGATGTAGGTAATAGAAGAGGGGGACATAATAGAGAACAGAGTAGAGTTTGAAGGAGAGGGTCTCACCTGTGAGGGAAGATATGTTCCATGAGGCAGTGTTACAATATGGAGGGCTCTAAAGAAATTATGTAATTCATGAGGGAATATGGCGCTGGATAAAGGTTAGTGTTTAATATGAATGGAAATAAATAAGAATAGTATTAGATTTAGAAAATGGAAGGTGAGCTATGAAAGCATGGTGTGTACTATAAGGAAATGGAAGTGCTGCTTTATTTGTGACTGAATTTACCTGTGACGTAGACCAAGACTGTTATGGAGGCTGATAGATGAAGTAGGCATGTTTATTATGGAGAGGGTTTGGGGTATAAGGCTGCAAACTGTACTATGTGACAGGCAATGCTGCTTTAACAGCTGGACAGTTTCCAAGGACCTGTAACCATATTAATAAATTCTGATTGTTCAGCCACTTACAGTCTCATACCCCTCCGTCCCACAGAAGTCACCAAGTGCTGCTTTCTTACCCGGGGAACAGAAGAGGGAAACACATTGCAAGCCTCTGTGCTTCTTCTGTACAGCTCCATTGAAGAGTGATCCTCCCACTGCTTTGTGGTACACTATTTGACAGAGATATAGTCATTGGTACAGGAGTCCAGCCTCCATGCCTGCCTGCTCTCCGGCTGCATTGTGGGAGTCTGACTCGCCGACACACAACGGCAGCGCCGCAATGGGAGCAGTCACAGATGGTAAGCTGGCTGGGACAGGCCTCTCAACATGGGGGTATAGAGACACCACAGCCCGCTTCGCGAGGGCCGCAGTTGCTGGCAAGGAGCACCTTCGGCGCTCCTTGCCAGCAACTGCGGCCCTCGCGAAGCGAGCCCCTATCAGGCTCCACTCACCTGTCCAGCCCGGGCAGGCCTGTGTGTGCTCGGGGGAGGCTTCGCGAGGGCCGCAGTTGCTGGCATAGAGCGCCTTCGGTGCTCCATGCCAGCAACTGAGGCCCTCGCTACGCGAGCCCGCAAGCGTTAGCAACAGCTTGAGCGGGCTCGCATGCTCACAACTATATATGTGATATACATGTATATATTTATGTATATGTGTATATAAATTTCCTATATTATGTTGTGTTTAATCCCCCTATATGTATTTACCCGATGATGTCAGATGCTGTCTCCACTCTCTCTGCATCTGCTGTTTTTATTCAAACTGAGGGTTCCATCTCATGTTAGTATTGCTTCAGATTTGATAAAGAGAGGTTGAACCTCTCAAAAGCTTGTCACTATAAATAAGGTGTTTGTCCAGTATAAAACATATCATAATATACTGTAATACTCATTATTAATCTATATATATATATATATATATATTCATAATTATTAAATTACTATATATATATATATATATATATATATATATATAATATATATATATATATTCTACTTCTGCATCGCTACCTTGTAAAGGGGCTTGTGTACATCAATGGAGCTGTGATCTATACCATGTAGGGTCACCCAAGAAAACCGTATAGCTAAGCAGAACCAGAAAACAGATGTGCCTGGCATGCTGTGTCCAAATGGTTACAGAGAGTCGGACATTACTAAAGGACTCAACAACAACTAATATAAATATATTAATTATAATTATAAATAAACAAGTTGACGTACATCTCTAGTGACCACTTTTGAGAAGAAATATGCTAAATATTCAAAGATTTACAGCCACTTCCAGCAAAGGACACATAATTAAAAAATATATTCTTTAAGCATCCCATTCTGGTATTTAAACAGCTACCAAACCTGAAGCAAACATTGGTCAGCAGAAGATTTGATAATGAACAGCTTATCAAATACTCAATTCTGATTGGCTTAAATGGTTAACTTCAGGATATCATGGGGCTCTATATAGACTCCATTGATTTAGGGATCAGAGGTTATCGGGGCAAGGAATCCTGGGGGGCCCTAGCTTGCTCTAGCTAGCCTTAACTTGCCAACACATTTAATTTTCCTCTATTCAGCGCTGCCTTGACGCAGCACTGTTTTTTTAATTTGAATCAATACGTTGGTAATAACGTATCAACTTGACATGTTCATTATCAACATATCTGATTGTAATGGGGCCCCATGTCAGCATATCTGCAAATATGCCACAGCAACGCATAACAACAAGTCCTATAACACACAAGGGTCATATTCATGTAAAGTATTCTATCTTTAAGGTGTTTGGGGAATGCACTATGCCTATTAGATTCTAATCTCAAAGACAGGGTCCTCCATTCTTTTGCAATGTGTTGCACTACGGAATGTTACAAATAATAGATAATAATGCACATTCTCCAATGTAGTATATATACTTCTTTAAAACAAATATATATATACTTCTTTAAAACAAACTTACATTTGGGAGTCTAATTGTACCTTTAAATCTAAATCATGAGTTGATATTTTGTCAGTGAACCTCTACATAATAATCCACATATCTATGAAATAGATACACTGAAGACTGGACTATTTAACTGTATTTACTTGAATACAGTTATATAGGACAGTGTAAACTTGCTAAACTATGTGTGAATGGATTGGAGATGGGATAATTGGCTTGCAAACTTTGAGTGTTAACAGCATTGTGAAATCCCACTTCCACTGGGAATAATAAAGTATGAGTAATCCTTGGTTGTTTCTTTAACTTCAATATCATGTTACATTCCCGGACAAAGCTGCATTTTAATTATTATTGTGAAGTATGAGAAATTGTGTGGGTGGTAACAAGTTCTCCTGCTACAAAACCTACACTTGCACTTTTATAACCATGTCACTGCACATTAATAAAGGATTCCAGAGTACCAGAAAATATTATGCCAAATTTCTCCCCCATTTTGCATTTTGTAAAAAAATATGATAAAATATTCAAAGATATATAATCTGGTTGAGTCTACAGTCACCCTTTCAGTATGTGTGTTTCAGAATACTTACAGCATTTATCTGAATATTTTTTGTATGTTTACTTTTTATTATTTTTAAGTTTGGTCGATAAACAAATATATGACAATTAATGGTATATGAAACACAACTGTTTTTTTCAAGCATTTAAAAGATCATTTTTTAAACATTACAAATGTTGGGATCTTTTTTGCACAAACACACATGTTTAAACTCCATTAAAAATAACAGGTAATGCAGAGAGCATAAATTAGTCTTTAGATCTCATTGACTGTTAGAGGGCTAGCCTCCAAGAGCAGTTACACTTCTGAATATGGTTTAGTGCTTTATTTAAAAAAACAAACACAGTATGTCATATTATCAAACACCCTTTTTCTGATGCAGCAAAGAAAAAAATATTTCCTTGTTCCTTTAAATGAATATATTAACAGATAGCAATTTTTATTTGCTCACGTTTGTCAGCAGAACCATAGTTGACATGCAATTCTAAACATAGCAGAGGTCTCTGCAGATTCGCATAGGCAACAGACTTTGCAAAGTTTGCCAGTTTTCAATCTTGGTAAGGTGATTTGGGAAAAGCACTATGTAGGTTTTATTATAAGCTCATAGACAGGGCCCTTCATTATTTTGCAATGTGTTAATATTGTTTTGCCTTGTATTTAACCCCTGTATAGAGCTACAGAATATGTTGGTGCAGTACAAATAAAGTATCACATATTATAATTCAAATATGTCAAACTGCGATTTGTCGTCACGCTTGCGAGCCTCACAAAGACGAGCCCTTTTGCAGCCCAGAGGGCTGCCCTTCGCGAGGCGAGCCATTGAGGCATTGAAGCCTTCCGAGCTCGCAGGATGTTGAGGCACCGAAGAACAGGGGAGTTAGGCTGAAATGAGCTCCAAAGGCGCTCCTGCGAGCCATGCGAAGCGAGGCAAGAAGTTGAGGCATGCAGGCTTAGCCTGAAAGCAGTTGAGGAACGCGATAGTTACTTAGTCTGCAAGCAGTTGAGGAATGCGGGAGTTAGGAAACAATCTCTGAGCTCGGAATCTCGGGGGCACAAAAATCCGACCTCGCAAAAATATGAATTTAACGGCTGAACCGTGGAAATCAGAACAGGCGAAAAAAATAAAAAAATAAATTAAAACACACTCACACACAGCACAGGTGGAGAGCCAGGAAGTCTGGGAGTGAGGTTGCAAACGATTTTGAGCCTTATTTGCTGTGTTTCGTCACTCGAAAATCCACTAAGCAAGAAAGAAAATGGCAGCTGAAAAACATAAAAAAATCTGAAACTGGATGAAAATGAGGCTGAACAAAGCCAGGCACACAGGACTTTGAAAATACACGATGGCAAAGACAGTAACACTTACACCAACAACGCCAGGCACGCAGGACTTTGAAAATAAAACAAACAGCAGTCAGCGCGCAACACAAACATTCAGCACACACACAGAAGAGAAACACACAGGGAAGGGACAGGTGGGAGATGCTGGAAAGAGACACATGGCATTCCCAAGCACAAAACTTGCAGGTTAATGAACCCTGCAATAAGCGGACCGTACAGTAGGCGGGAGGAAACATCGATCATTGCGAGCCACGCGATGAGCGCCAAAGGTGATCATTGCGGGGCTCACGATGAGTGCCGAAGGTGCTCAGAGAAGCAAAAGCCTCACATTGTGTGGCAAACAGCATTGACTGGCTTAAAGTTTTGTTGCCGTAATTTTTTGACGGCCAATTCGCTAGTAATAATAATAATAATAACTGAGTGCTTTGTATTTTTTTAATATTTAGACATTTTACTACTATTTTGCTTTTATAGAAATCTTTATTAGCCCCTGCCGCTAGCTTAATCTTTTTCTCCAACACATCTTAGGATTTTGCAGACATTTTCCAAATTGAGGTAGATCCAATTTGACAATTAATTTTCTTTGAATCAGCTCCCCCTTTTATTAATCCTTGCTAAACTATATATTTTCTGTTACAGAAGAGGAGGTGTCAGTCTTATTCCAATCCACTCTGTATATCACTTTAAATCCTATTTACTTTTTAATTTACTGAATCACATTTTCAACTCCTGTCTCTCCATACTTACCATTCCCTTTTCCTTTAGCCATCAACAAAATCTTCCTCAAGCCTTCGTTTCTCACTAACTATAGACCAGTATATGCTTTTGCCTCTAAACTTCCGAAACAAATCTGACACCTACTACATTTTGTAATATTTAATTCTCTTCTTGACTTATGACAGACTTTCTTCTCTTCGGAGTGCACAAAATACACTGTACAAAAAGCAAACAATGCTGCCAGACTCACATTGGGAAAGACCAAAGTCCATATCCATTGTCACCATTCTAGACCTAGCTGCTGCAACCTTTTAACTCTTCACATCCATAACAATGCCCTGGCTCGAGTTTCCGTTTAAATCTTCAATCAGTCTTTCAAAGCATCTTTTTCTCCTATATGTCTCTTTTTTTTTTTTATTAGGCCAAAAAGGTCTGTTTACTACTATATTCTATCTATTCCCTCTCCCCAGGTCAATCCATTAAATTATTTGGTATGAAGCACCACTTCCACCTCCATGCTGACAAAGGAGTGAGAATGTGGCTTGAAGAAAAGAGTAAAGAATAGTGCTGATGAAATGGAAAAGCTTTTAACCTTGCACTTGATGCAGGGACAGATAAGAAATTGTAGTTTGCCTAATTGTCATATTGCAGCCACAAATATACTCAGAATTTAATTGAATATTGATATATTGTGGGTGTTTTAGTCAGTTGAATTTGTGTGATATGGTTACTGTGACAGGAGGGGAGTTTGTGAAATCTTAACATTACATTAGATAGAGAGCACCACCATAGTTCTTTATTTCTCTCTTATGATGTAGAACATTATTGATGAATTCTGTATGCTTTAGACTACTGTACTAATACTTTGTCAATAATTTTTGAATATTTGCTTGTCACTAATAACTTCATATAATTGTAACCTGGATTCCAATGTCTGACCAATAACTTCCTAAATGACAGGGGTTCTTATTCTGTGGGGAGTATCTCCCCAGAGGAGTTATAAAGGGGATATATGGGAGTTGTTAGGTGGCTCCCAGAAAAATTACAATTCTTTTATCACTAGATGAAATTCTACAGTTTAGAACTTTTTACAAGTGATATTATGATTTAAAATTATTAACATTGATTGGTTATTAATTAAATATGCATACCAACATAAACACATACCTATAATATGCTCGTTGCTCGGTTTCACCTCAAGGTCAGGACTACGTGTCAGTGTTATGTTTTTATGTGCAAAATATTCCATGTAATGATAACATAAAGAGTGCCAAACTAAAACAGCATTTACGCAATTCCACACATTTTGGCTAAGTTATCTGATATTTTAAATCAACTCATGGAGGAATTCAAGAAAGTGACTGCTCTTTGGTCTTCGATTAGATGACAGTACTGAGGCTCAATGCAGTCAACTCTTGTAATTTGTGAGATATACCACTGAAACTTGCTTAAAAAGAAGAGTTTATGAACCTCTGACAGGTCCCACAAACGTTGCTGGTGTGTACTAACTAATTGATAAGTTCTTTTAAAAAAATAGACTGTATTGAAATGTAATACTTGGCTTCATGTGCACTTATGGTACACCTTCCATGTTGGGAAAGCTTTCTGGCTTTGGAGCTTCTATACTTTGACATCAATACTGACTTTTTGTCTAATCTCAGGGTAAAAACTGTGGAATTTATTATTGCACTAAAAATATATATAAGCACATAGGAAACTTGTCATTTTTGATCCATTCAGAACCTGGTACAATGTTTCTGGAAGCTCAGGGAATTCTGTATTACATAATATATACTATACTATTTTGCCACTATCAATAGAGTGGCAAAATAAATCAAGGAAGCCTAAAATATGGCAAATATTTCTATAACATGATTATAAAAACTATAGAATAGTTTAATTTGAATTCAAAGTAAATCGATTTCCAGAGCTCAGTAGTCTTATAAAGTAACCTAACAATACCAATTACTTTATTTTAAGATACTGTATATACTCGAGTATAAGCTGAGTTTTCAGCCCTTTTTTTAAGGCTAAAAAGGGCCCCCTCGGCTTATACTCGAGCCACTCTCCCCCCGTGTCTCTCTAACCCCCCGTGTCTCTCTAACCCCCCCGTGTCTCTCTAGCCCCCCGTGTCTATCTAACCCCCCCGGTGTCTCTTTCCCTCCCCCCTCCTCATCCTCAACCCCCCTCCTCATCCTAAACACCCCTCCTCATTCTAAACCCCCCTCCTCACTTTACCCCTCTAAATACCTCCACCTCTCCCTTTTCCCTCACCTCCATCTGCAGCTGTTCCTACGCTCCTCCACGCTCCTTCATGCGTCGGGACCCGGCATATGCTAATGACGTGACGTCACATGCGCGCCACGTCATTAGCATTGGCTGGGTCAAGACGCAGGAAGGAGCGTGCAGGCCGGAGGAGCAGCTGCAGATTAAGGTAAGTGAGGGGAAAGGGAGAGGGGGAGGTATTTAGAGGGGTAAAGTGAGGAGGGGGTTTAGGATGAGGAGGGGTTAAGTGAGGTGAGGGTTTTAGGTTGAGGATCAGGATGGGGGGGTTTAGGATGAGGATGGGGAGGGTTTAGGATGAGGACGGGGGTTGAGGATGAGGGTGGGGCGGTGAGGATGAGGATGGGAGAGTTGAGGATGAGGATGGGGGGTTGAGGAGAGGGGTTGAGGATGGGGGGGTTCAGGATGGGGGGGATTAGAATGAGGAGGAGGTTTGAGGATGGGATTGAGGATGAGGATGGGAGGTTGAGGAGGGGGGTTGAGGAGGGAGGTTGAGGATGAGGAGGGAGGATGAGGAGGGGGGTTGAGGAGGGTAGTTTAGGTTGAAGATGGGGGGTTGAGGTTGAGGAGGGGGGTTGAGGAGGGGGTTGAGGATGAGGAGGGGAGTTGAGGAGGGGGTTGAGGATGAGGAGGGGGGTTGAGGAGGGAGGTTGAGGAGGGTGATAAGGGAGGGGGGAAGAGACACAGGGAAGGGAGAGGGGGAAGAGACACAGGGGAGAAAGAGGGGAGAAGAGACACAGGGGAGAGAGAGGGGAGACACAAGAAAACGGCACACAAGAGGGGGACACAGAGGGCACAAGAGGGACACAGGAGGCAGCACATTTCCCACCCTCGGCTTATACTCAATCACTCATTTTTCCCAGTATTTTGTGGTAAAATAGGTGCCTCGGCTTATACTCGGGTCAGCTTATACGGTAATCTAAATAGTGAAAAGAGTCAATATGCATTTAATACAAGCTTTTTTGTAACACAGGATTGGGATCCCAATCTTCACGTATATACATGAAAAAAAAGAGATACTTCACTGTTTATAACCATTTTGTAGTACAGCAAATACAAAGCAAACCAACTTTAAATTAACTTACTTACAGAGTACTAAATGAACACCTTGTGTGCTTGGGCATGTGCTGTCTATATCTCAGAAGCAGTTGACTCTTCCTCTGACTAAGGCTCATACCACTTCTCACTTTGAGTACATTATTTTGGTATTCACAGACATTTTAGATTAAAAAATATATATTAGGTTAAAGTGGTGTTTGTGAGTGGCAGGCAACAATTTAGACTTTGAAAAAGGGGAAATCAGCTCTCATTGCAAGGCACACGAGACTTGAAGAGGGTGAGGGAGAGGAGAAAGACACAGGGGAGGGAGAGGGTACGAAGAGACACAGGGGTGAGAGGGGGGGACACAAGGGAGGGAAATAAGGGGGGGGGGGAACAAGGGGCAGGGACAGTGGGCAAAGATTCAGTGGGAGGGAGAGAGGGGGGAACAGACCCATGGAAGGAAGAGGGGGGGACAGACATAGGGTTCAGAGAGTGGGGAGAGGCTTGCGATGAGTGCCGAAAACGCTCAGAGTGAGGCACCAAAGTGGTGGGTTGGGCAATGCCTGCAATGAGTGTTCATTACGAGGCCTGAAAAGAAGAGGGGGGAGAGGCTCGCAATGAGTGCTGAAGACGCTCATTGCGGGGCTCGCCATGAGCGCTGAAGGTACTCATTGTGAGGCATGAAAGTGGCAGATTGGCCAAGGCCTGCAATGAAAGCAAAGCCACTCATTGCGGTGCTCGCAATAAGAGCCGAAGATGCTCATCATGTGGCCCGTAAAATAGACAATGGGAGAGGCTCGCAATGAGCGCCAAAGGCGCCCATTTGTGAGGCCTACGATGAGCCTCAAAGGCTCTCATCGCAAGGCCCGCAAGTTAGAAGGGGGAGAGCCTTGCATTGTGTGGCAAACAGGATTGCCAGCCTTCAAATTTTATTGCCGTCATTTTTTATTATTGGCAGTCTTCAATTCTAAATGCAACTTCTAACTATAACTTTCAGCTCTTAAATATTAGTATGCTCCCTAAGTACATTTTGGGGCAATCTTGCATTAAACAGTTATTTCTTATATTAGCAGTAGTGATGTCCCGAACAGTTCGCCGGAGAACTATTCGCGGCGATTTTCGCATGTTCGCGTCCGCCGCGAACAGCGAACACATGCGCTTTTCGGTTCGCCCCCTATACTTTATCATTGAGGAAACTTTGAACATCATTTATTTTATTTTATAATTTTTTTTGTGTAATCCATGCCTGCCTGCCAGCGTGTGTGTGTGACAGGCTAACACCTAACAGCTTATATTGTGCTTATTTTCACTACTCATACCTGGTGGTGTAACATACATTGAAAACAACCATTTTTTTCCTGTAATCTAATTTCAGTTACTGCCTGTGTCAGGCTCACAGCTTATATTGTGCTCAGTGATATAAAACAACACTTTTTTGACTGTAATAGATTGAATAGCAATTGCCTGCCTACAGGCGTGTGTGTGAAGCCTATTGCATCTACTCTGCCAACTTTTGCCAGTGCACAGTAACACTCATATCTGATGCAACCGTAGTGTACAGTGACATAAAACAACCCTTTTTTTTCAGTAATCGATTGAATATCAGTTGCCTGCCTACAGGCGTGTGTGTGAAGCCTATTGCATCTACTCTGCCAACTTTTGCCAGTGCACAGTAACACTCATATCTGATGCAACCGTAGTGTACAGTGACATAAAACAACCCTTTTTTGACTGTAATCGATTGAATATCAGTTGCCTGCCTACAGGCGTGTGTGTGAGGCCTATTGCATCTACTCTGCCAACTTTTGCCAGTGCACAGTGACACTCATATCTGGTGGCACCTTAGATTGCACGCGCAGTGCCCCAAATTTGAAGTGGGAGGACCGACCAAGCATCTTTTTCCATCTCCCGCTTCCAAAAATCCATGCCATATACACGTCCCCTGATAGTGGATGTAACAGGGATTAAACCGATAGGAATAGTACTACTTAACAGTACACATCTTATAATAACGCAGACAGAGGCAACGCGTATAATCTTCCATGCTGTGCAGTGGAAGCCCCCAGACTCTGACCTGTGAATAATCTTCCATACTGGGCAGTGGAAGCCCCCAGACTCTGACCTGTGTATAATCTTCCATGCTGTGCAGTGGAAGCCCCAAGACTCTGACCTGTGTATAATCTTCCATGCTGGGCAGTGGAAGCCCCCAGACTCTGACCTGTGTATAATCTTCCATGCTGGGCAGTGGAAGCCCCCAGACTCTGGGAGTCTGAAGAAGAGGAGTCAGAGGAGGAAGGTGGCTTTGAGGAGGTGGAAGACCAAACACAGCAGGCGTTCCAGGGGGCTTGTTTTCACCTTTCAGGGACCCTTGGTGGCTGGGTGGAGGAAGAGACCTTCAATGACATCAGTGAGGACAAGGAACGGGACATGGCTAGCTTGGTATCCAACCTTGTGCAAATGGGGAGTTTGCGATTGTGCAAAGGGACTGTTTGCGGTTGTTTGCGGTGCATTAAACGGGGAGATTGGTCTGTTACTGTAAAGCGGGTGTAACACTTACACTACCTGATCGATACAACATCATACCTGATGTTTTAAAGCATGTTATTCCAAATAATTTAGGAATGTTAGGTGATTTATGCCCTTTATGGCTTAAAACCAGACCCTGCATCAACTATGTAATTTTCCGTGGGAGTTTTGCCATGGATCCCCCTCCGGCATGCCACAGTCCAGGTGTTAGTCCCCTTGAAACAACTTTCCCATCACTATTGTGGCCAGAAAAAGTCCCTGTGGGTTTTGAAATTCGCCTGCCCATTGAAGTCTATGGCGGTTCGCCGGGTTCGCCGCGAACATTTGATGGAAGTTCGGGTCCGCTGTTCACGAACCGAAAATTTGATGTTCGCGACATCACTAATTAGCAGCTTATATTCTGTATGTAGAACCTTTCTAAAATATGTATCAAATATCAACTGAAACAGTAATTCAATAAACGATTATGGAATTCAGATACAACAAAATTATTTACCGTATATACTCGAGTATAAGCCGACCCGAGTATAAGCCAAGGCACCTATTTTACCACAAAATACTGGGTAAGATGAGTGACTCTAGTATAAGCCAAGGGTGGGAAATGTGCTGCCCCCTGTGTCCCTTTTGTGCCTTCTGTGTCCCTCTCTTGTGTCCCCCTCTCTCTCCCATGTCTCTTCTCCCCTCTCCCTTCCCTGTGTCTCTTCCCCCCTCTCCCTTCCATGTGTCTCTTCCACCCCTCTCCCTTCCCTGTGTCTCTTCCCCCTCCTCATCCTCAACCTCCCTCCTCAACCCCACTCCTCATCCTCAACCTCCCTCCTTATCATCCCTCCTCATCCTCAACCTCCCTCCTCAACCCCCTCCTCCTAAACCCCCCATCCTCATCCTCAACCCCCTCCTCAACCCCCTCCTCATCCTCAACCCCCTCCTCAACCTCAACCTCCCCATCCTGAACCCCCCATCCTCAACCTCCCTTCTCAATCTCAACCCCCCTCCTCATCCTCAACCCCATTCTCAACCTCAACCTCCTCATCCTCAGCACCCCTCCTCATCCTCAAGCCCCTCCTCAACCTCAACCCCCTTCTCAACCTCAACACCCCCATCCTCAACCCCCTCCTCAACATCCCTCCTAACCTCAACCCCTCCATCCTCAACTCCCTCCTAAACCTCCCTCCTCAACCTCCCTCCTCATCCTTAACCCCCCCCATTCTAAACCCCCCCTCCTCATTCTAAACCTCCCTCATCCTACCCCTCTAAATACTCCCTCTCCCCTCTCGGCACCCTGTAAATGCTAATGACGTGGTGCGCATGTGACGTCACATGTGCGCCACATCTAGACCCGGAAGGAGCGGAGGCCGGAGCAGGTAAATGAGGAGAGGGGGGAAGGATGGTATTTAGAGGGGTAGTATGAGGGGGGGTTAGAATGAGGGGGGGTTGAGGATGAGGAGGGGGAGGGAAAGAGACACAGGGGGTTTATAGAGACACGGGGGGGTCGAGAGACACAAGCGGGGGTTAGAAAGACAAAGTCGGGTTTGAGAGACACGGGGGGGAGGGAGAGTGACTGGAGTATAAGCCGAGGGGGCCCTTTTTAGCCTTCAAAAAAGGGCTGAAAAACTCGGCTTATATTCAAGTATATACGGTATATGAAATATCACACAAATGTAGATCACTACAAGATTAGACAAAAACATATATCAGAGGAAACATAAATTGTGGTTGTTCATGAGTTGCATGATGTGGTGAGATAGACCATGCACACAACAAGAGTGAATATTGAATAAGAAGACTTAGAGCCCTATTTAATTGCAAGCCCGCAGTTGCCTTCATACCAGCCATCAGTCAGTTACAGAGCGATTCAATTGATCAAGCCCACAAATACCTGTCCGAAAGCCTAAACCGTAAACCATGCACCCGTAACTAGCATTTCAGAGCATGATCATGATCAATTAAGCAAGGCCGTAACTACCGATTTAGAAACAGCCAATAGTAAATGAAACCGTCATCAAGACGTCATTAAAACATGGAGGTTAAATGTCAATCACTTGGCTTTTAAAAGTCCAATATGCGATCAGACTCGCAATCTGGCAATGTACAAAATAATAAAAATGAAAGAAGAAAATGTTCTAGTCCATCTGGGTGGCCCGATATGTATTAACTCGTTGATTCCCGAGATTGATATAACACGGATATGAAAAGTAAGGAAAAAATTGTTTATTGCAGATTTGCGAGCTTGAGACTATTGTGCAATAAATTCTAATGGCTTTCATCACTTTCCCCCTCTTTTAAACTGCAGTATTGATGTTATATTTGCATTTACAGTGCTACAATCAGGTGTTTAACCCCCTTGCAAGTCCTATCTGGTACTCGTAGGATTTTCTTCTACATTTGCCATTTACGGGTGTGAAAACATTTGCAGGCTTGAGGAATTGTAGTAATTGAAATGCGATTTGCGATTGTAACATTTACAGGCTTGAAAGATCAAAGGCTTAGCTGGGTTGGAGTTACGGTTTTGACAACCGCAGGTATTTTTAGCCTGTAACCCGCAGATCGTTTGTGGGTAGCTACATTATGGGCTCCAGTAACTTACAATTGCTCAATTGAATAGGGGCCTTAGAGTAAGATAAATTTGTTCCAGTTCTTGGTAATGTGTTGCTCAAGGTCTTGTACTTCTAAAAATAGATATACAGGTAGTGCTGAGCTGCTTCTGAAAGGTGCACTTTTGATTTTTTTGATAGTTTTTATGACAAAATGGAGGTAATCAGCATCGGTAGCCAGAATTGCCAACACTTCTGCAGTGATGATTCCACATTTCCACATTAAGTAACGTCCCTTTCTAGAAATGTCTGTCTTTTAGCTGCTGCTTTTTAAGCCTTTATAATAAAGTATACTGACAGTTGTGTTAGCCCATTAATGGTTTTGCCTCAGTGACTGCAAACTGTACCTCTGCTGCCACAGTTTAGCATGCTTGATTCCTGCTTTGATGTTTTGCCTTTCCCTAACTTTGCTTTGTTTGTGAATGATTTCTAAAGTTTAAGCATGAGTACAACATTTTAGGAATGTCTAGGTGTATAGTTAGAACTATGGTATTCCCGGTAGTAACATACAGATGTGAGAGCTGGACGATAAAGAAGTCTGAGTGTGGTAGAATTGACGACGTTCTATAGTGGTGCTGGATAAAACTGCTTAGAGTCCCTTGAAGAAGATCCAATAAATCAGTACTTCAGGAAATCAAGACAAACTGTTCACTAGAAGGTATGATAATGAGGCTGAAGCGCAGATATTTTAGCATATCATAAGAAGGCAGGATTCTCTAGAAAAGACTCTCATGCTGGGAAAGATTGAAGGCACATGAAGAAGGGGATGACAGAGGCGTAGATGGATAGATGAGATCATTGAAGTGATGAACTTAATGGAGCTCAGAGGGGCAGTGATTGACAGATGTAACTGGCATGCTGTGGTCCACAGAGAGTCGCACATGACTGAAAAAAACAACAAAGTGCCTTAGTCATGAAATTAGCTTTTGCTGATTAACATTAAACTTACTGTCATCCCAACAGGAAGTGGTTTTCATCCTAAAGAGCATGAAAAACTGTCTATACATTTATTAGTCATTTTTTTAAGTAAGTAAATCATTCCTGAGTTATTCAGAATTATTTGTGCAACTAATGCTATTATGTTGCTCAGTATGCTGTTCCGAGTGTTTGATCAAGGTGGCGAAGATGATCTAACTTCATTATAATTTATGGGGGTATTGTTTTGGCCAAGACAGAGACCATTTGACAAAGCCTCTTGGTGAAACGAGTCGTGTATCTAAGCACATAGTCCACAAACTTTTTTTTAAAGGATAATGTGCATTTTTAGTGCTGAAATTATATCTACCGTATTTTTCGCCGTATAAGACGCACTTTTTCTTCCCCAAAACTGGGGGAGGAAAGTTGGTGCGTCTTATACGGCGAATATACCTTTTAAGACTGCCTCTGTCCTCTTGATTTCACCCCAGCGCTTCCTACCAGCATCGCGTCGGCCGGTGCGTCCTAGTGACGTCACACACGCAACGCTGCAGTACACGTGGAGTGCTGGTAGGAAGCGCTGGGGTGAGATCAAGATGGCAGAGATCAGAAGGAAGGTGAGGATCAGGGGGATCAGGGGGGTCAGGGAGGATCAGGAGGGTCAGGGAGGGTCAAGGGCTCCCAAATGCTGCAGTATATGGATATGTATGTGTATGTGTGTATGTATGTATGTGTGTATGTATGTATGTGTGTATGTATGTATGTATGTGTGTGTGTATGTATGTGTGTGTGTGTGTGTGTATGTGTGTGTATATATGTATGTATATGTATGTATGTGTATCTATAAAGGTGAGGATCAGGGGGGTCAGGGAGGATCAGGAGGGTCAGGGAGGATCAGGAGGGTCAGGGAGGGTCAATGGCTCCCAAATGCTGCAGTATATGGATATGTATGTGTATGTATGTGTGTGTGTGTGTGTGTATGTATGTGTGTGTATATATGTATGTATGTATGTGTATGTATATTTATGTGTGTATGTATATGTATGTATGTGTATCTATATATATATATATATATATATATATATATATATATATATATATTTGTGTGTAATGTAGGTGTGTATCTGTGTGTAAAGTGTATTTGTGTTTGAGTGTATTTGTGTTTGATTCAGATTTTTTTTTTCTTGTTTTCCTCATCTAAAAACTAGGTGCGTCTTATCTGCCGGTGCGTCTTATAGGGCGAAAAATACGGTATATGGTAATGGGCAGGATTTGAACAACTTCATTACAAATACTAGATTATATGGTGCTATTTGCACTACAATTACTACTTTAAAAAAAATCACTAAGATTCTGTATGCATCACTCTTAACTAGTGCTTGGAGTAATGGATGAACACATCAGAAGTATGTTCACCTTTCTGACTGTGGACCATTCACTTTCATAATAGATAAAATATTATAACAGGAGATGAGGAAATCCAAATGGCATATGTCTGAAGGTAGATTTCCATCCTGTAGAAAATCCCGCCCAAGGTTCCCTTTGATAAAAAATAAAAAAAACAACTAAGGCACATTTTTAACAGCTAAGGAAAGTAAGGGTTTGAATTACACAAACACTCTGAAGTATCCCTAATATTGAAACTGAAGGAAATTCAAAGCATGTAAAGAAAAATGGTTATAAAAAGAATAGCTTAAAATAACATTATGGCTTTTATATTTTTGAATGACGAGCACCTGCACGATAGTTTCTGCTTTCACTTCAGAATGACCCAATTACTTATTTTACAGTAAGTTAGAGATATGAAATAGAGCAGAACAGAAATCAAACTGACATAAAAACTGAAAACTAGCAGTCCCAAAATGAGCTTTACAGATTTTATCAATATTTTTCTACCTACCTATCTAATGATGAAAGTAAACTAGGACACTATCTTAAGTAGGACAAAAGTTTGGCTTTAACAGCTGTACTTCTAAAGATAAAACCCATAACATAAGCAATTTACTTACTTTTCATTGTACATGAGAGTATTAAATGTATTATATACTTGTATTGTCTCAATTCACATAAAATGCTATTACAGAGAAAGGAAAATAGAGTACAAAACAAAATATAAAATGGAGGTATGTTTTTTAGTCTTTAATGTTTTAAATTAATGCATAGAATGATGTTAATGATATGCATAAATGTTTTTAAAATAAATATACAGTGCCTTGCAAAAGTATTCACCCCTTGACTTTTTACCTATTTTGTTACATTACAGCCTTAAGTTCAATGTTTTGTTAATCTGAATATTATGTGATGGATCAGAACACAATAGTCTAAGTTGTGAAGTGAAATGAGAAAAATATATATATACGTTTTTTTTTATATATACGTTTTGTTATGAAGCCCATAAAAAGCTCTGGTGCAACCAATTACCTTCAGAAGTCACATAATTAGTGAAAGGATGTCCACCTGTGTGCAATCTAAGTATCACATAATCTGTCATTACATACACACCTTTTTTTAAAGGCCTCAGAGGCTGCAATACCTAAGCAAGAGGCACCACTAACCAAGGAACTCTCCAAACAAGTAAGGGACAATGCTGTTGAAAAGTACAAGTCAGGGTTAGGTTATAAAAAAAGATCCAAATCTTTGATGATCCCCAGGAGCACTTTCAAATCTATCATAAACAAATGGAAAGAACATGGCACAAAAGCAAACCTACCAAGAGACGGCCGCCCACCAAAACTCACGGACCAGGCAAGGAGGGCATTAATCAGAGAGGCAGCACAGAGACCTAAGGTAACCCTGGAGGAGCTGCAGAGTTCCACAGCAGAGACTGGAGTATCTGTACATAGGACGACCATAAGCCATACGCTCTATAGAGTTGGGCTTTATGGCAGAGTGGCCAGAAGAAAGCCAAATATTCTTGAGCAAAACCTGTACCACTCTGTGCGTGATAGGAGGCTAGGATGGAGGTACACCTTCCAGCAGGACAATGGCCCCAAACACACTACTAAAGCAACACTTGAGTGGTTTAAGGGGAAACATGTAAATGTGTTGGAATGACCTAGTCAAAGCCCAGACCTCAATCCAATAGAAAATCTGTGGTCAGACTTAAAGATTGCTGTTCACAAGCACAAACCATCCAACCTGAAGGAGCTGGAGCAGTTTTGCAAGGAGGAATGAGCAAAAATCCCAGTGGTAAGATGTGGCAAGCTCATAGAGACTTATCCAAAGCGACTTGGAGCTGTGATTGCCGAAAAAGGTGGCTCTACAAAGTATTGACTTTAGGGGGGTGAATAGTTATGCACATTGACTTTTTCTGTTATTTTGTCCTATTTGTTAATTGCTTCACAATAAAAAAATAAAAAACATCTTCAAAGTTGTGGGCATGTTCTGTAAATTAAATGATGAAATCTCCAATTCAATTTTAGATTTCCTTCATGTTCACCAATGCCATTCATTGCACGTAGTCGAAAAGTAGAGTGCTAAACAGACACGTGATACTAGTGTAGTGATCATATGCTAAACTTTTATTGCTTGAGTTAGCATTTTAGTGAGAAATGCTGTTTTGAAGCACACCATGGTTAATACAGTTGCACTGATATCCTATATCAATCACCATTCTTGTGATATCATGACTTGGGTGCAAGTCAGGCTGAGCTCTTCTGCCAGTGCAGGTGCAGCACATTTATGTTAATTTAGTAGTAGGTGTATTATTCTTGTAGTTGCAGGTTTTGGGCAGTGCATCAAAGGTACTTTGAAATGCCTTAAAAGACCACTGTAGTTTATTTACAAGTAAAGTTCATATGTTTGTTGCTGTGCATATGCTATTAAATACGGTATGCAGTTTAAAATAAATAAAAGTGAAAAAAATGTCTTAGCTTTTCCCCTTAAACAAACCTGCATATCTCCTCCTACCTGTGTCTCTCAGGGGATGACCAGCTCTGCCTGTGTGCTGGACTATCATGGATCTTGGAACCAGGCTGGGCTGATGCCCCTGAGCAGATTCAGTATGGGGCAGAACCTACACTGTCAGAATTTATTATTAGTCAATCAAGAAGAGCTGACCATGCCCCTAATGGCACAGGTAGTAGGAATCCTGAAGCTCTGCTTGAGGAGAATATAGACAGTTTAAAAGCTAAGACAAAAGTTAACATTTACTGTATTTATTTTAAACTACATATTGTTTTAATAGCCTATGCACAAGAAACAAAAGTATGAGCCTTACCAATAAATCCAGTACAGTGGGCCTTTAACTAAAATGCCCTGCCACAACATGATATCTTTGGGTCTCACTGTCCATCCTTTCTGTCTTTGCCATCCCTCTCTGTTTCTATCCATCACTATATGTTCCTTTATTGCCAACTCTGTCTGTCACCAACCCTGTCTCTTTCTCCACTTCTCACTGCCCATCTGTCCACATGTCTGTGTGTCTCCTGCCATCCTTGCGTGTTTCTCTCTGCCCTTCAACATTTCCTCCCTCCATTCAATGATTTTTCTCTCCATCCCTGTATTTTCATTGTTCCTCTTGCACCACCCCTATCCCTTTCATCTCTACCTCCAATAATTTACAACTCTCTCTTTTTTGTTTCCTCTCCTAAGTCCCTTCTGGAAGAAAAGCACTAATAATAACCACCTATGCTCTCCTCTTAATGCTACCTCTATAATTGTTCTCATATTTTTCAGCTCCTCTGTCTTTTTATCTTATTCTTTCCTTTAATCCCATCTCTCTTTTCCTCTCACATGTCCTTCCCATCTTACCCTTTCCTTTACACTCATCTCTCTAATCTTCTCACAAGTTCTCACCATAGCCCTTTAATAGCTTGCCCACCTGCATTCACCTCTATCTTCTTCCTCTCATCTTCTTATTAACTCATCTCTATTTCTCCCACTTCTCCCTATTACCCTTGCCTTTCCTTTTCTTCTTTCCATTGCTTCCCTCCTAATGTTCCCTTAATATTGTTCATCTCCCCTCTCTTCCCCCTCTCTCCCGTTCTTTCCTCCTCCCTGACCCTAGAAATAGTTCACCCCTAAAAATGTCCCCAACACATAATTTTCCACCCAGAACCACAGTTCCTAAAAGCTACTCTAACAGTATCTTTTATTAAGAGTAAAAAAGTACCAATAAATATATGTAAATAAATGTATGTTTATATGTAAGTGTACAAACTGAATACTGTCTTTTGGCTGATACATGGATCTGCGATGAAAGTTTTTTTTTAACTAAATCTTTGTACGTAATAGTGTTACTAGCTGACTCATGGTAATATGACTCACTGACAAACATTTTAATAGCTGCTGTTCAGCACCAGACAAAAAAAAAAACATGGGGACTCATATAGCAAATGAAGTCTTGAAAATTGTCTTAAACAAGAAAATTGTTACTAAATGTATGAAAGTGTTATTGGATGCAGTCAAAGTAAATGTTTGCCATTAGGGAATATAAAGGTCTCTCGGTTTAGAATGATCATGACAAGTGAACCAACTACAATATTGCTTTACCTTTAACAGACAGGTTATTAACCAGCTTTCATGAGCCTTTAACAGACTAAGAACACCATGCAACAATCTGTGGTAACCCTGTTTCCCTCACCCATTTGTTGTTGCAATGTTGATGGTGTTTTCTGTTTAATGAATATATAGTTCTTAGAACCAAACATATTCTTACATTTTGGCTTCAATGTTTCCTCAATGAAGGACAACATACGTACAATCATAATACAGATTATAGACCAAATAAGTATTTAGTAGTCCTAAAACAAATACACATGCTTGGGTCCTTACCTGCTTCCTGGCATTTGTTGCAGTTCTCAGGTGCAAATTCTTAAAGTCACTATTTTGCAGCTAGCTCAATCTCGCCATACCTCAATCTCGCCATATTCTGGTATTCTTGGTGAGAGTCTACATGTTGTATTGTCTAAGTTCCAGCTTCTTCCTACAGCTTACTCCTGGCTCACTGCTCCAGCCTTCCTGTGTGCCTTTGGAGTCTGCTTGGCTAGTTGAAACCAGCCTTGTGAGCCTTCAGTATCTCCTCCAGCCTTCAACATCTACCTGGCTACCTGCTCCAGCCTTAGATATTTATCAGGCTAATCATTCCAGCCTTCATTGTCTATCAGGCTATCTGCTACAGCCTATTGCTCCAGTCTATTGTGGTGCTCCTGGATCCTGTTTCCTACTTGTGGCTGTCAAGTCTTGGTCCTGATGCCTGTCTGTGGAAGTCTACCTGCTTGTCCTATCAGCAACTAAAACCCTCATGTTTAACAGCACATGCAGAATTATCCAAGTCATGATATTGTGTTTTTCTTTCCCTACCGTTCTCTTGCCCTTTTCTTGTACTTCTCGTGATGTCCCTCTCAATGCGTCCCTGTATGACTTACCATTATCTGTTTTCTCCATTCCTGTTCTCTTTTTCCAACCATGTTTCTCTCAATCACTATCTCTCCATCCTTTTCTGTTTCTATTGCATCCCTGTCTGCCTCTCTTTCCATCTCTATCTCTATTTATCTGTCTCATTCTCTTCATCCCTGTCTACCTCACTATCTACCTTTTTCTGATTAACCGTGTGTCCCCATCCCTGTCTGTCTCTCTTCCTATCCCAGTCTGTTTGCTTCTCCCAATTCCAGCTTGTTTTTATCTCTTTTTTTGCATCTCTGTCTATCCTTTACCATTTCCATTGCTCTCTTCAGCTCTGCTACTAGGGTGAGTGAAAATATGAGAGACAACTGCCATTAGTACAATAACCAATAGGCTATTAAGTGTCATTGGTTTTGCATAATTTTTATGTCACCCCAGTTTCCCCTTTAGGTGTGTGTTCATATTATATATATATGTATATATATATATATATATATATATATATATATATATATATATATATATATATGTATATAGGCAAAATATTTCACAGTATAAATGTGTACAAATAACAATGAATACTGCCTCTTGTCTGATACACAGATGTGTGATTAATGTTCTTTCTTTCTTTCTGTGTCTTTGTATTTAATGCTGACATATGGTAATATGACTCATTGAGAAACTCGTTAATTACTGTTGCTTATCCCCAGAAAGATAGAGGAACTGATAGCAAATAACAATTCTCAAATACAAGCATGAACAACATCACTGTAGCTATATCTATGAAATTCTTCTTTAAAACTGATTTTTCAGTTCTTGATTTTTTTCAATTGTATTTGAAGGAAAACAAAATACAATTTTATAATTACTTAACTATATATAATTCCCTGTTATGGGATTTGAATATAAATTAAGCCAAGTATTATATAGGGCAAATGAGCTGTTAGCATCTTCAGGGGTTCCAATTGTTTTGCAAGCTCCACACCCTATGCGCCCCATGCAATTCATGCCCCCATTAAAATACATATTGATGATACATAATTTTGATTTTGCTATTTAGGTTGAAAGAAGTGTTAAACATTGGGCTAAATTGTTCAAACAGGGAAAAAAGAGGGGTTGTGCAAGGTTCAGCGAGGACAGGTGAAGTTAAAACATAACATATCTCCACTTCCTATGTTTTCTACGGAGACTACTTATCAAGCTGGAATGATGTTTGATAAATAGGCCCGAAAGAAAATATAGGAAATAGACATATTTCATTTCCCCTTTTGTTTAACGTCACTTGATAAATGAGCCCTGAAATATTTAAAATCAAAGATATGTATTACAAATTAATTTTGAAGAATCAAAACAGTATACTTGAGTATATTAATTATCCAATACATAACAATAACGTTACATTATCACTTGTGACAGATTTAACATTTTGGAATATTTAAAAAATGTTGTCAAATAGCAATATGTTTAAAACACTGTAGATAAATCTGATATTGTCTCATGACAACCAAAGGTAGAAAAATAAAATGTAAAATTCTAAGTTGTTTTCCTTTATACCCAGAATTCCCATTCTGCACCACTGAACAAAACTATTCTTGATAAGAAAAAAAATATCAAAAGTTAGAAAATATCTAATTTTGGTGCAACTGAACTGGTTAATTTATTAAAAGACATTTAGTTGTATTTTTACATCTGATTTACAATGTGTTTATTGGGTAAAGTTAAAATAGAATGAATGTTTGAAACCATAGTGTTCACAATTATTTAGTAAAATCTTCAAAGATTTTGAATAATTTTATATTTTTTCAGAGTGTTCTAACAGTAATGATTTATTCAACATTAGCACTATCTAGAATTCCCTGACGGTTTTCCGTGTACATTTTAAATGGGATTTCTATACACTGGAGACTTTTTAATTGCTTTACACAGTTGAAACATGTTTGCGTGCCTCTGATGCTTGCACCAGCTCACTGGCTGGTTTGTAATTCCCCACTACCCTTTCCTCCTTCCTTTCTAAAAATAGTAACTACATTTACAGTTAATAGCACACCAGCAGGTTTATTTAAAGTCTACTTGTTCTTACTTCACCCCTTTCCTACAGTACTAGCGGAAATGTTGGTGCTTTACATATATATTCGATTATTATTAAATCAGAATAGAAAGCAGGTGAAAATGTCACCTAATGTCTGATGTTGAGAAGGAACTAGATCACAATATGCCTGTTGTCCAAAAGGTACCAGGCCACTCATGCAAAAATATCAGGTCCCTTGTGCATTACCAGTTCACATCATACCTGCTGTCCAGAAGATATTATGTCACATAATGCCTCCTGACTAAAATAGAATAGGTCATATCCATATCATGTCTGCTGTCCAAATAATGATAAGTTATGCCATACACCTTTTGATTCCTCCTGATTCAAGCAACCGCCTCCCTCCCGCCTGCCCATCCACCAATTGTTATAGCTTTCCAAGTACCAGATATTCCCATTTGCAGGTCTTATTATCTGACAAGTAGGTGAAGCCTACATACTACATACTAGAGCCATTCACCTCACAATGATTTATGTTGATCCATTCCCACTTCCTACTAAATGAAAACCTTTCTAACTTTGCTACCTAAGTAAACACTTACTTCCTTCCTGACCCACCCTAATACTTTTCTGTTCTGTTACCCAGGTTTCTGCCTCTCCTATTCCCTTTAGTCTGTACGTTTGAGTGTTTTCAATCATTTACGGTTCTTTGGTAAAAAACACTTTCCACATAATATTTTAAAATCAAAGACAGGGCTCTCCACTCTTTTGAATGTATTTAATATTATATTTTGCTATGTACTTAACCCCTGTGTTGTGCTATGGAATATGTTGGTGCATTCCAAATAAAATATAATAATAATAATAATAATAATAGGCCACTTACTTTTTTTTGCCTTATGTCAAAAAAGCAACAAATCATGTCATAGCTGATGTCTAAAAGATACTGCCTGTTGCCCAAAAGGTATCAGGTCACTTCGTGTTCAGTGCCTTAAAAATGTTTCCATTATTCCAGAATGTCATCTAGCAAAATATCATCATGAGGAAAATGAATGAACTAATTTATTAAATTTGCTAATTGAGCAAATAACTAGATTTACAAGTGATGCAGAATTGTATAGTGAATTTGCAGTTGCATTGTCTGGAAATAGAGGAAAACTATTTCTAAATTGTATCTACATATAACATTAAAAGGAAGATTTTACACATTGCAAACGTTACTTTGCAGGAAGAATTGATCAGAGAGAGAGAGAGAGAGAGAGAGAGAGAGAATGAACATGAATACATAACAGTTTGTGAAGGTCACCAAAACCAGGAGATTGCATTTTGGACAATATTAACCTTCTAAACATGAAATGAACATGAGAAAAAAGGTTCTAATCGTGTAATATATTGTGCCAAACTTTCTGTCTCTACCGGGTTTGTACCTTTCTTTTCAGCACTTTTGATAGAGGAACACAATAATTGGAGGTTTTAATGCTTTTCCAAGTTTTACTATATTATAATTGCCAATGTTACAAAATAATACACCTTCATTTTCGACAGTTCACTAACAATCTGCTCTCATTCAGCTACAAATAAAAACAAAAACAGTCTAATAGTTCATAATCACTGGCCTGTAACCTTTAGAAATCAAGTTTTTTGTTCCACTGCAGGTTGATTATCAGCCCAGGCTTCTGTATCTCTGTCGGCCTTTCTCCAGCTTCAGACACCCGTATGGACATTTCTTCTCTGGGTGTCTCTCTTCCAACTCAAACCACCTGTTCACGTCTTTTCTCAGCTCCAGTAAACACCTCTCTGTGTTTCTCTCTTTCCAGGTTTTCTGCTCCTAGCAAACTTTGCACACAGTTTCTTTCACAGTCCTTCCCATACTGTAGGTCCAAACACAATCTGTAGGCCCAAACCCAGCCTGCCACACTGCTAGTTGCAGTGCATAAGCAGCCTGACCCAATCCCAGCTCCAGCCTTTTGAAAGCTGTACTAGCTGTATTAGCTGGCGCTAATCAACTGCTTCTGGAGTTAACTTTTCCACACCTCCAAGAGTTTTAAATATTCTGTGGCTCACAGAAACACTTTGTATAACTCTGTCACAATGTGTATTTATTCTTAACTTGTTTGAGACGTTCAAATGTGAACACAAATGTACTATTTATTTACTGTACTACGGTTGAGGGCTTCCATCGCTCTTTTGACCACCATAAATTAAACGATTGTTGTGCTAAACTACCTCCTCTAAAAAAATCTACTACACAGGCTAAGGAACCGGCCCCACACTGACGAGAGGCAGCAACCTTGAAACAGCTGTACGTGGGTGGAATTCCTAGCTTGTGTATAATCCAACCTTAGCTTTGCTCAAAGCTGTGTGATACAGCAGGCATATGCTTAAGGGAAGCCATGTTTGAAATGGTTATGGATTGTAAGAGCAAAGCATTTATGGGCACATTTGCATGCCTATTTTTAACATGTTTCAGACGTTCAAATGTGAACACAAATGTACTATATATACCGTATTGGTCCGAATATAAGCCGCACCTTTTTTCCGTTTTTTGAGCTTGCAAGTTAAGGGTGCGGCTTATATTCGCGACCGTCAAAAAATAATTGCTGATTTGCGAACTTTGCTTGTAACGTGTGCGACTTCTATTTGCGAATGCAAAATTACTGCCGATTTGCGAGATTGCGAGTTAAGGGTGCCGATTTTCGTGCTTTTGACTGCGGTATTGAAAAGCGATTTACGATTTTAGTGATTCTAACATCCTGTAAAGCCTGTAACCTGCAAAAAAAAGCCTGTTTCTTGCAATGGTGGATCACTTTGAGAGTCTTTTTCTCTCCAATTTTACGGGTGCGGCTTATATTTGAGTACTAACTTTTTTCTATTTTTTCCCCTTGCACTTTACTGGTGCGGCTTATATTCGGACCAATACAGTGTATATATATATATATACATATATATATATATATATATAGTAAAAAAAATAGTACATTTGAGTTCACCTTTGGATGTCTAAAAATAATTTTTAAAACAAATTTCCTGTTCAAAATCCAAAGAAATACAGTTATTGCACTGCTCTCTGGGAAACTGGACGAGGCCATTCAAATGAGTCCACAATGTACCTTTACATATTAATCCATACATGTCATAGGATGAATTTGCACAAATTAGGAAACCTGGCCACAGACCGTCACTGTTTTGATCTTATCATATCTAATCAGTGTAGGCTGGTACCTAACTTGTGCTATGGATTTTGTGGGAAGCCTATCTACCGCAAAATCATTTAACTTACTGTGAGCAAAAGAGTGATAGATATACAGTATGTTATTTTGTATTTCGACTAAACAGTCTCAACCTTCTTTCAGTTAGACTACTAATGCAATTGTACAGGGCATTCTTTATACAGTAGGTGGGGCCAGATAAAGCAAATAGAAAGTACTGCTGTGCTACTGCCATACAAAATTAAATCAATATAACATCATTGGCTAAATTCAAAATGTCAGCATCCATCTCTCATCAAATATTTGTTCATTTTTATGCCATATAAAAATGCAGTATTTTTCAACAGATTTGTTTATTTCTTCCTCAGTACATTTTTTTAATATTTCTAATATGGATTATGGCCAACGTTAATTTAATTTATGCTATTCTTCTTTCCACTTTAACCCTAGCCCTGGTTAAAAATAGATAACATTACTGGAAAATGGTTATGCTGACAGGCATTTGAAAAGAATCTGTGCTTTGAAATTCATCACTGAATCATGTAACTTTGCTTCATTACTACCATTTGGCCTATATGCAGTATTACCAAATTAAGAATTTAATAAAATATATTACAGAAACCACAGACTCAATGATATATTTCTGATTATGAAGAGTGGAATTATGTATGTAGCAGATGTGACAATAAACAGAAAATACCAAATACTATGTTGTGTTTACAAGGTCATTTAACAGCATGAGGAAGACCAACCCTTTTCATGTACAGACGTAATGACAGGACTTGACAAATATTTGATTGAGTGGGGCAGAGGACCTTAAACCACTTTTAAAAACACTGTTAAATTAAATTGAAACATATAGCACTGAAATTAATTCTACTTTTAAGGTCCTGCCCTCTGGTTTTTCATTTTTAAGTCATATTAATTCTGCCATTATCTAAGAAATTAATTTACTTGTTGACCTTATGTGCAGCAAATCATGTGACATTAAGTTGACATTTTCCTGCTTGAATGTACCTAATTTTTATGCAAACCATGTAATACGTGCAGAATGTGCCTGCTGTTAGCTCATCTATTGTATTACATGCATCATGTCCCTGGAATATCAAATGCCATGAAGCACACAGTGTGTACTGACTGGTAACCCTACTTTTATAATGCACACAAGAGTTGGGTTACCATGTATTAACGGTAACTGCTATTATATATGAAGAATATAGCTAAGGGTAAAAGTTATACTGTAAGCCACTAACATGTTCCCATGATATATGCCTCCAAATCATTTTCACACCAATAGATCATCAATCAATGAATAAACACAATATAAAATTCTTATTTTAAAGTTGCTCCTATATTTCTCTCATAATTTACAGTCTTCCAGAGATCTATTGTCATTCTGTTGTCGCAGTGTTCTCAGAGACTATGGGCGTTATTCAATTGAGCAATTGTTCTTTTCTGGAGCCCGTAAACTAATTTGCTATTCAATTGGCGTCTTTTGATCTGAGGGTTACAGGCTGAAAATCCCTGTAGTTGTTAAAATCGTATCTCTGATCCAGCTAAGCCTTTGATCATTCAAGCCCGTAAATGCTTCAATCGCAAAACACTATTCAATTGCTACAATTCCTTAAGCCCAAGATTGTTTTCACACCCCTAAATGGCAAATGTAGAAGAAAATCTTACGAGTATCACATAGGACTCGCAAGTAGGTTAAACACCTGATTGTACATCCTCACTCGGCACCCTAATAAACTCTTTTGGGTTCCAGTACCATCTCTATGCAGACGACACCCAAATCTATCTCTCAGCACCAGATCTATCCCCCTCTCTTCTAGCACACGTCTCCGACTGCCTCTCTAGTATATCCTCTTGGATGTCCACCCACCATCTGAAACTCAACATGTCTAAGACTGAACTCTTAATCTTCCCACCCTCTACTACAGCTTCAATTCCTCACATCTCTCTCTCTGTCAACAACGCCATCATCACTCCCACCTCCCAAGCCCGTTGTCTCGGGGTTCTACTGGACCCTGCCCTCTCTTTCATCCCACACATACAGTCTAACCAAATCCTGTCTTTTCCATCTAAAAAAACATATCCAAAATACGCCATTACCTTACACAAGACACTACTAAGATTCTAATACACTCTCTTATCATTTCTCGTCTTGACTATTGCAACTCGCTCCTTGTTGGCCTGCCCATCACTCGCCTCTCCCCACTTCAATCCATAATAAATGCCTCCGCCAGACTCATCTTCAGTACACATCGTTCAGTGTCGGCAGCTCCTCTTTGTCAATCACTCCACTGGCTTCCCTTAGCCTCCAGAATAAAGTTTAAAATCTTGACCCTAACTTATAAAGCCCTCAACAACAGCGCACCCCCATACATCTCTGCTCTCATCTCCAAATACTCCCCCACACGCCCTCTTCGTTCTGCTGACGACCTTCTTCTTTCTACCACTCTTGTCACCTCCTCTCACTCCCGCCTCCAGGACTTTTCTCGCGCTGCCCCTATTCTCTGGAACTCCTTGCCTCGCTTCACCAGACTATCCTCCTGCCTTAAATCCTTCAAAACATCAATAAAAACGCACCTCTTTAATGAAGCCTATAACCTTCCTCCCTAACATGCTCAGCACTGCTCAGCACTACTCTCTCCCTACTGTACCACATACAAACTTTAACCTTTAGATTGTAAGTCTGCGAGTTTCAATCCTGCGCGGTGCTTTAGGGAAAGCGCTATGGACACTGGATTCCAAGCTCAAAGACAGGGCCATACACTCTTTGCAATGTATGAATCTTTAACTTGTCATTGCCTGTAACTTAACTTATGTATAGCGCTACGGAATATGTTGGCGCGTTACAAATAAACGATAATAATAATAATAATAATAATAATAATAATAATTGTAACACTGTAAATACAAATAAAATACATTAGTTAATTGCACAAAAGTCACAAGTTCGCAAATCTGCAATCTGCAAAAATTATTTTTTTTACGTTTAATTTCCGTGTTATTTCAATCTCGGGACTCAAGGAGTTAATACATGTCAGGCCACCCACATGGACTCATTAATTTGTATTATTCTGTACATTGCCAGTTTGAGAGTCTGATCGCATATCGGACTTCTAAATGCTAATTGATTGACGTTTAACCTCCATGTTTTAATGATGTCACAATGATGGTCTCATTTACTATTGGCTGTTTCTAAATTGATAGTTATTGCCTTGCTTAATTGATCATGATCTTTCTCTGAAATGCTACTTAAAGTTTAGGCTTTCGGCCAGGTAGCTGCGGGCTTGATCAATTAAATCGCTCTTTAACTGTTGCATATTTCAAGGCTGCAGACTTACATCAGGAGATTGCAACAATTTTCTTCATGACTAATTTTTTATTTTCTTTATTTTCAAATATGTAGGTCACTGTAAGACATCAGGATCAGACCAGCTCCTTTAGGAGCTTCATTGCATCTGAAGAAACCACCAAACCCATGGAAGTACACTGTAACTGATTTTAAATCATGGTAATGGAGAATATTTCATGGGATATATTGACTTTTCCAATTTCCTGCCCAGCTAAACGTCAAAACTTTCAGCTGCTAATACACTTTCCCATAGATGCTATTATTGTCACATTGTCTGTGACCTGGAGCAAATATTCCTGACATCTAAAATATAAATATTCTGCTTTGGTCAGATGGTCAGATCCTTGTGTGGATATGTGCATCATGGCACACAGCTTTCATTCTACTCTGAGAGCTCTGTTTACTTGCTTTCCAGTGGCAAAACCATAATTTATTACCCTTTTTTCTCTATTCTACTGAAATAATCTAAAAATTCCCAAAACACTGGTATTTTAATGAATGATTAATTGTCCTGCTCTTACATTTAGCTAAGAATATAAATAATTTATTTGAAAGGTAATAATAATCCAGTATTACATTACATCAATATGTCACTGAAATGTCATTGAAATAATAATTGTAACCAGATTGCAAGAACCTTTTAATTATATTTTTTGCCTATTATCTCTTACATTATGCCATTATCTCACATTTGTCATTGTAAAATGGATGCACCAGTCATACAATGTCTCAGATAATGACAACCCTTCTGGACACCATATCCTATTCCATTTCCAGTGTCTGAATTAGATCAGAGACTCTTCCTGTCTGAACTTGCTACTTCAGGATTTCCAGCTATCCAGGGTCATGACGTATTCATTCACATGAATGGATTTTCCTCTTACTCTGCTATGTTAATTGAGGACTTCTGTCAAATAAACTTCATAAGTGAAAAAGTAGAGTGGCAATGTACTTATCAGTGAAGTGTATTATTCTCCCTATGCAAACATATGTCAAGGAGTCCACAAATGGATCTCAATTTATTTATAGCCTAACTTCCCAAGACTCTGAAGTAAGTTCAGGTTTGAGGAAAAAAAGGAAAGAAGAAATATCACAGTTCACTGTGTATTACTATTTATATACATTGGTTGAAGGTGATGTGAAAAAAATATACTTTTGTTGTAATGACCAATAAAATATTAACATATAGGACATTCTGTTTCTTATGTTGGCAGTTTTCTGTAGCACATATAATATGGGATTAACATCAAGTAGACACGGAATAAAACTAAGAATAAATATTCATTTATGAAATCATTAACCTTTATAAGAGTTTTATGCAAAGCATTTTCTCCCTCCAAGGAGATCTTCATATATATCTAAACTTCAGTTTTGAAGACAGTAAGACATATGTAAAGTGTGAAAAAGCAGAGGTCTCTAGGTATACGTAAGGGGTACAAATATATGGTTAAAGATCATCAACATAGATGTATTTAAAATTATTCTTTAGCCAGTTCATTTTTGTTTTGCTTTAACCAGGTTATCTACAGTAATTTATTTTGTTATCCTCAATGAAATTGGCATGTAAAATATGAACTTCAGGAGTAACAGTTTCTACCAAGTCCAATACAATAGCATGTTTCACAGCTGTGATTTAAGACCAAGCTAGAAGGACGGACATGGCCTTAGGTTATTCTTTTTTTTTATATATACATATCTTTTTCACCATTTTCCTTTTAAGGAATAGAGAATATTAGCTACATAATATACACATGTAGACTCACTCAGGATAATTACTACCACACCAGGTAACTCCTTGGTAATATACAAAAGAAGCCAAATACAATCATATCTATCACTAATGATTTGACATATAGTCCAATACCATAGTAAGAGCACACAATAAGGAATGGAATATAATATTAAATGGAAAAAGTTAAAATTCCTGCCCCAATATATTAAATATACAAAAGTCAACAGCACAAACGTGGCTAGTATAGGTGATATAATATATTAGATACATGGAAGCAAAATATAAAAAAACGTAAAAGATAAATGACAATATTTAAGACACTAAAATTACAGCTGCTCTCAGGATGGACAGTCTGTGGTTCACTGCACCCTAATACTGAGATGGACACCTGTCAGAGGGTGCAGTGAACCAGAGCCTGGGAACTGTGGAGCATCTGTAATTGTATTGCATCTAAGATATGCTCATATATATTTTATGTTTAAGAGTACATGCCCTTTGTTTGAGTGTTTTATGTATAATATATAACATTTACTACTGCTGTGCTAAAACAGCAGAGCCTAGTAAATGTGCCAAAGCCGCAATGAATACTTCTCATTGATTTCTGCATATCTTGCCATGTGTTACAAAATATAAACAGCAAATACCTAATAGCTAATTAAATTAATTGTATTAACCCTTTGCCCTGTGATTATAATTGTTATTTTTCATCTTCAAATGTATTTAAAATCATATAGCATATAGAGAAGATAATTAAAATGGTAGTTCTATAATTATAATTTTCTCTTTTGAAGAGTTGCACTGGAAAATAAGGAAAATGATAATACTGCCTACTGATTATTGTTTACATTAAATTATGCCACAGTTGAATCTATCTTATTAGTGCAATTACGAGTGCCGGAGTAGCACAGACATTTCTACCTAGCTATGTTAATCATCCATCTCTAAAATATTATGAGAGAACTGCTACGAGTTGATATTACGGCACACTTTGCCATTGAGTTTTGACAATGAGTTTAGATTACAAGTTACTCTGGGAGACTTTGACACCCAAACCCTATGCTAAAAAGTTTTTATGGATCACTCGCAAATCATGGTGGACTGCAGGAAAACCTCTTAAAGGGACAGCAGACCAATATAAAACAAAAGAAAAAAGTATTTTAAATCATCACAAATTAAGAATTTACACTGCTATTGGCACATACAGTATGTGCAATCTAAAACTATTGTCATGTGTGACTTATCAGACACATGGAAACAGGAGATATCTGCTCACAGCAAATTCATAAATAGCCTCAGAAATCAGATGGCCACATTACAAATAATATATCACAGTCACAGAGACACACATCTGAATAATTAAACCCATATATATACATTAATATGTTTGGCTACACCTGCCCTGGAAAGTTCCACATCATTGCTACTGTGCAAGCGGCAGCATGTATAACAATAATGAGCATGTGACAATTAGTGATAGTCTTAATGTATCAATGAATCATTAATTACACATATCAGATGGTTAACAACCCTTCAGTGAAATGGTCAGGCCCATCAGTGTCACAATGTATATGTATCAAAGTATTAACTCAAAATATAAATATTGATCTTGTTCACCCATGCTTTACAAAATAGGGATGATAACATCTAAAAAAGTCACTTGCCATTACCACAAGTAATGATTTGGCATCTCACAAGGATTGCTTAGCTGTGATCACATTTAGTGGGGCCAGATTACTATCACCAACTCTAGATTATTGTAACACATGTATTAATGCCGGCTTGGAATAAATGGCCAGTTTTGGACTTTGAGACTTTGTTTGACAACAAACGTGTTATTGAACATGCTATATGGTTAAATAATGAAGTGTGAGACCATTCTGATGGGGGATGTCATTGATGGAAGGGCTATTTGTGTATATATTTCACTCACATTATCTGGTAGCACTGTTTGCGGATGCCTTCATGATCCTGAATTATGCCTAAAAATAAAAAAAATAAGAAATATTCCTAAGGGAAAAATCAAACATAGGTACTGCACCATCTCTTCTCAACAGCATTCCGCAGTGACCATCAATTGGTGAAATGTTAAACATAACCCTAAATGTCCACAGAGAAGAGGATCATGGACCATCTGCTTACAAAATATCACCATCATATTGGCCATGATCAACTACTTTGTAGGCAGGCTAGATTATGCATAACACTTGGACCAATACATTGTCACTGAGGAGTGCTGTTGAGAAGGTTAAATCCTAGATGCAGCCCCTATCTCCTCGACGGCCTTTTTATAGGACCCCCACTCCCCATGCCACTGCACCCAGTCAGGGGGAGTTGCAGGGGTAGGCATCCCCCCTGGAGGCAGCAGCACTGGTGAAGATGGAGGTATGGAGGGAGACAAGGAGAGGCCAGGCTGCAGGGTGCACATGGGAGTTTTCTGGGGTGGAGGAGGTGGTGCTCTGAACCAGAGCACGCTGGGCGATGTCCATGCTGATTTGGGTTCACGCACTCTGGTTCTGCACTGCCTGGAGCATCCTGGCCATGTAGGACTCCACCTGCTGGTGGTGCCTCCTTGTCTCCCTATGGAGCCTTCTCAAACTGCGGCCCATTGAGGACTGGTTGCAAAAAACGCTGGTTTGGATCCCCCGCATATCATCTCTACAGTCTCTCTCCAGTATCTCCCCTGTGGTGGCCCAAAGGTGCGCCGGGGGAGGTAGGTATTTCTTGGCAGGGCATGGCTGTGGGAGGAGGCGGTGGTGGTAATCCAAGTAGGGAGGTGCTGAGGAGCTGCTGGTATCCTGGTGAGTGGTGGTGGGCCTGGTGGTGGTCATGGGCCAGATGTGTCGGTGGTGGGAGGAGGAGTTGCTGGTGGTTTCATGTGTATGGAGTCCGTCCAATATGAGGGTCAGGTGGTAAATCAATCTGGGGAGGAGGGGGGTAGTGGCATCGAATGCCACTGGGGTGGCTGATGGTCCAGCAATTACTCCACTGACCACATAAATTGGTAGTCCTTCTCCTTATCTCCCAGGCTCCTGAAGAATGGTATATGTATATTACATTGTATGATCATTTGATTGATGTGTAGCCCAGCTCATAGCAGATATTGGGGGTATCCCTGGGTTCCCCAGGCTCATAGGGGTAGTGGGTCATAAACATAAGGGCATAAATCCCCTGCATACTTTTTATTATTATTTAACCACTTCCCTGCCATGGGAAGGAGTTTATATAAATAGATAGGGGAAATGGAGAATGTTAGGGCTAGTGTAATGTTTTAATGTATTAAGTAACATTCATTAGCACTGCTATGGAGACTACTGAGCCTCAGACTCAAAGTCTCCTGCGAGCAGACTCTGTACACACATTATGGCTAGAGAGCTTATGTTGATGGGATTTTTTTGGATAGGAACCATAGGATGGCTCCATGGCTTTTTCTCGCAGCTATGTGCCAGAATGGAATGGAGTCTTTATTTCATGAGGTGGGAGGAGACTTTGCACTATTGGAATATGGCAGCTAAAACTAATAGTGCATTCAAACTGACTAATGGAAATATAATTAGTTTATAAACACATTCCACCATTAGAAGGAAGAATCAGTTGTGAAATGAAAATGCAACAAAATGGTAAACAATGACTGTTTATGCATTTAAAAATATTAAAGTTGCATTTTGTTTTGCTTTTCAAAAAACAGAAATAAAATTGGACTAGAGTTGTTCTTTTAAGTAATATGCATTTGTAGGTGAGTTTAAGTTTTTAAAAACACCTGGTGAATATACAAATATAAGTTAGTATAGTTTAGTTACAGTTATGACAAAAGACACTTCACCATCAAACTGATTTTGCAAAGTAAGATCAATTATGGAAAATGAAAGGAAGAAACATATTTAGAAAACATGGTGAATGTATTTGGCTAGTATTTGATCAGCAACAAACCTCTGATGCTGTTCTATAGTGGCCCCCACAGAGCTTACCGGTTAGATTGCTCAAAATAACACCTACAGGGCCAGAGGATGAACATTGCCTTCTAACAATGCATTAGGGTTACATCAACTCCAGTGAATTAACCAACAACAAATGCACTATTGAAACAAAAGATATTAAATAACTAAAGGAAAAAAATAAAACTGGCCCAAGGTAAATGGCACTCACACATGCACCTTTATTACCTAATTTAAACAACAAAGATACTGCTCTAGCTATATTCTAGTTACTGTATAATGTTTTTCCCATCAAAACTCAAGCAAAATTACCCTTATACATATTGAGACTTGAGCTACCTTCTTATCCGTCAATTCCCCTCATCCATGAGTCACTCTACATTCAATATATTTTTTCAAGTCCTCTCCATCCTTTTTAATTGTTGCTCAATTAGTCTTTTATCCTTGTCTCCTGCAAATCATGTTTGGAAACAAATTCCTTTATAAAATTCTAATCTATAAAAATAATTCAAAATAGGTTACTCATAATAGAAGAATATTTCCATCTGGAATTTACATTTAGCTGACAATAAAGGAAAACATTTCATGAGCATCATTCTCTGGAAAACTAATAACATAATTATTTGAAAATAAGCTTTTTCATTACTTTCTAAAATTTGTGTGCCTAGAAATGTGAAATTTATTATGACTCAAGTCTTCCTTTTATTACCAATTAGCCTATATTTTCTACAGCCAGATTCAAGTAATGAGATATGGCGCAATGAAACCAACTATGTGCTGTTGCATCTTATCTAGTTACTTGACTTTAGAAAACAGAGGCTAATTAGCAATAAAGGAGAGAACTGAGTTATTGAGTGTGTCAGGATTGACTTGACATATCGGTAATGTACAATACTGAATTTTTAGGTCTCCAGATTATTAGTGATACTGTAGCAACTTAAATCTTTCTATACAGCTTGTGGATGGAATTTATGAATGTCTTCTTAGACATATATATTATACCTTTACTTGGTGGATCAATTTGCCTTTCCCACAATATTTCATAATTAATGATATACTTAGCATATTATATATAATCTTACACATCTCCAGCATATTTGTATCCATTATTCATGCACATCAGTGCTGCAGTGCATCTTCCATCCACTTGCACTAGTACTGTAGTGTACCTATCATCTACCTGCACTTGTGTTGCCATGCACCTATTAAGTTCCTGTACCAGTGTTGCTGTGTACCTATTGTGTAGCACCAGGCTTTGCCTATCTAGCTTCTACTTGCTGCAATCCATTTGATTGTCTCTTCTATGTGCATACAATGGACACTAATCCCCTGTCTCACATATTACACCATGTTTAAGGCCAAAGTAATTCCCGCTAGCTATGTTAATCACCCATCTCGAAAACATTGTGAGAGAACTGCTATGAGTTATTGTGGCACAATAAAGCCAAAAAGCATGGCACAAATCTCCATTGATTTTTGCACTTCTAAAAGATTGAGACTGTCAGACTTTTACAACAAAACCCTATGATAATAAGATTTTAAGGATCACTTGTAAACCATAGCAATGCTGTAACTGCAAAAAATGTAAATAAATATTACGTGTACAACTCACAAATGTTTTTAAAACCATTACTGAGTGCTGCAGCAGTAGTTAAAGAGACAGCATAGTACCAACAAATAAGTAAAAATTATGAAATTTCCACATTATTTGACACAGTTAAATATCAACATATGTGTAGCAAAAAAATAATAATATTGTATGACTCTGTCTGTTTTATTATACAACATCAAGGGTAATGCACAACTCGATACTCAAGGGGTTAATACATGTCAGGAAACCACTTTGCCTAGCAACAAATGCTCTAATGCATTTTCTCTCTCTCTCTCTATATATATATATATATATATATATATATATATATATATATATATATATATATATATATATATATATATATATATATATATATATATATATATATATATATATATATATATATATATATATATATATATAAGGAATAGTACATTAGTGATTCTATTTGAATGTCTAAAAATAAGTTGTTAAAAACTTATTTCCTGCTCAAAATTCTCAGAAATACAGTATATGCACTGCAGTCTGGGAAAACTGGACTGGACATGCAAATGAGGCCACATAATGCACCATCACTCTGTCAATCCAAACCATTTTAAACATGGCTCATTTTAAGCATATGCTTACTGTATTTCACAGTTTTAGGCATAGCAACAGATGGATTTTGCTATGCCTAAAACTGTGAAATACAGTAAGCATATGCTTAAAATGAGCCATGTTTAAAAATATTTGGATTGACAGAGTGATGGTGTTCCTTGCCACAGTTACGGCATTTTCAATTCCTAGAGCTGTTTCTCATCCATAAAGCTTGGTTTGGGTATTTCTTACACTGAAATCTCTTGCAGATAAGGCTTTGAGTTACGGATGTGGGCTGAGTGCCATAATGTGGGGGAGCTAAAGATTAACATAGATGTGTAGCGTAGAAGAAAAAAAGCTCCTGCAGACGATTTACTGCTATACCGCAATTTACACCGCCAGATTAGCATGGGGACCTATGCTGCTATCTTGTTGAAGTGTCTTTCTGTGTGATTATCTGTTGCTGAAACAATACCTTTCTAACCCTGAATAAGCATTGCCTGCCCTTGACCCTACTTGTCTCACTACGATGCACCTTTGGTGCCCTTGTACTACATCCCTAACACTAGTTACTAACAGGTCTATAGACCTCACAAATACAGATACTTAATATTAGTTCAAACAAGGAAATATCATATTTTTTCTACAACCCACTTCCTCTCATACTACACCTAGTACAACTGCATATATTTCAAACATAAGCTGAACATAGCATAAACTATGTATGTCGGTGGGATACAAAATACAAACATCATACATACCATCAAACAATTTGACACAAGCTACACAGAAATGGCACAGAAAGAAATGCATTCCAAGCATTTCATATTAGGCAAGCAGGAAAGAAACTGGTATAGGGAGGAAATTGGCCATATGCGTTTTAGCCCAGTAATACTAAGACTTTCATCAATACATAAAGTAGTTGGTAAAAAATAAACAATAACATAATTCTACAGGGTCAATTGTCTTGACGTTGCCCAAACCACTTACCGTATATACTCGAGTATAAGCCGAGTTTTTCAGCCCCTTTTTTAAGGCAAAAAAGGCCCCCCTCGGCTCATACTCGAGTCACTCTCCCCCCCGTGTCTCTCTAAACCCCCTGTGTCTCTCTAACACCACCTGTGTCTCTAACCCCACCTGTGTCTCTAACCCCACTGTGTGTCTCTCTACCCCCGTGTGTCTCTCTACCCCCGTGTCTCTTTCCCTCACCTCTCCTCAACCTAAACCCCCCTTAGGTTGAGGAGGGGGGTTGAGGAGGGGGGTTGGAGTTGAGGGGGATTGAAGGGGGAGGTTGAGGTTGATGAGGGTGGTTGAGGGGGGTTGAGGTTGAGAAGGGAGGTTGAGGATGGGGAGTTGAAGATGAGGATGGGGGGTTGAGGAGGGGGTTGAGGATGGGGGGTTGAGGAGGGGGTTGAGGATGGGGGGGTTGAGGAGGAAGGTTGAGGAGGGGGTTGAGGATGGGGGGGGTTGAGGATGGAGGTTGAGGAGGGGGTTGAGGAGGGAGGTTGAGGATGAGGAGGGAGGATGAGGAGGGAGGTTTGAGGATGAGGAGGGAGGTTAAGGGGGAGGGGTTGAGGAGGGGGGTTGAGGAGAGAGGATGAGGATGGGGGTTGAGGATGGGGGGTTGAGGAGGGAAGTTGAGGAGGGGGTTGAGGGGGGTTGAGGTTGAGGAGGGTGGAGGTTGAGGAGGGGGATGAGGATGGGGGGTTGAGGAGGGAGGATGAGGATGGGGGGCTTAAGGAGGGGGTTGAGGAAGGGGTTGAGGATGGGGGGGCTGAGGAGGGAGGTTGAGGGTGAGGAGGGAGGTTGAGGAGGAGGGGTTAAGTAGAGAGGATGAGGAGGGAGGTTGAGGAGGGGGTTGAGGATGAGGAGGGAGGTTGAGGAGGGAGGTTGAGGATGAAGAGGGAGGTTGAGGAGGGAGGTTGAGGATGAAGAGGGAGGTTGAGGAGGGTGATAAGGGAGGGGGAAGAGATACAGGGAAGGGAGAGGTTGGAAGAGACACAGGGAAGGGAGAGGGGAGAAGAGACACGGAGAGAGAGGGAGACACAGAGGGCACAAGAGGGACACAGGGGGCAGCACATTTCCCACCCTCGGCTTATACTCGAGTCACTCATTTTACCCAGTATTTTGTTGTAAAATGGGTGCCTCGACTTATACTTGGGTCGGCTTATACTCGAGTATATACGGTAATTAGATCAGTTTCTAGTTGTATTCGCCCTCTGCTCTTCACCAGAAATATGGTAGGACCTTCTGACCTGAGGGTTGTCATATTATTATGTCTCTAGTTGTTCTTTTCCATAAGGTTATCTTATATACTGGATATATACTGCAAATATACTGGAATGGATTGCTATTTTCTTCTCCAGTGGACTGTGATTTGTCTGATCTCTCTCCTATGACCTGCCCATCTTGGGTGAACCTACATGGTATAGCTCACAACTTCATTAAAGTATACAAGCCTCTTCACCATGACAAGGTGTGATCTAGAAGAGGCTGTTTGTAATACACGTTATTAAATATCAATAAAAACACATGTTTTCGAGGTACTGATGTATCTCCATATCAGGGTACACCACAAGAAATAAATGATACAAGCAAAAAACACTCAAACTGTTTAAATACAAACATATAAAAATGGCAAAATAGATTAAGTTAGGTAATCTAATATGTTTTCCCCAGTGCTAAACACTCTTGCCCCTTTAATAGCACCTATTTGAAATCTGGCTGCTGTGGACATGCAATTTAAAAAATGCAGGCTATTTTGTTGCATTCTACTTAGTGGATCGGTATTGAAATCTACAGTACATCTACTGAAATTTAACTCATAGTACTGCTCAAAGGTAATATATGCCCATTTTTATTTCAAGATTCTAAATATCTATATTTGTGGTACTCTTTATGATTCTTGGACAATGCTAAGCAAATGAAATCATGACACTTAGAAATGGCACTAAAATATGTGGTTAATAATCATATGTCATGTTATTCACAAAGCTCAACCATGCAGCTCATCATGTGTACACAATAGTGAAATATCTATATACATTTTCATTTGTTGATAAAATCAATGAGATAACAAAGCTAGAAACAATTGCAATTTGTAGAAAGTGTATTTTTCGCTATTTATAATCAAAATTGAATGGAGGAGGCAGAAATCTGGGAAATATCAGGTAAGAAATAGCAAGGAAAGTCAGGAAGGAATTGAAAGTTACCTTAGGTAGGAAGGTATGCACAGTTAGAAAGGTTTTTTCATTAAATGGGAGATGGACGAGTTCTGAGGTGAATGGCTTAGTATGCAGTATGTTATCTGCAATAATATGTAGAGGAAAGAACAGACACCTTTAAATTCCAATCACAAGTTATAGACCCCAACAGCCATATATATTAGCATATTCTGCAAAAAAGAAACCCATTCTGTATATGTTAAAATATAAGTTTTATTATATTTACAATATAAATTAAAAGTTTAGTATCCAAATGGTATATCAAACTCGTAATAGCATCAATTATCTGGATAAAATATCCTATAATCTACTACCCATTGCTATTAGTATATACCATTGGATAAAGGTTCCCCCCAATTGAAATAATGATCTATAAATACAAAATAGTATAGTGGTCAACTGAAAAAGTACAGAGAATCTATATACATGCAAGAAAGGACTTAAGTGGAGACAGAGGGGACACGAAATACTACCACTGTGGCCCTGTCTAAAGTTATATAGTCAATGGCCCTGTCATTAAATCTATGGGGACCCACTATTTATCCCCTATCCCTGTACAGAGTCAAATCCCTATACTGCATTGACTAAGACAAGTCCTCTCTGCTCCACTTACCTACCAGTCCCACTTGCAGGCTTCCTATTCCCTGCACAGTGCAGTCTCCACAGCAGCGTACAGCCGAGCCTCTGACGTCATCAATGGGCGACCCGCAAAAACAGCTGATCGACGAGCTCGTTTCGCGTCTTTCGGCTTCCTCCAGGATCAGTAACATTGAAGAAATGGGCTGGGTCTTTTATAGCTCACAGACAGGTTCCTATGGGCAGATGGAGAATCATTCTAATTGTTTCTCAACCCTAATAGGTCCTGCAAGGACAATAAATCATTGAAGACATATTATATCTCAAATAAAGCGAATATACATACCAATAGTATATACACAGTAACAAACATGCACAATACCCTCTGAATGTCTAATTTAAATCCATTATAGACAGAACAACAGTTAATTATAATATATTAGATATAAAACAGATTTGTATAGGTAGATGGAGAATCGTTGTAATTGTTTCTCTACCATAATAGGTCCTGCAAGGATGATAAATCAAAAAACAAAAAACATATTGTATCTTAAATAAAGCAAATATAAATAACATTAGTATATATGCACAGTAACAAACATGCACAATACCCTCTGAATATTTAATTTGTATCCATTATAAATAGAACAGCAGTTGATTATAGTATATTTGATAAGAAGGGAAATATATATACACCTTTTAATAATCGAAATTATACTTCATCTGATATTATATATACACTTAAGAAAATATATATTATATTAGTGAGGTAGGAAAGTGGATGAATAAAATCAATATTTTTAGTATAAGTCTTAGTGTAAAAAGAATTCCAAATGTATACAAACTACGAGATATAACCTTAAATACAAATTAAATGATTATATATAGTGATGTCCCGAACAGTTCGCCGGAGAACTATTCGCGGCGATTTTCGCATGTTCGCGTTCGCAACGAACGGCAAAAACATGCGCTTTTCGGTCCGCCCCCTATTCTTTATCATTGAGGAAACTTTGACCCTGCACCTTACAGTCAGTAGACACATTCCAGCCAATCAGCAGCATACAGTCCCTTCCAGTGCCTTCCATCTGAAGGACAGCCTCCATTTTAGAATCATTCTGAAGCTACATTCGTTGAGAGAGGACATATATTCTACATGCTGCTGATTTAATAGGGAAATAGATAGCCAGGCTGTGTATTTAGCTTTCACTAAACACCTGAAGGACTCATTTGATATCTGCTGCAAGGACAGCAACCAAAAAAAGCCCCTTTTAGGGCTAGAACATCATTTATTTTATTTTATTATTTTTTTCTGTGTAATCTAATTGCATATGCCTGCCTGCTAGCGTGTGTGTGAGGCCTATTGCATCTACTCTGCCAACTTTTGACAGTGCACAGTGACACTCATATCTGGTGCAACCGTAGTGTACAGTGACATAAAACAACCATTTTTTGACTGTAATCGATTGAATATCAGTTGCCTGCCTACAGGCGTGTGTGTGAGGCCTATTGCATCTACTCTGCCAACTTTTGCCAGTGCACAGTGACACTCATATCTGGTGCAACCGTAGTGTACAGTGACATAAAACAACCATTTTTTGACTGTAATCGATTGAATATCAGTTGCCTGCCTACAGGCGTGTGTGTGTGAGGCCTATTGCATCTACTCTGCCAACTTTTGCCAGTGCACAGTGACACTCATATCTGGTGCAATCGTAGTGTACAGTGACATAAAACAACACTTTTTTGACTGTAATAGATTGAATAGCAATTGCCTGCCTACAGGCATGTGTGTGAAGCCTATTGCATCTACTCTGCCAACTTTTGCCAGTGCACAGTGATACGTCATATCTGGTGCAACCGTAGTGTACAGTGACATAAAACAACACTTTTTTGACTGTAATAGATTGAATAGCAATTGCCTGCCTACACGCGTGTGTGTGAGGCCTATTGCATCCACTCTGCCAACTTTTGCAAGTGCACAGTGACACTCATATCTGGTGCAACCGTAGTGTACAGTGACATAAAACAACCCTTTTTTTTCAGTAATCGATTGAATATCAGTTGCCTGCCTACAGGTGTGTGTGTGAAGCCTATTGCATCTACTCTGCCAACTTTTGCCAGTGCACAGTAACACTCATATCTGATGCAACCGTAGTGTACAGTGACATAAAACAACCCTTTTTTTTCAGTAATCGATTGAATATCAGTTGCCTGCCTACAGGCGTGTGTGTGAAGCCTATTGCATCTACTCTGCCAACTTTTGCCAGTGCACAGTAACACTCATATCTGATGCAACCGTAGTGTACAGTGACATAAAACAACCCTTTTTTGACTGTAATCGATTGAATATCAGTTGCCTGCCTACAGGCGTGTGTGTGAGGCCTATTGCATCTACTCTGCCAACTTTTGCCAGTGCACAGTGACACTCATATCTGGTGGCACCTTAGATTGCCCCAAATTTGAAGTAGGAGGTCTGACCAAGCATCTTTTTCCATCTCCCTGTTCCAAAAATCAATGCCATATACACGTCCCCTAGTAGTGGACGTAACAGGGATTAAACCGATAGGAATAGTACTACTTAACAGTACACACCTTATAATAACGCAGACAGAGGCAACGCAGAGAGAGGAGTCTGAAGAAGAGGAGTCAGAGGAGGAAGGTGGCTTTGAGGAGGTGGAAGACCAAAAACAGCAGGCGTCCCAGGGGCTTGTTGTCACCTTTCAGGGACCCTTGGTGGCTGGGTGGAGGAAGAGACCTTCAATGACATCAGTGAGGACAAGGAACGGGACATGGCTAGCTTGGTATCCAACCTTGTGCAAATGGGGAGTTTGCGGTTGTGCAAAGGGACTGTTTGCGGTTGTTTGCGGTGCATTAAACGGGGAGATTGGTCTGTTACTGTGAAGCGGGTGTAACCCTTACACTACCTGATCGATACAACATCATAACTGATGTTTTAAAGCATGTTATTCCAAACAATTTAGGAATGTTAGGTGATTTATGCCCTTTATGGCTTAAAACCAGACTCTGCATCAACTATGTAATTTTCTGTGGGAGTTTTGCCATGGACCCCCCTCCGGCATGCCACAGTCCAGGTGTTAGTCCCTTTGAAACAACTTTCCCATCACTATTGTGGCCAGAAAGAGTCCCTGTGGGTTTTAAAATTCGCCTGCCCATTGAAGTCTATTCGCCGGGTTTGCCCGTTCGCGAACATTTGATTGAAGTTCGTGTCCGATGTTCGCGAACCGAAAATTTGATGTTCGCGACATCATTAGTTATGGAGGTTTAGGATTTGGTTAATGCAGTACTGAAATGGGTTTGTACAGTATTGCTTAATGCAAGAGGGAAAAGCTTAGCTTATATGCCACTAAAGTCCACTAAAGGATAGTGCAATGCTGGAAAATATATTTAAACATAGGATAGCCCTTATTCTTATTCCTTATTCTTGTCTGCCTCCTCTTCTCTCAGAATCACCATGATGATAGAGGGGGCCCTGGATTCCTACTGCAGTTTACCAGTGGTAGCTTAATTATTCTGTCTGTCGTGCACTGTTGTTTGGGACTTACTGGAAAGGCTTATCTCCCTCAAATCTCTGCTAGCAGCTTTCTACAGTTAGGGACACTGTGGCCTTGATTCCATTGAGCTATTGTTGTTTACGGGAGCCCGTAATGGAGACTGTAAACTAATTTGCTATTCAATTGGCGCCTTTTTGCGAGCTGCAAATGATCTCCTGATCGCTACCCAAATACTACTGGAGCCTTTAAAATGCACCATGTAAATCTCCCTGTGCCAAGATACAAAAACAGGAAAAAAAATTGCTGAGGACTTTTATAGCCGAGAGTCTCAACCTTTAAGAGAATGTTAAGCTCCTACATACTTTCCAAAAATGAAAGGATATACCCTTTAATGGCTTCATAATATAATTCCAACTGGCAGTATGAAAGAAATATTTCATGCTGATTTACCAAACCAATCGGAGACTTGAAACTGGTAAAGACTCTATGTTCATTGATACATTAAAGATGAGAAAGGAAAGCTGAAAATCCCTGTAACTTACAACCCTTCTAAACCTTTGATCATTCAAGCCCGCAATACTTATAATAGCTAAAATCGCAAATCACTATTCAATTGCCAAGATTACCCAAGGCCAAAATTATTTTCAAACCCACAAATGGCAAATATCGTCCAAAATCTGCCGAGTTCCAAATTGGACCTGCAAAGGGTTTACAGACTAGTTTGTAATACAATAAAAACACACCAATGCACTAAAATATGGGGAAAGCAATGGAAGGCATTACAATTCATTGCACAATAATTCCCAATTAACCTTCCTAGAAGTAACCCCCAGTGTGACTCAAGGTTAATCTTCTCTTTCTAAATCGGTAACCCTGAGCCATACTTGGGGTTACCGCAGGGAGGATGTGGAGGGGGCCCAGTGCTGCCGAGTTTGCCTGGGCCCCCTCAGTACACCATTGCTCCTCCCCATCTTCCTCCTCCCCATCTTTATCTTCCTTCCTTATCCTTCCTCCTTCCCCCCTCTCACCTCTCACCTCCCTTCTGTCTTCTTATTAGCCTCTGATCAGCTTCTGCTGCTGATCCTAGCCCAGCAGTGCATCTTATGCCTTTCCCTGGAACCGGCATATGCTAATGATGTCACAAGCGTGTCACGTCATTAGCATATGCCGGTTCAAAAAACAGGCATAAGACGTGCTTCGGGGCTCCGATCAGCAGCAGGAGCTGATCGGAGGCTAACAAGAAGAGAGAAGAGAGGGGGGAAGGAAGGAGGAGGAAGGAGGGACGGAAGAGGAGAAGAATAAGGTGGGAAGAGGAGGATGAGGGTGCAAGAGGAGGATGAGGATGCAAAAGGAGGATGAGGGGGGAAGAGAAGGTTGAGGGAGAAAGAAGGGGAAGAGAAGTGTGAGGGGGAAGAGGAAGAAGAGGGGAGAAGAGGAGGATGAGTGGGGAAGAGAAGGTGAGGGGGAAAGAGGGGGAAGAGGAGGGTGAGGGGGAAGAGGAGGGTGAGGGGGAAGAGGAGGGTGTGGGGGAAGAGGAGGGTGTGGGGGAAAGAGGGGGAAGAGGGGGAAGAGTAGGATGAGGAGGAAGGGGGGAAGAGGAGGATGATGGGGGAGAGGAGGATGAGGGGGTATGGGTATGATTATGTCAGTATTTTAGAATGTACCGCTTTAACATTCTATTGTACTGAAATAATCATACCGCCAGGAAGGTTAATAAATAGAAAAATCATGCTGCAAGATGCTGAAAGCAATTAAAGAGACACTACATGATTAAATTGCAACACAAAAACATGAAACTGCCTGCCAGAATATCTCTTTCTCACTCACAGAGGCTTTAATGTAAGCCCTAAAAATACAAAGAACATCTTATCCAAATCTCACTCATCAGATCTACATTAGGAAAAGAAATAGTGGCCAAACTACACTACCACATGACATATATCAAGTACCAGGGGAACATACACCCCACTAATCTACTCTAACCCATCAGGAAGGGCCGCAAACTGACATAGAGGCTGTGCAGAGGCACGTGGAGCAACAGCCAACATGCCTCCATCAGGGATAATCTCCACTATGCCCAACTGGAAATTCCAACACCATTGCTGGTGTCCATGTGCCAAGATGTATACCCATTATCATTTAGTGAAATCCCATTAAGTGTTTTGCTATCAATCAATTCACATTATCACCTGTCATATTGTTGTCAGGCCTTAAGGGGAATGCTGATACTCCACAGTATCACAAATTGCACCTCTCGTGTATTCACCCTATATTATTATATTAGTATTATTATTATATGTATTAATCTGTTGCACAGTAAATAGGGCTTATTAGTTTACTGAAATAGGAATGTGACACAAATATGGTATCTGTGGATGTCCCGAAACTATTGAAAACTATTGCCCCAACTATTGAAAACACACTGACACAGTGATTACGGTATAACAAAGCTTTATTTCATAAACTGAGTACAATCAGAAATGTACAAGACTGTGCATTAATATCATGGGTGTGGTGTGGGCGGAACACGGAAGGCAAGAGGCTTTTTGGAAAAAACAGAATACCTAAAGGGGGTATTGTCATAGTCTAGAATAATCAGGACACATAGCACCTAACAGGGTCACTACAGTGGTCACTACACCACTGCAACGGGAATTTGATGAAAAAAAGGATCTTTAGGAATCACTCCATTTAATCGAAGTAACCATTAATGCGCATAGCACCTACTTTTGGTAATCATCTGCTCAATTAAATAGATGCGAAAAAATCATAGATAATGACATACAAATCTATTCCACACCGAGTCTGTGAATCAAAAAGAGCAAGTTGAGTAACATGCTTTCATAGTTGTGAGATTGGGCTATTAAGACCTACAGAGACAATAACAACATATCAATCAGAACACTATTTGGATTGACTTCAACACCTCATCTCAACGGCAATTCTTTAGCCAGCCAATAGTATGTCAACATTAATAATATTATACAAAATAATATTAATTGTGGAGTGTGGATGAGGAGAACTTAGGGCAGTAGTTCTCAATCCTCTCTTCAGGACCCATCAGACAGGCCATGACTTAGGTGAAACTCTGTAACCAAAGGTGAGGCAACCAGTATTCAACAGGTGGTGAAGCTTTGAATTGCTTCACCTGTGTATACACACAGTGTTTTAGCTAAATCATGGCCTGTCTGGTGGGTCCTGAGGACTGGTTTGACAACCACTGACTTCCTCTTTCTGAGCACTGGGCCCCCACCTTCCGTGCCCGTGCACTTCTTGCCTCTACCATGGCAAGGAGGATTTGGATTGAGGGGTGCATCCACCTGAGGTTCGCTGTGTGCCAGCTGACATTTGCAGTAAGTTGTGAGATGAGGAGGCCACAGGCTCTGATGGTGGTGGAGCCTGTGGAACCGAAGGCTGGAGAGTATTGACCTGGCCTTCTGCCAATTGCACTAGCTGCTCAATGAGACGTGTCTGGGCCTGTCTGTCCCTATGAGCCTTTCGTTTATACCTCTCCATCCTTCGTTTGTGCCTCCTTACCTCACCATATAGCAATCTGATGCTGTTGACATGACTGGTTGCAATCTCATTTAGCCTTTCCAGCTGTGATGTTGTTGCATTAAGAGGACATTACTTTCATCCTCCATCCGGATGTGCGGCAAGAGGTCCCTCAAAGTGCTTTCTATGGATGTGTGAGGTTTGTCACTAGACATACCGGGACTGTTGATGGGCTGTGGTGAGGCCACAGCTGTCGCCCGTGGTGATGATGTTGCCTGTGGCACTGGTGTTAGTGTGGCCTGTGGCAATGGTGTTGAGCATGGCGATGGTGTTGGTGTGGCCTCTGGAGGTGGTGTTTGTGTTATTTGTGGCCATGGAGTTGGCACGGTTTGTTGGGCCCAGGTCTGTTGAGGCGCAGTCTGTTGGGGTCCGTTCTGTTAGGGCTCATCTTTTGAAGCCTAGTCTGTTGACGCCCGGTGTTTTGGGCCTGAATTTTCCATTTGCAGGTTATACTATCTGACCATTAGGGACAGTAAGCATATAATTAAAAATCCTTTCTAACTTTGCACTCCTCACCACCTTAGCCAGCTTTCACTTCCTTCTTATTCCGTACCTTTTCTTCCCCAGGTTTTGCCTCTTTTAATCCCTTTAGATTGTAAGTAGCCAGTTTCTAATTGTGTAGGGTGCTTTGTGAAAAAGGAAAGTTAGCAAAGATTTTGAGCTCAAAACAGCACTGTGCATCTTCTACGGTTTGTTAATATTGTATTTCTCTTTGTTCTTATTCCCTGTACATCGCTACAGAACATGTTGGCGCGTTACACATAAAAAATAATAATAATAACAATCCTGAATGGAGCCACTGAAAAAAAAAGACATTAATACTTTACTATTTTGTTCTTTGAATACTCAGTGGTATTTACTGTGCACGTTTGCCACTCACCATATTTATGTCTTTGAAATAAGTCACTGTCACTTCTTCCTCTAGGTATAGGTGCAAGCGTGCTTTAAAAATAAAATATACCTATAACCTATACTGTTTATATCATCCTAAATTTTGTCCTGTGTTGACAGGAGGTGAAAGAAGGGTCAAGACTAAAACAAGCATCACATGCTCAGATCTATATAGACATTAGCACTAGGCGATGAAAGCCATAAAGCTTAATGTGGATTCCACATCTTCATTGTCAGGTCTTAAACAGAGCATTGATGAGTTTGATGTTTGATTAATGTGAGGTAGCAAAACAGCATATATTTCAATTAAGCTTTAGTAAATCATCTATTCCAAAGCAATGCTAAATAGGAGAATGCGGCATATACTCTAACCAATAACCAAGCTGCACATAAACTATGGCTGATTAATCTCTTGATTGATTGGATTGACTGGCTGATTTAATCATTCATGTAATTGGAATTATCTTTGACTATATGGCATTACATCAACTTGTCAGAAATAACTAAGAGGTATCCAGAAAAAAAGACATTAAACATTTACAATATTAAGAATGTTATATATATTTCTCAAATGGGCATGGGCATATTTGTTTTGTTGCATCAGAAACTGAGTATTTGATAATTTGTCACAGGGAGTTTCTTTATTCAAAGACTTATTCAGACATTTAACTGCTCTTGGGGCCCACTGTCATCCAATGAGATTAACAGACTAAAGTACGCTCTCTGCATTTCTTGTTAGTTTCAATTAAGTTTAAACAGGTATTACTTAATATTTTCTCATGCAAAAAACATTTTTTGTAATGCTTAAAACATGCTCGTTTAAATGCTTGAGAAAAACTGTTGTGTTTCATGTCCCTCTAAGTAAAACTTAACCAAACCTCAAAACTATCCAATATTTAGCAAGTTCCCATCCAAACAGAATTAAAAAATGTTTACAATTCCTTGAGGAACAAATACATTGAGCCCGATTCAATTGAGCTATCACAAGTTACTGTAGGTTAGTGAGGCCAAAGTTATTCAATTGGCGTCTTATTGCGGGCTCCAAATGTTTTATGGGTTATGGCCTTGAAAACGTTGCAATGGTTAAACCCGGAACTCACAGCCTCCCGATGCCTTTGATCTTTCACTTTCGAAAGAGTTATGGCTAAAATCGCATATCGCTATTCTATTGTTATAATTCCCCAAGCCTGCAAATGGTTTCACACCCGTAAATGGCAAATGAAGGAGAAAATCCTACGAGTACTATAGAGGACCCGCAAGGGGGTTAAACACCTGATCGTAGCACTGTAAATGCAAATAAAAAAAATCAGTACTTTACTGTAAATAACGGGGAAAGCGAGGAAAGACATTAGAATTAATTGCACAACAGTCTCAAACTCGCAAATCTTCAGTAAATAAAATGTAGTTTTATGTTTCATAGTTACATAGTTACATAGTAATTAAGGTTGAAAAAAGACTTTCAGTCCATCAAGTTCAACCTTTTAAGATCTCCTCTGATCTGCAATAGTTTCATTTCAGGGTTATATCGATCTCAGGAATCAATGAGTTAATACATATCAGGCCACCCATATAGACTAGAATAGTATTGGCATTAATTTTATTTTGAGGGTTTGTGAGTCTGATCGCATCTCGGACCCCCCGAACCTAATTGATTGACATGTAACCTCCATGTTTTACTGCGGCAATAATGACGGTCTCATTTTCTATTGGCTGATTTGAAATGGGAGGTTACGGTCTAGGTTACGGCCTTGTTTAATTGATCATGTTCCCACCCTGAATGGCTATGAACTAGTGCATGGTTTACGGAGTTGGCTTTAGGCCAGTAACTTGCGGCGTTGATCAATTGAATAGTTCTGGAATCGGAGACGAATGGGAGCCCGCAGACATACGGCCTGGATCCTGTGAGACAAAGGCTATTGAAAAACAAATCCAATATATATATATATATATATATATATATATATATATATATATATATATAGCAATTGTTTCACATAAGGTGGGCTAAGAGTGATAGAAGCGCTCCACCGTACAAAGTACAGTAGTACAAACAATGAATAGTACATTAGTGATTCTATTTGAATGTCTAAAAAATAAGTTAATAAACTTATCTCTTGCTCAAATTTCTCAGAAATACAGTTTATGTACTGCACTCTGAGAAAACTAGGCGGGGACATGCAAATGAGACCACAATGCACCCTCACGTTTATATATATGGCTCCTTTTAATTATATGCTTACTGTATTTCACAGTTTTAGGCACAGCAACAGATGGATTATTCACAAACCAGGTCACTTAACCGCATACAGCACTGTTTCACGATGTGTGAATAATATGTGAGTGCCTGGTTTGTGTGGTGGATTGTTGTAGAGAGTAGTTCAATACAGCAATCGTTACACATATGGTGGGCTAAGAGTGATCAAAGAGTGCACTTCTGTCTACACCATCAAAGCATATTCACTGTTGAAGTGATATGTAATAGTGCTGGTACAGTCATATGGGATAGTGTGTCCATATACACAGATATGTCTGTATGCAGTGACATTTTTGTCTATAAGTATACCTGTTATTATTTGACATACAGCATCCATATACAGTATAAACACAAATACATTTACTTATGTGTGTGGTATTAATATCATGGGGACATAACAATAGGAGTGTAGGAGTTGTAACTGGATACACAAAACTCTATTTGTCCCTAGTGCAGTTTAAAACCTAAATACACCCCTGAATTTGTTATTTAACAAATATTTAAAAAATCCAGAAACAACAAATAATATGATGCTGCTAGCAAAAAGATGTTCCACAGATGGAGCTGCCGATTTTAGCATATAAGGCGCACCAACAGAAAAGGCCTTGAGCTATGAGAGGTGCGCCCGAGGCCCTGGGGGGGGACGAGTGCTTGGGCTGAACATAGCGATGGCCTCGCTGTCGATTCAGAACCGCAGAGTTGCGCCACGTCGGAAGGGAGAATAGTTATTTGCCTTCCCTGGAACTTGAAGGATGGCACCTGTAACTGCAGCTGTCAGTGCTGCAGATGAAATGCAGGCAAAGAGGGATAGATCCGAATACACAATTGCATTCCACTGGTACGTCAATATTGTTCCTTCTTTAATCAAATATAGCAACTAAATAGCATCAAGTACTTTTAACTACATTGATTTAAAATATTTCTGTCACCCCAATAAACTCTTTATACTTGTTCATTTAACCATCAAATGCTATTCTTTTGAGCAGCATATTCAATTTGTTATGTTTAGTCTCTCGATCTAATTATAGTAATACTACCATCCACTACAGTTGGGTAAAATTATATTTTAAATAATTGATGTCTTTCATTTTAATAAAAGTGAAAAAATAATAAATTAGTAAATTAAGACAATCAAAGTGAAACAATAATTGGAAAGATTTGGAGATGGGCTTAATTAGAGGGCAAAGGTGAAAGACCAAAGGCAAGTCACTAATTAGATGCTAGAAATAGAAGACAATTAATGGTATTAATAACTATTGAATTTTAGTATTTAATCACAGTTGTTTCTATTGATTTACTGGAATTTCCTGCTTGTATCTCATATACATTAAGGTTACCACAGTAAAGTGTGTGAGAGGTGTTTTACAGTATATCCTATAAAAGCACATCAAAAGGTAAATACATTTTATAACACATTAGTATTCAGGTTTTAATAAATGGACCATCAATGGTAAGAAAAGATAAGAAAATAGATATATAGAAGACTAATCTGTACTAGATTTAGTACCTGGTTAAACTAGTACCATAAATTAAGCTGAGAAACCAATTTTGTGTCAGCTACTGAAACCTTGCTATACAAACAATTGAGAAATTAATTGGAATAATGATATATAGGAAGCAAGTCCATGAGTAATTGCTATCATACCGTGTGTGTTTGTATCATTCACTCATGTCCAACTCTCTTTGACCTCTTTAACTCAACACACCATGCTGATCCACTTGGTATTCATGTCAGAGATACTGTAGAGGGTTGTCAGTTCCTTCTCCAGTGGGCCACAGCATACAGCTCCTGGTATTCCTAGCTGGCCTCCCATCCAAGTACTGATCAGGCCCAACCCTTCTTGGCTTCAGGGTGGTGTGACCTCTTGGTTCCCTGAATGGAATTGAACCCAGGTCATAGCGGTGAAAGCACCTAATCCTAACCACTTCGACACCAGGGAACCCTATCATCAAAAAACCCTCACCACGTGCCATGAATAGAACAGTATTTTTATTTGCTATTGCAAAAGAAATTAAAGGGGCATGGATGGTTCCTTGTTTTTAATATTAAAATAAACTACTATGTATGTATTTCCAAATTTAAACTCCATCAGCCTTATTAAATTGTGATTCAGTACATTTAAAAGGGCTCTTTTTAAGCACAGAGCATATTTTATTTACAGAAGTTTTTAGTTAGTAAAGACCTTGCTTTTGGATAGAAGTTCACTTACTAAAAACTTCTGTAAAAAAAATATGCTGTGTGCTTATATAGAGCCCTTTTAAATTTACTGAATCGCAATTTAATAAGGCTGCATATTTGTATTAACAAGTGCTTAAAAGCTCAGTTTTTGTTCACTTTAACCTTCCTATGCCTAATACACACAATGTTTTTGTTGATGCTAGATGTACGGTATTGGTCCGAATATAAGCCGCACCTTTTTTCCGATTTTTGAGCTTGCGAGTTAAGGGTGCGGCTTATATTCGCGAACGTAAAAAAATAATTGCTGATTTGCGAACTTTGCTTGTTACATGTGCGGCTTCTATTTGCGAACGCAAAATGACTGCCGATTTGCGCGATTGCGAGTTAAGGGTGCCGTTTTTCGTGCTTTAGACTGCGGTATTGAATAGCGATTTACGGTTTTAGTGATTCTAATGTCCTTTAAAGCCTGTAACCTGCAAAAAAAGCTACAGTGCTAATTAGAAAGCCTGTTTCTTGCAATGGCTGATCACTTTGAGAGTCTTTTTCTCTCCAATTTTACGGGTGCGGCTTATATTTGAGTACTATCTTTTTTCTATTTTTTCCCCTTTTACGGGTGCAGCTTATATGCGGGTGCGGCTTATATTCGAACCAATATGGTACTAGCCAATTGCCATCTGTCTCTCAACAGCATGTTGTTGAAATGCTGCTGAGAAACAATATCTGATTCACTAGTACATTTAGTAATACAGACACTGTATGCATGAGTTACAGGGAGTAAACCTTTGAAGCGACTATTTGGAAGGTTATAGTGACTAAAACTTTGCGCTACGGAATATGTTGGCGCGTTATAAATAAAGGATAATAATAACCTGAGCTTTTAAGCACTTGTTTATAAAATTATGTTTAGATATGCAAATGCTCAGTAGATTATTTTAATATTAAAACAGGGATGTGATTTTAAATATCCATTGCACCCTATGGAAAATAAATAAAACTATCAACTACTAGTTTATGTACCTACAGTAAACATTTACATATACACACATTTGAAGTGGCAGATATCTGGTCTTCAAGTACTGGATCTATCCTTCTTCACCTTCGCATGTCTTGGGCAGCACTAACAGCTGCAGTTACAGGAGCCATCCCACAGAGGGCGCTGTCAATTTTCGGGCGCCGTCATGTTTGATGTAAGGCAAAGACTATTCTCCCCTCCGACGTGGCGCAACAGCGAGGCCATCTCTATGTTCGGCGCGGGCACTCTGCCCCCCAGGGCCTCAGGCGCACCTCTCATAGCTCAAGGCCTCTTCTGTCGGCGAGCCTTATATGAAAATCAGCAGCGCCATCTGTCGGTTAGCGGCGGGATTGCAGCTGTCAGATTTTGCGAAGGTGAAGAGGGAAAGGACCCAAGTACTCAGAGTGGATCCACAAAAAGTTTTGAGTGCATCATATTAATAATTATTATATAGACTTGCATTTAAGGTATGCATAAATTGCGCTGACTGTGGAAATATCTATATGTACTAAATACAAAATGGATGCAAAAGAATGTACTTTGTAGATGTAATACATTACATACAGTAATCAAAATCTTGTGTTTTTCTCTGTGAAAATATTGAGTACAGCGTCTGTTTTTTTGATTGTTAATCTGTTAGGTCTAACCAGTTTAGGATTGATCACACTGGGGTGGCTCTTTCACTCAACTGAAATGTGTTCTAGGCCTTAAGACAATATTGTTTCTATTTCAAATTATCCAGAGTGGACCATACATTTCAGTTAATATAGACAGAATATAGATGGGTTTCTGCATAGGCCCATGAGCAGCAGATTTTGAGGAGACAGCATGTTGCCTGAGGTTGCTGATAAAGTGTGTTGTAATCTTATGACTGGGATACAGCAGGAGAAAAAGAGAAGTAGTAACTGGGTCTTGGGGGGGCACAAAGCCGAATAGGCCTAGGGCAGCATAAAATCTACATACACCCTGCAGACAGAGAGATCAGCCACGTGTTCCCCACATTGAGTGTGTTACTTAATTTAAACTAACAATAATATAATTATTGGGATTTCCCTCTATGGCAGAGATTACCTTACAAAACATCCAGGTTGCTCAGAAATAAAGCCAAGCTGCAAAGGCATCAAGTGAATGAGGAAATGCCATATCTATATTTATTGAAACGGATCTGGAGAGGAGGAGAGATGAAAACACCTGCCAAGCCTGATTGTGTAGGAGTTAGAATTAAATGTTTCTAGTCATTGCTCACAGGTGTAGAGTAGGTGGAACAAACTGTCCTTAAAAGTCTATGTTCAATTACGTTTTCCGGTCATTGATGTACAAATGGCTGCTACAATCTCTAAAATATTTGTTACAGTTGTGTATAATTCTATTTTGTAGCAATATCATATATGCAAATTGCTCCTTTGTTTTCAGTTGTATATAATACATAGAGATACATACATATAAAGTGCCCTCTAAAATTAACTTGGTAATATGAGCAAAAAAGCCTTTAAAAAATGTCTTTCTTGTTTATCAGCTTCTTAGTATACTGAAAAATTATTCAAATACAAAAAATAATTATAACACAAAAGCAAACAAACATATTTTTTGGTTATAGATATGTCACAATTATGGGCACCCTAGAAATTCTTATGAACAGAATCTAACTTCATATATTCCAATTCATATTTTACCTTGTTAAGCACATTTGTGTCTTTAAACCATTCATGGCTTCCTCGGATATAAATATGAAAAAGTAGACACATGTGTAGCAACAAAAAGGGGAGGGGTAGGAGAAAGCGCACCACTACATAGCGCAGAAAATGCACAGAGTCTAACTCAGAAATCAAGTAAAACAATTATGATTCACTAGACCCACACCTGGAATGACCTCAACACAATATGAGGTATATTATTGCACTGGCAGAATCCCTGGTATTCCTTTGATAGGTTTCTTGGTCTTGATATCACTACGTACAGTGACTTGCAAAAGTATTCAACCCCCTGACTTTTTACCTATTTTGTTACATAACAGCCTTAAGTTCAATGTTTTGTTAATCTGAATTTTATGTGATGGATCAGAGCACAATAGTCTAAGTTGGTGAAGTGAAATTAGAAAAAATATATACACAAAACTATTTTTTTAGAAATAGAAAACAGAAAATTGGCATGTTACGTATGTATGCACCCCACTTGTTATGAAGCCCATAAAAAGCTCTGGTGCAACCAATTACCTTCAGAAATCACATAATTAGTGAAATGCTGTCCACCTGTGTGCAATCTAAGTGTCACATGATCTGTCATTACATATACACACCTTTTTTGAAAGGCCTCAGAAGCTTCAACACCTAAGCAAGAGGCACCAATAACCAAACACAGCCATGAAGACCAAGGAACTCTCCAAACAAGTTATGGACAATGTTGTTGAGAAGTACAAGGCAGGGTTAGGTTATAAAAAAATATCCAAATCGTTGATGATCCCCAGGAGCACCATCAAATCTATCATAACCAAATGGAAAAAACATGGCACAACAGCAAGCCTGCCAAGAGACGGCCGCCCACCAAAACTCACAGACCGGGCAAGGAAGGCATTAATCAGAGAGGCAGCACAGAGACCTAAGATAACCCTGGAGGAGCTGCAGAGTTCCACAGCAGAGACTGGAGTATCTGTACATAGGATGGCAATAAGCTGTACACTCCATAGAGTTGGGCTTTATAGCATAGTGGCCAAAACAAAAGCCATTACTTTCAGCAAAAAAGAAAATGGGACGTTTTTTGAGTTTGCGAAAAGGCATGTGGGAGACTCCCAAAATGTATGGAGGAAGGTGCTCTGGTCTGCTGATACTAAAAATGAACTTTTTTAGCCATCAAAGAAAACACTATGTCTGGCGCAAACCCAACAAATCACATCACCCTAAGAACACCATCCCCACAGTGTAACATGGTGGTGACAGCATCATGCTGTGGGGATGTTTTTCAGCAGCCGGAACTGGGAAACTGATCAGAGTTAAGGGAAAGATGGATGGTGCTAAATACAGGGATATTCTTGAGCTAAACCTGTACCACTTGTGTGCGTGATTTGAGGCTAGGACGGAGGTTCACCTTACAGCAGGACTATGACCCCAAACTGCTAAAGCAACACTTGAGTGGTTTAAGGGAAAACATGTAAATGTGTTGGAATGGCCTAGTCAAAGCCCAGACATCAATCCAATAGAAAATCTGTGTTCAGACTAAAAGGTTGCTGTTCAGAAGCGCAAACCATCCATCTTAAAGGAGCAGTTTTGCAAGGAGGAATGGGCAAAAATCCCAATGGTAAGCTCATAGAGACTTATCCAAAGCTACTTGGAGCTGTGATTGCAGCAAATGGTGGCTCTATAAAGTATTGACTTTAGGGGGGTGAATAGTAATGTGCATTGACTTTTTCTGTTATTTTGTCCTATTTGTTGTTTGCTTCACAATAAAAAAAAAAACATCTTCAAAGTTGTGTGCATGTTCTGTAAATTAAATTAAGCAAAACCTCAAACAATCCATGTTCATTCCAGGTTGTGAGGCAACAAAACACGAAAAATGCCAAGGGGGGTGAATACTTTTGCAAGGCACTGTAATTACCTAGCAAGACCCATAGTCATTGATCAAATTAGAGAAGATCAGGGAATAAGCTGAGAGCGAACAACACCTAAGTAGGTTTGTACTATAAGCATGGTAACCCATTTTGAGAGCAGCATCTTTTATCTCATTTGAACCCTTCACAGGGAGAAATATCCTGTAGTATATCAACCTGGTTTCACACAATAGAATGAGCAAGCCATGAAATACCAAGCAATTCTACCCTGAACAGGAGAAAAAGCAAACTCTAAATGTATTTTTCTGCCTTGATTGGGCCTCATCAGATTAGAGTAGCTGAACTCCCTAAGGCATAGCGAGCAAAGGGTCCAAGTCTGGAGTCCCCTATCAGGGAATACACAATTGAAATGAGATGCTGAAAGGTTGTATAATTTTACCTCACTAAAAGGTTAAGGGGCTGCTTTAGTTTTCTTTTAAAAAGCTCTATAAATATAGGTAGGGACTATTAGAAAAAAAAACTTTATTAAACGTTGATATGTTGTCCCTATCTAATTATTCTTTAGAGAGCACTTTATAAGAACGTTAAAGTGTCTCTGATGGAGCTGACAAACAACAAAAATATTTTCTTTGCCTTTTTTGCTCATCTTTACCAAGGATGCCAATAATTGTGAAGTGCATTGTAGAGGCATGAGTATACTTGTATTTATGTTTATTTTTAAATAAGAAGAAAAGTTGCATTAATAGGCATACCTGAAAAAGACAAAAGAAAAATAAACTTCAAAATGACTAACCCAAACCTCACCAAATACTAATTATAATCCTTAATTAGAGCACTACTGGACAATTAGGCCATTTTACATGCTTCCCAAAATCCATAAAGACCAGATAAGACTTCCTAGTAGGCCAATTATATCTGGCAATGGAAGTTTGGGACGGCTAGCCAATATTTGGATTGTCATCTGAGGCAATTTGTATTGAGTTTACAGTCCTAAACTAGAGATACCATCGACATATTAAGAAAATTGGATGGGATTACCATCAGTCCCACCACCATATTCGCTACTTTTGACATAGAATCACTATACGCGTCTATTGGACATGAAGTAGGATGTAGGCAGTAGAATATTTATTGAAGATGAAGTAGTTGATAATTCTGACAAGAATATATTCATTGTAAAATTATTAAAATTAATTTTACATCATAATTATTTCATTTTGATGGAAGATTTTACTTACAAATATGTGGCACGGCAATGGGCTCCTTCTGTGCTCCAATTTATGCAAATATCTATTTAGGTTGGTGGGAAAGGGTGTGGCATTTTAAAGGTGAATTACAGAGATATACTGAAAAAGTTGTACTATGGCTTCGTTATATAAATAACCTGCTGGTCATATGGGATGATATAAAGGAAAGATTTGTTGAAGTCATGAACATCTTGAATCAAAATGATTTCAGCTTGAAATGAGCATATCATATTGGTCCCAAAAAGTGGACTTACTTGATCTGAGTATCAGAAAGCATGAAGAAGGAAATATCAGCATCTATGCAGAAAATTGACTGCCACCAATAGTACTCTCCACTTTACCAATTCACTTTTGCCATCCACAAAGTAACCAATCCCTGTAGGACAGTTCCTAAGGGTTCAGAGGAACTGCTCTTGGTTGAGTACTTTAAAAAAACGTTTGAATGAACTTAAAGTTGTATTGAAATAAAGTGGATGCAGTGGAACATCGATTTAGAAAGCTTATCATCCTCTTCATACCCAAAAGGATGCTATGAAGTCCACCGGGGACATCAGATTTGTTGGTACTTAAAATGACCAATGCAGACATATCAGTCAGATCTTGAATAAGTATGCACATGTTTTGATATCAGATATGCAGCTCAATACCTACATTGGTACCTGTATCAATAGGAGCTGGAGAAAATCGCATACTATAAAAGATAAGGTTGTGAGAAGTCATTTTTCCAGAGTGATGAAGCCGAATATCTTCCCTGATGGTACTCATATGTGTGGGAATTGCAAGTATTGTCTTTATATGAGCAAAATTACTCAAAAAATAGACAGAACGGAACAATGGCATAAGATTAGAGGGTATTACAATTGTGGTATGAGTAGTGTTGTTTATTGCTTACAATGTCCTTGTATTTTAAAATATGTTGGGATGACATAAATAAGGAGATGTCTAGGTGAATATATTTGCAGCATAAAATTAACCAAAACGATAAAGGGAAGATCCTAACTTCTGTGGCAAAGCACTATTTTTTTAAACCTGATTCAAAAACCAATGATCAAATGCTACAAAAAGTCTCCTTGGGGATTAGACAAGGCAATCTTGAAAAATAATTATCAAAGGTTAAACCTATGTGGATTACATTATTGAATACCATCATACCTTATGGGCTGAACGAGAATGTCAACTTTTGACATTGTCAACTTTGGGTGAGGGGTGTTAGGGATAAGTGTAAGGGGTGTTAGGGTTAGGTGTTAGGGTTAGGTGTTAGGGATAAGTGTGAGGGGTATTAGGGTTAGGGTGAGGGGTGTTAGAGATAAGTGTAAGGGGTGTTAGGGTTAGGTGTTAGGGTTAGGTTTTAGGGATAAGTGTGAGGGGTGTTAGGGTTAGGGTGAGGGGTGTTAGGGATAAGTGTGAGGGGTGTTAGGGTAAGTGGTGTTAGGGATAAGGGTGAGGGGGTTAGGTGTTAGTGTGAGGGGTGTTAGGGATAAGTGTGAGAGGTGTTAGGGTTAGGGGTGTTAGGGATAGGTGTTAGGGTGAGGGGTGTTAGGGATAAGTGTGAGGGGTGTTAGGGTTAGTGTGAGGGGTGTTAGGGATAAGTGTGAGGGGGGGAAGGGTTAGGGTGAGGGTGTTAGGGATAAGTGTAAGGGGTGTTAGGGTTAGGTGTTAGGGATAAGTGTGTGGGGTGTTAGGGTTAGGGTGAGGGGTGTTAGGGATAGGTGTTAGGGTGAGGGGTGTTAGGGATAAGTGTGAGGGGTGTTAGGGTAAGAGGTGTTAGGGATAAGGGTGAGGGGGTTAGGTGTTAGGGTGAGGGGTGTTAGGGATAAGTGTGATGGGTGTTAGGGTTAGGGTGAGGGGTGTTAGGGATAGGTGTGAGGGGTGTTAGGGTTAGGGTGAGGGGTGTTAGGGATAGGTGTTAGGGTGAGGTGTTAGGGATAAGTGTGAGGGGTATTAGGGTTAGGGTGAGGGGTGTTAGAGATAAGTGTAAGGGGTGTTAGGGTTAGGTGTTAGGGTTAGGTTTTAGGGATAAGTGTGAGGGGTGTTAGGGTTAGGGTGAGGGGTGTTAGGGATAAGTGTGAGGGGTGTTAGGGTAAGTGGTGTTAGGGATAAGGGTGAGGGGGTTAGGTGTTAGTATGAGGGGTGTTAGGGATAAGTGTGAGAGGTGTTAGGGTTAGGGGTGTTAGGGATAGGTGTTAGGGTGAGGGGTGTTAGGGATAAGTGTGAGGGGTGTTAGGGTTAGTGTGAGGGGTGTTAGGGATAAGTGTGAGGGGGGGAAGGGTTAGGGTGAGGGTGTTAGGGATAAGTGTAAGGGGTGTTAGGGTTAGGTGTTAGGGATAAGTGTGAGGGGTGTTAGGGTTAGGGTGAGGGGTGTTAGGGATAAGTGTAAGGGTTGTTAGGGTTAGGTGTTAGGGTTAGGTGTTAGGGATAAGTGTGAGGGGTGTTAGGGTGAGGGGTGTTAGGGATAAGTGTAAGGGGTGTTAGGGTTAGGTGTTAGGGATAAGTGGGAGGGGTGTTAGGGTTAGGGTGAGGGGTTTTAGGGATAAGTGTGAGGGGTGTTAGGGTTAGGGTGAGGGGTGTTAGGGATAAGTGTGAGGGGTGTTAGGGTAAGGGGTGTTAGGGATAAGGGTGAGGGGTTTAGGTGTTAGGGTGAGGGGTGTTAGGGATAAGTGTGAGGGGTGTTAGGTTTAGGGTAAGGGTTAGGTGTTATGGATAAGGGTGAGGGGGTTAGGTGTTAGGGTGAGGGGTGTTAGGGATAAGTGTGTGGGGTGTTAGGGTTAGGGTGAGGGGTGTTAGGGATAGGTGTTAGGGTGAGGGGTGTTAGGGATAAGTGTGAGGGGTGTTAGGGTAAGAGGTGTTAGGGATAAGGGTGAGGGGGTTAGGTGTTAGGGTGAGGGGTGTTAGGGATAAGTGTGATGGGTGTTAGGGTTAGGGTGAGGGGTGTTAGGGATAGGTGTGAGGGGTGTTAGGGTTAGGGTGAGGGGTGTTAGGGATAGGTGTTAGGGTGAGGGGTGTTAGGGATAAGTGTGAGGGGTGTTAGGGTTAGGGTGAGGGGTGTTAGGGATAAGTGTGAGGGGGGAAGGGTTAGGGTGAGGGGTGTTAGGGATAAGTGTAAGGGGTGTTAGGGTTAGGTGTTAGGGATAAGTGTGAGGGGTGTTAGGGTTAGGGTGAGGGGTGTTAGGGATAAGTGTAAGGGTTGTTAGGGTTAGGTGTTAGGGTTAGGTGTTAGGGATAAGTGTGAGGGGTGTTAGGGTGAGGGGTGTTAGGGATAAGTGTAAGGGGTGTTAGGGTTAGGTGTTAGGGATAAGTGGGAGGGGTGTTAGGGTTAGGGTGAGGGGTTTTAGGGATAAGTGTGAGGGGTGTTAGGGTTAGGGTGAGGGGTGTTAGGGATAAGTGTGAGGGGTGTTAGGGTAAGGGGTGTTAGGGATAAGGGTGAGGTTTTTAGGTGTTAGGGTGAGGGGTGTTAGGGATAAGTGTGAGGGGTGTTAGGTTTAGGGTAAGGGTTAGGTGTTAGGGATAAGGGTGAGGGGGTTAGGTGTTAGGGTGAGGGGTGTTAGGGATAAGTGTGAGGGGTGTTAGGGTTAGGGTGAGGGGTGTTAGGGATAGGTGTTAGGGTGAGGGGTGTTAGGGATAAGTGTGAGGGGTGTTAGGGTAAGAGGTGTTAGGGATAAGGGTGAGGGGGTTAGGTGTTAGGGTGAGGGGTGTTAGGGATAAGTGTGATGGGTGTTAGGGTTAGGGTAAGGGGTGTTAGGGATAGGTGTGAGGGGTGTTAGGGTTAGGGTGAGGGGTGTTAGGGATAGGTGTTAGGGTGAGGGGTGTTAGGGATAAGTGTGAGGGGTGTTAGGGTTAGGGTGAGGGGTGTTAGGGATAAGTGTGAGGGGTGTTAGGGTTAGGGGTGTTAGGGATAAGTGTGAGGGGTGTTAGGGTTAGGGGTTTTAGGGATAAGTGTGAGGGGTGTTAGAGTTAGGGTGAGGGGTGTTAGGGATAAGTGTGAGGGGTGTTAGGGTTAGGTGTTAGGTTGATGGGTGTTATGGATAAGTGTGAGGGGTGTTAGGGTTGGGTGCTAAGGTGAGGGGAGGATGATGATAAGGGGGGGAAGAGACACAGGGGTGTCCTTGCAGCAGAGATCAAAAGAGTCCTTCAGGACTGTATTGCACACAGTGTACAGTAGCCTAGCTATGGTTTTCCCTATTGATGCAGTATCACCTACACTCAGCCTCCTCTCAGTAAGACTGCAAGTTAGTTATGATTCCAAAATGGCTGCTGTCCATGTGTTAGAAGGCTCTGGAAGGGAGTGTATGCTGCTGATTGGCTGGAATGTGTCTACTGACTGTGACATGCAGGGTCAAAGTTTGCTCAATGATAAAGTATAGGGGGCGGGTCCAATATTGCATATGTTCGCAGTTCGCCGTGAACGCGAACATGCTATGTTCGCCGGGAACAGTCCCCCGGCGAACTATTCGGGACATCTCTATATATTAATTATCTTATGTGTAGATTGCAAAATTTTATGTTCACTGTATGAAATAATAATAATATATACAGATATTGGGAATTATAAATTGTGCTTATATTTGATTATTAGTTCTTTTTGGAATTTACATTTTTATTTATTTAATTATACACATATATATTGTGGATTTGACTGTTAGTGTATAGGTATTATTGGGAATGTTAAAAATTATTGATACTATGGGACTTATGATATTCAACATAAATAGATGTTATCTATTTGTTCTGAGATATACGTATAATTAAAATGACTGAAATACAGCATTGGGATGAGCCTCAATAGACTCAAGAATAACACACGCTGTATTAATAGATATATAATTGGGATAAGTATCAATAGACTCAATAAATACACACACTGTATTGTTAGAACTTTATTTGACACTTAATAATATTCTAGATGCTATTTGAACTGTATATTAACATAGCGTTATTATGGGTTTTGACAGCATGTGTATTGGCTTTTTGTTAATGATGTCCTCTGTGTCTCCTTTCTCATTGTCCCGTGTATCCTTTAATATCTGAGGTCGGAAAAGAGAGAAACATAAAAGTCATGAAAGACTTAATCTAACTTCGGATTTACTTACCCTTATTTAAGGTGCCATCACACTAGAATTAGGATAGGGATAGATCCATTTACCATACAGTGGGGCATATTTAGTGTTGAGTGTAGTTTATCTTATTTTTACAGAGCCAGTTGTGGGCTCCGGTACCGCTACACTAGCACTTTGTAGGGATTGAATATAGAGTATCTACAATTATCTACAAGTTGTTTTGAATTTTAGATTATAATGATTTTTTGTATATGAATTGATATTTTTATTTGTACACCAATTTATAACATACTTGTAATATATGTTATATGATATTTTGTATTTCATATATTTTGCACAACACTATGTACCGTTAATGTATAATGTATCTATTATTAATTACTTTTGATATTTATTTCACTGCATTGCACCTTAAGATTAAATCTATAATTTAATTGAGAGGAGGTAAGGCTTAGATTTATAGAAATTATTAGATAATCCACACAGGAGGAATCGTGGTCAAAGTATAATCACAGGGAAGAACATAGATAAAAACAAAAAAGGTACAGTGCAGGAAGACTATGCTCCCTTGCCCCATAGACCTAAATTAAAAAAGAAACGGTTAGACACTCTAATGCCCCTGACGGACTCTTCCACCAAGGTTTCTCTATTGGAGGATAATGAAAATGTGATGATTTCAAAAGTTAAAGCAGTAGAGGAGACCTCGAGGGAGGAAAATGTCAATTGGAACCTGGAATCAATTGGAAAAATGCTTGGGGAATTCCAGGAGCAAATCAAAAATGATTTCCTTAGAGAAGTGTCTAATAACACAAAAGCTGTAAATACGTTGATAGCGAAACTTGACTATCTAGAAGTTCAACAATCACAACTTATTAGAGACAACCAAGACAACCAGAAAGTTGACGCTCGTGTGGCGACTCTACAGGCAGAAGTTAAAACTATCAAACATAAGCTAGGTAGGTTAGAAGATTTTTCTAGGAGGGACAATTTGCCCCAGGCACTCCCTCTCAACTTCTTGATCACTTTTCTGCCTGGCTCCCTCACATTCTCTCCTCCAATGTTCCTTCACTGGTACTTGGAGATTTTAACATTGCTGTTGACACTCCCACCTCCCCAGCAGCAGCAAAACTGCTTGCACTAACCTCTTCCCTTGGCCTCTCACAACTAACAGATTCTTCAACCCATCATGCTGGACATTCTCTTGACCTTATCTTCACCAATCTCAGCACAACCTCCTACCCAGTCATCCGTCCACTCCCTCTATCTGACCACCACTTCTTTACCTTCAACCTCACCACATCATCCTCTCACCACCCCTCTCCAACCCCTGCCACCATCACGAACAGAAACCTCCGAGCACTTGACCCTGCTCAGCTCTCCAATATTACCCAACCCCTTGTCAGCCCCATCACCAACCTCAACTGCCCTGACACTGCGACCTCACTCTACAACTCTACTCTCTGTTCCACTCTTGACACTCTGGCCCCCATATCCACACGCAGATGCCCTCGCTCTGATCCACAACCATGGCACACTACACAAACACAATACATCCCGAGGTGCTCCTGCACTGCTGAACGACTATGAAGGAAATCACTAACTTCAGCAGATTTCCTCCACTACAAATTTATATTACGTTCCTATTCCTCTGACCTCAACCTTACCAAACAGCAGTACTTTACATCACTAATATCAACTCTGTCCTCTAACCCCAAGCATCTGTTTGCCACTTTCAATACTCTCCTCCCACCACCTCCTCCCATCCCTTCCTCACTCACAGCTGAAGACTTTGCCAACCATTTTATTCATAAAATTCGAAACATCCGCAATGAACTCTTATCTCATAGTGGCTCTCACACTCCACGCTCTAAACCAACCAACAACACCCAGTCTTCTTCCTTCTCCAGTACCACAGCCACTTTGAACTGCTTTGATCCAGCTACAGAGGATGAAGTCTCCAAACTGCTATCATCCATTCGCCTCACTACCTGTCCTCAGGATCCTATTACATCTCAGTTCATCTCTACACTCTCTACCACACTAATCCCAGCAGTCAAACATATTTTCAACCTCTCCCTTACTACTGGCATGTTTCCATCTTCTCTAAAACATGCCAGTTATACCCACCCTAAGAAGTGTCATATAAGGGTCTTTATAGATCCTTATGGGATTGGTGGGGTTAAGTAGTGTCCTATAAGGGTCTGCATCTATCAATCTACCTCTAAGTACATGTATTAATACCTCTATCAACATACAATTAAACCCCTAACTACACACAGTAATAAACCCTAAATCTCACCTAAAACCACCCCCCTCACTAAGGAATACATGGGGTTAAATAGGACTAGATGGGGTTATATAGGACTTGATGGGGTTACAAAATACTAGATTATGTTAAATAGGACTGATGGGGTTAAGTATTGTCCTATAGACTCTTATGGGACTGAGGGGGATTAATTAGAGACTTATGGGGGTCTTAAATAGAGTCTTTTGGGGCTTTGTATAGAAACCCATGAGTGATGGGGTTAATTATGGTCTCTTGGGGCTCTGTATAGAGCCCCATGAGTGACAATGTTAATTAGGAGCTCATGGGGCCGTTTAAGGACCTGCGGCAGGGAATTTGAAATATTTAAATGCAGCAGGGTTCCCGATCGGGAGCCCAGTTGCAAGGGTTGAGGTGGGGACCCGCCGGGGCTCCCAATGGGGACCCTGCAGGATAGGGCGGTTCATGTTAGTGGCCACGGGTGTACTTACAGTGCCCCTGTGGCACGGTGGTAACCATTTATGTGCCACGGGCCCTTTAAGGACCCGCAGCAGGGTATTACAATGTTTAAATGCTGCAGGGGACCCCTGCATCATTGGGGGTTATTGTGGGTACCCTGTGGGGTTCCCGATGGGGACCCCTGCATCATTGAAGGTCAATATGGGGACACTGTGGGGGTCCCCATTGGGACCTCCGCATCATGGGGTTAATGTGGGGGCCCTGCGATGGTCCTGATGGGGACCCCGCTTAATGGGGGTCATGTGGGGAGCTTGCAGGAGCACTTGCAGGTTTCATGCCATCATGATGACGGCCTCCACTGCTATTGGCTGACAGTAAGCAGTAACTATGGTCTTGTACTTGCAAGCCCAGCTCTGCTTTTGTTGGAAATCTGGATCTTCCGATTTTGGATCTCGGGGAGCGAGTATCGGCCTTGGCTATTTGAATAGCCTTGGAAATGGAAGGGAACAGCAGCTCACAACTCACTCGCTGACATGTGGCCGAAGGCGAGTGAGTTGCGAGCTGGCAAATGAACGGGGCTAAAAAAATCAATAAGGACTACCGAAGAGCACATCAGATTAAAGTGTAAGTTCTGCTATGTAGCACAATCTAAATTGGTGCTACCTCTCCTTGAGAAGGTCCTTGATAATGAGCCTATTAGTATCAATATCATTAGTGCTCCAATAATTCTTCTTGTTATTACCAGCTGGGAGCCCAGCACATTGTTGTTCCATCAATGGCAGCTTACTCCCACTGGAGAGTGCACTGAACTGTGTCTCTTTGGACATTCCTGTTTCAAGTTGATCCAAGGAATATTCATCCTGGAGGACATCACAAACTCTCCGGGACAGAGTATGTACCTATTATACATGCAAAATATTTTCAAGAGTGCAAGGTGCACAGGTACTCATGCAACATACTTTGTTTACTATGTTAGTTCTTGTTTGAGAAATAGTTACACTCAGATCATGTGTTTTTGCTTTTTCTTACAAACTCCAGATCTCATCACACGCTGAATTATGTTTTGTGCCTGGAGTGGAGCCTCCCAGTGGGGAGAGCTCTGCCACAACTGCAATATGGTAGTAGGTGGTGACTAAAATGTGTCTGTACATGGCAGCAGCTCAGCTTACAATTCTCCCTGCTCTTAATGTGTGTTTCAGAGTGTTGTTTTCATATTGGCAATTCCCACTGGACAGGACCACTCTAGCCACAATACTTCGATTGAGGAGATCAAGGACTTAATCAGCTTGGTAGACCATTGAAAAATAGTAATTAATTTTTAAAATGTACAGTATAATTTACCTATCTATTCTTTAGAGACCTCTTTATAGGGCCACTAAAGAGGTCCTTAAAAACCCCTCTAGTAATTGAAGGAAACTTGGATTTAAATTAAACTTTACGCTGTATATAACTTTTCCGTTACACAATAGGAGGTATGGTGCTATTTTATTTAATGGAGATAGAACATATAGTCCACAGGTGCATGAATGCAACCCAGGTTACTCCACTGAGTGTACCATATTTTTAGGACCATAAGGCGCACCGGATTATAAGGCGCAATATCATTGATCGACTGCTAACAGGTTTTTTCTCATACATAAGGCGCACCGGGTTATAAGGCGCATGCATTAAATGAAACAAAGCATTATTCAACTCTATTCAACTCTTTCACAATAACTCTCAACATTGTTCAGTGTTACACACATAAAATACAAAACAATACACTGTCTTTTTTAAGTTTATTCCTCTACCACAAATCCATCAAATTCTTCATCTTCAGTGTCTGGGTTTAACAGTTGGGCGATTTCGGCATCAAACATGCCCGGATCCCTCTCATCATTATCATCATTATCAGAGTCAGTCTCGTTGCTGTTACTTAGCTGTTCAGTGATGATTCCGGCCTTCCTGAAAGCTTGGATGACACTGGAGACTGATACCTGCGTCCAGGCATCCACGATCCACTGGCAGATAGTGGCGTAACTTGCCCGGCGTTGCCTTCCTGTCTTGGTGAATGTGTGTTCACCTTCTGTCATTCAATGCTCCCACGCAGCTCGCAATTTAACTTTAAACGACCTGTTGACACCAATATCTAGCGGCTGGAGTTCTTTGGTTAATCCACCCGGAATGAAGGCAAGCACTGAATTAGTTTGCTTCACTTGGGCTTTGACAGTATCGGTCAGATGGGCGCGCATGGAGTCACAGATCAATAGGGACGGAGATTTGTGGAAAAAGCCATTCGGTCTCCTGACGTAAACCTCTCTCAGCCACTCACTCATCTTCTCCTCGTCCATCCAGCCCTTTGGGTTAGCCTTTAAAATGATGCTACTGGAAAGTTTTCTTTTGGCAAAGTCTTCCTCTTGAAAATTACCATGGGTGGTAGTTTTTGGCCATTCGCCATGCAACCAAGAACTACAGTGAAGGATGACTTCTCGTTTCCTGTTGTGCGTATAGATACCGTACTGGTCCCTGTTTTCTCAACAGTACAGTTTACGGGGATATCAAAGGTAAGGGGGACATCGTCCATGTTGGTGATGTGGTCTGGCAGGATCTTCTTTTCATTGATCTTGTTCTTGCAGTAGGTGCGGAAAAGGGCCAGCTTTTCTTCCTAATCCTTTGGCAGTTGCTGTGACATAGTAGTTCTTGTGCGGATGGAGAGATTACGCCTTTTCATAAAACGGAAGCACCAAGAGGGACCACCTCGAAAGTCGTTGATCTCCATGTCGCGTGCTATCGCTGTTGCTTTGAGTCGAATAGAGACCGTAGAGATGCTTCTACCTGCGGTTCTCTGTTCAATAACCCACTGTTCAATTTTGTCCTCCAACTGTGGCCATCTCGCTTTGTTCCCTCGGAAACTCAGTTTGGTCTTCTTTACCTGGCGCAGGGCATCTTCTTGCTTCCTCCACTTCCGTACCATTGATTCATTAATGTTGAATTCTATCGCAGCTGCTCTATTTCCATGTTGTACTGCGTGACTGATAGCGTTGAGTTTGAAATCCGCTTCATAAGCATGTCTCCTAAAAGGAGCCATTTTTGGGGCAGAGGGTATAGAAAATGTATAAATGAATGCACACACCTCTTAACTACGATGGCCGTAATGCTCCATCCAGGCAGTGCAGATTCGTAGCTTACCAAGGCCATGCTAAAAAATCCTGATAGATTTTTGAGCGCCGTGTACCACATAAAATCGTTTCTAGGACAGAAAGCACAACCATACATTAGGCGCACTGCATTATAAGGCGCACTGTCGATTTTTGGGAACGTGAAAGGATTTTAAGTGCACCTTATGGTCCGAAAAATTCGGTATTTAGTCTTGTTGGTGAGAAAGCTCTTACCTATATGATGATTTACCTATGGTCAGTATTTAACTTTTTAATGTAATGTTCCATTTTATAACTTTTTATGAATCATAATTATTTTCGACTTTGCCATAAGTTGTACCTTTCTAGGAGCTGCCACGAGAAGCATGAATACACTTCATTAGATTCTGATGACTCCTCATCAAAAAATATCTACCAGTTACCAGATGCTTCTTTAGGCCTAAATATGCAGAAACTGTATAAGATAATTGGAAGGTGACTCATATCCAAGCATTTCTATAGTCATATACCGTAGTATGCTCACTGGACTGGATTTATTCCCCTTTGATTTTTTGATTGGGAGGGTGATAAGCTTATATACATCCAGTTGGATAATTCAGAATAAACATATATGTGTTAAAGCATAACAAACATTCAAGATCAGTTATCCAAATAATTTTATCTATTTATTTATATATGCACTTTGCTTTTTTCTGCTATCAGTGGGACCTTTCTTAGATATTATTTTATTTTTTAATGGGTAACTGTCAAGACAGTAATTGCACTAGTTTAAAAGCGTACATGGGTAAGGTTGTTTTTGTAACTGATGGACCTAGTTTTGTCATTAAACATTAATTTGAATCAGTACAGTGTCTGTCCATACGTCAGCAGCTATCTTGGGTACATTAGAAAATTAATGCCATGCCCCCTGTATCATTAGCAGAACGTGCTACAGGACATAGAAGGGACACTGGTCAAGGTTAAAATGTATGAAATACCTTGATGGAATCAAGGAAATAGGTTTATAGATCATAGGTTCTATTCATACATGTTGTGAGTGCCTTGTTCCTCCTATTAAGCATTTTGACTTTGGCTTCCTCTTAATGCATGGATTTAAACATATGCAAGGTACCAGTACAAAACCTTCCTGCAGACGCCACCGGAACTCTATCCACCATATTCTATCATTGTAAAATACTGCGAGACCAGCAAAAATAAAACCAACTAACCCATAAAGAAGTCCATAATTTATCAAAATACCTACCTGAAACCATTGAAAAATAGTTGAAAGCAGAATAAAGGCAAATACATTCACTAAAACCCTATACTAAAAACTGGTTTAATGTCTAGAAAGTATGAGTACCAGCCAATAATGGCCAGTTTCAACCTCTCCTTTGGTCACTATCTAACATAATACACATGGATGTGACTTGTTACATTGGGTATATTAAAAGTGTTTCTTTTAAATAGGAAAATGTCTGACAATGCTGGTAACTAAGAATTGGTCCTCCATTTCTAATAGTTATAAATACTGGGAATAAAGGGGAAAAAAAAAAATCAAAGGAGAGGTGAGAGTTACTTGTGACATTCTAAAATATATTTTCGTTTCCTTTGCTAGTTTTTCTGGTAACAACTTATCACAAACTGAGAATATTTAGAGAAACTGCATATAGTGGGAGGCAGGTTCCTTAAGTGTACTTGTTTGTATAGGAACAAACACATTCTTTATTATCTCTGTCAGTGTGGCTTTAGTGTTATTTTTTCTTAAATTAAGATAATTTATTTAATTTAACATACTGTTTTAAATACACAAACTTCTCAACGCAGGACTTTGTCTAAAAAAATAGAATACTGTTAGACATTAATAATTACCCATTTCTGTTTATGGAAAGATAAACCCAATGTTTTGTGAAATCCAGTAGACTGACATATTAATATAGAAGTATCTGTAACTGTGCAGTAACTGCATTTTGGTTCTGCTCAAGGTCACAGCATGACTTTCAGTGCTAGGCTGTAAGAGACAGCTTTTAATCAGCCTTTGCTTTTTTCATCCTTTTTTGGCATTGATTTTTGTATCTCCTGAAGCATAATGTGTGTTTCGAAGACATAAGCTTATTTATTGAACTCAATCTCTTTCTCTCCATGTTAAGCTTAACTTGAATATTAGGATATAATCAGAGAAGATTAATTTTTCATTCTAATTTGCATCATAACAGTTGGTATCAACTTTGTGTTTGCCTGGGCGAACCTGAAAGACATTTGCTTGAAAATGATTCTACGATAATGACACTTAACCCATTATATTTTATAAAGCCAATCTATATTCTATACAGGAAGTCACTTGTAGATAAATTGAGTGCATATAATTCTCTCAATGAGAGTGAGAAATATCAGTGAGCATAGTCTTGACCCACCAAATCAGTCACTAATCAAATAACGTGTATAAAATAAGTCTGAAAATAAGACTAAACCATGCCCTTTATTATAAATAGCGGATGTCCTTAGAACAGAAGTTTAAAATATACAAAATCAACAAAATCAAATTCTGAAAACTTATACATAATTACATTTTATGAAGTATTTTTCTTGCTTTCAGTGTTTGTTCTTTCTGCTATATATTTAAGTTTATATTGTTTTAAACACTCTCTGTGTTCTTTTTTACTTTCTTTTTATTTGGAAAGCCACAGGAAAAGATAACAATTGTACATATATGACACAGTAAATCAATATCTTATAAATAGAATGCAGTATACAATTTAGTATTTATATAACAGAAAAAAATTGTATATAGTAATATGTTAGCTAGGAAAAGACAAGACCGAACAAGAAAGCTATTGTATTGATATTACATAGCAAAGCATTATCTTACGAATAGAATGTAGTACACTATGTTGAATTTAGACAATAAAGCAAAAGTAATATAGACCAGGGGTAAGTAAGTCCGGTCCTGGAAAGCCCCACACAAGCCACGATTTAAGGATATAACTGCTGCCTACAGGTGAGTGAATTGCTTCTTCAGTCATCCTGATTGACACCACTGTGTACAGGTGAGACAATCCTCAAATACAGGTCTGTGTGGGGCTCTCCAGGAGCAGACTTGCCCACCCCTGTTATAGACTATGTCAACTAGGTTTTATATCATTTGATGACAGCATCATTTCTGAAGAGACAGGCATTATCAGACCCCTTTTCTTAGGATCTAAGAATCACACACCATGTACCTTTGATTAGTACAAGCAGACTCCGACACTACCTTTGTTTAGTGTGTCCAACATCAGACTGGCACTTCTTTATTGTTACAGAGATATATAAAAACACAGAAAGATCTTACCCCCCCCCCCCCCCCCCCCCCCACATGCCTAACCACTCATCTTGTGGGCAATAGCTTGTTACACTCTCACCACCTGGGATATGTCAATCCCATGATACACCCCCCATCTCTTAGTTGCCAGATCTCAACTTACAGGGTTATAAAACTAAACTTCCCCCTAAAGCCAGAGGATTCATGCGTATTCATGCGTGGCTGCCTCTCAAAGCCTATATATTCTTTAGAATTATTTAACCCTTTGTATATCCCAGATATGACTGCATTACCTTTATTATCTAAGCATAGCCTACTATCCTATTTCTAATACAGATACAGTATTTTCATGTTAATCAATGACAGTACTATATGCACTTATTACATCCATGATATAACTACATGTATGCATTACACCCATGATATAACTGTTAAGCAAGTTGTTAGTACCTTCTAACCACACATATAATAACTGATGAACCCCAAACAGTCCACTGGGCCCTTCTGTTCATAACAGCTAGTTTCCCCCATCCTAGTGTGGCTGAGGAATTTGACCTGCCGGACAAATTTCTAGCCACACTGATCTCACTTGTGTGAGTTATAAAGTTGTACTTGCCTCACAGTCCACATTTCTTCCAATTCCAATGGGCACACAATTTTGGGCATAGCCTCCATAGCTCAATTGCCAACCACCTTCCCCTGGGCCATGACACATGCCTCCTCCCCATCCATTGGGGAAAACAATTTCCTTTGGTAGCTGCATCTAAAACAGTCCTTGGGCCTATTCGTTCACCCAGTCCAACAGGTCCCAGGGTGGTACCCAGTCCAGGTGACAGTTCCCAAGGTGACATGGCTAGCCCCCCTCCCAAAAGACAAGGTTAGTGCCCTCCTCTACCCAATGTCTGAGGGGAAACATTTTCCTTGGGAGTCCCATAAACTAATACCTCCAGGGAGGAACATACCAGTCTGATCCTAAACCCAGCATCCATGATGGAGGTCTGGACTGGAGTCTCCACTTTCTCAGATGACATCAGGATCAGGGTCTCACATCCTCCTTCCTCCGCTCCCACCATCTGGTCATAGGGCTCACCTACATTGGTATCTTTGGTCACTAGGTCCACTGGCAGAGTCTCACAGCTCTCTCCTACTGTCACTTGATTTATGGCTGGCCCCTGAACCACGGTCAGGGCACTGTGTGACAGCTTTTTTTGCTTGGGCACACCATAAGGAATGTGGTCCCTCTTTAACTGATTTGCTGTGTCTCTGTTTGGCAGGATCTCAGGGATCATAACTTCCCCTGCCCTCTGGTCTGTAGCTATCTCTCTGACATTTTTTTATCAGCTGCAGCTCCTTTAATGGTTCACAGTCCATTTTCTCCTACAAGGGCTGGTGGGTATGCCGGCTCCAACCCAGACTGTCCCTTGCATCTGTAATCTGCCAGTCCTTTCCTTTTTGCCCCATTGCCTTTTCCTTAGCAATGGTATTAGCACTACTTGGATAGGGCTGCGGCCCCTGGTCTGCCATGGTCACAGGGCTGCTGGCTGAGTTTGTCCCTTGAACTGTGGCTGGCTTTCTGACATTGGCTATCAGCTGGAGCCCCATGCTAGGCCCTCAGTTCATTCCCATGGCACAGTGAGCATAGCTAATCCCATCCAGACTCTCTGCTTGGCCTGGGTTCTGCCAACAGTCCTCTGTGCCAGGGTAATTAATACAGTCCAAGGGTGCCATTGCCATTCCACCCCCCAAAAACCAGGGCCTATTCACTCTTCTGCCCAACTTTCTGGGTAAAACACTCCCCTGGGGCACCCAGAAAAATAGTGATTCCAAGGGGGAATGCACTGGACGGATCTGGAAGCCGGCACCCAATGTTGTGGCCTGGTCTAAAGACTCCACTCCTCAAGGTTGCATTTGGATCAGCATGTCACATCCCCCTCTCTCTGAAACTACTGCCTGGGCACAGAACAAACCTCCTTCTGAGTCCATGGCCACAGTGTTCCCTGGCAGGACATCACAGCTCTCATCCAGACTTCCTGTTGGGCCATCAGTTTGACAGACATTCTCTGTCTTCTCATCTGCCTTTTGATTAGCAATTGTTCCCCAGCTATTTGGGTATGGCTGGCCCCCTTGGTCTGACACAGTCCCAAGGTTATTCTCTGTGTTCTCCCCTGTATCCATGGCTGGTTCCTGGACTGTATTTAACCACTGGAACCACATTCTAGGTTCCCAATCTGTCTCTGGTTCCTTCCAGAACTCTCCCAGGCCCTCCCTCTGGCCTGCTATTTCTATCTGAGACTCAGACTCCACTGCTTTTGAGATGTACCCATAATGTATGGTGCCATCCTCATCTGTCCCAGTTGTAGCAAAAAATATCTAGGCCTGGCCCATTTGTACCTCCATAGTGGTATAGTCCTGGTCAGAGTCCATAATATACTCTACTAGACCTCTGGTAACCAGTCCTTTTCCTCCCTGTCCACCTGACAGGGTTCCTCCCAACTGGATGGCCAAAACCCTTCCATGGATGCCTCATCCAGCAGTTCAGCATACTCAGCCTGCAGCTGCAGCTCTTTCTGAATCAGGGGTTCCAGCAAATCAGCCTCTGGGGACCATGGTTTTAGTTCCAGACCTTGACAGCATTTGAGAAATAAGTTATTCTGCCTCCTTACAGTCCCCATGCCATATTCAGGATCACCATACACAATCTCCCAGAACCCATCTATTAGGTCCAATCGAACATCCTCTCCAAGGGCACCAAAAGCCATATCCTGGCATGATCCTGTTTCTCCAAGGCAATCTCTTTCAATACCAGTTTCTTCAGCTAGCCTGACAACTCATGGCCCTGCCACAATCCCAGGAACGCCATCCATTGCTTTAGATGGGCCATTCCTCTGTGGTCCTTTGCCTCTGTCACCTGTCTCTCTATCTCTCTGTCTTTGTAAGCAGCCATCCTTGCTGCTGGTTAAAATGCTTGAGATCTCCCACCGATGCCACCAGCTGTTACGCCCCCCAAGTTTGGGGGACTACACTCACCCCAATTCTCTCTCTCTATGGGTCGCAACTTCTTGTTCAGATCTCGGCACCAGCAGACTCTTCAGATAACAGCATAATTTCTGAAGAGACAGGCACCATCAGACCCCCTTTTCTTAGGATCTAAGAATCACACACCATGTACCTTTGATTAGTACAAGCAGACTCCGACACTACCTTTGTTTAGTGTGTCCAACATCAGACTGGCACTTCTTTATTGATACAGAGATATATAAAAACACAGAAAGATCTTATCCCCCCGCCCCCCCCCCTCCGCCATATGCCTAACCCCTCCTATTGTGGGCAAAAGCTTGTTACACTCTCACCACCTGGGATATGTCTATCCCATGATACATCCTTCATCTCTTAGTTGCCAGATCTCAACTTACAGGGTTATAAAGCTAAACTCCCCCCTTCCAAACTAAAGCCAGATGATTTGTGCGTGGCTGCGTCCCAATGACAGTACTATATGCACTTATTACATCCATGATATAACTACATGTATGCATTACACCCATGATATAACTGTTAAGCAAGTTGTTAGTACCTTCTAACCACACATATAATAACTGATGAACCCCAAACAGTCCAGTGGGCCCTTCTGTTCATAACACCCTTCTGATATATCAGTATTTAAGAGGGAAGGGAAAACATAGGAAAAGAAGGATAAAGGAAAATGTGATGGAATAAAGGAAAATGATAGAGGTAAGAGGAATAAACAATATAGATAATAATACTGAGGGGGGATGTGTAGGCAGCCATGGTTTGATTTCTGTTCAAACTGGCTTTCAACAACCATCACCATCTGTAGAGGCATATGTATATGAATGATTTTAACGTGGCTATTGAAGGCATATGTAAGTTTCCCTGTGCTTACTTTTTCTAATGCAATATTAATAAATCAGTAAATATTATATTCTAGTCCATGCAAGTTCCATTATATGTATTAACACATTGATTGCCATGATCGATATAACACGGAAATTAAATATAAAAAAAAGTATTTAATATTAGAGATTTGCGAGCTTGCGAATGTTGTGCTATTCATTTTAATACCTAACATCACTTTCCCTTTAATTTAAAATACAGTAGTGTGTTAATATTTGCATTTATAGTGCTACGGATAGGACTTTAACCCCCTTGTGGGTCCTCTCTAGTACCCGTAGGCTTCTTGGCTCCATTTGCAGGTTACAGGTTTGAACGTCAGTGGATTAGTAGCATTTTAATAGCAATCTGCGAACGTAACATTTACAGGCTTGACAGATCGAAGGCTTTGCAGCGACGGAGTTTACAATTTCGACAGCCCGTAGGGTTTTTGTGCCTGTTACCCACAGATCATTTGCGGGTAGCTGTAAGAGGCCGATGTAATAGCCGTAAGTCTTGCGGGCTCCGTTACAGGTTTTCACGTTGGGGGAATTTAATATGGTTGCAGATCAGGAGGGTATCTGCCTCTCTCCACAATTTCCCTCCTTTTTACCGGAAAGGCCTCTGCAGCCTCGGTGTCAGCGCTCGCCGCTTCCCCTGTGATCTTTATGTTACACAGGCTGTTCCTCTTCCTGAAGCAGTCGAACCAACTCCCTCCAACACTGATGTCTCCCCCCTCCCACCCAAAAAAAAAAAAATTAAATGTAGGTTTAACAATTCCAGTAATTACAGTAACAATTAAAAATCACATTATGATAAAAAAATATATATTTTACTGTACTTTGCCACAGGCTGCTGTAGGCAGGATTTAGGGGTCTTCTGTAACTTTTTTTCCCACTTTCTCCAGCTTTCTCTGTCTTTCTCTGTCTCTCTCCATAAAATGGTGCTTCGGATAACACTGTGAAGCTATTTTGAAGCGTCCCATGACGAAAAAAAAGTGTTCTAGCGAAGCAGTGCATTAAGTGAGGTTCTCTGCACTAAAAACAGCGCTATAGCAGAGTATAGTGCTAAGCGGGGAATTGTGCACAAAACAGCGATATAATGAATCAGCAATAAGCAGGATAGCTGTGCTATAGCAGAGTATAATGCTAAGCGGGGAATTGCGGCCCAAACAGCGCTATAGTGAATCAGCAATAAGCAGGGTAGATTTAAGCGGGGCATACCTGTATATATATATACACACACACACACATATTATATGTATATGGCCAAGGGGGCTACAGAGTGCCACAGGGGGCTGCAAAGTTCTGCCGGGGCCAAGGAAGACCATAGGGGGCCACAGAGAGCTGAAAGGGGCTACAAGGGGCTGAGGGGGCCACAGGGGCCGGCAGAGGGACAAGGGGCCACAGGGGGCCAAGAGGGGCTAAATGGAGACAAGAGGTCCACAATGGGGCAGAGAGGGCTGAAAGGGTCTACAAGGGGCTGAGAGGGACACAGGGACTGGCAGAGGGTCTTGTGAGCCACAGAGGGCCACGGGGGCGTCAGGGCAACAAGTGGGGCCACGTCAGATGAGATGGACCATAGAGAGCTGAAAGGGGATACAAGAAGCTGAGGGGAACACAGGGGCTGGCAGAGGGCCGCAGGGGCCACAGGAGGGCCAAGGGGGCTGCGGAGGGCTGTGGGAGGAAGTGAAAGCCCTGTGAGGGCCAAGGGGGCTGCAAGAGGGCCACAGGAGGGCTGTGAAGGTCTTGGGGGCCGCTGGAGGGCTGCAGAGGGCTCTGTCAGCCCTCGGCCCCACAAAGGCCATGGCCTCGGTGCTTTGCACCAGCTGCACCGGCGGAAGCTTCGCTTCTGCATCTCATGATTCCTTCCTGAACAAACTGCCATCACTGATTGTTATATTTTATTAAAATGTATTAGCTGCCTGTGATTGGCCACAAGGAATTAAATGGAATTAATTTTATTACACATTTTAGCAGAGATATCCAGGAGTGTTAACTGACAAAAGCAACTGCTTGCAAACTCAAGAGATTTAGCAAACATCAGGGTGAGTTTGTTTATTTTGGTATTTTTCATACAAACATTTTTTGCATACACTACTGATTCTCCTCTATCAGATGCATTTATAATCCAGGAAACTTAAACATGCCTTTAAAGCGAATTACTTATTAATCTAGCTAACCGTAATAGAGTTACATATTAAGTTTATAAGCCGTTAAACCCTCATTTAAAAACTGGAACTAGCTATTTCAGGTCCTTAGAATATCCAGGTAGAAAGCCATCTTGGGCCCAGAGATAACTCACAGCGCAGGATATTTGGAGTTTAATGGGTGCATTAAAGTGGTAACATCAACACCAAGGCATCTTTACTGAAAGTCAATCAACAAGGAGGGAAAAGATCCAGTGGCTATCCGGTCCATATTTGCCCAGGGCTGAGGGACATCATTTACAGACTAACCCTTTTAAACCCTTTCCTATCATAAACTTGGGGAATACATTAGAAATAAGGATAACAAAGAAGCCAAATGGTGTAAATGTAAATAGCCTCAAAATAGTTATATAAATTTTAAATACAGAACTAAATAACACTACTAAGTAACATTGCCTCTGTTGAAGACATTTCATCTCTCCAGAAAAAAACATGGGTTAAAGGTATATAAAAGTTTCCCTGTTTTTAAATAGTTTTTATCTAACAGCCACTGATTAGCAGAAAAATAAGTCTTAGATTGAAAAGTTTGATATACTTACATATTTATTTGCAGCAAACTGAAATCTGGATTTCCACACCCCCAGAGCTGTCCACGTTGGCAACCTGTACTAGCCTATAGAAACACAGCATTCAAGTACGGATTTTAACCCGAGGGAGAGAGAGACAGATAGAGAGCTGGTGTGGTAGAGAGGAACGGAGAGAGAAAGCTGCAGTAGTCGATACCCGGACATGACTTTTAGCTGGGCTGGTCGGGGGAGAGAGACACTGCAGCAGCTGCAGTAGTTGATACCTGAACTTGACTTTCAGTTGGGGTGGTGTGGGGTAGGGAGAGAGAGCTGTAGTAGGTAATACCTGGAAATGACAATGCCACTGGTGCAGTTGTATAAAGAGATAGAATACACACTTGGAGCCCGATTCAATTGAGCAATTAGTAAATTACTGTAGTCTGTAAGTGAGTCTGTAAGTTAATTTGCTATTCAATTGGCGTATTTTTGCGGGCTCCAAACGATTTACAAGTTACGGGCTCTGCAATGGTTAAATCCGGAACTTACAGCCTCCCGAAGCCTTTGATCTTTCAATTTCTGCAAAAGTGACGATGGCTAACATCGCAAATCGCTATTCAATTGATCCAATTCCCCAAGCTCACAAATGTTTTCACACCCGTAAACGGCAAATGTAGGAGAAAATCCTGCGAGTGCTAGAGACGACCTGCAAGGGGGTTAAACACCAGATCATAGCACTGTAAATGCAAATAAAAAATCACTACTGCACTGTAGGTAACGGGGAAAGCAATGAAAGACATTAGAATTAATTGCACAACAGTCTCAAGCTTGCAAATCGGCAGTTAAAGAAAATTTATTTTTATGTTTAATTTCGGGGTAATTTCAATCTCAGGAATCAATGAGTTAATACATGTCAGGCCACCCATATGGACTAGAACAATATTGGCATTCATTCTTATTATTTTTTATTTTGAGGGTTTGCGAGTCCCATCGCATATCGGACCCCTGAACCTAATTGCCGTAATGATGGCGGTCTCATTTTCTATTGGCTGTTTCGAAATGAGAGGTTATGGTCTTGCTTAATTGAACATATTCCCACCCTGAACTGCTACGAACCAGTCAGCTTTTGGCCCGTCGCTTGCAGGCTTCTTTAATTGAATAGCACTGTAATCAGAAACGAACGGGAGCCTGCAGCACGCCTGCAGACATACAGCCTCTATCCCTCGAGATGCGGGCTTGTAATTGAATCAGGCTCTAAGTCAGCAATAACTACACGTACATCCTAAGTGAGACAGTTTGTAAAGTAAGAATGTCTTTCTCTGAAACAGGAGGAAGATGAAGCAAAGGAAATTATGTCAAACATGTGTCTTTCTGACCTCAGTTGCAATAAGCATGTCAGAAGCCACTAAGGTGCAGATTGTTACAATGTTTTAGCTGCTTCTGATTGGCCACAAGTAATTATGAATGATATGCTAATTTATCTTTGATTTTCTAGGGGTGTACCCTATCAAATGCAACTGCCAGAAAATATAAGACATTTTGCGAACCTCAGAGTAACTTTATTAATGTTTATTTGGGGATTTTTCCATGCAAAAAACTTTTTTTCATACACTATTGATTCTCCTTTATCAGATGCAATCATCATCCATGCAACTAAAATATACCTTTAAGGGACCACAACCCGAAATACTTATTCCTATAGATGGTGTAACTGGCAGATATTAATAGTCTAAAACACATCTACAGCTTTATACAATGGAGTCTTAAGCAATGACTCACACATCAATCCTCATGCTTGTCCTTGCTCTGCAGTGATCTCATTTGACTATGTATAGAGATCATTTAAATCACATTAATTATCTATCAAGTTCTGCACTGGTAATATTATTGTTATTTTATTCTTCCATGTTTTATATATTGTGGCAAAATCCCATATGTTTTTTTGAGAAACATTATGGATCAACAAACTGCAATTCAGTATTAAAAAATGATTTCAGATATTTGCCTATATTGCATGGCTCCCGTAAGAGTTCTCGGAAGGCTGACTTGCAGCTAAGGAGTTATGAAAACATAATTACCGGAGCTATTCTATAGTTGTCTTGCTCTAACATGTGCTCACAGCCATCTAGTAGAAGGCTCTGAGTCTGAATCTCGTCTCCAGAGCAGCACTACAGAATTTTTTCCTACTAACTCAATACATTATCTATCTACCTATCCCTGCAAAGGGAAGGGATATATATGGCAGGGAAGTGGTTAAATTATAATAAACATGAATGAAGGCTGTTTGTGCCCCTGTGCCTATGGCCTGCCATCCCTATGATCCCGGGTATCTCTTGGGATTCCTCTTAATATTTGATACCTCCTATAAGCCCAGTTATCCCTGGGATCCCCTATCAATACCCGTCACCCCTTATGAGCCACTGGATACCCAGCATCCTCTTTAATATCTCCTACTCTCTTATATACCAGGGGACCACATGGTGCCCTTCTAATACCCGCTACTCCCTATGAGCCCTGATATCCCTCAACTAAAGTATAACCATGGGGGTCCTTATTGACAACCATGGCACCAAATATTAACCCTGTTACCATGGGGATAACTTTTATTTGCTATATTCTGAACTACATGGATCTATTTCCTTTTTGACCTTAATTTGCCTCTTTCTCAGGAGGTCAGAAATTCCCATGTTGACAGCACTGGCAGTTATACCGACCACACGCTCATTTTGCAGACAGAAACTTCCTCTGCATTCAAAGTGTCATTCCACCTCAGGAAGTCAATTAAGAAAAAAATAAATTGTGGATTTCTCCGCAGCAAAATTGCATATAAAAATTTATAAATTAGAGTCCATTTATTATTGTTATACTTTTAAAAAACATGTTGCCTGATTTCATGTGTATTTATTCAAAATAACATTTAGAAACACATGACCATAGTGGTCTTTTAATGGTATATTATTAGTTTATAGACCTAAGGTGGTCAGTGGATTTTTACTATATTCATGCAGAACTTGAGAGATTAAGGTAAACATTAAAGCATTTGCAGCCTCATTAAAATGCTACGTTTTTGAAAATCGTAGCTCGTAGCGTAGCTCGCAAGACTTTGAGCTATTAAATTGGCCTCTTAAACCGCAGGACGGCTGACAAATGCCTACAGGACCTGAGCGTGGAACTTCGCTGCCCGCAAATCGTTTGATCTATCAAGCCCGTAACTGCTACTTGTTCAATTCAGCTATTAAATTGCAACAAAGTCACCCGCAAACTATCCCGTAACACGCAAATGGAGCCCAAGCCCCAACATGTGCTCGAGAGTACCCGCAAAGGGGGTAAAGTCCAATACGTAGCACTTGTAATGCAAATAAAAACACACTACAGTACATTTATTAAAAGGGCAAGTGATCTTAGGTCTTAGAATTAATAGCACAACATTCTCAAGCCTGCAAATCGGCCCCATAAAATACTTTATTTCATGTTTATATTTTTTGTTATATCGATCCCTGCAATCAGTGTGTTAATACATATACTGTAACTCGCATGTAATAGAATGTGGATCCGATCGCAAACTGTAATTTTAGCCTATAGGACTTTGAAAAATAACCTCCCCTTTTTCAGTGACGTAACGCTGACGATTTAATCTTCCATTGGCTCCCTCTAAACCCGTAACTACGGTCTACACTAATTGATCGTCCGCACGGCCGAAAATCCAACGTTCTACAAATTAGCTAATTTAATAGCAATGTAACTCAGCCAAATTTCAAGCCTGCAGCTTTACATTGGACTTACGGTTCCCGAATTTAATGAGGCTGAAACAGCCTCATTAAATTGCTACGTTTTTGAAAATCGTAGCTTGTAGTGTAGCTCGCATTACTTCGAGCTATTAAATTGGCCTCTTAAACTTCTCCACAGACGACTTCCCGGGAAAGCCGCAGGAGGGACGAAAAATGCCTACGGGACGTGAATGTGCAACTTCGCAGCCATGCAAATCCTTTAATCTGTCAAGCCCGTAACCGCTACTTGTTCAATTCAGCTATTAAATTGCAACAAAGTCACCCGCAAGCTAGCCCTTAACACGCAAATGGAGCCCAAGGCCCAAAGTGTCCTGGAGAGGACTTGCAAAGGGGGTAAAGTCCAATACGTAGCACTTGTAATGCAAAGATAAACACACGATGGTACATTTATTAAAAGGGAAAGTGATGTTAGGTCTTAGAATTAATAGCACAACATTCTCAAGCTAGCAAATCGGCCCCAAAAATACTTTATTTCATGTAAATATTTCGAGTTATATCAACCCCTGCAATCAATGGCCCTCATTCAATTGCGATTTGGCCAATTGAATAAGGCTCTAAATAAGCACATAACATATTTTTTTTAAAGAAGTTTTTAGTTAGTGAAAACTTGCTTTTGGATAGATGCTTACTAACTAAAAACTTCTTTAAAAAAATATGTTATGTGCTCATTTAGAGCCCTATTCAATTGGCCAAGTTGCAATTGAATGAGGGCCAATGTGTTTATACATATACTGTGACTCTCATGTGATAGAATATAATATTTACCGCTTTATCTATATTTCACTACATCTTGAATGTGGGTCCGATCACAAATTATAATTTGAGCCCGTAGGACTTTGAAAAATAACCTCCCATTTTTCAGTGACGTAACGCTGAAGATCTCTTCTTCCATTGGCTCCGTCTAAACCCGTAACTATGGTCCACACTAATTGATTGTCCGCAAAAAACGAGCAACGATTTGCGTCTCCAGCCCATAGCTCACAGCCCATTCTAATTTAACAAGCGACTTGCCCATCAAAATATGACGGTCAATAAAATTTGAAGCCATGGCAATGCAGTTTGGCACACAATGTGAGCTTCTCCTCACGTGTCCTTTTGCTCGTCTATATATTATTTTAAATACTAATTAATTAATTAATTGAAAAAAATATATATAGTTTACCTTTTTCTAATTAATATATGTAACAATGAAGAGGTAACAATGACTTTTTATTGTCCTGCAGCATATAATGTCGAGTGGGACTGTTAATGGCCAGAGGAGATAGTTTTATGAATGTTGTAACAGCGCATTAGAAATAGGTTGAGTGAACAACGGCAAACTGTTGGTTTATTTCTGTAAAGCGCTACTGTGATTGCGTAATGTTGTTAGTTGCAAGTTAGGATTGTAAAATAGCGTGTATTGTCTATCTGTTACGCGGTTCGCAAGCATTTGGCATCCTTTGTAATAGTGTATTTTGTACCTAGTAGATTCCTGTGTGAAAGTGGCACGCGGTTGGTGGTGTTTTGTGCGGTACAGGGTCATGTAGCCTTGTTTTCATTTTTTTGGGACGCCATTTCTTTTTCGCCTAGGTGATTTTCGAGTGCCGAAAATTGAAATTTGACTTCAATTCGCATTCCACCTCACTCCCAGATGGCTGTTCCCCTGTGCTGTGTGTGATGTTTTTGTCGTATTTTTATTTTTTTGTATTTTTAGTGTGTTTTGTGCTTTGCGCTGTTCGGCCGTTAACTTCATATTTTTACTATCTCATATTTTGTTTTTCTAAGTGCCGCGTCTTGTAAAGTGGTACGCGGTTGGCGGTGTTTTGCACGGTCCAGGGTCATGTAGCCTTGTTTTCACTTTTTTTATCCGCCTTTTTTTTCGAGTGGCAAAAATCACAGAAATGGACTAAAATTCGCAATTCCACCTCACTCCCAGACGTCCGGGCTGTTCCTCCATGCTCTGTGTGATGTTTTTGTTGTATTTTTGAATTTTTGTGTGTTTTGTGTTTTCTGGCCGTTAACTTTGTATTTTTCCTATCTCATATTTTATTTTTCTAATTCCCACGTCTCGTATTTTTTTTTTCTAAGTCCTGCGTTCATCAAGTGCTTGCAGCCTAAGGCGATCCCATGTTTCTTAAGTGTTTCTTTGGCTCGCAGGCAATAAGCACCTTCGGCGTTCATCAGCCAAGTGGTGAGAGTTTAAGTGCCTTAACGGCTCGCAGGTGATGAGTGCTCATCGCCTAAGTGCTCCGAGTTAACGGCTTGCCTCGGTTATCGCCTAAGTCGTATGCACCACGCAAGGCGTAACATGTCTCGTAGTTTGAAAATTATAATATGTGATAGCAACTTAACTCTGCCAAATTTCAAACCCGCAGCCATTACATGCTTCACGTTGGACTTACGATCCCCGAATTTAATGAGGCTGCTGGTGTACCAAAGGTGGCTTAGCACTTTATTAAATTTGACCAAAGGAACCTTTGTGGCAGAAAGGTCCAGTTTATAGTAAAAGATCATATGATATCCCCAACAGCAGTGGTTTCCAATGCTCAAGGACCATTTACCACGTGAAGTTTAAAAAATATTACAGCTTAAACAAATATGGTTTGAAATTTGAGTTGCTTATAAACAATTTGTCCTTGTGCAAGGATATCATGTAACCTAGCCTGTTCCAAGTCCTTGAATAATGGGATTGGGAATTGTGACTTAGTGATATTCTTGGCTACCTAATTGCATACTAATATTCTATTAATACAATCTCTGAAATAAAGGTGGAGAAATGATCTCTAGAATCCCATTGGAGACTTTCACTAATTAGACTAATTAAAAATTTGCATCATAATGAAAAATCCTATTGATTTCACAGATTTTTTAAAATAAATATTATGCTAAAACTGTAGTCATGCTTATTCTACCGTAGGCATATTTCTCCTTCCTCCAGTTACTTATTCTCCATTGCCCTTGTTACACCTCGATTCAAGCATTGCTATAAATTGCTATAGGAGTTTAAGTGTTTGTGTGTTTATGTATATAATGTGTATATACAATATGCTAAGATGCATCAAGCATACATACAGTACATACAGAAATTACACTATTTGTAGACATGTCTGTAAATATATGATTATTATTTTATTATTATTTTTAGAGTTGTCATAATCACATTTTTTTCTCAAGCTTAACATTTTTAATCTTAATTACATTTTTAATTGCAGGCAGCATGGATTTGCCTGATCTTGCGTGTTACTCCTGCAATCCATTCTAGTAGCAAAAAAAAAAAAAAAGCATAAGCAAATAATCCAACCAAGAATTGATGAAAATTCTTCTTGAGATCCATCTTTTGCTGGAGCCCTGCCTGTCTTTTTTAACTATTGGCAAAAACTGCCAATAAAGTGTTGCAGTAAAAAGGTAGCAAAAGAAACACTAGACAAATTGATTAAAAAAATGAATAGCTCACTTAATCGTGATTACAAAAAAAATCACCCACCTCTAATATTATTATTAGGAACCTTAAACTATATGGAGAAAATATTTTGTTTAGACGTTCAGTCGTATCTGACTCTCCGTGACCCTATGGGCCACAGCATGCCAGAGACATCCATAAGGTTTTCATGACAAAGATACCGGAGTGGGTTGCCAGTTCCTTCTCAAGTGGACTGTGATTTGTCTGACCTCTCTGCATTGACCTGCCCATTTTGGGTGACCAATATGGTGTCGCTTACAGCTTCATTGAGGTACGCAAATCCTTCACCACAACAAGGTAGAGATCCAGAAGGGTCAACATTTTACTCAGTGCTACAGTGCCTTGCAAAAGTATTCACCACCTTGACTTTTTACCTATTTTGTTACATTACAGCCTTAAATGTTTTGTTAATCTGAATTTTATGGGATTGATCAGAACACAATAGTCTAAGTTGGTGATGTGAAGTGAGAAAAATATATACATAAAACTATGGTGCAACCAATTACATTCAGAAGTCACATAATTAGTGAAATGATGTCTACCTGTGTGGAATCTAAGTGTCACATGATATGTCATTACATATACACACCTTTTTGGAAGGGCCCAGAGGCTGAAACACCTAAGCAAGAGGCACCACTAACCAACCACTGCCATGAATACCAAGGAACTCTACAAAAAAATAAGGGACAATGTTGTTGAGAAGTACAAGTCAGGGTTAGGTTATAAAAAAATATCCAAATGTTTGATGATCCCCAGGGAGGACCATCAAATCTATCATAACCAAATGGAAAGAACATGGCACAACAGCAAACCTGCCAAGAGATGACCACCCAACAAAACTCATGAAGCTGGCAAGGAGGGCATTAATCAGAGAGGCAGCACAGAGACCTAAGGTAACCCTGCAAAGTTCCACAGCAGAGACTGGAGTATCTGTACATAGAACGACAATAAACTGTACTCTCCATAGAGTTGGGTTTTATGGCAGAGTGGCCAAAAGAAAGCCATTACTTTTAGCAAAAAATTGCATATTTTGAGTTTGGGAAAAGGCATGTGGGAGACGCCCAAAATGTATGGAGGAAGGTGCTCTGGTCTGATGAGACTAAAATTTAACTTTTTGGCCATCAAAGAAAACGCTATGTCTGGCACAAACCCAACACATCACATCACCCAAAGAACACTATCTGTTTTTCAGCAGCCGGGACTGGGAAACTGGTCAGAGTTGAGGGAAAGATGGATGGTGCTAAATACAGGGATATTCTTGAGCCAAACCTGTACCATTCTCTGCGTCATTTGAGGCTAGGGCAGAGGTTCACCTTCCAGCAGGACAATGACCCCAAACACGAAAAGCAACACGAGTGGTTTAAGGGGAAATGTGTAAATGTGTTGGAATGGCCTAGTCAAAGCCCACACCTCAATCCAATAGAAAATCTGTGGTCAGACTTAAAGATTGCTGTTCACAAGTGCAAACCATCCAACTTGAAGGAGCTGAAGCAGTTTTGCAAGGAGGAATGGGCAAAACTCCCAGTAGTAAGATGTGGCAAGCTCATACTTATCCAAAGCAACTTGGAGCTGTAATTGCCGCAAAAGGTGGCTCTTCACAGTATTGACTTTATGGGGGTGAATAGTTATGCACATTTACTTTTTCTTTTATTTTGTCTTATTTGTTGTTTTCTTAACAATAAAAAAAATATACATCTTCAAAGTTGTGGGCGTGTCCTGTAAATTAAATGATGCAAATCTTAAAACAATCCAAGTTAATTCCAGTTTGTGAGACAACAAAACACAAAAAATGCCAAGGGGGGTTAATACTTTTGCAAGGCACTGTAAATACAATGTAAAATACAATGAATACCACAGCTATATGAGACATAACAGTACAGTATGCACGTTAATTCAGAACTAGTATATGTCACCGCTTCTGAGAACTTGAGTGGTTGGACATCTGATACAAAAGAGTGGAGGGGAGGGTAGGGATGCATATTAAATAGTGAGTTGGAAGGTGCCTGTGTGCAGTGGTGAAGACTGAGCATTAGGGCAACTGATATTTATAAGTTGTACCCTGTGCCTCTGCAACTGCCTCATAAAGAGTAATACATCACTACTAAATATATGTATGTAAATCTAAATGGATTTTAAGGAGCTGGTGATGCGCTACTTCCTTTGTGGCTCCCATTGGGAAGTGGTCGAGTATATCACTCCCTTTTACCCCACCAAACATTATACAACAAGAAAATGTATATGCTGACATTCATTGGGCAACAACAGAGCATCTGACAATCCTATAATTTCTAGATCAAATAATATATTATGTCTCTCTTAGAACCTGGTATGGAAGAAAAATATCAATGTAAACAAAAAAAGAAAATACGTTTTCCACCTTTAATGTGACCTATAAACTGTACAACTCAATTGAAAAACAAACTGAAATCTTTTAGGTGGAGGGAAGAAAAGAAAAAGAAGAAAAATAATGTGGTTGCATAAGTCTGCACACCCTCTTAAAACTGGGGATGTAGCTGTGTTCAGAATTAAGCAATCACATTCCAAATTGTGTTAAATAGGAGTCATCATACACCAGCCATCATTTAAAGTGCCTCTGATTAACCCCAAATAAAGTTCAGCTGCTCTAGTTGAGCTTTCCTGAAATTTTCTTAGTCGCATCCCACAGCAAAAGCCATGGTCCACAGAGAGCTTCCAAAGCATCAGAGGGATCTCATTGTTAAAAGGTATCAGTCAGGAGAAGGGTACAAAAGAATTTCCAAGACATTAGATATACCATGGAACACAGTGAAGACAGTCATCATTAAGTGGAGAAAATATGGCACAACAGTGACATTACCAAGAACTGGAGCTCCCTCCATAATTGATGAAAAGACGAGAAGAAAACTGGTCTGGGAGGGTACCAAGAGGCCTACAGCAACATTAAAGGAGCTGCAGGAATATCTGGCAAGTACTGGCTGTGTGGTACATGTGACAACAATCTCCCGTATTCATCATATGTCTGGGCTATGGAGTAGAATGGCAAGATGAAAGCCTTTTCTTACGAAGAAAAACATCCAAGCCAGACTACATTTTGCAAATTTTTTTTTTTTTACATTTACACATCTGAAGTCTCCCAAAAGCATGTGGGAAAAGGTGTTATGGTCTGATGAAACCAAGGTTGAATTTTTTGGCCATAATTCCAAAAGATATATTTGACGCAAAAACAACACTGCACATCACCAAAAGAACACCATACTCACAGTGAAGCATGGTGGTGGCAGCATCATGCTTTGGGGCTGTTTTTCTTTAGCTGGAACTGGGGCCTTAGTTAAGATAGAGGGAATTATGAACAGTTCCAAATACCAGTCAATATTGGCACAAAACCTTCAGGCTTCTGCTAGAAAGCTGAACATGAAGAGGAACTTCATCTTTCAGCATGACGACGACCCAAAGCATACGTCCAAATCAACAAAGGAATGGCTTCACCAGAAGAAGATTAAAGTTTTGGAATGGCCCAGCCAGAGCCCAGACCTGAATCCGATTGAAAATCTGTGGGGTGATCTGAAAAGGGCTGTGCAAAGGAGATGCCCTCGCAATCTGACAGATTTGGAGTGTTTTTGCAAAGAAGAGTGGGCAAATCTTGCCAAGTCAAAATGTGCCATGCTGATAGACTCATACCCAAAAAGATTGAGTGCTGTAATAAAATCAAAAGGTGCTTCAACAAAGTATTAATTTAAGGGTGTGCATACGTATGCAACCATATTATTTTATTTTTATATTTTTTTCTTCCCTCTACCTAAAATATTTTAGTTTGTATTTCAATTGAGTTGTACAGTTTATAGGTCACATTAAAAGGTGGAAAAAGTTCTGAAATTATTTATCTTTGTCTCATTTTTTTACAGCACAGAAACCTGACATTTTAACAGGGGTGTGTAGACTTTTTATATCCACTGTATATAATGTTAATCCAAAGTATTAATAAAAGATCAGTCTGATTACTTAGCTTTATATATGTCATACTGAGGGATGTTAAAACATTAAGTGAGTCCAATCCGTCATCACTCTAGTGAAGTCGCTCCTCCGGTATGCACCATGTCTCTCCTGCATACACAGTGCAGATCCAATCCCTCATGCAGTACTCCCGGGTTGACGTGATGACATCACTTCCAGGGCATCAAGGGCAACTTAGCTGACGCATGCGTTTCGCCATGGGCTTCTACCAGGGCCTAACACAATTGGGGTGGATGTGTCCTTTAATAGGGCTATCCAGTGAGTCTGTGTTGTTTATTGGATAGATTTTCAACCGATTATATATCATCGCGACTCCAGATCCTTGAAGGTATATAATAGACATCATGTAAGATACATAAATAATTTATTTAATACTAAAACACAAACAAAAAAACAAAAGCAAAAACCAAATATACTGTTATCCATATATCCTTCTCTATCACCTAATTAATTAATGTTGTGCAATATCAAAGATATATCACACATTATTGCAAATTATATTGTAACATATTAGCAGATCACCCAAGGGAGAGAATTATTATCAATACGATTATATTATAAACTATACATACATTATACGAGTTATAGGGTATGGAATTCCATATAATATCTAAGATTTTTTAAATTATAATATATACAATTATCAACTTCCCATATAAACTTATCATTTCATTCTCAAGTAATAACCATCTGTTATATTGGTCTGATATCCTAGGATGAATCTGCCTTCATTTAACAACACATTTGAATACATCATATCTCATTATCTAGCAATTAGAGAGAATATATTATTTACAAGTTGAAAACCATTATTAATCAATTAGATAACTACATGTTCCCTCAGAGGAGATATAGCTATATAGAGTATTAAAAATACTGTCAAACTGCATATACACCAAACATTATACCTCACTATTTAGTCCTTGGTTATCTTTATAATGTTAATGTATTACATTTTGCTTTCATACCGAATTTTTTTTTTTTTATATATGTTTCCAACAAATGTTTTAAATATATTGTGCATTCCTTTTGACTACTCTGAATGCTCATAAATACAGTTTGCAAAGAAAGAACAATTAAACATAATTTTAGTTTGTTTATTTTTCACTCTCCTATCCCGCTAGTCTATTTAATTACTGCATTTTTTTAAACACGCATATCTATGCAAATCACAGATTTGGCATATTAAAAATATGAGTAATAATGTAAACTCACCCTACAGCTGCTTCATAAGGATGTCAGGTCTAACAACTGTCTTTCCTGCCAGTTCATTTTTACAGTGAGCATCCTATGTTGCCAGTTCTCAGTGAATAACAGTTTGGGGGGGAAAAACATCCCTGGATATGAACTGTGATTGGCTGTGTAGCTACATAGGACTCTTTCAGGCTTTCACGGTAATAGAGAGTTGCCATGCAGGGGATTCACCATTGTAGCTTCCTGGTGAATTTATGAGATATGAAAACGGTTTTATATTGCTTTATAACACTGGTTTCTCCTTTATTTTTTCTTTTCCTGATTTCAGGTGTATAATGCATTTAATCAAGCCTCTGTTAAATATACATAGTCATAAACAACATTACTAATTTGATTATATACACATTCTACTTCACACAGTATATTGTGCGGTTTTGTAGGAAAAATCAATTAAATGCTTTTTCCCATTAGTTTATAGACAGCATTTCATGATCACCTGCAGATATCACAATCTGACAAGTATGAATTCCCAATACACTTTACCTCGGTTGTTTCTGAGAAAGGTTTTTCGAGTGGTCTATGGTTAGTACAGTGAAATGATCTGATCTCCATTTAATGGTAAAAAATAGCGCTTCTCAAGCTTATTTGTATTCAGAGAGGATGTGAATAATAAGTGGAGATAAAGAACACTTGCTCTGGGGCTGTGACACCGAAGACAAATTGCTAAAGAAAAATCCATTAGCACCTCTGGTGAAAGGAGCCACCTCATTGTGCTAGTTTTGGAAGAACAAGTAAAGTGGCATATTTAATTCTGAAGTTTCCTATTTGGGTTATACTGTGCTAGAAACACACTTGTATTATGAGCTGTTATTACAGATATTTTTTAGAAGCAGATTCTGTATTAACTGTTTATGTTATTTGTTAAAACAGACATGAAGTGAGAACCATAAAAAAGAGAAATATAGGAGTACCCCTTTGAGATCGGCATGGAGGTGCAGTGGAGTGCAGACCAGAAGGGAGAGGATTAACTCTAACCTTAAATAGCTCACTCAGATGCATGGGAGTGGTCTCCCCAAGAGGTCAGTATACAAAGGTATAAACTATTTTTAAGATAAGTAGAAATTCAAGTACAAATAAAATTCAATTAAAATACAAGACGAACGGTTCAGCAGAAAGCTTGGTGCAACAGAGTAGGTGCAACAGAAGTTGAGGTCCCTACTCCAAGAAGCTTCCAATCTAAAAGGCAAGGGTTGCATTTAAGTTAGGAGGGTGCAGATGCAATATGCCAGATTTTAAGAAATATATAAGTGGAGATGAAAGTGTGCTGATTGCAGGCTTTTAAACTTTATTCAGGAAACTATGGGAAGCCAGTGGAGTGACTGACAGAGAGGTGCTGCAGATTATGAGCGTTGAGAGTGGTAGATGAGTCTAGAGTATGCATTTTGGATTGGAGTGAAGACAGACAGGTGATGGAAAGGCCAATGAGAAGTGAGTTGCAGTAGTTGAGGCAAGATAGTTGTGTCTTGTGAAGGACAGTGATGTATTTTGGAAATGTTTTTAGGTGATGATTACATATTTTTTTATTGATTGTATGTGAGAGCAGGTTCCAGTAGAACCCCAAGACAACATGTCTGAGAGGTGAGCATGATGATGGCATTGTCAACAGTGAGAGATATATGAGAAGTGGAAGTTGTGGAAGAGGGTGGGAAGATTAGGAGCTCAGTATTTGAAATTTTGAATTTTATTTGACTGGCAGACATCCAGGAGGATATGCTTGAGACACAGTTGGCAACATGTGCCAGAAGAGAGAGGGACAAACTGAGAAATAGCTCTAGGGTACCATCTGCATATAGATGATAATGAAATCCAAAAGTTTATTAAGGTGTTAAAGGAGGATGTATATATAGAGAAGAGGGAGCCTAGGACTGAAACTTGGGGTACGTCAACAGTCAGAGGGAACCGAGAAGAAGAGGTGCCAGAAAAGGAAACACTATATGTTCAATTTTCTAAATAGGATGTAAACCACAAAAAAGGTGTGACACTGATGGAAGGCAACAGAGAGAACCATAAAAAATAGTATAGAGAAGTGACACTTTGAGTAAACAGTGCTGACTATTAGCCCCATTCAATTGCAAGCTAGCAACTCACTCGCTGCGATTCCCCTCCGTTTCCAAGACTATTCAAATAGCCAAGCTTGAGACTCGCAGCCCGAGGTCCGAAATCGGCAACCCATGTTTTCAACTTAAGCAGAACTGGGCTCGGAGCTTCCCCCCCTATCAGCCAATAGGAGTGGATGGCAGGGAAGTCTGCGAGTGCTCCCGCAGGCTCCCTACATGAAATCCCTGTAGGGTCCCCACATTATCCTTTGCAGGGGGATCCCAATCGGGACCCCAGCTGCATTTAAACCTTTCGAATTCCCTGTGGCGAGTCCCACCGCACACTAATAGTAAAGCCCCCCAATGCTGGGGGTCCCCTTTGGTACCCCAGCAGGGTCCCCACATTAACCCTTGTAGTGGGGTTGCCGACCTAGACCCCCGCTGTATTTAAAAATGTCAAATTCCCTGCAGCAGGTCCTTAAAGGGCCTGCACACACAAATATTTAAGGCCGCCAGCAGCGGTACTGTAAGTACCCCTCTGGCACCTACAATTAACCCCCCAAATGCTGGGGGTCCCTATCGGGACCCCTGCATAGTCCCTACATTAACCCTTGCAGCGGGGGTCCTGCTGCATTCAAAATTTAAAGCACCGTAAAGGTTTTTAAAGGACCCGCGCTAAAAAAAAAATACCACATACAGAGCCCCATGAGCATCAAATTAACCCCATCACTCATGAGGCTCTGTACAGAGCCCAATGAGTCCTTAATTAACCATATCACTCATGGGGCTCTATACAGAGCCTCATGAGCATCAAAATAACCCTGTCACTCATGGGGCTCTATACAGAGCCCTATGAGCCCCTAATTAACCCTATCGCTCATGGGGCTCTATACAGATGAATAGGCCCAGTTAGGGTTAAATAGGCTTAGTTAGGGTTAGATAGACCCAGTTATGGTTAAATAGGCCCAGTTATGGTTAAATAGGCCCAGTCAGGGTTAGATAGACCCAGTTAAGGTTAGATAGGCCCAGTTAGGGTTAAATAGGCCAGATAGTGTTAGACAGGCCCAGTTATGGTTAAATAGGCCCAGTTAGGGTTAGATAGACCCAGTTAGGGTTAAATAGGCCTAGACATGGTTACGTGCATAGCGATAGGGTTAATTAGGTATGGTGAGGGTTGAATAGGGTTAATTAGTTAGATGGGGTTAATTAGTTAGTGGGGAAATATTCCTTAGGTGGGTTAATTAGGTAAAGGGGGCTTATTAGTCTAGGGGGGTTTAATAGTCTTGAGGGGGGTTGATAGTTTAGAGGGGGGTTAATAGTGTAGTGTTTAGACTTTGTGTCATGAGGTTTCCTGTAGGACCCTCATGGCCCTTATAGTGTTGATATATGGGTTAAAAGTGTCCCGTAGGGGTCTATATAGACCCTTATGGGACTGATGGGGTTAATTATAGGCTAATGGGACTCTCTAAAGAGCCCCATAAATGACAGAGTTAATTAGGGGCTCATGGGCTCTGTATAGAGCCCCATCAGCAATAGGGTTAATTAGGGGCTCATGGGGTCTGTATAGAGGCCCATGAGTGACAGGGTGAATTAGGGACTCATGGGCTCTGTATAGAGTACCATGAGAGATGGGGTTAAATAGAGGCTTATGGGGGTCTGTATAGACCCCCATAATTGATGGGGTTAAAAAGAAGTGTATGGGGGTCGGTATCGACCCCAATAAGTGATGGGGTTAATTAGGGGCTCATGGGTCTTTGTATATAGCCCCATGAATGATAGGGTTATTTAGGGGCTCATGGGGCTCTGTATAGAGCCCCATGAGTGATGGGGTTAAATAGAGGCTTATGGGGGTCTGTATACCCCCACGGCCCAGGCTTAAATATTAGTGTGCTGCGGGTCCTTTAAGGACCCACAGTGGGGAATTTAAACTTTTAAATGCAGCGTGGGTCCCAATCAGGAACCCCACCACAAGTTATAATGTGGGGACAATACGGGGGTCCGGATCGGGGACCCCTGCATCATTGGCGTCTCATGTCGGTGTGTGGCGGGGTGTTAGGTGCAGTTGGGCCCTTGTGAGCCCTTGTGGGCCCTCCTGAGCGCATGTAGGACCTCGTCCTGCATTTGCGCTTTGCAAGCTGGGATACTTTTGCGGAGTGGGAGGAATCGTGTCATTGAATAGGGATTTGTGGTTTTTGGAATATGACAGATCAAAGGCTTCAGAGTGGTGTAGGCTCCGAGTTACACGGCCACCATTTTCTCTGGGCCGTCACTCGGCCCCCTATCCGAGGTTGGAAAGAGACGCCAATTGAATAGGGAATTTGTCTGTGAGATCCACTTGCGACCTCGGAGTTCAAATTTGCAGCAATTGAATGAGGCTGTCTATTAGGAATTATTCACTTCAGAAAAAATGGCTTAATCAATGTTAAATTTTCATGATCTTTAAGAAGTCCTTTTAATTAGGCCAAGCTATTTAGATGGATACAGCTCACAAAAAAGATGGGCCTTTTGGTTTTTATCTGACTTATAATTCCATGCGCCTATGCCTTTATGTTAACACCTACAGCCTTATTAAATTGCCATTCGGCCAATTGAATAGGGCTCTATATAAGCACATAGCATATTTTTTTTACAGAAGTTTTTAGTTAGTGAAGACCTTTTGGATAGAAGTTCACTAATTAAAAACATCTGTAAAAAAAAATATGCTATGTGCTTAAATAGAGCCCTATTCAATTGGCCGTATCACAATTTAATAAGGCTGCTAGCATTTATCAGTACACCAAATCAAAGCTTATATTACATGTACACAGTCTGTAATGCTCATAACTTAAAAAAGATGTTTTCAAGACAAACAAATAGAATACAATGTATTTTTTATTAAATCATGGGCTGCATATAGATTCTATCTGAACATTTATCTATTTTTTTAATCATAAACAGTAGACATATTTTATAGGTACATAATGATGTTTATGAAGGATAATAGAAAATGCATTTATATTTTACTTTTATATTTGGAAAACCTTTGAGCTGCTAAAACCATGCAATTTGCACATTTGCATACCCATAATCCTTTGAGCTTTGGGTGAGTCTCACACTGTGATTTTCAGGTGTCTGGAACAAGCTGATAACGGAATGCTCATAGCATATGAATGAGCACTGTGGAAACACTTTCCAGTGTTATTCTCTGCAGAGTGATGGGGTTTTATCATTTTAGCAAGTCTGCTGACTACAATTTACAAATTCATGTACATATTTAATTTTTTCTATAAAGAAAGATCAGAGAAAATTTTGATTAAGGTAAAGCTTATAGAACACACCTGTAAGTGCTTTATACAGTATGGAAATGTGCTTCACTTTTTCACTCTGCACAAAATGGCCAGGGGACGAAAATTAAGAATATAAAGTTTATTAAAATAGGTTATGCATTTTGTCTGTTTTACTATTGTTCCTTACATTTTGCCTTGCATATAGAGTATCTATTAAAGGACCCATGTATATTGAAATGTACATATATATTTAAAAACATCTGACTAAAAACATAATCAAGCAGGAAAAAAAATCAAGTTAGTTATTAAGTGAAACAAATGAATGCCTCTTCTTTACCTTGGAGGTATCCATGATAGTTCAGAGGAAGCTATGTGTGTGAGAGGGGCATTTGCATTTCTAGGGAGCAATAATGTTGAATTTGTCAATGTAAGCAGCATGTTTCTTCCCAGGGAGGGGGAAGCTGTGTGGTGTGAATTTCAATAGGATCCAATTGTCTGACGAAGCCTTCCTGTTCCCTTCTCCCTACCCCTACATCTACTAACAGATAATAAAACATGCCCTTCATAATCCAGACCTCAGAAAGTGATGAAAAAAAGAAAAACATGGTTCCTCTATTCATGCATAGAATATTCAAATAAAACCGATTTCCTATAAAAATGTATTTATGTTTATTACCTTTTCTTGGTCTACAGTGGTCCTTTAAAATTTATATTATATTTTTAAAAGGGTGCACGTAACACTGGACCATATATTGTTTGGCCATAATGTAACTTATGCCCCCCAACGATTGAGATATATATATATTCATCAGGGTAAAACTTGCAAATACGGTGGGGTAAAAAATAGTTTTTCTATATAGTCTATAACATGTTCTCTGTCAGATAAATAGGCTCCAAAGAAAATATAGGAAATTGAGATATTAATGGTCCATGGAAATCAAATGTTTTCATTGTTGCATTTAAAATAGGATATTTGAAATATATCACAGTATGTTTGCTTTTAAAACAAATATCACATTGTTTTATACATTTTTATACATAATCATCTCTGGGTCACTTGTTCTCTTTGGCCAATAAGCATTCGTTTCAGTCAATGAGACAACATTTAATTAACTGCATTTCTTCAAAGTTTTATAGGATTTTCAAATATGTACAATTGTCAAAATCAGTTGGAAAGGGTGGAAACATTTTTAATTTGTAGACCTTTTCACTGTTTTATAACTGTTTTTTAGTGATGTGGTTTTAAATGACACAAAATATTAACTTTGGGTCTTACTATTAGGGGGCCAAGTTCTCTGGTCCTGAAAGAACCATAAATTATGGTATGCTCCAAATACTTATTTAATGTCTCAAACAGATTATCACATATATAGTTGTGAGCGTACGAGTTGTTGCTAACGCTGCGGGCTCGCGTAGCGAGTCGCGGCCCTCGCGTAGCGAGGGCCGCGGCTCGCGCAGCGAGCCGAGGCCCTCGCGAAGCGGGGGCACTGCCCGAGGGTCTCAGTTGCTGGCATGGAGCGCCGAAGGCGCTCCATGCCAGCAACTGAGGACCCTCACGAAGCGAGGGCCGCAGTTGCTGGCATGGAGCGCCGAAGGCGCTCCTTGCCAGCAACTGCGACCCTCGCAAACTTCACGTCGCAACCCAAACAGTACGACACACACATTACGACACTCGCAAACAACATACGACACACGTTCACACACATTACGGACTCGCAACACTCGGACGCAACTCGCGAACATTACAAAATGTAAAACACAATACATACACACACCACATACATAAAAAACTTACCTACACCAAGAGGGAGCACCCAGCACCTCAAAAATACAACTTACACCTCGATTTTACTCGAAATAAAACAGTTTAGAGACTAAAAAAAAATCGAAGCGAGAGAAAAAATGGCCGCCGAACAAAACGAAAACGAGGCTACAGCACTCTAAACTCGCAAAACACCACAAGAAACTCGCAAAACACCACAAAACACCTACGGATATTCCGATACAAACGTATACCACACATTACTCGACATTTTACGCCAATGCGGAAGTAGATGACAACGGTTTGGGCTCGCGCACGCACAGTGTTACACTGCACACATTCAGCACGCTTACACAGCAGATCCACACCACTAATGCTGCAGCAACATCAAAACACATTCACAGCTCTTCCACACAATGCTTTAAAATAGGTAAAGTATATTCATTTATTAATGTATTATATATTTCATTATTACACACTAAACAGCATTAGCTCACTTACAATTTCATTGCCGTCATTTTTTGACGGGCAATTCGCTAGTATATTATATTTTGCATTCCTTTGAGGTTGAAACCAAAACAGAGGCTACTATAGTATATTACCATTTGCCGGGTGTTTGTGATTTCTGGTCCTTTCAGAACTTGCAGAGAGAAGGAAGTTTTTAAAGGGTTATATAAAAACTCTCACAGTGAAATATGCATCAATTCTAAAAATACTAAACCCCTTTTCCTTTGGTCTTCATGCACTGTGTAGATGATGTAGAGCAGCAATCATATATTCTTATATTAAGCAAGTTAAAATGGTAAGAAACCATTTTCATAATAGTAAAATCCTATATTTTAACACCATCATATAAGGTTAAGAGAGAGAATAACTGACAATATTTAGGAAGAAAAAAATGATATCTGCTGGAAGTGGAAAATGTTAAACTGCGTTGCAGGAGAAGGATATGGATACTTGCTCCAAATAACAGGCTGCAGGGGAAATCTCTGCGTGTTATCTGTTACCCACCAATGGAGCAGAGGGCTTAGATGTAACAGATAGGATTACTGCTGCTCATCAATAAACTGACAGATCTAATCCTTATCATGTTATAACCTTTGTAAAAAATAAAAAATGATTTAGGGCCCTAAAACCAGCACAAAACACTTCAAAGGTTATTTCATCATTTTATAATTATTTAACACCTATACGTGCCTCTAAATTTTGTGTATTGAATCCGATAGAATCAATTCACATTGTCATTATTTCATATTCACGTGTACATCATTTATTCTACTGTATTCTATCTATGATTCAAAATCACATAGTTGACATGTGAATCTGTTTTTAGCATACAATTATACTTTGATAATGTCTTCAGCTGACTATCATCTATGTGGGTTTCTGAGCCGCCTTTCACTGGAAGCACTCACCTTCCCTGACTTGAGATTGCTAAAAATAATCTGGAAGTGTGACAAGACTTACCCAGCTGCATACAAATGGTGAACCATGAAGGCAGTAGAAAGGTTTTAAAGAGTTGTTGCAATAATTTACACACATATATATATATATATATATATATATATATATATATATATATATATATATATATATATATATATATATATAATGTGTGCTCTTTGTCCCTTTTATTTTTTTACTTCACTATTACAATTTTCTAGTTATTTTTTTATTTTTAATGTTCATATTTTCCACTTTCTATTCTTTCTTTTGACAAGTCCATTTTATATTTTACTTTATTTTTTTTACCCTCCTTTTTGGTGTTTCTACTGCCTACTTCTTTCATGTCTTTTCACTTTCTTTTCAATAAGGAATGTAGGGTACACTTATTAGAGCTAGGTGAAAAGGCATAACTAAATAGCAAATTAAAACACATTTCACACTTAGCAGAAAAGTATTGCGATGACTGCCTTGAGAATCCTGAAGTAAAAGTGAAGTGCTGTGGTGTTGCAGGTTGCCATGACAAATATGATAGTTGCAAAGGGAACTTTAGTTTTCTGCATGAGACTATCAGCCCTATTCAATTCCCTCTACGTGTACAAAGGACTCGCTGGTTAAGGGCGAAAAAAACCTACGGGATGTTGTAATCTGAACTCCTCGGCCGCACATCCTTTGATCGGTCAAGCCCGTAACTGTTACGTTCGAAAATCGCTGTTAAATTTCTAAGAATTCACTGGTGTTCAACCCCATAACCAGCAAATGGAGCAAAAAAGCCAATGGGTTCTAGAGAGGACCTGCAGGGGGGTTAAAGTCCTATCTGTAGCACTGTATTAAAATGAATACAGTGCCTTGCAAAAGTATTCACCCCCTTTGCATTTTTCGTGTTTTGTTGCCTCACAACCTAGAATTAACATGGATTGTTTGAGAATTTGCATCATTTAATTTTACAGAACATGCCCACAACTTTGAATATGTGCATAACTATTCACCCCCCTTAAGTCAATACTTTGTATTCAATCACAGCTCCAAGTTGCTTTGGATAAGTCTCTATGAGCTTGCGTCATCTTACCACTGGGATTTTTGCTCATTCCTCCTTGCAAAACTGCTCCAACTCCTTCAAGTTGGGTGGTTTGCGCTTGTGAGAAGCAATGTTTAAGTCTGACCACAGATTTTCTATTGGATTGAGGTCTGGGCTTTGACTAGGCCATTTCAACACATTTACATGTTTCCCCTTAAACCCCTCAAGTGTTGCTTTAGCAGTGTGTTTGGGGTCATTGTCCTACTGTAAGGTGAACCTCCATCCTACCCTCAAATAACGCACAGAGTTGTACAGGTTTTGTTCAAGAATATCCCTGTATTTAGCACCATCCATCTTTCCCTCAACTCTGACCAGTTTCCCAGTTCCGGATGCTGAAAAACATCCCCACAGCATGATGCTGCCACCACCATGTTTCAATGTGGGGATGGTGTTCTTTGGGTGAGGTGATGTGTTGGGTTTGCGCCAGACATATAGTTTTCTTTGATGGCCAAAAAGTTAAATTTTAGTCTCATCAGACCAGAGCACCTTCCTCCATACATTTTGGGAGTCTCCAACATGTCTTTTCGCAAACTCAAAACGTGCCATTTTGTTTTTTGATGAAAGTAATGGCTTTCTTCTGGCCACTCTGCCACAAAGCCCATCTCTATGGAGCATACTGCTTATTGTCGTCCAATGTACAGATACTCCGGTCTCTGCTGTGGAACTCTTTCATAAAAGGTGTGTAATGACAGGACATCATTTCACTAATTATGTGACCTCTGAAGGTAATTGGTTGCCCCAGAGCTTTTTATGGGCTTCATAACAAAGGGGGTGATTACATACGCACATGCCCATTTTCTGTTTTCTATTTCTAAAAAATAGTTTTATGTATATATTTTTCTCATTTCACTTCACCAACTTAGACTATTGTGTTCTGATCCTTTATATAGAATTCAGATTAACAAAATATTGAACTTAAGGCTATAATGTAACAAAATAGGTAAAAGGTTAAGGGGGGTGAATACTTTTGTAAGGCACTGTAGCACAACATTCTCAAGCTTGCAAATCTACAATATAACATACATTATTTTCTATTTAATTTCCATGTTATATCGATCCTGGCAATCAATGTGTTGATACATATAACGGAACTTGTCTTGACTTGAATATCATATTTACTGATTTATTAATATAGCATTATTTCTGTAATGCGGGTCTGATCGAAACTCGTAATTGAGACCCTTAAGGTTTTGAAATGCTAACCTCCATTTTTCAGTGACGGAATGATGACGATCTTATTTGCCATTGGCTCCGTCTAAACCCGTAATAACGGGTTTGACTAATTGATCATGTTCACAGCCGCACATCCAACGTGCACTGAATGGTTTATGGGTCTGGTCTCCGGCACATAACTTGCGACATGGTTTAATTTAATAGCTCTGTAACACAGCCAAATTTCAAGATTGCAGCCTTTGCAGGTGTGCTGATGCCACTATGAGCTTCAAGTTTAATAGGGTTGTAATTGATGTTTGAGCTCATGGGAATTTTAATCCCTTGCACTAATACATAGAGATCAACAGAGGGGAGTGGGACCTAACCAGTGCAATCCAGCTGGTACCTCAGATGGCTGACCACTATCACAGTATTTGACTCATCAGCCCACTACTACTGCCGCTTCATCCCCTAGGGATGGAGTATCCTTGTGGGAAGTGGGCTGGTTTGGGTACCAACAGCTGTGGCATCTGAAGCAGGATTGTCCCCATGTCTATCCAGGAAATCCTGGGAGCTCTAGATTCTCTTCCATAGAGTGACTGTTGATATCATTGGCCACCTTTCCAAGCCTATTAAATTAAGGAAAGAGATACATTCTCGCTGTGGAGTATTATGCCACCCAGTATCCAGATGCTGCAGTTCTTTGCTGCATTACTGTAGCAATGGTGGGAGTGACCTAGCTGAAATTAACCCTATATCATCCTCAGACCAATGGCTTGTGTGAGAGGTTCAATGGCACCTTGAAGGTGATGATTAGAGCCTTTGTGGACCAGAAGAACTATTTGGAAAAGTTGTTTCCCTTCCTCCTATTTGACTACAGAGTGGTCCATCAAGAGTCCACAGGCTTCTTCCCTGTTGATCTCTTGTAGGGGTGGGAAGTGAGGCAGGTGGCATTGAACATTTTACGGGAGTTTTGAGAAGGGGACCACCAGGGGAAGGAAACTCCCTGTAATGCCATATGTGTTGCAGCTCAAGGAGCATCTGCTTACATCCCAAGGCAATCGTAAGTGCTAGCATGATAAGAAAGCCAGCAGCGGGGAATTGCAAATAGGCCAGCAGATATTAATGTCTGTACTAGAGACGTCCCGAATAGTTCGCCGGTGGACTGTTCCCGACGAACATAGCATGTTCGCGTTCGCGGCGAACTGCGAACATATGCGATATTCGACCCGCCCCCTATACTTTGTCATTGAGCAAACTTTGACCCTGCATGTCACAGTCAGCAGACACATTCCAGCCAATCAGCAGCATACACTCCCTCCCAGAGCCTTCTAACTCATGAACAGTAGCCATTTTGGAATCAAAACTAACTTGCACTCTTACTGAGAGGAGGCTGAGTGTAGGTGATACTGCATCAATAGGGAAAACCATAGCTAGGCTACTGTACACAGTGTGCAATACAGTCACGAAGGACTCTTTTGATCTCTGCTGCAAGGACACCCCTGTGTCTCTTCCCCCCCTTATCATCATCCTCCCCTCACCTTAGCACCCAACCCTAACACCCCTCACACTTATCCATAACACCCATCAACCTAACACCTAACCCTAACACCCCTCACACTTATCCGTAACAGCCCTCACCCTAACCCTAACACCCCTCACACTTATCACTAACACCCCTCACCCTAACCCTAACACCCCTCACACTTATCCCTAACACCCCTCACCCTAACCCTAACACCCCTCACACTTATCCCTAACACCCCTCACCCTAACCCTAACACCCCTCACACTTATCCCTAACACCCCTCACCCTAACACCTAACCCCCTCACCCTTATCCCTAACACCCCTTACCCTAACACCCCTCACACTTATCCCTAACACCCCTTACCCTAACACCCCTCACACTTATCCCTAACACCCCTCAACCTAGCCCTAACACCCCTCACACTTATCCCTAACACCCCTCACCCTAACCCTAACACCCCTCACACTTATCCCTAACACCTAACCCTAACACCTAACCCTAACACCCCTTACACTTATCCCTAACACCCCTCACCCTAACCCTAACACCCCTCACACTTATCCCTAACACCTCACATCTAACCCTAACACCCCTTACACTTATCCCTAGCACCCCTCACCCTAACCCTAACACCCCTCACACGTATCCCTAACACCCCTCACCCTAACACATAACCCCCTCACCCTTATCCCTAACACCCCTTACCCTAACACCCCTCACACTTATCCCTAACACCCCTCACCCTAACCCTAACACCCCTCACACTTATCCCTAACACCCCTCACCCTAACCCTAACACCCCTAACACTTATCCCTAACACCTAACCCTAACACCTAACCCTAACACCCCTTACACTTATCCCTAACACCCCTCACCCTAACCCTAACACCCCTCACACTTATCCCTAACCCCTAACACCTAACCCTAACACCCCTTACACTTATCCCTAGCACCCCTCACCCTAACCCTAACACCCCTCACACTTATCCCTAACACCTAACACCTAACCCTAACACCCCTTACACTTATCCCTAACACCCCTCACCCTAACCCTAACACCCCTCACACTTATCCCTAACACCTAACACCTAACCCTAACACCCCTTACACTTATCCCTAGCACCCCTCACCCTAACCCTAACACCCCTCACACTTATCCCTAACACCTAACACCTAACCCTAACACCCCTTACACTTATCCCTAGCACCCCTCACCCTAACCCTAACACCCCTCACACTTATCCCTAACACCCCTCACCCTAACACATAACCCCCTAACCCTTATCCCTAACACCCCTTACCCTAACACCCCTCACACTTATCCCTAACACCCCTCACCCTAACCCTAACACCCCTCACACTTATCCCTAACACCCCTCACCCTAACCCTAACACCCCTAACACTTATCCCTAACACCTAACCCTAACACCTAACCCTAACACCCCTTACACTTATCCCTAACACCCCTCACCCTAACCCTAACACCCCTCACACTTATCCCTAACACCTAACACCTAACCCTAACACCCCTTACACTTATCCCTAGCACCCCTCACCCTAACCCTAACACCCCTCACACTTATCCCTAACACCTAACACCTAACCCTAACACCCCTTACACTTATCCCTAGCACCCCTCACCCTAACCCTAACACCCCTCACACTTATCCCTAACACCCCTCACCCTAACACCTAACCCCTCACCCTTATCCCTAACACCCCTAACCCTAACACCCCTTACACTTATCCCTAACACCCCTAACCCTAACCCTCACAACCCTCACACTTATCCCTAACACCTAACCCTAACACCCCTTACACTTATCCCTAACACCCCCCATCCTAACCCTAACACCCCTCACACTTATCCCTAACACCCCTCACCCTAACCCTAACAACCCTTACACTTATCCCTAACTCCTAACCCTAACACCTAACCCTAACACCCCTTACACTTATCCCTAACACCCCTCACCCTAACCCTAACACCCCTCACACTTATTCCTAACACCCCTCACCCTAACACCTAACCCCCTCACCCTTATCCCTAACACCCCTTACCCTAACACCCCTCACACTTATCCCTAACACCCCTCACCCTAACCCTAACACCCCTCACACTTATCCCTAACACCCCTCACCCTAACCCTAACACCCCTCACACTTATCCCTGACACCCCTCACCCTAACTCTAACACTCCTCACACTTATCCCTAACACCTAACCCTAACACCTAACCCTAACACCCCTTACACTTATCCCTAACACCCCTCACCCTAACCCTAACACCCCTCACACTTATCCTTAACACCTAACACCTAACCCTAACACCCCTTACACTTATCCCTAGCACCCCTCACCCTAACCCTAACACCCCTCACACTTATCTCTAACACCCCTCACCGTAACACCTAACCCCCTCACCCTTATCCCTAACACCCCTTACCCTAACACCCCTCACACTTATCCCTAACACCCCTCACCCTAACACCTAACCCCCTCACCCTTATCCCTAACACCCCTTACCCTAACACCCCTCACACTTATCCCTAACACCCCTCAACCTAGCCCTAACACCCCTCACACTTATCCCTAACACCTAACATCTAACCCTAACACCCCTTACACTTATCCCTAGCACCCCTCACCCTAACCCTAACACCCCTCACACTTATCCCTAACACCCCTCACCCTAACACATAACCCCCTCACTCTTATCCCTAACACCCCTTACCCTAACACCCCTCACACTTATCCCTAACACCCCTCACCCTAACACCTAACCCCCTCACCCTTATCCCTAACACCCCTTACCCTAACACCCCTCACACTTATCCCTAACACCCCTCACCCTAACCCTAAAACCCCTCACACTTATCACTAACACCTAACATCTAACCCTAACACCCCTTACACTTATCCCTAGCACCCCTCACCCTAACCCTAACACCCCTCACACTTATCCCTAACACCCCTCACCCTAACACATATACCCATCACCCTTATCCCTAACACCCCTTACCCTAACACCCCTCACACTTATCCCTAACACCCCTCACCCTAACCCTAACACCCCTCACACTTATCCCTAACACCCCTCACCCTAACCCTAACACCCCTAACACCTAACCCTAACACCTAACCCTAACACCCCTTACACTTATCCCTAACACCCCTCACCCTAACCCTAACACCCCTCACACTTATCCCTAACACCTAACACCTAACCCTAACACCCCTTACACTTATCCCTAGCACCCCTCACCCTAACCCTAACACCCCTAACACTTATCCCTAACACCTAACACCTAACCCTAACACCCCTTACACTTATCCCTAGCACCCCTCACCCTAACCCTAACACCCCTCACACTTATCCCTAACACCCCTCACCCTAACACCTAACCCCCTCACCCTTATCCCTAACACCCTTACCCTAACACCCCTCACACTTATCCCTAACACCCCTCACCCTAACCCTAACACCCTCACACTTATCCCTAACACCCCTCACCCTAACCCTAACACCCCTCACACTTGTCCCTAACACCTAACCCTAACACCTAACCCTAACACCCCTGACACTTATCCCTAACACCCCTCACCCTAAACCTAACACCCCTCACACTTATCTCTAACACCTAACCCCTTACACTTATCCCTAGCACCCCTCACCCTAACCCTAACACCCCTCACACTTATCCCTAACACCCCTCACCCTAACACCTAACCCCCTCACCCTTATCCCTAACACCCCTTACCCTAACACCCCTCACACTTATCCCTAACACCCCTAACCCTAACATCCCTCACACTTATCACTAACACCCCTCACACTTATCCCTAACACCTAACCCTAACACCTAACCCTAACACCTAACCCTAACACCTCTTACACTTATCCCTAACACCCCTTTACCCTAACCCTATCACCCCTCACACTTATCCCTAACACCTAACACCTAACCCTAACACCCCTTACACTTATCCCTAGCACCCCTAACCCTAATCCTAACACCCCTCACACTTATCCCTAACACCTAACACCTAATCCTAACACCCTTACACTTATCGCTAGCACCCCTCACCCTAACCCTAACACCCCTCACACTTATCCCTAACACCCCTCACCCTAACACCTAACCCCTCACCCTTATCCCTAACACCCCTAACCCTAACACCCCTTACACTTATCCCTAACACCCCTAACCCTAACCCTCACAACCCTCACACTTATCCCTAACACCTAACCCTAACACCTAACCCTAACACCCCTTACACTTATCCCTAACACCCCCCATCCTAACCCTAACACCCCTCACACTTATCCCTAACACCCCTCACCCTAACCCTAACAACCCTTACACTTATCCCTAACTCCTAACCCTAACACCTAACCCTAACACCCCTTACACTTATCCCTAACACCCCTCACCCTAACCCTAACACCCCTCACACTTATTCCTAACACCCCTCACCCTAACACCTAACCCCCTCACCCTTATCCCTAACACCCCTTACCCTAACACCCCTCACACTTATCCCTAACACCCCTCACCCTAACCCTAACACCCCTCACACTTATCCCTAACACCCCTCACCCTAACCCTAACACCCCTCACACTTATCCCTAACACCCCTCACCCTAACTCTAACACTCCTCACACTTATCCCTAACACCTAACCCTAACACCTAACCCTAACACCCCTTACACTTATCCCTAACACCCCTCACCCTAACCCTAACACCCCTCACACGTATCCCTAACACCCCTCACCCTAACACATAACCCCCTCACCCTTATCCCTAACACCCCTTACCCTAACACCCCTCACACTTATCCCTAACACCCCTCACCCTAACCCTAACACCCCTCACACTTATTCCTAACACCCCTCACCCTAACACCTAACCCCCTCACCCTTATCCCTAACACCCCTTACCCTAACACCCCTCACACTTATCCCTAACACCCCTCACCCTAACCCTAACACCCCTCACACTTATCCCTAACACCCCTCACCCTAACCCTAACACCCCTCACACTTATCCCTGACACCCCTCACCCTAACCCTAACACTCCTCACACTTATCCCTAACACCTAACCCTAACACCTAACCCTAACACCCCTTACACTTATCCCCTGTGTCTCTTCCCCCCCTTATCATCAAGGGAGGGGGGAGGATGATGAGGGAGGGGGGAGAGACACAGGGGAGGATGATGAGGCAGGGGGGAAACAGACACAGGGGAGGATGATGAGGGAGGGGGTAAAGAGATACAGGGGAGGATGATGAGGGAGGTGGGAGGATGATGAGGGAGGGGGGATGAGACACAGGGGAGGATGATGATGGAGGGGGGAAGAGACACAGGGGAGGATGATGAGGGAGGGGGTAAAGAGATACAGGGGAGGATGATGAGGGAGGGTGTAAAGAGATACAGGGGAGGATGATGATGGAGGGGGATGTTAGGTTATTTATGCCCTTTATGGATTAAAACCAGACTCTGCATCAACTATGTAATTTTCCGTGGCAGTTTTGACATGGATTCCCCTCCGGTATGCCACAGTCCAGGTGTTAGTCCCCTTGTAACAACTTTTCCATCACTAATGTGGCCAGAAAGAGTGCCTGTGGGTTTTAAAATCCGCCTGCCCATTGAAGTCTATGGCGGTTTGCCGGGTTCGCCGTTCGCCAACCGAAAATTTTATGTTCGCGACATCACTAGTCTGTACCCAATTGACAGAACAAGCTCCAGGAGATCTGGGATTTCCTGCAATTTGATATGAAATAAATTTTACACTGTATAGATTAATATAGTTTGTTAAAATATTACAATGTATAGATTAATTGAGTTACTTGTTTTTATTTCAGAGTTTTATTTTGTTTTTGTTTTTCCTAGAAGCTACCATTGTATTTTAATGTTGTCATCTTAGATTTTGGACGTATTTTGAAACTATGTCTCAACTAAGTATTTCCCTTTTTTATTTGTTTATCGGACAGGTTATTTTAATACTTGTGGAAAGTAAAGTTCAGCCCTCTAAGAAGTTATATATTCCCCATAAATTTAGGTTTCAGTATATTTTATCTCTTTGGTAATTCAAGCCTGTCTAAATAAGTAATATGTGAGACCATTATCAAAATGTACATTTCTATAAAGAAATTTCAATTCATTTATTTTTGTTTATGTATTTTATTTTTTTACATTTGTACTTTTCACCAAATTAAATTTGGGTGATTATTGTATATTGTTTTTTGCTAGTGTACATACAGTCTACAAGCTGAATTTATATTCTTAAAATAATATCACTGCATTTGTCTTTATTTTTCAGATTTAACAGTTTTTTTTTTTTTTAGATCTTAATTTAGCAGTATACCCAGGTATGGCATCTAGCCAGCAGTAGAGGAGGGGTGAGTCTTGGACACTGTCCCTGCTGACTCAGTAACATTATGACATTCCTCCATTATTCTTTTGGATAACGATTACACTTTATATTTAGTTAGATAAATACAGAGATCAATAAGCAGTGAATATAAACTTATCATACAATTCATTTTAATGCAATCTATATTCGGTTAGTTCAATATAGGAGTATATAAACAGTGTATATAATCTTATAAAGTTTGGTTAGCAGTCTGTCTAAGAACAGTCTATTATTTGGTTAGTGCAATACAGAAATGATACGCAGAGTGTATAATCAATCAGCTGTCTATTCGATACAGTATATACAGTATGATATTATTAATTAGCAATATAACCTGTTACTCTATGAAAGCAGTAAATAGTAAAATATGGTATAGCAATTTATATGGCAGTTAGAATATAGAAATATGTAATGAAGCAATATATATCAAAGTTGATTATTTTGTATCTGAGATTGCAAGCTAATTAACCTTTGTATTTAGGTATTGGCAAGCTAGTATTTGGTTATTGGTCTTTTATTAAAATTGATTACATTTTTTTTTATTCATTTAATTTTAATTAGATGGAAATCACATAAAGTTACAGATAATATATACCATAAGTCTTATATACATCTAGAAAATATATACATTCATTGAGTATAAATATACTTCCGTACACAATAAAACATTATCTTCATTAAAGTATATACAACTGTTCCATCTATAAACAGATATAATTCCCAACAGACTATCCCCATTATCTGGTCTTATTATCCCCTATTGGAGACAGCGTTGTTAGTGCTTTAAGGTATTACGTAGTGTGCATAGAAACTACCTCCATTCATATTTTATTTTATCATCTTCCAACATTTTAAACATATAAAATAAAATTATTACTATAAAATAAAATTGGTCACCATAGTTACCTACTTTACAAGATTAGACATTCTCGATGATCCTTTCTCCTTTACCGTATTACCGCTCTTTCTGAAGTAGACACCCCCCCCCCCCCCCTTTCCCCTCGACACCATCTTGGGGTATAACACCAGTATCTATCTAGTTGGTCGTTCCCTAAATTTCAACCACACACCCCACACTTCATTAAATGTATTCATTGTATCTTCCAAACAGTGGGAAATTCGTTCATTTTTAGCAATATAATCCAATTTATCCATGATGGATTGAAAATTCAGATCCCTCTATTTCCACTCTTTAGCTATATGAGATTTGGAAGCTAAATATAAAAATTGAAGGAGTCTATTTTTTGCTTGAGAGAGTGACGTCACCGATATCCCCAGCAAACAGGTTTCTATAGTTTCCTGTACTGGAACCTTCACCAGTCCTGCCCTGAACCCCTTAAAATATTGATTACTGGCTTAATTGGGCCTGGCAACCTCAAATGTGATATCGGATTACTATAATAGATGTTCAATGAATTGATAAAATGCCCCTTTGCGCCAAATTTAATCAGGACCTCCTTAAAATAATCCCAATCCACTGTGTCAAACGATTTTTCGAAATCTAAGGATTAAAGGCATAGCGGGGTTTTGGTACAGTTAGCTTGATGAATTACATTGACGACTTTCCTTAAATTATCTCTAGCCTGCCGATAAGCAATAAACCCCACCTGATCTTTATGTATCAGTCGTGGTAAGAAGCTCGCAAACCTGTTTGCTATAATTTTTGCCAACAGTTTGATGTCCCCATTAAGGAGGGATATGGGTCTGTAATTTTTTATTTCCAACCCATCTTTCCCCTCCTTCGGAAATAGCACAATCTCTGCATGAATCATTTCTGGCGGTAGTGGATTTCCCCTCAAGACTGATTTAAAAAGAGACGCTAAATGGGGGACTAGTAAAATGTGGAATTTCTTATAATAAGCATTTGAGAAGCCATCCAGCACCGGTGCTTTACCCATTTTAAGGCCATGGATTGCCCTTTCAATTTCATCTACTGAAATATTAGCATTAAGGTGTGCAAGCTCCGATTCTTTAATCCTGGGGAGATTACATGCCGACAGAAAGGTGTCTATGCTAAAATCTGTTGATGACTTGGGAGAAGAATTACATTTTTTATAAAAATCAATAAACTTCTCTGGAATTTTAGCAGGATTAGATGTAATATTTCCTGAAGTTGTCTTAATACTACTAATTTTGTAGTGTATTATTTTAGACAGAAATTGTCTAGCTAATAATGTGCCTGGTTTATTAGCCATAGTAAAAAATGTATGACCCGTTCATCGGCATGCCTTCTCTGTTCTTTTTGCTAAAATAGCATTCAAATCTACTCAAATGTTATCTATTTGTTGTCCAAGCTTTATCCAGTGCCCCTTTTCTAGATCAGTCAAGAGAGCTTTAATTGTTTTCAGCTTCTTGGAATATCTCTTTCCCCCTGTCTTAAGGGATCTATCCAGGGTAGAGATGTCACAGACAGTTTGCCCGCGGACTATTCGCAGTGATTTTGGCTCTTTTGCGCTCGCTTCGGACGGCGGACACATGAGCTTTTCGGTCCGCCCCCTATTCTTTATCATTGAGGAAACTTTGACCCTGCACCTCACAGTCAGCAGACACATTCCAGCCAATCAGCAGCATACACTCCCTTCCAGAGCCTTCCATCTGAAGGACAGCATACATTTTAGAATCATTCTGAAGCTGCATTCGTTGTGAGAGGACAGATACGGTAGCTGCTGGAGATTTAATAGGGAAATAGATAGACAGGCTGTGTATTTAGCTTCCATTACAGACCTGAAGGACTCATCTGATATCTGCTGCAAGGACAGCAACCCAAAAAGCCCTTTTTAGGGCTAGAACATCATTTATTTTATTTTATAATTTTTTTCTGTGTAATGTAATTGCATATGCCTGCCTGCCAGCGTGTGTGTGTGACAGGCTAACACCTAACAGCTTATATTGTGCTTATTTTCACTACTCATACCTGGTGGTGTACCATACATTGAAAACAACTATTTTTTCCTGTAATCGAATTTCAGTTGCCTGCCTGTGTCAGGCTCACAGCTAATATTCTGCTCTGTTTCACCAGTCATAGTTGGTGTACCATACATTGAAAAAAACAACCCTTTTTCCCTTTAATCTAATTTCAGTTGCCTGCCTGTGTCAGGCTCACAGCTTATATTGTGCTCAGTGAAATAAAACAACAATTTTTTGACTGTAATAGATTGAATAGCAATTGCCTGCCTACAGGCGTGTGTGTGAAGCCTATTGCATCTACTCTGCCAACTTTTGCCAGTGCACAGTGATACGTCATATCTGGTGCAACCGTAGTGTACAGTGACATAAAACAACACTTTTTTGACTGTAATCGATTGAATATCAGTTGCCTGCCTACAGGCGTGTGGGTGAGGCCTACAGCGCCTACTCTGCCAACTTTTGCCAGTGCACAGTGACACTCATATCTGGTGCAACCTAGTGTACAGTGAAATAAAAGAACCCTTTTTTTTCTGTAATCGATTGAATATCAGTTGCCTGCCTACAGGCATGTGTGTGAGGCCTGCAGTGCCTACTCTGCCAACTTTTGCCAGTGCACAGTGGCAGAGAGAGGAGTCTGAAGAAGAGGAGTCAGAGGAGGTAGGTGGCTTTGAGGAGGTGGAAGACCAAACACAGCAGGCGTCCCAGGGGGCTTGTTGTCACCTTTCGGGGACCCTTGGTGGCTGGGTGGAGGAAGAGACCTTCAATGACATCAGTGAGGACAAGGAACTGGACATGGCTAGCTTGGTATCCAACCTTGTGCAAATGGGGAGTTTGCGGTTGTGCAAAGGGACTGTTTGCGGTTGTTTGCGGTGCATTAAACGGGGAGATTGGTCTGTTACTGTGAAGCGGGTGTAACCCTTACACTACCTGATCGATACAACATCATACCTGATGTTTTAAAGCATGTTATTCCAAACAATTTAGGAATGTTAGGTGATTTATGCCCTCTATGGCTTAAAACCAGACTCTGCATCAACTATGTAATTTTCCATGGGAGTTTTGCCATGGATCCCCCTCCGGCATGCCACAGTCCAGGTGTAAGTCCCCTTGAAACAACTTTCCCATCACTATTGTGGCCAGAAAGAGTCCCTGTGGGTTTTGAAATTTGCCTGCCCATTGAAGTGTATGGCGGTTCGCCTGGTCCGTCCGTTGGCGAACATTTGATGAAATTCGCGTCCGTGGTTCGCGAACCGAAAATTTTATGTTCGCGACATCACTAATCCAGGGTATCATTCCTTGCAAGATTAAAGTCTTCTCCCTGCCTAATCTCTCCCAGAGCCTTTAAGGTGTGAATTAAAAACTTACACTATTATGTGGGGTTTTGGGTTCCACATAATAGCGTGGCAATTGATTACGGCACATCATGTACCTTACCTTCTAGAATGATGTGGTTGTTTTTAGAATCTATCCACTTTGTTTCTAGAGTAAAGGGGAAGTCATTGTGGAGTAATATGGCAGCCCCTTCTTTCTTATAGGGCTTATATTCCCTATAGGTAAGAAAGGCCTTGCGCCTCTTAAATGGGGTGTTGAATCCTTTAACATTATGTGTCAAAATTACGTATTCTGTACTACTCATTTTTTATTTTTCTGTAAATAGTTCTATTTAATGCTAGCCAACCCTCTCCAACGTAGCCCCTCTCATCTTCACCCAATAGACCCCTGAACCCAGCCGGAGATCAGCCACAAAAAAGGGGGTAACCATCAAGCATAAGCGGGAATGTAGTAAACAACTTAGTGACAAACCTTCTAAAGAAAAAACATAGAAAAAAATAACAAATAAACATTTGAAACTGTATCTTGTCATATGCAGGACTTCCTCACTAGAGTACTCTAAATGCACATATGGTGCCTAGGAAGAGGGTGTTGTAATTCCCTTAAACCCCTAGAGTGAGGAATAATATCCTACCCCCACCCCTTATCTCGATCAATACCAACATGTATTTTGTTATATTTGAATTAGCTTTTCAAAAACCCTTCTGAGGAACCCCCTCTATATATAGACCCTCTTTATTATAGGCTTATCATCTAAGTCTTAGCTATATCTGTTAATTAGTAGTTATTCAATCAATGTGAAAAAAGAATTTGATCCCCTGGTTTTTTTAAACGTTTGTCCAGTCAATCAATTTATAACTTTTTTGACATGCGTTTTTCTTGTTTTCTTTTTTTGTTATTCTGTCTCTCACTGTTAAAATACACTTACCATTAAAATTATAGACTGATCATTTCTTTGTCAGTGGACAAACGTTCAAAATCAGGAGAGGATCAAATACTTTTTTCCCCCACTGTAAGTTTGGTTTGCTGTATAGGTGTTTTTAATAATTGGATTTGTAACAGAGTTAAATGGTTATATTATTGGGGGGGGGAGTCAACCAGACTGTTGTAGGGATTATGGGGACAGATTTAAATATATTGATTGGAATGAAGGTGTTAATCAGTCTTTGTTCTGTAACCACTCCAAAAAGGGTAACAGAAGGATTGTGGTAATTGGATTAATTTACCTCAGTTACCAATTAGAACGTTATACAAGTTTATACATTACCATGTATATGATTTCAGCAAATCTGACAAAACTATCTTCTGTCCTATGAGACACTAAGGATTTTTCCTATTACTCTACGTGTTTCATGTAAACTGTATACTTTATTTAGTTTTTTATGTTTGTATGGGCAGGATCGATTAACCACATTAGGGATGGAGCAATACTAACTTGTTTGGAACGTAAAGAAGTAAAATCTTTAAGTAGTGAATAATAAATGGTCTGTGAATGGTTCAAAATTGGCACCTTGTCTGTAATAAGAATTACTTGACTAGTGCTCGAAGAATCAGTACAATAAAAACCTTCTTTATTTGAAGAATGTTTATGTTTCCAGACCCATCTATCCTTCTACTGTCACATCAGTTCTTTGAGTAATTGTGTTGATGCAATTATCTCCTTGTTGGTCAATGTGTTTACTGTCTCAGACTTCCCAGTTGACATAAAAAATGTATTTTTACGTGTCTGGCACATTTTCCAGATTTCAAGGATAACATTTCTGAAAAGAGTTTTAATGAGGTGACCTGCTGGCCTTCTTACTTATACTTACATCTCCCTGTGCTTCTAATGACCTTTAAGAATTGTATTGTTGCAGTATTGGTTTATTACAATATTCTGACATTTTATCCAGTAAACAAAGAAGGTCATTGAAACACTAACCTGAATATCCTACTTGGACCAAGAAAATATGAAAGTTTTCTGTTAAATGATAGATCATTGAAAATGAAAAAATGATATATTTGTATCATATTTATATTTTTGAAAATAGTATCTAGAAAATACACAGTATACATTTTATCTCATTAAATATGTCACTAATAGCTAAGTTATTTTATATTTATTGCATTGTTTGAGGGTAAACACTTTCACAAGTAAGAGTAGCATAGCAACTGAGGTTGAAAAAATACTTTTAATTCAACAAGTTCAATATTTTTTATGCCCTCTGATCCCTGTAATATTATTATTGTTTATTTTTTAACGCGCCAACATATTCCGTAGCCCTGGTGAATCAATGTGTGTAATATGTGTGTTATATGTAATATGTGAATTAACGTGTGTAATATGTGTGTAATATGTGAAGGAATGCCAACATAAAACCCCATTGATAACTTACCAGTTGTCTCTTAAAGGAAAACAACTTACCTGATAAAATTATACACATATAGACTATTATGATTAGGTTGTTATGATTAGTGTCCTCACATCAAATTTAAAGGGTTTATCTATGTATATCACTTGTTAGTTTCATAATTACTGTTAGGACCCCAAACTTAAAACATGCAGTTCATTTACTTAAAGGGACATTGAAAGCATATTTTTCTTTGTTGCGAGAGGGAATTTGATAATGTACCACAGTGTGTTATATTTTTTCAAATGAATCTTTAAAAGCAGAAAAAGTTATTCAAATGTTTTAACAGAGGTTTGCCCCTGTCAGCCAATGAACAATAATATAGTGGTGAGTCATACTTGTCTGCCAATGAAATCTACAGACATATGTATGCTATGTGCATTTTAATTAAGTTTTAAAAGGTTTAACTTAATATTATTTATGCAAAACAACGTTGGTAATGTTTAAATCATGCTCTTTTAAATGCATGAGAAAATAGTGTTCCATGCCACTTTAACCAAATTTCAAAAATATTCCGTAGCACAGGGGTTAAAAAATGAGGGCGCCTGTCTTTGAGCTTAAAATCAACCATACTTAGTGCTTTACCTAAAGCACCTTACAAGACTGAAATCTCACAAACTTACAGTGGCTTAAGGTACATAGTACTAAAATACATGTTATACTATAAGTAAGATTAACCTTGAACATACTGTACTTAAATGGTATGGGGCAGAATACAGTGAATGGTATTTGCATACACATTTTTCAAGTAAAATGGCTGCAATTATCTAATATTTAAACAACCTCCACAACACTAATACTGTGCCCCAATATGCCATGGAGGTCCTTACACTGTAACCCTAGGCACATTAGTGTTGATCAAACAGATTTACTTTTCCGTTGATATCTGGAGAGGTTGAAGTTTATGAACTACTATATGACATTTTATTAATGTATTTTATATGGTAATGTTCAATTGAAGTTACATTTTAGTTGTTAATACCCATTTTGGATATACTCTCTAATTATAATGTAACATAAGTCAATACTAATATAGGTGTGCAATAAGTGGAGACCTGAGCCTTTCTTCTTTTCAATTTTGATACATAAAAATAGTTAGTTAAAATGGGTCAGTTGTTCCACTTAGCAACTGTGTTAAAGATGGTGTGTAACAACCTGCTGCCTCATTTTGCACACAGTATGCATTTTAACCATTTTCCTATTTTGACAGTTTTACAGATTAACTGAACTATAATCAGATGTTAAACCTTAATCATTAATGTTTCCTCCCATTGTATTTTTGAAAATCTGAACATGTGAAGGGATCCCTTTTGTATTTCTTATAAAATGTTTTTTTTTTATCTGATTTTTATGGAAAGTCCCTGTAGAAAATATAAACACACAAACAGTGAGGCTATTCATCTTAGAGTAGAAATCTACATTCACCGCTGGCTTACTTAAGTACAGCCCTTAATGACTGAATTGCAAATGCAATTAAATGGTTGTGTACTTTATTTCTAGAGGGCACAGCAATTTATGTTATCTTCTTTGCAGTAAACAATTTGAACAATGATAGCTTGTAATATCTGACGATGGATGACCTTGAATGTCCATTCTCAGTAAGATATAATGTATGATTATGAACTATGTTAAACATAAAATATCAGAAAATGTGCAACTTTACAAAAAAGTGTAATTTTCCATGTTGTTGACCTTTTTTACTGTTAAACCACATCAACTTTTACTAACACTAACTTCTATCACTCATTTGTCTACTTTATATAATTTTGAATAATAAACCTTTTTATGGGTATCAAGATAAATCCAATGTACATCTGAGACATTATTCGGATTTCCTGTTAATAGTATACAGTGTCATTCAGGCATAGTCTCAGAAGCAGGAATTTACTGCTCAGGGTGCTATATTAAAAGTTTGTTCAACTCATACTGTTATGGGTATTGTTATGTAGTGTACTGTAAAATACAATATGGTTGTCATTAGACATTGCAAAATACTAATCAGTTTTAATTGCAAGACAAAATATTATAGTGTTCACTGATGGAAAACATCTATCTACTATAATATTTTTCCTCCTTGATAGTGCATTTCTCTAATACTTAATAATACTATATTTCTTCTTTACAATGTTCTTGTTTGTATGACCTTAACAAGAAACATTTTATTACTTGTATTTTTGCTCTGAAAGCAGAATTTCTGAATTGTTTTAAAAATTAATATATAAGTGATTTCTTAATTTGCTTACTATGCTTTGTACAGAAGTATGTCTTATTTCTATTCTTTGCACACCCTAAGATTAATTAAACTCTGGCAAAGGGCCTTGTCACAAGATTTATTGCATAAGCCATACCAGTCACACACAAATAAGTCCCAATAGGACAAAACAGCTGTCTATAGGTGTGTTTGCTAACTCACGTATATCCATTTGCTACGCTTTAAAGATGTATAAATTAAGTCAATGCATGTAACCTGTTTCGTATCTAAGGGTGAAGGGTGAACAAAGCAGAGGCAGCTTGTCCATAAGGACAAGGGTAGTGCCTCACCAATAGTAGCCAACAGAAAAAAAACATAGATTTGTTTCATTTAAAATAGATGTTTTTCTCTGAGGATCCTCCAATGCATTATTTTTACTTGTATGTTTGAAAGTTTTTAATCTTGCAAGGTACTTTGGGAAAATGCATGCAGTTTTGGAGGGCTCTGAACACATTTTACCTCCCAGAAGATCTGTTCTCTTATCTGCCTGCGACCGGCGTGCCACAGGGTGGCTGCTGCATGCCAATGTGTGCCACTAGTTTACTATGTTATCTGCCACTAACCCTAACCCTAATCCCTATCCTTAAACACAAACCCTAACTCTAAGCCTGAACCCTAACCCTAAACCCTAACCCTATTAAATCTAATAATCTGTGGATGAGATTAATTGATATGTATTTGCTACAGTATCTTTATATCTGACACTCACATTTTGTGCTTGATGGGCATATTTTTATGTTTTTACTTTCTAATCTTTAACTTTTAATGTTCTTGTATATATTTTTAATTGTATGAATAAAAGCTATGTTTTACTTTTAATTAGTATTGGTGTCTAAACCCACTATACCTATATTTTATCGTTCTTTCGAATAATAGCCTGCTAGTTTTTCTCAATTTTACTAGTGTTGATCTGTATCACTTATTAGTAGGCATAAGCCAGTCTTTTCTTATTGTAATTATATGAATGTTGATCCTCATCTAACCTATATGTTTATTTGACACATAGGTCAAGACTCTGTTACTTTATATATAGGTTCTCTTGGATACATTACAATTGGGATTCCCTACTAATATTTAGCTGACTTATTCCTTGAAGTGGATATTGCATAGTAAGACTTTAATTGATATATTGGCTATTTATGATATCTCTGATTAACTATGACAGAGGTGGATTCAGATTTAAATGACCATTTAAGACATAATAGACAGGTAGAAGAAGTTGAGAAAGCTTTTAGCCACTGGGGCTTAGAACCTTACAAAGAAGATTGGTGTGAAGGATTAAGGAAGTTAGAAATTTTACTTAAAAATCAACTCCTTTTGGAGTAAAATCACCTATGATAGATACCTATGCAGGCATCTGATAACTCTTCTTGCAATATTATCTGACTATAAAAATAATATTTTGGCTGAACTGGACAAATAAATTGTTGAAGTAAACAAGAAGTTTAAACAATTCGAGTCACTTGAAGACTTCAATTTGGATAAAACAGAAAGTGAAATAGTCAGTTTGTGATTTTGAAACTGGACGTGTTTTCGATTGGACCCATACAAACAGAACAGTAGAAATAATTTAAGATCTAAACTTAAGCCATGAAAATTTACAGTAGCCTCCACCTCGAATCGTTCTCCATAACTGAAGATTCAAGATCAAACTAAATCTGATCTAGAGAGTGATCACAGAAAGAGATCTCTGGATTTTTTAGAGAAGTGATTCAGACACTGGAACCTACATGACAAAAAGAGTTGGGGGTAAAGAAGATATGACATACACTATGTACACCTATATTTGAATACTATCCAATCCATTTCAACATCCACCTCCACATAGCACCCTTTCCTCTTAGCATACATCCCTACATACAGTGTTTTGCAAAAGTATTTACCGCCTTGGCATTTTCGTGTTTTGTTGCCTCACAACCTGGAATTAACATGGATTGTTTGAGAATTTGCATCATTTAATTTACAGAACATGCCCACAACTTTGAAGATGTTTTTTTTTTTATTATTGTGAAGCAAACAACAAATAGGAAAAATTCAATGTGCATAACTATTAACTCCCCTAAAGTTAATACTTTGTAGAGCCACCTTTTGCCGCAATCACAGCTGCAAGTTGCTTTGGATAAGTCTCTATGAGCTTGCCACATCTTTCCACTGGTATTTTTGCCCATTCCTTCTTGCAAAACTGCTCCAGCTCCCTCAAGTAGGATGGTTTGCGCTTGTGAACAGCAATCTTTAAGCCTGAAGAACAGATTTTCTATTGGATTGAGGTCTGGGCTTTGACTAGGCCATTACAACACATTTACATGTTTCCCCTTAAACCACTCAAGTGTTGCTTTAGCAGTGTGTTTGGGGTCATTGTCCTGCTGGAAGGTGAACCTCCGTCCTACCCTCAAATCACGCACAGAGTGGTACAGGCTTTGCTCAAGAATATCCCTGTATTTAGCACCATCCATCTTTCCCTCAACTCTGACCAGTTTCCCAGTCCCAGCTGCTGAAAAACATCCCCACAGCATGATGCTGCCACCACCATGTTTCATTGTGGGGATGGTGTTCTTTGGGTGATGTGTTGGGTTTGCGCCAGACATAGCGTTTTCTTTGATGGCCGAAAAGTAACATTTTAGTCTCATCAGACCAGAGCACCTTCCTCCATATATTTTGGGAGCCTCCCACATGCCTTTTCCCAAACTCAAAACGTGCCATTTTGTTTTTTTGCTGAAAGTATGGGTTTTCTTCTGGCAACTCTGCCCTAAAGTCCAACTCTATGGAGCGTACGGCTTATTGTCGTCCTATGCACAGATACTCCAGTCTCTGTTTTGGAACTCTGCAGCTCCTACAGGGTTACATTAGGTTTCTGTGCTGCCTCTCTGATTAATGCACTCCTTGCCCAGTCCATGAGTTTTGGTGGGTGGCCGTCTCTTGGCAGGTTTGCTGTTGTGCCATATTCTTTCCATTTGGTTATGATAGATTTGATGGTGTTCCTGGGGATCATCAAAGATTTGGACATTTTTTTATAACCTAACCCGCACTTGTACTTCTCAACAACATTGTCCCTTACTTGTTTGGAAAGTTCCTTGGTCTTCATGGCAGTGTTTGGTTAGTGGTGCCTCTTGCTTAGGTGTTACAGCCTTTGCGGTCTTTCAAATAAGATGTGCATATGTAATGACAGATCATGTGACACTTAGATTGGGGGACATTATTTCACTAATTATGTGACTTCTGAAGGTAAATGGTTGCACCAGAGTTTTTATGGGCTTCATAACAAAGGGTGTGAATACATACGCACATGCCAATTTTCTGTTTTCTATTTCTAAAAAACAGTTTTATGTATATATTTTTCTCATTTCACTTCACCAGCTTAGACTATCGTGATCTGATCCATTACATAAAATTCAGTTTAACAAATCCGACACGGGGTAAGAGAGTGGGGAGAGGCTCGCAATGAGTGCCAAAGGTGCTCAGCGCTCAGCATGAAAGTGGCGGGTTGCTCGGGAGGAGAGGCTCGCGATGAGCACCGCAGGTGATCATTGCAAAGCACGAAAGTTGCGGGTTGCCAAGGCCTGCAATGAGCGAGAGGGAGGGGACGGGAGGAGAGGCTTGCAATGAGCGCTGAAGGCTCTCAGTGCGGGGCTCACAATGAGCTCCGAAGGGGCTCAGAGGAGGCAGAGCCACGCATCATGTGGCAAACAGCATTGCCGGAATTAAAATTTTATTGCCATAATTTTTGATGGGCAGGTAGCTAGTATATATATATTTTTTTATATATATATATATATACATATATATATATATATATATATATATATACATATATATATATATACATATATATATACATATATATATATACATATATATATATATATATATATATATATATATATATATATATATATATATATATATACCATTGTAGCACTTACTATTTTACTGCAAAAGAGTTAATTATGGTAATCTTTAGCTCAGCATTTTTGCTAAGAAATAATTGCTTTTCCTAAATCAAACTAAAATGTTCTTTGCCAGCTCCTTCAAGTCTAAAAAACATTTAGCAAGGCAAAAAAACAACTAGCAAACTGAGTATTATTAGTAGAAATAAGGTGATCTTCTCAGTGATTCAAGGTAACATAAGTCCTCTATTCTTAATTGGCTTACAAGTGTAATTAATATCCCATTGGTTTAGAAGAGGGCGGTGTTGTGATGATGTAATATTGTTTGTAAAACATTATAAAATAATGTTTTTCTGATGTATTCGGTGACGACTGTGGTTATTGTGCATGATTTCCGTGTGTCCTTCACCAAGCTTGGTGAATAAAGCAAACTAGGGAAAAGTCTGTTCTGTTTGTGACCTATCTGATTCTTTTGAGGGTGAGGGAAAGTAGTATATATATATATTTGTCCCCAACACCTACTGTTATCTACAAACAGATAACAGAGAAAACAGTTAATTAAACTGCACATAAACATGTTTGCCTTACAATTTAGAATTATGTTAATTTGTCTTACTATCTCATGTCATATGTCATCTGAGGCTGTAAATGGGGTGCAATGGCTATTTTCAATTCACGTTCCTATTGAAAATGTCGATCACTTCTTCAACAAACGCCTTCACAGTCTCCCAGAGCATTAGTAAATTTGGCCATATGAATGGAGGCTAAAGTGCTACTTATAAATACATGTGTTTAAATATATATTTCTCCATCACCACTGTAGATATCCATGGAACAAGAAGATGGAAAATAGAGTAGTTTTAGAAGATACTACCTAACATTTTACATTTTCTATTCTCATTTCAACTTTAGATATCAACAGCATATTAAATTGCGATTCGGCCAATTGAAAAGGGCTCTATATCTGCGAGTTTCAATCCTGCGCAGTGCTTTAGGGAAAGCGCTATGGACACTGGATTCCAAGCTCAAAGACAGGGCCATCCACTCTTTGCAATGTATGAATCTTTAACTTGTCATTGCCTGTAACTTAATTTATGTATAGCGCTACGGAATATGTTGGCGCGTTACAAATAAACGATAATAATAATAATAATAATATAAGCACAGAGCATATTTTTTACAGAAGGTTTTAGTTAGTGAACTTCTATCTACAATCAAGGTCTTCACTAACTAATAACTTCTGTAAAAAAATAAGCTCTGTGCTTATATAGAGCCCAATTCAATTTCAAATTATTCCATTATATTTTACTCACTGGCCCAATGACTTATGTCAAGTAACTTTTCTTTTAAATCCTGTATTATAAATAATAAAAAAGAGAAGCTGAACTAACTGAAAGGCTAAATCTATTTAAATAGCTTACATTGTGTTGGTAATTTTTCAACCTGTGAATGACACAGCAGTGCTTCAAATGTGTCAGAATACTGCCATCCACTCAGATGTCTTCTGCATGAGTTGTAGTTTGAAACACTATGCAGAGAGACTCTGCATGCAGAGAGAAAACAATAGTTGGGCTAACTTTTGTGTCAAGGACATACAATATAAGATTGCAAAAGCATCTTATATTTACTATGTTTAAAACAATACATTTAAAGGCAAATAAAACATCTAAACTAGGCATGTTTGGAATAAAAAATAATGCAAGTTGTTAATGGCTAACTCAGGAGAAACACATATAACTCTATGGTTCTTTAAATGGACTTAGGTTCACAAAAAAAATATGTTTGATGTGAACCTAAGTGCAATGAAGGAATCATACACTTCCTTCATTGCACTTAGGTTCACATCAAACATATTTATGTTTTTCATTAGTTAGTCATTAATCATTTTTAAAAGTTTAATTTATTTTTCTTATTAATTAGCAATTAAAGGTATCATCTTTTTTTATTACTTGTTATTTTTGTAAAGCATAAGAAAAATTTCACATACATTAACAGCCTTATTAAATTGTGATTTGGCCAATTGAATAAGGCTCTATATAAGCACAGAGCATATTTTTTTTTACAGAAGTTTTTAGTTAGTGAACTTCTATCCAAAAGCAAGGTCTTCACTAATTAAAAACTTCTGTAAATAAAATATGCTATGTGCTTAAATAGAGCCCTTTTCAATTGGCCTAATCGCAATTTAATAAGGCTGTTAGTCAGTTAGTTCATCCACTAAATAATGTAAGTAAACTATATTTAAAGCAGCTTTCACATAGCAGTTCCATTAATGACTGTGCTATTATTATCCTACCAGCAAAGGGCACCACAATCTTTTTTTGAAGGAATTACAGTTCATGTAGCACAGCAACTTAGTAATGTGCCAGTGAATATCAGCCCTTACAGTGCTGCATAAAGCCACCTCAAAATATCCTAAAACGACCAGTGATATCAAGTTATGGTTCGCTGTTCCATTGATTTTGACACAAATTCAATCAAAAAGAATTTTACGGTCCTCACACAAGTTACTAAAGTTGCGTAAGGTATTACAGTAGCTGAATTTACAACAAAAAAGTTACATGTTCATGTACCCATAACCACTCTAAAAAGCTTTGCCTTTCAAAAGCTATTGAAGAGACACTACTGTACAAAAATGCATGTGAAAACATATAGGTGTATTAGAAATGAATACCTAACATTCCCAAAGTAACATATGTTTTTTTCAAAATCATAATGTGTGAGTCTGTATACATCTGGGAACATCTACTATTGTCATTAATACATATCCACATAACATATATCGAGTACAGTGGTAACATAGACCTCAGTACTGGAGAGGTTAATACAAATCAGTAAACTCATTTAGGCCTACAACAGGTGCCTAAAGGGATCATCTATTAAAGGACTAACCACACCCCAAACAATAGTCATCAACAGCATTGATCCTGACCACATCACAGTACTGAGAGCGATCATGTGTGTCACATCCATGGGGAGGTATATCATGTACACAATACCAATGTGTGTGGGCAGCCTAAGGCCTTAAAAAGAGAAATGGTTGATTGTGGCTAAATGGGGTGAAGTTATCCATGCTGGAGTTGATCCTCAACATGAATATTATTATATAGCACAGGCCATGTACATGATTGTCTTAGGGAGCATGCAAGAGATAAGGTGTTATAGGCACAGGGACAAAGGTCCAGGCAGAAGGAACCCCTGGAAACTTACCTCCACAAATGGGAATCTTGAGTATAACACTACGATCAAAATCCAACAACATTGCTGTTTTACATGTTGCAATGTGTATACATACAATTAATATGTAAAATCATAGCTGGTGATATTTTATGAAGTAATTATAAATATTGCATGTGATTTGTTTAGAACCCCCTCAATAGAATGGTGGTCCAGAACAGTGTTATGATGTAATGATCTGGTAGTATTAATGAAAATAATCAGTATTACTGTTATTCACACATAATGTAGAAATATGCGTTAATAACTTATCCCAGGGGTGTCCAAACTCGGTCCTGGAGGGCCACACACATGCCTGGATTTGATGATATCCCTGATGTGCACAGGTGAGTCAATCACTTCTTCAGTCATCCTGATTGACTCACCTGTGCACAGAAAAGATATATTCAAAACCAGGCCTGGGTGCGGCCCTCCAGGACCGAGTTTGGACACCCCTGACTTATACAATAAGGCTTGAACACACTTTGGGCATATTAATTCCGGAGATACCTGGAAAATCATGCCTGTGTCACTGTTATGGCGTGTACTGTTTACATGACAATGTTTTTGAGAGTAAATAAGGCGACATATTACATCATGATGTCAAACTTATCACAAACGTAAGTGTTATCTGCACCAATATGTGATTTGATGATAAATTATGATATTAACATTATATTTAACATGGAAATGTAAACAATTGGACAAAACAGCATTCATTGTTGTTGTATAATGGATTAAATTTTGACTGCCTTCCACAAATAATTATTATGGGATATTCATTGCATAAGAATGTTCAAGTTTTAACTTTGCAACCACATATCTTGTATCTGTTATTTATTCTCTTTGTGTACAAACCTCAAGGTAAAATGTTTGGGATTAACTAACTGCTTATGGCCTGTGACCTTTTGCTTATTCTGCAAGACAACTATGGTATGTGCAATTCTGCACATACACAAAAATGATGTAATGAATGGGTGGGGTTATGACATATATAATGCCAGGCCTTACATGTAATAAATTGAGACACTTTGATCCAAACTTCAGTTGTGGTCACTGTCTCCTGAGTTAGCTAGAATCAGGACAAGAGTGGTGGTGTAAGGAAGAGATATTGTAAAGGTCCCAGGCTTGTGTTAATACCTGGCAAATTGTTTCCTAAAATCAATTAATAATTAACACAACATTAGTAACATAGAAACATATGATTACAGTATTCAAATGCATGAACACATAGAGGTTTACAGACATATATTACCATCGACCATAATAGATATATAAATATGATTATACTGTTATCCATATATTATCAATCTCTTCATGCTGATGATTTTGGAAATATAATTAATACACATCCACATATCACATCAATAACTAAATGTAATGTATCTTATTGTCACAAATCCCTAATAATTACAAACACATGGATACATGGATTACAGTATAATAAGAATATACTTTTAATATATCCACAGAGCATAGTCATAAATGTAGCTGACCTGCGTTAGTATCATTGCTGTAGTGCAGTGCAGGAGGAAAGGAGTCTTTTTAAAACTTGATAATTTGAAAGGTTAAATATAATAATGTATAATAGTAATCATGCATAGCATCCACTAGAATCACATGCGGTCATTAACACATTAACGATAATTAGATAAATATAAATCTCATAATTCATCACTTCATATAATATAAGTAATCAGTAATGTGCATAGCCCTTACATTGTGTATTTAACTGGTTAATTAAACAGATGCAACAACTCCTGGACTATGCCATCTAAATTAATTACACACTTATAGTGTGATTTGAAAAAATAAAAAAAAGTCTAATATAGCTGAGACATGCTCAGGTCATAATCTAAAAAATGAGGAGGAGAAACATCAAGCAATATCTGTATGTACTGTACAAATGCTTTATACTGTTTCTGTAACAATAAACCAACTTACCTGATGTTCATCTACAAGTAATGCAAACCATGCTGTATTGTCATGAGAAATCATTTGTCATGACCAACTGCAGATATTTAGCAATGATGTAGGATCTCTTAGGGAATGCTAATCTGTGACCACAAACACTAGGCCAAGAGTATTATCACTATCTCTATGCGGTATTGTTTAGCCACATTGATATCACATGTTAAAGGTATACAGGTATTATCATATGATAACTGTTTGTTATTATATTAACCAAATACATACACATGATTATTGATCACAAACAATTGTCATTGGTCTTCATATCTGTTAATTAGATTAGAAAAAAAGTATCTGGTCTAATTTTTTTAACAGGATGACATGCTCACTTAAGTATTACTACTGGGTTTAACATAGGACAATGCAATTTTGCAGCCATATGTACATTGGTACATATTAAATGTAAAATCAATCATGGATTAAGACATGATATATGTGTTTATGTATGGTTTGTGATATCATTCTACTGGGCAATGTTATTAATGGAATTGCAGTTTATGTAGATTACTTATGTTATGTAGAAGCACTGCTTGCAGATGAACTAACTACCTTAATGAATGCAACATTTAGTGTAAAATAAAATACACAGGTTATTCAGTAATAAAAAAATAGGGACTACATCATCTTCTCCCAACTGCATCTCTCAGTGACCACCAATTGGTAAAATATTAACCATAACCTTTTATCCTGGATGGCTCAATTAATTATCATTGTGATCAGTATGTATTGCATATGATTTATTATTGATGTCAGTGATGTGTATTATGATATTTGTTTGCACTGGTTCATATAAAACCAATAAGCCCTGCTGCTGTCTGTCTTCTGCAGCCCATGAAGATGCAGACTTTGCTGAACTTGCAGTGCAGTGTCCTACTAACCAATCTATGACCATTTCTCAGGAAGAGTTAAAAACATGATGCTGAGATGTGGTCCTTGACAGACTAGGGCCCTCATTCAATTGCAATTTGGCCAATTGAATAGGGCTCTAAATAAGCACATAACATATATTTTTAAAGAAGTTTTTAGTTAGTAAACATCTATCCAAAAGCAAGGTCTTCACTAACTAAAAACTTCTTTAAAAAATATATGTTATGTGCTTATTTAGAGCCCTATTCAATTGACCAAATCGCAATTGAATGAGGGCCTAGGACACTACACTGCACATCCAGCCCTACAGAATCTGTACCTGCAGTAGTGGGCACACCAACACAGGACTATGTATTTGATGTTTTTTTTTCCACTTTAATTATATGTTTTAATTGATTCATTATATTGTGGCATCTCCAAGTATTTAAACACACAGGAATATTATGTTCCTAGTCAAATCCAGGAAGCTAACATATCCCTTTTAATGATGGACAGCATTTACATTGAATGTGTGTTATCTATGTGTGTGGTGTACATGTTTGACTACATAAGGGTATGGTAATGATATATATAGGTATATGATATTCACCTAGCATGGTGTCTGCCTGTTGAGTTTCCACCAGGACAGTAGATTCGACCACTGTCGACTGTCGCTGGGGCGATCCAATCAATCAGCATCCTCACTCCTCCCTCCATACTCAATCACAAACAAAAAAGAAGAAGGTTAAATTAATAAAATGTATAATATGTATATATATATGATGAAAAAAATATGTATGTTGTATGTGTGATATTTAATGTACACAGCTCCAGCTCCTTCAAGTCGAATGGTTTGCTCTTGTGAACAGCAATCTTTAAGTCTGACCACAGATTTTCTATTGGATTGAGGTCTGGGCTTTGACTAGGCCATTCTAACATATTTACATATTTCCCCTTAAAGCCCTCAAGTGTTGCTTTAGCAGTATGTTTGGGGTCATTGTCCTACTGTAAGGTGAACCTCCGTCCTACCCTCAAATAACGCACAGAGTTGTACAGGTTTTGTTCAAGAATATCCCTGTATTTAGCACCATCCATCTTTCCCTCAACTCTGACTAGTTTACCAGTCCCAGCTTCTGAAAAACATCCCCACAGCATGATGCTGCCACCACCATGTTTCACTGTGGAGATGGTGTTCTTTGGGTGATGTGATGTGTTGGGTTTGTGCCAGACATAGCGTTTTCTTTGATGGCCGAAAAGTTCAATTTTAGTCTCATCAGACCAGAGCACCTTTCTCCATACATTTTAAGAGTCTACCACATGCCTTTTCGCAAACTCAAAATGTGCCATTTTGTTTTTTGCTGAAAGTAATGGCTTTCTTTTGGCCACTCTGCCATGAAGCCCAACTCTATGGAGCGTACAGCTTATTGTCGTCCTATGTACAGATACACTGGTCTCTGCTGTGGAACTCTGCAGCTCCTCCAGGGTTACCTTAAGTCTCTATGCTGCCTCTCTGATTACTCATTAATTTTGGTGGGCGGCCTTCTCTTGGCAGGTTTGCTGTTGTGCTATGTTCTTTCAATTTAATTATGATAGATTTGATTGTGCTCCTGGGGATCATTAAAGATTTGGATATTTTTGTATAACCTAACCCTGACTTGTACTTCTAAACAACATTGTCCCTTACTTAGTGGTGCCTCTTGCTTAGGTGTTGCAGCCTCTGGGCCTTTCAAAAAAGGTGTGTATATGTAATGACAGATCATGTGACACTTAGATTGCACACAGGTGGACATCATTTCACTAATTATGTGACTTCTGAAGGTAATTGGTTGCACCAGAGCTTTCTATGGGCTTCATAATAACAAAGGGTGTGAATACATACGCACATGCCAATTTTCTGTTTTCTATTTCTAAAAAACAGTTTTATGTATATATTTTTCTCATTTCACTTCACCAACTTAGACTATTGTATTCTGATCCATCACATAAAAATCAGATTAACAAAAAGTGAATACTTTTGCAAGGCACTATATATATATATATATATATATATATATATATATACATATATATTTATATTTATATGTGTGTGAATAACTCTATGTGTAGGTAATCATGTGAAGTCAGTAATATATGTGATTTGTAATTTAAAGACACAGTTAATTCAGCACAACTTGGAGCCCACCACTGTAATGTACTCCTGAAAACATGTTGATGTTCTGTTTACATGAGAATTAGGCTTGCCTCTAGAGAGACTGACAGCAAGAGTTGTGTGCAGAGAGCAGAACAGAAAGATGGTTAACCCTTGCCAAATTCATCAGCCATTCCCTGTTCCCGGCAGATGCTGTAAATCATCGGGCAGTCTGCAGCGTGTTGGTAAACAAACCTAAGACTGCAAATTTGCAACTGTTCTTAGTTTAATTAAAAAAACGCAATATATCACTAACATAGAATCTTGTGCTCTTTTACACAATGAAGAGCACTTATAGTTAGGTATATATCCCTTTAAGCATACTGTAATTTATTATATAATATATATATATATATATATATATATATATATATGTATATATATATATAGTTGTGGATCTGCGTCAGAAAGCTTACGGTGTTGGTCAGCAATAGCGAGCCGTTGCGGCCCTTAAACATGAGGGCTGCGGGAAATCCTCCTCCCTTCTTCCCATCTTCCTCCCTCCTTCCCCCTTATCATCCTCCTCCTCCCTCCCTCCCCCTTATCATAATCCTAAAGGGGAAGAGGAGGATAAGAGGGGAAGGAGTTAGGGAAAGGGAGGAGGAGGAAGATAAGGGTGAAGGGGGGAAGACACAGGGAAGGGAGAGGGGGAAAGAGACACAGGGGAGGGAGAGTGGGGGAGAGACATAGGGGAGGGAGGGGGGAAGACACAGGGGAGTGAGGGGGAGACACAGGGGAGAGGGGGAAGAGACACAGGGGAGGGAGAGGGCTGAAAAGAGACACAGGGGAGGGAGGGGGAAGGAGACACCGGCGATGGAGAGGGGGCGAGCGTTACAGGGGAAGGGAGAGGGGGAAAGAGACACATGGAAGGACTTGGGAGGGAGAGGGGGGGGGGAAGAGAGCCAGGGGAGGGAGGGGGGAAAGGGACACAGGGGAGGGAGAGGGGGGGAAGTGACACAGGGGAGGGGGGAAGAGACAGGGTAGGGAGAGGGGGAAAGACACTGGGTAGGGGAGAAGAGACACAGGGGAGGGACAGGGGGGAAGAGACACAGGGGAGGGAGAGGGGAAAAACACAGGGGGGGGCAGGAGGGGGGAATGGAGACACAAGGAAGGGAGAGGAGAGGGGAAATGAGACACAAGGGAGGAAGTAGACAGGGGAAGAGACTCGCAATGAGCGCCGAAGTTTCTCACATTGGGTGACAAACAGCATTGCCAGGCTTAAAATGTTATTCCCATCATTTTTGATGGGCAAGTAGCTAGCATATAAATAATAAGTAATAATCAGAACCTACAATCTACAATCTGTCTCTATACAGCACTTACACACTTAATCAACCTTCCAGTGACTAGACCTGTGTGTTAACTAGAAGAAGCTACAACACAGTCAGTGCTTGGACAGGAAACATACTCTTTAAGATCTGTTCCTGTCTATTAACGTGACGTTCACACTGTATTAATATATCCCTGCATCCAATATAGTATGATAGTCCCACTATTCTTTTTGCTTCAGGTTTAGTTGGATTGCGATCTGTTATATTTAATGCATATATACTGAATTAGGCAAAATTTTGCTTTCTAGTTGTAACTTTAACAGGTTGCTACAATATTGTCAGGGAGGGTGGGTGACCTGGCTCGCATGACTAACCACTGACTAACCATCACTGACTAACCACTTCAAGAAGAAAAATCCATGTGTGGTTGTTTATGTACAAAGGATCTCACAGAAAGCTTGTCTATAACAACATTTAGTATAAAATCAGGAGGTGTTTCCGGTCGCACTGTTGGACGCAGAACACCATCATGATGAGAGTGAATTAAGGTCTCATCCAAATCCAGAACAAGTACTTTCCTTTTTACTTGATTGCGTTTGGTTCCTGGGGCTATGGTGCAACAAGAAATTTTGTAAACAATGCAGACTGGATAATTTGCCCACATGGCATGCAATCTTGCCCCTACGCATACTACGCAAGGCCTTTTTTCGTACAGACAGTATATGGGTTTACGTTTTGCAAGTGTACATCATAAAATGAGGATAGTTGTGATTTTATAGATACATTATCTGCACACAAAATACATGCTGCAGTTGCAAGAAGCCATCTTTTGCACAGATACATAGTGGGTTTTAATAGGGACCTAACAATGTACCAACCTCTCTCTTTATGTAAAATACAAATACCATTTCTGTAGTTTATAGAAGTGGTCCTGAGGCTTGCTTGAGTTTATAGACAGGTTGACTTCATCATTTGATGTAAACAACTTGCAAGATCTAGACCATTAAAAAAGGATGTAATATGTTTGGTACATCTTGATTCCAGACAAAGCCTACAACAGCCTATTTTGTTACTGTAAATAAAGGCAAAGTCTCATTTAAGAAGAAAGATAATTCCATGACTACAAGGAATGCAATCAATAAAAAGTCTAAGTTTAAGTTGGCCCTCTTCATTAAACCTCTTTTTCATTGTCTCATCATGTAATGCCTCCCATTATCCCACACCGTATTCTTCTTTCTTCTAAATGATAAGGTCTCAGGTGTGGGCATCAATCTCCAAACTGGCTGTTGAGAATAACTGGGAATAACTGATTTATGAAATGTGATCCTTCATAAGAAACTTGGCTCCTTCATTTTGAGTATAAACGTGTGAGAATTTTTAGATGTCCAACCAGTTTTAAATAAGTTATCATACACTTGAAATTATATACTAAAAAAATGTTTTTATTTTCATGGCTACAAATCTGCTAATATTGTTATGTTGGGGAAATACTTCACAAGCAAGTGTCATTTTTCTTAAACTGTAGTGGTCCTTTAAGAGTAACACTGCATGATATTTCCTTGATTCCACTGAAATAAAATCCAAAAGTTCCTAGATGAGAATGATAGAAAGAAAGTAGGTGAGACATGTGATGTGAGCGGCCCCTCTACATGACTATCAGGAAAAGAAATAGAACTCTCAGGATTTCTCTTACAAGAACACATTTCCTGCATCTACACTTCCCTGATATTGTGCTTCATGGGAAGTAATAAAGCACAACTCTATCATTTTGAAAACTAGGACAGACACGTAACAATATTCTTAAGAAATACTTGAATTAGTCTGCCCTATTTACCAGATAAACTATGACTGTTAATCTATGCACTCTCCTTTTGCCTTAGCAACATAAAGAGGCTTACAGTGAGCTTTTACAAGACAGTAATAATGTTATAGTAAAGGTATATAAATGTGCATTAAAAGAACTCAGTGTATTAACATGGAATAACGGGAAATTTTATAAAAAAAATATTGAACTTGACATTTTTTTTTGCTAATTTAACAGTAAGTAAACAATGAAACATGAAACGTACATACATGTATTTATAAAGGCTAATACATTTAACAAAAAAACATATTTTCAAAATATTAAAGATAAGAAGAGCTTGCTTTCTCCATATATCAAGCTTAGCAAACTTTACATAGTTGTGATCCACCTTGGCTAAGGCAACTGATCAAAATAGATTTCTACATACTCAATTCAGCAATGAGTTGTCAAAGGTAGTGTACATAGTCACCAGAGTGTTAAGCTAATTCCATGGGGAATGTTTAGAATGCTTGCTGTTTAGAGTTATAAGCTTTGAGTGTGCAGAGAGACAATGAAACACTCTAATTTGATCATTGACTTTAGTAGACATGACTTCTGATCTTTGCAAATATAGACTTTCAGTATTCCTTGAATATAATTGTTGTTGTTGTGTAGTCATGTCGGTCTCTCCGTGACCTCATGAATCGTAACACACATGGAACATCTTGAGGGTACTAAGGGATTGGGTTCTGTAATAGCCAAACCATTATATCTAATTTTTCACGATTCACTCGACACAGGGTCGCTACCAGATGACTGGAGAAAAGCAGAGATGATACCTATATTTAAGAAGGGAGCAAGAACAAATCCAGAGAATTATAGACCAGTTAGCCTCACTTCTGTAGTGGGGAAGCTTTTAGAAGGGTTAAAAAGCGATAATATACAAGAATATGTTTATGTAAACAGGATTATAAGTAGGAGTCAACATGAATTTATGAGGGATAGGTCATGTCAAACAAATCTAATTAGTTTCTATGAGGAGGTTAGTAGGAACTTGGATCAAGGCAGCTCAGTGGATGTAGTCTTTTGGGATTTTGCAAAGGCTTTTGATACAGTGCCACATGGAAGACTACTGTGCAAATTAAGGTATACAGGAATTGCAGAAAATATCTGATCATGTATTGAGAGGTGACTAAAAGACAAGAAGAAAAGGGTAGTTGTAAATGGAACATACTCAGATTTGTCAAATGTGGTAGTGGGGTTCCTCAGGGTTCGGTATTAGGTCCTCTCCTTTTTAACATATTTATGAATGACTTTTAAAAGGTTATTAAATCAGAAAAGGATGTACAAATTTGAGAAATTATGAGATTTAAAACGAATAAATGTAAAGTTATTCATTTAGGAAGGACAAATAGCCATGTAATTTATAATCTTAATGGAGTAAATCTCGGGGTATCGGATATTGAAAGTGATCAATGCCAAGCTGCAGCTGCAAAGGCAAATAAATTATTAGTATGTATTAAAAAGGGTATAGAAGCAAGGGAAGCAAATATAATTCTGCCACTAGACAAATCTCTAGTACGCCCTCATTTAGAATATGGAGTACAATTTTGGGCACCACTTCATAAAAAGGACATTTTAGAGCTGGAAAAAGTACAGAGAAGGGAACTTTTTGTGCCAAGAGATTTTCAATTGACAAGAGAATATCCTTTGAGGTTTGAAGTAAAACGATTTCACCTTAAAGAAAGAAAAGGTTTCTTCACAGTAAGGGTGGTTAAACTGTGGAATTCTCTACCAAAGGAGGTGGGGACAGTGGGTTCGATAGATAACTTTAGAAAGGGATTGGATATATTTCTAAATAAAAAGGGCATTATGGGTTATCCTGGTTAATTAGAGAGTATTGATCCAGGGAGGAGTCCAATTGCCAATTAAGTGTGGTTAAACTGTGGAATTCTCTACCAAAGGAGGTGGGGACAGTGGGTTCGATAGATAACTTTAGAAAGGGATTGGATATATTTCTAAATAAAAAGGGCATTATGGGTTATCCTGGTTAATTAGAGAGTATTGATCCAGGGAGGAGTCCAATTGCCAATTATTTTTCCTTTTGAGACAATTGGCAAAGTTTCACTTTTTTTTTTCCTGTTTGCCTTCCTCTGGATCAATTAACAATTCATTAATCTGAATACTGCAAATCAGAGGAGATCTTAAAAGGTTGAACCTGATGGAATAAAACCTCAATTACTATGTAACTATCTTTATGACCATGATCATGCTGATCCACTTGGTTTCCATGGCAGAGATATTGGAGTGGGTTGCCAGTTCCTCCAGTGGGCCACAGACTGCAGCTCCTGATATTCTTATGTAGTCTCCCATCCAAGTACTGACCAGTCCCAACCATGAATGGCTTCAGGGTGGTGTGACCTTTTGGTTCCCTGACTGGAATCAAACCCAGGTTGCAGCTGTAAAAGCACAGAATCCTAACCACTGGACCACCAGGGAACCCTGAAGATAATTAGGTAGCTTTAATCTTCATGGTGCTCTAAATATCCTGTCCAGAATAATTTTTAATTCCAGGATTCTTACATAATATAATTAACTTTAGCAAAAAAGTGTAGGTGCAGCATATTTTGATGGATGAAAATATAACTTTTACAGTGTAGGTGTAGTATTTTTTGATGGACTAAAATATCACTATTATCAGGTATTCTGGTGCATAATTAATATTGTGGCAAGCTTTGGAATAACCACCCAGAGTCAACAAAGGTGTAGTGCAGGAGACAGTATTTAATGTGCCAAGACAACAAACAAAAAAACAAAAACAATTTATAAAATAAACTTCTGCATTTATGTCCTTACTCACTTGCAGGAACAATATCTTTATGCCTAGGCAACTTGTCTGCCTCAGGGGAGAAATCAGAAAAACAATAAAGAAGTATCTTATGGGCATGCACTTTTTCAGTATCTGTTTTCTGCAGGACACTGTTCCACATTCACACCCCAACATAGTGGGTAGAGCTCTAGCCCTCCCGTCTCTCCAAGAGCTCTCAGCAGGTACCCTTGATAAGTAGTGCTTCCACTTCAATAAGAAATATGATTCAATATGCAGTCTCTTCCCTGGAGGTGTATCAAAGAATTCATAGGTTAAATCTAAATGCAGGTTCTCTCTGTACTGGTGTCTCCCCACTTCCTGTGTTCACAGTCTCTCTCAAACTGAGGCTCTCCCTCTGTGACTTTCAGTACCGCACATGCAAACTGTCTGTGTCTCTTTCAGTCCCATGGGCTCTTATCAAGATGGCAGTCTCCAGTCCTGCCTCAAAACTCACTATCTTAGGCCAGCCAGGCCTGAATGGGAGCCACACCCATCTCACCACTTCTGTCTTTTAAAGGTACCCCACAGGTATTTTCATTTCTAGCTCTTAGGAGTTAGCTCCATCCCTCCTGGGGAGAGATACCTAAAGCTCTCCAGCTTACACTGACCTCTGAGTGGCACACTGCCACTATATATATATGTATGTATATATATATATATATATATATATATATATATATATATATATATATAGGAATTGTTTTGTATTTATTAATATATTTTGATATTAAAAATATGTGACAATTGTATATTTAGGTTCAATAAATAAAGATGTGTTTATTTGGTGTTAAAATATTATATATTTATAGACAATGCATTAAAGAATTTGTTCCTAGGCAATGTGGTTTTGTGTCTATATATAAGAACATAAATAGTAAATAGTATTGCTGCTTTTATGCATTTTAAGAGGCAATCTTCTGTCAAGGTACATGGAAACATTAATGGGTAATGAGTTTTTTTCAGAAATGATTAGTTCATTATATAGATAGTAAGGTAACATGGAACATATCTTACTTTCCCTGTTTTCTTCCTTTCATGCAGAGGTCCTTAAATCAAAAATTATTTTAAGACTGGCATTCTGGCATCTGGGTGTTTCCTGAGGTTACAGCCGTTTACAACTCATGACTTTTGGTAACTGTGATGTCCAATAAAAAAAATCTGCTTATGTAAAATACAGTACATTCTGTAGAAATACAGATAAGGGGATTATACTGCTCTGTAAAACATATATTAATGCGAACAATGGTGGAGCTATTGTCATTGCAACCTTTGCATCTCTTGCCATCTAGCTATATGTTAGCGGCCCATTCATATCTGCAAACTGTGCAGATTAATGGAAGCCTCGAATCCACAGTGGTCACCCAGTACCTGCTTTGCATACCACTATATGTATTATATTAATTAATTTCATACTGTTTATATCAGTGGGAGACTTAAGGGCTAGGGACAAACTCCTCCTCTTCTCCATGCAGGAGATTTCACTTTATGCAGGTTACACCCCTGCGCTACTGCAGACTACACTAAGACTACACTAATCCTCCAAATACAAAATTAAACTACATTCTTTGGTACTTTATAAATAATTGAGAGCAGTCAAAATAAAAAAAACTGCCAAATGATAATTAATATTAGAAAATGATCCTGTTAAATTATTTATACAAATAATTGCTTTCTGGCTAGCAACATATGACTATTTTTAGATGTAGAAGCTGGCAAACAAATTAAATATGTGCAAAGATTTTTGGGCGCCAATATTTCTCTGAAAAAAAACAATTACAAGAACAATATGTTGCTGTATTGAGAATGCAAGAAAATATTTTCCCTTGAATAAACCAAGTTCTTTTCAGAAACAGTGTTTTTATCATTTGTTTCTTTGTGGTAAAATTAGAAACATAAAGCCTTTAGGGTTATCTCACAGACTTAAAAAGCAGAATAAAATAGCTTTCCAAGGTTGAATGGAATATGACCTTTTGGATGCGTCTACAAGCATTTAATTTGCTATTTTAAAGCCCCCAGTTATTTTCTGTAGAGTAAAAAGTACAAGATATTGGTAGGTAGAGATGAAAAAACAAAATACAATCTCTTTGTGCAAAGTGTTTTCATATATCTGGTTATGGTTGAAAACCTGTAACTGCTTCTGTAAAAGCAACTGCTATAAAAATGAGTCTTTCATAAAAGAAACAGAATGGAACATTTGATATATTAGGATTACTTATATCTCTAGTCCAAAGCTAACAAGCTATGGTTGTAAGGCTTTGGAAGAGCAAAAAAAAAAAAAAATGAAGAGCAAATGAATAAATGGAAAAAGAGGAAAAATAGTCACAGTTTGTAGAAATAAAGAGAAACATTTGGTAATGGGAAACAAAATAAAAGGAAAATATATGAAATAATATAAATGTACATGAAATATGAATAAAACTTAAATACCTAGAATAACCAAGCTAAAAAAGGAAACATTCAAATGCTAGGGAAGGGCATTCAATAACATAACATGGAATAAAACAATTACTTGAAAAAATGTATTTATAGATGATTACTTTGCACTAACATGTCAATAAGCTAATAAATTAAAATTAGCTAAATTGGTTAAAACTACTTTAAGTTAATGTCTGTATTAGAAAACTGGGCAAGTAAAATAATTGTATCTTACTTATTTTCATACAAAGTGCTAGCGAGTGAGCAAGTAAAAAATTGTGTCTTATTTTTTATACAAGTGCTAGCGATCTTCCCTAAAGGGGAAAACATACTGAGGAAGCTGCCAAGGCAGCGAAACGCGTCTATCTATTTGTTATACATACACTACAATACATCACCTATATCTGTTTTTTATACAATCTACTATAACTAGCAACATGCCCGTCAAAAAATGATGGTCAATAAAATTTGAAGCCATGGCAATGCTGTTTGGCACACAATGTTTTTTTATACTCTAGGGACCTTCGGCGCTCATTGCGAGCCTCGCACTGAGGATATAGTTTTAGAAATGTTGTAACAATACATTACATTGGTTTATTTCTTTAAAGCACTACTGTAGATGCGTAATGTTGTTAGTGGCAAATTAGGATTGTAAAATAGCGTGTATTGTCACGAGCATTTGCTGTCCTTTGTAATTGTGTATTTTGTACCTTGTAGGTTCCTGTGTGAAAGTGGTACACGGTTGGTGGGGTTTTGCGCGTTCCAGGGTCGTGTAGCCTCATTTTCATTTTTTTGGCCGACATTTTTTTTCTCGCTTAGGCGATTTTCGATTACTGAAACTTGGTGAAATTGACTTAAACTTGCATTCCACCTCACTCCCGGCATCCTGGCTGTTCCCCCGTGCTGTGTGTGATGTTTTTGTTGTATTTGTATTTTTTGTGTGTTTCGTGTTTTCTACTTTGCGCGGTTCGGCAGTTAACTTTGTATTTTTCCTATCTCGTATTTATTTTTTCTAAGTCCCGCGTCTGGTATTTTTTTTTCTAAGTCCCACGTTCATCAAGTGCTTGCAGCCTAAGGCGATCCCGCGTTTCCTAAGTGTTTCTTTTGCTCCACTGCTCGCCTCGCAGGCAATGAGCGCCTTCTGCAGTCATCGCCTAAGTGCTGCGAGTTAACGGGTAGCCTCGCTATGCTCATCGTCTAGGTCGTACGCACCACGCGAAACGTGACGACGTCTCGTAGGTCGACCATTATAATATGTGATTGATTTCATTTGAAAATGTTTTTTATGGTATAAATAAAGAACATTTTATTTCAAACTTATCCGTGTGGTCCATCACCTAGTTGGGGTACATTCACATCAGAGAAGTTAAAAGATAACATCCACACATATACAAATATCACTTCCTGTAATGCCATCTAGGCATTGGATGCTATAAAATGAATACACAATAACCAGGCTAAAGTAGTAAAGTCACTTCACATACACTATAAAATGAATACACCATAACCAGGCTAAAGGAGTAAAGTCACTTCACATACACTATAAAATGAATACACCATAACCAGGCTAAAGCAGTAAAGTCACTTCACATACACTATAAAATGAATACACCATAACCAGGCTAAAGGAGTAACGTCACTTCACATACACTAGTCACATTAGAGTGCATGAGATTTGACAAGAACCAAGGAGCCGTACCAGAGACTTTCTTGGCGAATCTGCCCATGCAAAAACATACCTCATAGTCCCTTGAGGTTGATCCAGATGAGAGTCCATTGTAATATATGTCTGCATGTGGATACTAGGGTCAACTCTGTGCAGCATGTAGTGGTGCGCTCTCTCCTACCCTATCCTTCTTATCTTACTTATTTGCTTACATTTATATCTAACCAAAGATCTTAAAAAATACAAAAACAGTTGAATAATCATATTTTAAAATTACAAAAGCAGTACAAAAAGGGAAAAACAGTGTGTTTAGTCAAAGTACAACATTTTTTTTTATAGCTTTCAGGATGAGTAAATGCAGATGACAACAATAACTTTCTTCTCTAGATGTATTTATTTAGATGTCAAATGTGTACTATAGGTAAATTCACTTCAAAGTCATTTGTAGGGCCATATGGGCACCCTCTCAAAGGGCCAAATATGACACAAACATCAATGAGATATGCCTTAAGTGATTCTAATGCACTGGCCTGTGTCCTCTATTCCCTCCATCAAGCAAGTCTGTACAGCCCTTAGGAATCTGCTTTTTATATGACTAAAATAGGAATTAGGACAAACACTTTTGTAAATACCAACCCAGGAATATGTATGGGTTACTGCATGGGTGGCTAAGAGAATTTAGCAGAGTCTAAAGCCAACAACAATTAATCTCTCTGTAAAGAGGCACACAGGATGGTGATATCAGAGTCATACATGAGGGTGGTACCAATAAGTTTTTAAGCCACAGTAACAAGGAGATCAGTCCAATAAGTAGTAAATTTGTTTATGAAAATTGGAATGTTTACCAGTATAGTGAGTGAGTTAAAAGATTACTTATGAATTCTATTATTGGTATAGTTTTAAAAGTTGAATATATGTTTCTTATTCGTGTTGGTTAAAAATGAATGATTAAAAATATCTAATCATTCATGGGGTGATCAATTTATTTATTTATGTAGGAGAGTATACAGGGGGTCCCAGGGTTACAGACAACCCAACAGCGTTCCGTACTTAAGAACGGGCTCCCAAGGCTTTTTGTATGAGTTTATTGTTACATTATGTTCTGTTTGAATTAAAAGAGAGCACAATAATGTCTGTAACTTATTATTATAGTACAGGCATATTATTATTTTTACAGCATGACACTGTATTATTATTACTACCAGATATGAGCCATTAAAGTATTGTTATTATTATTATTACTAGTGACTTGCCGGTCAAAAATGATGGGGCAATAAAATTGTAAGCCATGGCAATGCTGTTTGACACACAATGTAAAGTAGCTCATAAAGATCCGCTGCTCTCATTTACTTTTGTTCCTATGAGCGTATAATTATTAATTATTTACTTAATAAAATAATATACAGTACCTATTTGTAATTGATATATCCAGCAATGAATAGCCTGAAGAGCTAAGTATCTATTTCTATTTTCCTGCAGCATACAATGTACATTTGGCCTGTTGGTGCTGTGAGAAGAAAGTGTCATCAATGTCCCAGCTGTGCATTAGAAATATGCTGGGTGCGCGAGGCCAAAGTGCTGCTTTAGTTGTATAAATCTCCATTTGAGATTCGTAGTGTTAGTGTTGTAAAATGGCGTTGTTTGTCTATGTGCTACACGGGAGTGGACCATTTTACGTGCTGGCTAAGTGTGTATTTTAGTACCTCAAACGTCCCTGGCAAAAGTCGTACGTGTCTTGCTGTGTTTTGCGCATTTCTGGGCCGTGTAGCCTTAAAATTGTGTAAACTCATTAAATTGTACTTTAATTAGCGTGCAACCTTAGTGGCCCCCCATGCTCTGTGTGTTTTTTTTATATTTTTTTGTTGTATTTTGTATTGTTTTCTGTTGTATTTGAATATACGCATTTCGTCCGTTAACCTCGTATTTTTGCGACCTTGTATAATTTTTTTCTAAATTTTGCGGGTTGTAATTAAAAGTCGTAAATCCTTGTCACTGTTTTATAAGCTTTGGGGTCATTGAGCCTCGTTTTAATTTTTTTTTGCCGCCATTTTTTTTCTTGCTTAGCCGATTTTGAAGTGGCGAAACTGCCTAAAATCGACTTTAATTCACGTGCAACCTCCCCCCCAGAGGTCCTGGCTGTCCCCCCGTGCTGTGTGTGATGTTTTTGTACTTTTTTTTATAGTTTTTTGTGTTTTTTACTGTACATGTTTTGGCTGTTAATTTTGTATTTTTGTGACCTAGTATTCTTTTTTTTTTTCTAAGTTCTGCTGCTCGTATTTTCTTTTATGTAAGTCCGTATTTCCTCTTTACACGGGTCATATTTATTTTATTTCCTAAGTCCCCCGGCATGTTTTTCTTTGTAAAGTCGTACTTTTCTGGGGTTTATTTGTCCCGGGAGTGAGCCGGCGTAGAGCCTCCACCTCTGCAAATGCGGCCCCTCGCTTCACGAGGGCCGCATTTGCAGCCTTTCATGTAGCCGATGGTTGAGCCTCCACCTACGCAAATATGACCCCTCGCTTCGCGAGGGTCCGCATTTGCAGCCCGAACTGCATCCCAGTTCTGCGCCTTGCTTCGCGAGCTCGCAAAGCGTGATGACGATTCACAGTTTGACAACTATTATATGTGATTATTCATCAGGGATCTGAGTTACATACAAATTTGCAGTTCTCCGGAACATCTTTCATCTGTAAACTACCTGTACTTTGAATGAACGGGAATTTATTTGGTGGGTGGGAGAATTTACTTTGGATCGTTATCTGGGATATATTACTTTAACAAGGAGAGTGTACTTATTTTGCTGTTACTGTACCATACATCTCTGTTCATTCTGCTACTCGTTAACTTGTGATCACTTGTTTGTATATGTCCTGTAACAACTGACTCAGTCTATTAATAAAAAAGTGCCTTTTAAGTACATTTAATTAAAGTTTGTAGCATATCTCCATCTATAACAACCAATATCTATGGGTCATCTGTAATAATATGAATGGTTATAGAGTACTCCCAGAGAATTAAATTATATTAAATCCACCCCATATGATAGCATAGGAACTGAATAAGTTCTCTGTTTTCTCCAAGCCTCTCACCTTAGTACACCTGGGTCTATTAATTTATGATGATCTAGACTTGTCTCTTTTGTGTAAAGATAGCAAAAAACTGCCAGAAAACTGTTATTTCTTCCAAGGAAGAAAATTCATTGGGTTATATTCAGTGATATAAGGGCTGTCTTTGTTTAGTTGAAACCACTCTAGTTATATGAAGTTTTCTTGTCTTACTGAAGTGATCTCAGTCAAAATAAGTTTTATTAAGAATCAGATAGTTCTCACCAATTAAGTTTAGTGCACTGATAACGGATATAAAGCCTCTACATTGCTCTCTGTTAATAGTAATTTCACAATGTTATTAAGAAGTTATCTAATGGCACTAAAAATATCATATGCAGGACCTGTACAATATAGACATCACAAGAATAAAAAGGGGTGTAGGGTCCAATTCAATGTTTATTTCAAATGTTTTGAGTCTTAAACAACTCAAGTCATATAATTGTGCCCCAGGCAGTAACTGAAAGAGGGGAGCAGTGAATGTGAAGTGGTGACTCATAATGATGACTCTGGTGACAGAATATGTTATATAAAAGGAGAGTGAGGATAGTCAGGTGAAGGGAGTAGCAATGTGAAATGTACTGTAATATTGTAATATTGAAGGTATGATATGATGGGAGACAGATTTGGGATTTGGCTACAGAAAGTGTGGTAGGTACACAGAATAAAAACCCAGGAGAAGTTGTAATGTATTATATACTAATGCAATTCAATCAGAATACAAATAGATATACAGATATGGTCCAAACAAAGTTTAATGATTAATAAAGAAACATATGCAAGCTTAAATATCTATATGCATATGCCTCATTCTGCCTATCATCTTCTTTTTTCCCACTTGTTTTGGTACAGTAAGAAGGGAAAGAGAACCAGGACCTTCCCATGAAAGGAATCTACAAAGGAACATGTTGAAGCTGTGGGTTTCCATCAGCACATGTCTTGTATAAACTTTTCTACAATGCTGAGGAAGTTGTGACAGACTTCTGCATTTTTTAATTTGAGTGTTTAGCTTTATTTTTATTTATTGATAAAAAAAATATATATATATTGTGACAGGGCGCCCCCTTCTGACGGGGTTTGCGCCCTGCTCTTTTACGTGTTTAGGGAGAAAAACACAGTAGGCTTGTCAGAGGCTTAATTGACTGCTGTTTATTTGTCAGCGCCAATAAAACAGTGCTTATACTCAGCAATAAAACAAAATACTACGTAAACAGACTTACTATGACCTGGAACGCCCTGTCTATCCCTGAGGTCGCTACTCGGCCTGCAGGTAAAATAAACACTCCCCCACGGTCTCTTCTGGAAGGAGTAGCTTTCGCACAATAGCGCCACCTAGTGGCCAGGAGACAGTCAGTCTCTTAAAAAGGTTGTATTGCCTCCTTGTGGGCTGGATACAAAGAACCTCTTCTTTCAGTTATATTGCCACCTTGTGGCCAGGATACACATCCACTCCTCTTCAGTTATATTGCCACCTTGTGGCCAGGATACACATCATCTCCTCTTTAGTTATATTGCCACCTTGTGGCCAGGATACACATCATCTCCTCTTTAGTTATATTGTCACCTTGTGGCCAGGATACACATCATCTCCTCTTTAGTTATATTGCCACCTTGTGGCCAGGATACACATCATCTCCTCTTTAGTTATATAGCCACCTTGTGGCCAGGATACACATCATCACCTCTTTAGTACATCTGGAAGTCTCTTCCACGGTACTCTTTACACCTTCGTGGATGAAGCATAGGGCCTGCCCGTCTCTCCCGTATGCTTTACCCCAGGGACCCTTGAATATATAACAACACCAACTTGTAGTCACTTTACTCTTCAAAACTCAGCCACTTCCCTGGGGCATAATAAGTCTTGGTACATTCCTTCTGAGGCCTCTGTCAGCTACACACACGCTAGGCCTTTAAGGCAACTCTGCCTGGGGATTCTCATTAATCCCTTCACACTTCTCTCTTCACACTCAGCCTCTTCCCTGGGGCATAATACGTCTGGGCACCTTCACTGAGAGGCCTCTGTCAGCTACACACACGCTAGGCCTTTAAGGCATCTCTGCCTGGGGATTCTCACTAATCCCTTCACTTACTTGGTGTCCTGAGGCTGTAATCACTCTTCCAGCTCACATGTCCCGTGACTGCAAACAGCTCACACGATTTGCTGTTGTCCCAGTACTCCCAGTCACAGTAAATGAGGTGATCTCTTACAGGCTTGTTCACAAAACTTCACTGTAACTCCACACAGGATCACCTTTCAGCTCCACTCTGTGGCTTGCTCTGACGGCAGCACGCTACCTGCCCAAAGCCTAGCCAGCCACACCCCCTTTCCATGTCTGCTTTCAGGCTTTTAAAGGGAAGTTGCACAAATTAGCAGTTCTTCAGAAGTTTTAACTCCGTCATTCCTGTCAAGAACTCCATACTCCACTTGCTTGTTATATCATCTAAGGGCCAAACGGTCACAATATATATATATTTATATATATTATGATTTGTATACAGAAGTAAACATGGAAACATAACATATACTGTAGGTATATACAATGATCGTAAGTTATTTTCTTGAATAGGACTAACAACAACCATAAAATTGACAGCAGAAAATCAAATAGAAAGAGAAAAATAAAGAAAAACAAATAGGTACCAGAGAAACGAGGAGTAGAGAGAGATCCCAAGTTCAAGAGGAGTTTTCACTATTAAATATATACTGATCCCAAAGGGACCATTTCAATCTAATCTTATTCAAAGCCACAGTAGGAGAGTATATGAAGTCCATCTTTATTAACCTATTGCAGGAAACTACAGTACTTCTCGAATTTCATTCCAAGCGGTTTCATCTCCAATTCAAAGAGTCATTTGGCAACCAACAGTATATGAATTAGGATTCAATTATATTGGCATTCAATTGTAGGTCCTGTTTAATTATCTGAGAAATACGGAGAATACACATTGACAAAAACTTTTGGATTTACTCACAGTACCACCACTGTAATAGCGGCCTGGCATCAAGAATTATGGATTACAGAATTATCAGCTCTAATATATACTTGAGTTGCCACATATAGGTGCATTCTGTTATACAACCACATGATGGCGATAGCCTTGACTAAGTACAGTCTAATTCAGAGAATTAGCAGAAGACCATATACGGTATTCTTGAACGCATGGGTGTGTGTAACTTTGAGAACCAGATACCTCTAGTTTCCCATGTGGCCAAAGGAATCCTTTGTGTGGACAGCTGACCAGTGAGGGGACTTTGTGAAGGACATGTGACCTAACTGACCACTAAGAAGTAAAGACATGAGTATGGGGGTGGGATTAATATATATGTATTTAATTAGGGTTCCAAGCTGTTTGGCCCTCTTGCAATCTTCACCTCTCTGGAGCTCTTCCATCTCTTCTCTCTTCACTACACTGTGAAGGCCTGGTAAAGTATCATACTCTCATACACACACATGGACATAATTGGTAGCTTTAGAATGCCTTTCTGCTAAGTTAAGAGATGTTGTTTCCATAGTATTATCATGTATTATTTATGTATTTGTATTAATTATTGTGTTCTAATAAATGCACATTTTGTAACCATAAATCTGTAAAGCCTCGTGAATATATATTTATTAATTTGTTATCCGTAAAAGGCAAGGATCTCAGGATGAGATTAGGATAATTATTATAATCATAATTATTATGATTATGAATAATAATATTGTAATTGATTAATTTAACGTTTTTATAACAACCACATATGAGAGGGTGTGCCCAGGATTTTTTGTGTCCAACTCCTTGCACCATAACAAAAATTCCACCCCTGTCTCATACCATTTTGGACTAAAAAGTTCTCTGATCTGAACCCCATTTCAGAGACAAAGGCTGAAACATTGGAGTAAAGAGCTCGGATGGCATGAGAACTGAACTTGGCAAATCCAAAGCATTCTATTACATGGTTTATAAAGTCCCACTTAAGCCAATCAGATGCCTTCTCGGCATCGGGGGATAAGGCGACTACAAGCAATTTTTTTTGTACTGGATTATGAAAATAAATCAAATTATTGGATATTGTCCATACCCTGCCTCAGTCTAATAAATCATGTCTGATCAGAGTTAATCAGGTGTTTCAACAAAGGTTTTATCCTCAAAGCCAAGATACTTGCCTACAATTTAATATCAGTATTGATAAGAGAGATTGGCCTATAGTTTATACAGGACAGAGAGTATTTACCCTCATTGGGGATAGTTATAAAGGCTGCTTCAAGAATTTCCAATGGAGCAAAATCTAATTCTTTTATTTCGTTGAAGGTATTTTTTAAATGTTTAGTTAGCTGTTTTGAGAATACTTTATAATAGATATTTGGGAAGCCATCTGGACCTGGAGATGTATTAATTTTAAGAGAAGATAAACTTTGTTCTATCACTTTTTCAGATATTTTCTCCTCCAGTTCCTTCAACTGGTCTTCCGAAATTTTGGGAAGTTTAATTTGTTAAATCGAAAATCTGGTCTTTGGAGGGTTTCACAAAGTTAGCGTCTTAATCTAAATTTTATAGAGATTTATCGTATGAGGCAAAAATATTCCCTATATCTCTGGGATTAATACACAATTTCTCATTTTGGTCGTACATTTTATCTATTCTCTTTTTTTCATTTTTATTCTTAACTCGATTAGCAAGTAGTTTACCTGTTTTATTGGCCAGGTGTTAATTTTTTTGTTGAAGCAGCCATAATTATGGATGTCTATAGATTAGGAGCAGTTTTATTTATTTTTTCTAACCTACTGAGCTCACATATATTTTTCTAAGAGAAAATCCTCTTTCTCTAACTTTCTGTACAGCCAAAGAAATTAACAGGCCTCTAACAAAAGTCTTATGTGAATTCCATATGGTTGTTTTTGAAGAAATGGAGTTCTCATTAAGTTCAAGAGAAATCATTTATATCTTTGGTAAGTATTAATTTATCCTGTGATGATTTAAAAAGGGATGCATCTATTTTATTCTTAGCAGGGGTCTTGGTTTTGGAAGATCCTTTTAGTTCCATTTTTATCCAAGCATGATCAGACCATGAAATCACCCCAATTTCAACCTTACCAATTATTTCAAGGGTAACTTAGTCAGTCAAGAAATAATCGATCCTTGTGTAGGACTGATGATGTGAATAAAATGTAAAATCAGCATCCATAGGATGAAATGTTCTCCAGCTATCAAAAAGGTTATATTTAACTAAGGATTTATAAAAATGATTAGCTCTTCTAAGAGCAGATTTGTCCAATAGTGCTTTAGTACTAGATTTTCTGTCCATTACTGGATCCAAGTACAAATAAAAGTGATCGCACAGAATTTTTACCCTTCTTAATTTTAGTTTTATATCTTAGTATTTTATTTAGAAAGCGATTTTGGTATTCGTTGGGGGCATATAGATTAACTATGGTGAAGTCCTCATTGTTTATTTTGCACATCCAAATGATAAATCGCCGATCATCATCAATCTCAAGAAAATTCGAGGTTGTTGAGATTTTTTTTTATTAAAAAGGATAGATACACCTCTTGACTTACTTTTATAGCTTGAGGATATAATATAATTATAAACTCTATCTGGCAATGTCGTTTCTCTGTCTTTTATCCAGTGGGTTTCTTGAATGCAAATAATGTCTGCATCTTGCTTATGAAAATACTGCATTGCAGAATGTTTCTTGAATGGAGTGTTCAGCCCTTGAAAATTCTATGACAAGACTTTTAAACTTCTATTCATTGTAAGAAATTCACAGTCTTTATTGACTATTTCCTCTAGACCAGGTCTCTCTCCTCTTAACTTCGTAAGTACTATACATAGACATACAATAAATATACATTGTACAAATTGGAAAAAAAGATACAAATATGTACAAAATATGAGTGCTTGTGCACTACAATTTCTCTCTAACAGTAGCAAGTAAATACTGTATAATGAAAGATCCTAACTAGTCTAGGTACGAGAGACAACCTACTAGTTTAACCAGAGCAAAACAAGAGCTCAACTAACTTTCTGAAAAGAAAACAAGAAATACTTTTGGGTGTATACAATCATTAGAATGATGTTCTTAAAAATATTTAAGTGTTAATTAATATATAGCAAGACAACAAAGGGGGATGGGGGAGAAAATATTTTAAAATATGTAATCGTGAAAGTACAAAGAAAATAGATCCACTCACATTTTTAAACCTCATCAAAATGAGATATGTTTTGCAGCTCACAGAGATATCCCTCCTGTAGATGATCACAAGGATTTGTAGTAGAAATAGTGGTATCCTCGAGGATATATATATCTCTCCAAGGCGAGATGCCACCACCAGAAAATGTTCACCCTCCAAAGGTGAGTTAAAGTTTTCTCGTTGTCTGTAGTACTAATTAGTTTCACTGGGAAACCCCATCTATATGGAATCTTTTCCTTTCTTAATATTTGAGTACATTTTCTAAATTCCTTCTTTTAGATAAGGTTTCTCCCGATATGTCTGGAAAACAATATCTTTTCATAAGGAGCACCAAGAACTTTCTTCTCCCTAGATACTTTCAATATTGCTTGCTTGTAGGGAAAAAAGTGGAGTCTAACAATCCATGGGAGTGTCTGTAGAGAGATTCTTAAGGAGAGGAACTCTATGGAGTCTATCAATCTTAGAATCAAATGATTGGTGGTTAGCCTTTTCCTATCTACTCTTTCTTTTGGAGAAATACATTAGAGGGCACTTTGGTGGCAAATTTATTACCCATATCTATACTTCTACCTTTGGTAGAATTTTGTTCTTTATTCTTCAAATTTCACAAATAGAATAATGAGAAAAGTTAATGTTTATTAATCCTTGGTAAACAATATTTATATTTTTAAAGTAAAGACTCTCTTTAAACCCATCCTCATCCTCAACCTCCCTCCTCAACCCCCCTCCTCAACCTCCCTCCTCAACCTCCCTCCTCATCCTCAACCCCCCTCCTCACCCCCCTCCTCATCCTCAACCTCCCTCCTCAACCCCCCTCCTCAACCTCAACCCCCCATCCTCATCCTCAACCCCCATCCTCAACCTCCCTCCTCAACCTCCCTCCTCATCCTCAACCTCCCTCCTAAACCCCCCTCCTCAACCTCCCTCCTCATCCTCCCTCCTCAACCCCCCTCCTCAACCTCCCTCCTCAATCCCCCTCCTCAACCCCACTCCTCAACCTCAACCCCCCATCCTCATCCTCAAACCCCTAATTCTCAACCCCCCTCCACAACCCCAACCCTGCCTCCTCATCCTAAACCCCCCTCCTCATCCTCTCTCCTCAACCCCCTCCTCATCCTCAACCCCCCTCCTCATCCTCAACTTCCCTCCTCAAACCCCTCCTCATCCTCAACCCCCCTAAATCTCCCTCCTCAACCCCCCTCCTCAACCTCAACCCACATCATCATCCTCAACCCCCCCTCCTCATCCTCAACCTCCTTCCTCAACCCCCCTCCTCAACCACCCTCCTCATCCTCAACCCCCCTCCTCATCCTCAACCTCCCTCCTCAACCCCCCTCCTCAACCTCCCTCCTCAACCTCCCTCCTCAACCCCCTCCTTATCCTCAACCTCCCTCCTCAACACCCCTCCTCAACCTCCCTCCTCATCCTCCCTCCTCAACCCCCCTCCTCAACCTCCCTCCTCAACCCCCCTCTTCATCTCCCCTCCTCAACCTCTCTCCTCAGCACCCCTCCTCAACCTCAACCCCCCATCCTCATCCTCAAGGCCCCATCCTCATCCTCAAACCCCTCATCCTCAACCCCCCTCCTCATCCTCACCCCCCTCCTCAACCCCCCTCCTCATCCCCAACCTCCCTCCTCAACCCCCTCCTCATCCTCAACCCCCCTCCTGAATTTCTATCCTGAACCCCCTCCTCAACCTCAACCCCCCATCATCATCCTCAACCCCCATACTCATCCTCAACCCCCCTCCTCAACCCCCCTCCTCATCCTCAACCTCCCTCCTCAACCTCCCTCCTCATCCTCAACCCCCTCCTCATCCTCAACCTCCCTCCTCTACCTCCCTACTCAACCTCCCTCCTCATCCTTAACCCCCCTCCTCAACCCCCCTCCTCAACCTCAACCCCCATCCTCAACACCCCATACTCATCCTCAACCTCCCTCCTCAACCCCACTCCTCATCCTCAACCTCCCTCCTCAACCCCCCTCCTTATCCTCAACCTCCCTCCACAACACCCCTCCTCGACCTCCCTCCTTAACCTCCCTCCTCAACCCCCCTCCTCAACCTCAACCCTCCATCCTCATCCTCAACCCCCATCCTCATCCTCAAACCCCTCATCCTCAACCCGCCTCCTCAACCTCAACCCCCCATCCTCATCCTCAACCCCCCTTCCTCATCCTCTCTCCTCAACCCCCTCCTCATCCTCAACCCACCTTCTCAACCCCCCTCCTCATCCCCAACCTCCCTCCTCATCCTCAACCCCTTCCTCAACCTCAACCCCCCATCATCATCCTCAACCCCATCCTCTTCCTAAACCCCCTCCTCATCATAAACCTCCCTCCTCAACCCCCCTACTCAACCTTCCTCCTCATCCTCAACCCCCTACTCAACTCCCCTCCTCATCCTCAACCTCCCTCCTCAGCCCCCTCCTCATCCTCAACCCCCCTCCTCAAACTCAACCCCCATCCTCATCCTTAACACCCCATCTTCATCCTCAACCTCCCTCCTCAACCCCCCTCCTCATCCTCAACCTCCCTCCTCAACCCCCCTCCTCATCCTCAACCTCCCTCCTTAACACCCCCTCTCAACCTCCATCCTCAACCCCCCTCCTCAACCTCTCTCCTCAACACCCTCCTCATCCTCAACCCCCCTCCTCAACCCCCTCCTCATCCCCAACCTCCCTCCTCAGCCCCCTCCTCATCATCAACCCCCCTCCTCAACCTAAAACTCCCATCATCATCCTCAACCCCCCTCCTCATCCTCAACCTCCCTCCTCAACCCCCCTCCTCAACCTCCCTCCTCATCCTCAACCCCCCTCCTCAACCCCCCTCCTCATCCTCAACCTCCCTCCTCAACCTCCCTCCTCAACCTCCCTCCTCACCCTCAACCTCTCTCCTTAACACCCTCCTCATCCTCAACCCCCCTCCTCAACCCCCTCCTCATCCCCAACCTCCCTCCTCAGCCCCCTCCTCATCCTCAACCCCCCTCCTCAACCTAAAACCCCCATCATCATCCTCAACCACCATCCTCATCCTCAACCCCCCTCCTCATCCTCAACCTCCCTCCTCAACCCCCCTCCTCCACCTCCCTCCTCATCCTCAACCCCCCTCCTCAACCCCACTCCTCATCCTCAACCTCCCTCCTCAACCTCCCTCCTCACCCTCAACCCTCCTCCTCAACTCCCCTCCTCATCCTCAACCTCCCTCTTCAACCCCCCTCCTCAACCTCAAACCCCATCCTCATCCTCAACCCTCCTCCTCAACTTCCCTCCTCATGCTCAACCTCCCTCCTCAACCCACTCCTCAACCTCAACCCCCCTCCTCAACCTCAACCCCCCTTCCTCATCCTCAACACCCCATCTTCATCCTCAACCTCCCTCCTCATCCTCAATCTCCCTCCTCAACGCCCCTCCTTATCCTCAACCTCCCTCACTCAACACCCCTCCTCAACCTCCCTCCTTAACCTCCCTCCTCAACCCCCTTCCTCAACCTCCCTCCTCAACCCCCCTCCTCAACCCCCCTCCTATACCTCTCTCCTCAACCCCCCTGATCAACCTCAACCGCCCATCCTCATCCTCAAACCCTGCATCCTCAACCCCCCTCCTCATCCTCAACCCCCCTCCTCAACCTCAACCCCCCATCATCATCCTCAACCACCATCCTCATCCTCAACCCCATCATCATCCTCAACCCCCATCCTCATCCTCAACCCCCTACTCATCCTCAACCTCCCTCCTCATCCTCAACCCCCCTTCTCAACCCCCCTCCTCATCCTCAACCTCCCTCCTCAACCTCCCTCCTCATCCTAAACCCCCCTCCTCATCCTCAACCTCCCGCTTCAACCCCCCTCCTCAACCTCAACCCCCATCCTCATCCTCAACCCCCCTCCTCATCCTTTCTCCTCAACCCCCTCCACATCCTCAACCCCTGTCCTCATCCCCGACCTCCCTCCTCAACACTCCTCCTCAACCTCCCTCCTCAACCTTTCTCCTTATCCTCAACCCCCCTCCTCAACTCCCCTCCTCATCCTCAACCTCCCTCCTCAACCCCCTCCTCAACCTCAACCCCCCTCCTCAACCTCAACCCCCCATCCTCATCCTCAACACCTCATCTTCATCCTCAACCTCCCTCCTCAACCCCCTCCTCATCCTCAACCTCCCTCCTCAACACAAATCCTCAACCTCAACCACACATCATCCTCAATCCCCCCTCCTTCATCCTCAACCTCCCTCCTCACCCCCATCCTCAACCTCTCACTCTCATCGCTCAACCCCCCTCCTCAACCCTCTCCCTCCATCCTCAACCTCCCTACTCAACCACCCTCCTCCTTCAACCTCTCTCCTCAACCCCCCTCCGCAACCCTCACCAACCCATCCTCATACCTCAAACTCCCTCTTCCTCAACCCCCCTCCTCCAACCTCAACTCCCTCCTCATCTTCAACCCCCTCCTCATCCTCAACCCCATCCTCATAACCTCAACCCCCACCTCAAACCTTCCCCCTCATCCTCAAACCCCCCTCCTCAACCCCCTTCTCATCCTCAACCTCCCTCCTCAAACCCCCTTCTCAACCTCCCTCCTCAACCTCCCTCCTCATCCCCAACCCTCCTCCTCAACCTCCCTCCTCAACCCCCCCCCTCAACCTCCCTCCTTAACCTCCCTCCTCAACCCCCCTACTCCACCTCCCTCCTCAACCCCCCTCCTCAACCCCCCTTCTCAACCTCTCTCCTCAACCCCCCTCCTCAACCTCAACCACCCATCCTCATCCTCAAACCCCTCATCCTCAACCCCCCTCCTCAACCTCAACCCCCCCATCCTCATCCTCAACACCCCATCTTCATCCTCAACCTCCCTCCTCAACCCCCTCCTCATCCTCAACCTCACTCCTTAACCTCCCTCCTCAACCCCCCTACTCCACCTCCCTCCTCAACCCCCCTCCTCAACCCCCCCTCCTCAACCTCCCTCCTCAACCTCAACCGCCCATCCTCATCCTCAAACCCCTCATCCTCAACTCCCCTCCTCAACCTCAACCCCATCATCATCCTCAACCCCGCTCCTTATCCTCAACCTCCCTCCTCAACCCCCCTCCTAAAACTCCCTCCTCATCCTCAACCCCCCTCCTCAACCCCCCTCCTCATCCTCAACCTCCCTCCTCAACCCCCCTCCTCAACCCCCCTCCTTAACCTCTCTCCTCAACCCTCTCCTCAACCTCAACCCCCCTCCTCAACCTCAACACCCCATCCTCATCCTCAACACCCCATCTTCATCCTCAACCTCCCTCCTCAACCCCCTCCTCATCCTCAACCTCCCTCCTTAACCTCCCTCCTCAACCCCCCTCCTCAACCTCCCTCCTCAACCCCCCTCCTCATCCTCTCTCCTCAACCTCCCTCCTCAACCTCAACCGCCAATCCTTAACCTCAAACCCTTCATCCTCAACTCCCCTCCTCAACCTCAACCCCATCATCATCCTCAACCCCCCTCCTCATCCTCAACCTCCCTCCTCAACCCCCCTCCTCAACCTCCCTCCTCATCCTCAACCCCCCTCCTCAACCCTTCTCCTCATCCTCAACCTCCCTCCTCAACCCCCCTCCTTAACCCCCCTCCTCAACCTCTCTCCTCAACCCCCCTCCTCAACCTCAACCACCCATCCTCATCCTCAAACCCCTCATCCTCAACTCCCCTCCTCAACCTCAACCCCCTCCTCATCCTCAACCCCCCTCCTCATCCTCAACCCCCATCCTCATCCTCAACCCCATCCTCATCCTCAACCTCCATCCTCATTCTCAACCCCCCCCCCCCCCCAAGTCGTATGTGCCTGGCGGTGTTTTGCGTGTTTAGGGTTCGTGTAGCCTCGTTTTTTTTTTTTCAGCTGCCATTTTTTCTCTTGCTTAGCCGATTTTCGAGTGGTGAAACTCCGCAAATTCGACTTAAATTTGCGTGCAACCGCACTCTCAGATGTCCTGGCTGCCCCCCATGCTGTGAGTGTTTTTGGTATGTCTTTTCTTTGTATTTGTTGTGTTTTTGGATGTGCGCCGTTCGGCCGTTAAGTTCGTATTTTTTGTGGGTTGCTCCATGCCAGTAACTGAGGCCCTCGCAAGCGTTAGCAACAGCTCGCATGCTCACAACTATACATGTGATATATATATGTATATATATATATGTGTATATGTATATATATATTTATATATATATATATATATATATATATATATATATATATGGTTGCGCTTGGCATTTTAAGTTTTTTTTAGGTCCGGTTGCAGCCTTTATGGTCCCGCTTGGTATTTTAAGTTTTTTTTAGGTCCGGTTGTGGCCTATATGGTCAAGGATGCTATTTTAAGGTTTATTAAGGTCAGGTTGAAGCCTATATGGTCCCGCTTGGTATTTTAAGTTTTTCAGGTCCGGTTGGGGCCTTTATGGTCCTGCTTGTTTTTTTAAGTTTTTTGGGGGGTCCGGTTGTGGCCTATATGGTCACGCTTACTATTTTAAGGTTTTTAAGGTCCGGTTGGGACCTATATGGTCCCGCTTGGTATTTTAAGTTTTTTAGGTCCGGTTGGGGCCTTTATGGTCCTGCTTGTTTTTTTAAGTTTTTTGGGGGGTCCGGTTGTGGCCTATATGGTCCCGCTTGCTATTTTAAGGTTTTTAAGGTCCGGTTGGGACCTATATGGTCCCGCTTGGTATTTTAAGGGTTAGTGTAGGAGGGGTTAGTTTACATTTAATGCTTTATTGGGGGAGTATACGTTTGTACTTAGTGTCATGAGGGTCCTGGAGGACCCTCATATAGCTTTTGGGGTTAATCTTAGGCTTCTAACTGTCCCATGAGGGTCTTTATATACCCTTATGGGACTAATGAAGTTAAATACAGGCTTATGAGGGTCTGTATAGACACTCATAAGAGACAGGGTTAACATACTGTACTGCAATCACTTTGTGTCATGAGGATCCTGGATGACCCTCATTCCACTTATAGAGTTATTACATGGGTTCATTAGTGTACTATAGGAGTCTATATAGTTAAGCCACCCAGTACAGTCACATTGTGTCACATTTTTTGACGGGTAAGTCGCTAGTTTTTTTTTTATGCATATATGCATATATATATATATATATATATATATATATATATATGTATATATGCATATGTATATATATATATATATATATATATATATATACTGTATATATATATATATATATATATATATATGTATATGTACCGTATATACTCGAGTATGAGCCAAATTTTTCAGCACTTTTTTTAAGGCTAAAAAAGGACCCCTTGGCCTATACTCGAGTCACCCTGTGTCTGTTTCCCCCCTGTGTCTCTCCACCCCCGTGTCTCTTCCCCCCTCTCCCTATCCTGTGTCTCTTTCCCTCCCTCCCCCTCATGTCTCTGTCCCTCCCAGTCCCTTATCATCCTCCTCATCCTCCCTCCTCAATCCCCCTCCTCACTTTACCCCTCTCTAACTACCTCCCCTCTCCCTTTCCCCTCACTTACCTTCCATCAGTGGTAAATGCTAATGATGTGACTGGCATGTCACGTCACGTCATTAGCATATACCGGGTCCCGACGCAGCCGGAAGACGCACAGAGGAGCAGAGGAGCGGAGGAGCAGCTGCTGATGGAAGGTAAGTGAGGGGAAAGTGAGAGGGGGAGGTAATTAGAGAGGTGTAAAGTGAGGAGGGGAGTTGAGGAGAGAGGTTGAGGAGGGGGGTTGTGGTTGAGGAGGGAGTTGAGGAGGGGGGTTGAGGATGAGGAGGAGGGTTGAGGAGGGGGGTTGATGATGAGGAGGGGTGTTGAGGAGGGTGTTGAGGAGAGAGGTTGAGGAGGGGGGGTTGAGGATGAGGAGGAGGGTTGAGGATGGGGTTTGAGCAGGGGGGTTGCGGGGGGGGTTGAGGTTGAGGAGGGGGGTTGAGGATGAGTAGGGGGGTTGAGGGGGGGGGGGTTGAGGAGGGGGCTTGAGGAGGGAGGTTGAGGAGGGGGGTTGAGGAGAGAGGATGAGGAGGGAGGATGAGGTGGGGTTGAGGATGAAAAGGGAGGATGAGGAGGGCTGTTGATGAGGGGGTTGAGGAGGATGATAAGAGAGGGGGAGGGAAAGAGATACAGGGAAGGGAGAGGGGGAAGAGACACAGGGGGTAGGGAGGGGGAAGAGACAAAAGGGAGGGAGAAGGGGGAAGAGACACAGGGGAGTTGGGGAGAGACAAATGGGAGGGGGGAAGAGTCACAGGGGAGAGAGAGGGGGGACACAAGAAAGGGGCACAGAGGGCACACAAGAGAGGGACACAGAGGGCACAAGAGGGACACAGGGGGCAGCACATTTCCCACCCTTGGCTTATACTCGAGTCACTAAGTTTTCCCAGTATTTTGTGGTAAAATAGGTGCCTCAGCTTATACTCGAGTATATACGGTATATATATATATATATATATATATATATATGTATATATATATATATATATATATATGTGTATATGTATATATATACAGTATATATATATATCTATGGTCGCGCTTGGCATTTTAACTTTTTTTTGGTCTGGTTGGGGCCTATATGTTCCCGCTTGGTATTTAAAGGTTTTTCAGGTCCGGTTGGGGCCAATATGGTTTCGGTTGGTATTTTAAGTTTTTTTTAGGTCCGGTTAAGGTCTATATGGTCTTGCTTGGTATGTTAAGGCTTTTAGGGTTCGGTTGGGGCCTATATGGTCCTGCTTTATATTTTATGGAGTCTTTTTAGGTCTGGTTAGGGTCTATATGGTCCCGCATGTATTTTAAGTTTTTTTTAGGTCCGGTTGGGGCCTATATGGTCCCGCTTGGTATTTTAGTATTTTAAGTTTTTTTTTAGGTCAGGTTGGGGCCTATATGGTCCCGCTTAGTATTTTAGTATTTTAAGTTTTTTTTTAGGTCAGGTTTGAGCCTATATGGTCCAGCTTGGCATTTTAAGGGTTTTAAGGTCCCTTTGGGGCCCTTTATGGTCCCGCTTGGTATTTTAAGGTTTTTAAAGTCTGGTTGGGGTCTTGCACTGTCTGATTTATTTGCTTGGTTTATATCACCCCCAGGTCCAAACACTCTGTGGCTGAAGATTTTTTTGGACTCATTGGTCAACTTACTGCCCTTGAAGACACCCCGAGAAAGAGAGCCAACTGTTGGTGAGTGTCATTGCTTTCATTTTTCTGTCAATGCGCATAGAGGAAATTTTGAATGGTCTGATTAATTTGCTTTGTTTATATCACCCCCAGGTCCAAATACTCTGTGGCTGCAGATTTTTTGGGAATCATTGGTCAACTTACTGCACTTGAAGACACCCCGACAAGGAGAGCCAGCTGTTGGTGAGTGTCATTGCTTTAATTTTTCTGTCAATGCGCATAGAGGAAATTTTGAACGGTCTGATTTATTTGCTTGGTTTATATCACCCCCAGGTCCAAACACTCTGTGGCTGCAGATTTTTTTGGACTCGTTGGTAAACTTACTTCACTTAAAGACACCCCGAGAAGGAGAGCCAACTGTTGGTGAGTGTCATTGCTTTCATTTCCCTGTCAATACGCATAGATGCAAGCACTGGTGTGCCTATTTGTGTTATATGATATTGCTGTAGTCTTGTCACATGAGTGTTTTCAATCTATATTTTATACCAATGAATTAAACACATTGTTATTTTGCTTCATGACTTTGCTGCAGTGCTGATCATGTATGAGTTTATTGCAAAATGTATTACTGTTAATTTTATCAAGTTGACACCTTTGTACATGGCTAATGTGGTTTAAGTATTTATTATTTTGAGAAATGTGAAGCCTCTAAGAACTTGACTGTGCACATATGCTTACAATTATTCACAAATAATAAAAATAGTTTAAAAACGTACTACATCTACGTATTTGGTGAGCAATTTTGGGGAAAATGGGACTTAAAAATTGTAGAAGGAAAGGAATATATGTGTCGAATGAAGTAGAACATTTTGGTACAGCCACAAAAGCGTATTTAACCCAAATTAAAGTCACGTAAAGTCACGTAAAGTTAATCACACATAACTTAAACAAGAGAAAGCATTCATATATTTCATAGTTGAGTATTTTAGATTGAAGGCAAAGTACTTTGTTACATATTTTAAATTTTTATGCTGTGATCTATTCATAATATTATTAGCAGAAATGAATACTGTTGACTCACTACTCCTGAAGCCTTTCGGCGCCCTGACATATGAAGAGAAGCTGGAAGTAAAATGGTTAGGACCTCACCAGCTAGAGATGAATCTTCAGCAACAAGCAAGAGATAGAGGCAAGCAATATGTCCGTACTTTTAATACTGACTGCTACAAAAAGAAGAACTGGCTTTGTGGAAGCATCGCTCGGAAATCCTTTTTTTGTTTTCTGTGCATCTTATTTGGTGGTGACGTTGCTTGGACCAAAATTGGAGTGACTGATGTCAAACACATAGCACAGAAAATTAAGAAACATGAAGCTTGCAAATCCCACTTGGATAACAGGTACAAGTTTGAGAATTTTGGAAATGCAAACATTGCAGTTCAAAAGAATGAAGGATACCGATCCACTATTCAAAAACACAATGAAGAAGTGGATAAGAACCGGTACATCCTTTTCAAGTTAATTGATTGTGTTCGCTTTTGTGGTGCTTTTGAATTGGCATTAAGAGGACATGACAAAAGTGAAACATCGCAAAATCCAGGAGTTTTTCGAGGCCTGGTTGATTTGGTTGCCAGTATCAATAGTGCAATTGAACAGCATTTGAAGACTGCAACTGTTTTCAAGGGCACCTCCAAAACCATACAGAATGAGCTACTGGACTGCATGCTGGAAGTTATTAAGGAAGTTATTCTCCAGCAGCTTGCAAAGAAGCAAAGATTATGGCAATACAAGCGGATGATACAACTGATATATCACAGAAGACACAGTCCATTTTAGTAAATCGATACATTGTCGACATATAGGCCCCAACAAGTTGTAGAAAGATTTTACTGCTTCATGGAACTGAAAGCGACTGATGCAGAATCGATTGCCACTGTTGTGCTGGAAATACTGTTCTCTCAGAGCCAAACGACAAACTAAAACTGATCGCTCAAAGTTACGATGGTGCCAGTGTGATGCGTGGAGATCTTAGAGGAGTTCAAAGAAAAATAAAAGTTGTGTACCCATACGAACACTACATTCATTGTCATGCTCACCAACTGAATCTAATAATGGAACAAGCAGTTTCAAAGATTGCAAGAATTAGACTTTTTTTTGCAACCTATCTGGACTACCATCTTATTTTTCATGATCTCCAAAAAGAACTGCAGTTCCGGATGAGGTAGTTGATAGAAGACTCCCAAGAGGTGCACCGACACGTTGGAACTTTAACATTAGGACAGAGAATGTCATCTATGAGCACAGAGATGATCTAATTGAGTGTTTCCAGAAAATTTAAGTGTTTGATGACTTTGATTCAGTCTCTATACGAGAAGCCAGTGCCTTCATTGCAATGCTAGAAGAAAGGGAGTTCCTTTTCTTCCTTAAATTATTTCATCAAATAATGCCACCTGTTGATGTACTCTACAGTCAGCTTCAAAAACGGGACAGGGATACTGTTCTTATCAACAAAGTCACAGAAGAATTTGTCAGCTGCATCCAGAGAATTTGTAATTCTATTGATGAGATGGAAGCAAGTTTGCCTAGCACTGCAGAAATCTCCAGATGTAGTATGGAAATCTCAATCTTGAAGCAACTTTCAAAAGAGGTATTTGACATAGAGGTTGTTAATGCAAAAGAACGTTTTACATTTTCAAATCATCCAGTAAGTGCCAAACTGCCTAAAAGTGACTTGTTTAAAACCCATGACACCTGTTTTCCCATGGAAGCTCTGGAAGCCACAGTGCAAGCATATCCAATGCTAAACAAAGAAAAATTGCACACTGAGCTGTCACTTATATATGGGAAGCCAGAATTTTGTCTCCCTAAAGGATGAGTTTACAGAGACAGTGAAATTATTAAGAATCCCACTGCAGAATCAGAAAGATGCTTCACCACATTGAAGAGGATAAAAACCTTTTTAAGAAGCACCATGACCCAGGACCGGTTGAATGAATTAGCGATGCTGTCAATGGAAAAGCAACTTATTTCAGAGAATGAAAATTTCAATAAAAAAAACATAGAGAAGTCTTGTTCTTTGAAAGATTGCTGTGCAAAATTTAGATACAAATAATTGTAAGAAGAGAAATCATACCACCAGTATACAAACACAGAAACTGAGCAGTAGCAGCACCACCTCATTATCTACATCAAGAAAACAGAGAGACTTTCCAGCAACAGAAAAGAAAGATGAAGCAGCACCACCTTATCATCATCAATAAAACAGAGACTTTCTAGCAACATTAAAGAAAGAAGAAACAGCACCACATCATCATCAAGTACACAGAGACTTTCCAGCAACAGAAAAGAAAAAAGCAGCTGCACCACCTCATCATCAAGAACACAGAGACTTTCCAGCAACAGAAAAGCAAGAAGAAACAGCACCACCTCCTCCTCATCATCATCAAGAAATCAGAGACTTTGCAGTAACAGAAAAGAAAAAAGAAGCAGCACCACCTCATCATCAAGAAAAAAGAGACTTTCCAGCAATAGAAAAGAGAGAAGAAACAGCACCACCTCACTCCCATAAGTAGCTATAGTGGTAAGTAAAGTATGAACAGTGCGTTGTTGTGCATATGGAAGAAGCTATGAAAGGTGTGTGCATGGTGAGTAGGAAGCGTTGAAGTCTTGGCATGGTATTAAGGAATTGGAGGCACTTCCAAGGGTAAGAAAAGTTAGCAGAAACAGCACCACCTCACTCCCATATGTAACTATAGTGGTAAGTAAAGTATGAATGGTGTGTGGGTGTGCATATGCAAGGAGATATGAAAGATGTGTGAATGGTCAGTAACAATTGTTGCTGCTCATATGGTTATCCATGTGTTAATTCAATGTGTTTGATTGACAGTGAGTATTGTGTTGTTGCAACAGAAGAGTAAGGTTATTATTTTCCCGAATCCCAAGATTCTTGAATTATTGAACAGTATTAAAAAAATCAGTAGGTGGAGTCTATTTGAATGGGCAGGGCAAGTATATGGTCATTGGGCAGGTCATATAAAGGTCAATATGACACCAGGGGGAGCAGTTAAAATGGGTGTGGTCTGTGTAAGGGAAGGAGTCAGGTCTTGCTCTGGCGCCCCTCCAACTTGAAAGTTCACCAGCCGCCACTGGTGGCGGAGCTAGTGAATAGAGGGTCCCGGTGCAAAACTAGATTTTGGGCCCCCCCATATTAACTCACTTATTACACACACATTATATGTGTGAATCAAAAAAATTGTGAATCAAAATTACATCAATTGAGATTACCTGTGAGGGCCCCCTCCAGAGCCATATCCTGCATATAGTGGTGGATGAAAATTGTGTATAGAATATATAGACAGATAGATAGATTGCAGTGGATAGATAGAAGTGGTTGCAATTGCAAGTGTCACAGCATGGCACAGTTCATTCTGAGTTTGGGGGGCAGGAGTACAATTGAGGGTGCCTGAGTGGGTCCAAGGGTGACCTGGTCGGGTAGGCATGGGTAGTGGTGGCCACCGGGGGGCCCACATTAGAAAACAAAAAACAAAAAATTAAATACAAAAAAATATATACTATACTGAACACCCCCCCCCCCCCCCCCCAGAGAGGGTCTTGGTGCATTGCACCGCTTGAACCAGCGGTAGCTCCGCACTGATTAACAGTTTCACACCTTGTTATTGGCTACATCTAATATTCTCCCAAGAGTTCCTTTCTGAGCTGTAAAAAAGCGCATGCTATTAAGGATCATTTAATTATTGAATACAGTATGCTGTAGCATCTTAGAGAGATGGTGTCATTTTCGATTTTCACATTGAAATAAAGAGATTATCTCTCTATACACAAGTTAATGAGACTGATGGAAGTGCAAACAATAATCTCTTCGAATCGGAGATAATAAGATGATCGGATGCAATTTTCTATTTTTGAGCATTCTTTACATCCCTAGAAAAAGCTAAATGTTTTAACTATTTTACTTAAAGATTCTTTTAATTAAAGCATCACAGTAGTGCTCATATGATAGGCATTAATTTGTTTATTTAGTAGCATTATTTTGAAAAACAAAATATCAGTGTACCTATTAAGATGTTTAATTTGAAATTAAAATAGTTTCTTCCAACATATCTAATTCTCTCCACTTCTTGCCAGGTGTACAGGAGGTAGAAAATGTTTTGCTCAGGAGATTATCTGAAAATGTTTCTGACTGGTAAAAGTTTGCCTACAATAGCCAGACCTCAGATCATTGCCCCTTACAGAGACTTACTTGTGGTACTCTAGCTGTCTGGTGTCCTGCAGTTTTCCTCCGTGTGGACTTATGACTGTATACCTTTGCCTCTGGGTTCATGGTGCCCCTCTGTCTCAGCTGCCTCTCCAGATCTCCATTGAGGATCTGTGATCTCTCAGTTATGCCTTTCCCTGTCCTCTTCCCTGGCTATCCTCTCCTTGCGTTCCTATTCTGCTGCCTCTTGTTTCAAGACTCCATCATTGCTCCTGTCCCTTGGTCCTTGTATCATTGCTGACCTCCTCTTTTTCTCCCCATCTGCTCATTTTGTCATCCTGCCACCACTCCTTCTGCATCTCTTCTGTCTTGCTTCTAACTTGTCCCGCTGCCCTGTTGGCGCACTTTTTTTATCTCTGCATCATCATAGACCTGGCTTACAAATATGGAGGAGCATTCTACTATGACTACCACAGTTGCTTTACGTGCAAAGTCACAGCATCAGTTGCCTAGTTCAGTAAACCATGAACTGGGCCACCTTAGATCAGGAGCTATTCTGCAGGCACTTTGTCTGCATTAAGGTAGTTGCATGCCACCACTGTCATTCTCCTATCCATTCCACTAACTTCTACCTTAATCCTCCACAACCATGCACTTCTCTATCATCTCCACTACCATTATTTGCTCAGCCACCATTCTCATGCCCAAAAAAAGACAGACTGGGTTGACAGGTGCATTACTTTGGGTCAACACCGACATGTAACAACAAAAGGCTATATATTAAATGGCTGCCGCCACCTGCACATCTGTGCCACATGCCACAAGGCACGCACCTGAACTATTTATGTCGGCACATTTGCATGTCCCTGCCAAGGTTCCCAGAATGCAGTGGAATAACTGTATTTCTTGGAATTCTGAGCAGGGAATGTATTTGACGTAATTTAGACATTCGAATGTGAACACAACTGTACTATTTATTTATTTACTGTACTTCTGTACGGTGGAGGGCTTCTATCACTCTTTTGGCCACCATAAATGAAATGATAACCGTATATATATTGTGATCAGGATGGCCGCGTATAGCGGTGGTTTCTTGAAATGAGGGCTGATACGGCTTGGAAGTGCAGCAAATTGGTTTATTTACAGAAAAGAAAATAACGGCTGTAGCAGTAGCTCTGCTTAAATTAACGGAAAACAAACAATTATGTCTCCTTGAGGTGGGAGAATGCCACCTTGTGGCCAGGTATATACAGTCCTTTAAACTTGGGAGTAGTGCCACCTTCTGGTCAGGAAGTAAACAGTCTCTTTACTGGGGTAGTGCCACCTTGTGGCCAGGAAATAAACAGTCTCTTTACAGGTGAGGGTCCCAGCGAGATTAGGTCGCCCTCTTCAGCAACCTCTGGGACCCAGCTCCACTCTGGGTCACAGCTCCGCTCTGTGGGACACAGCTCTCCTCTCTAGCTCCTCGCTCTGTGGGACACAGCTCTCCTCTCGGGGACACATCGCTCCTCTCTGGGACACAGCGCTCCTCTCTCGGACACAGCGCTCCTCTCTCGGACACAGCGCTCCTCTCTCGGACACAGCGCTTCACTCTCGGACACAGCGCTCCTCTCTCGGACACAGCGCTTCACTCTCGGACACAGTGCTCCTCTCTCGGACACAGCGCTCCTCTCTCGGACACAGCGCTCCTCTCTCGGACACAGCGCTCTTCTCTGGGACACAGAGCTCCTCTCTCGGACACAGCGCTCCTCTCTGGGACACAGCGCTCCTCTCTCGCTCTGTGGGACACAGCGCTCCTCTCTGGGACACAGCGCTCCTCTCTGGGACACAGCGCTCCTCTCTGGGACACAGCGCTCTTCTCTGGGACACGGTTGCGGGTGAAGCATAGGGCCCGCCCGTCTCTCCCGTATGCTTCACCCCAGGGACCCTTGCATACACAAACTCACTTGTATTTACTTCTCTTTATCTTCACTTCTTCCCTGGGGCATAATACTTCAGCAACAACCGTGCCTAGGCCTTTAAGGCAAAACTCTGCCTGGGATTCTTCAATAATCCCCTTCACTTACGTGGCTTCCTTGTGACTTCACCTCCTGAGTCTGAAGTCAATCTTCCAGCTCATACGACTTGCTGTAGTCCCCGTTCTCCCAGTACAGTCACTTGGCGATCCTTTACAGGGTAGTTCACAACTTCACTGTATTTCCACACCAGATCACCTTCCACTCTGTGCTTGTTCCTCTCAGCAGCACAGCTGCCTAGGGCCTAGTCAGCCCCTCCTCCCCCTTTCCATGCCTGCTTTCCAGTCTTTTAAAGGGGAGTTGCTTCAATTAGGAGTTCTTTCAGAAGTGTTAACTCCTTCACTTCTGACAAGAACTCACACTCCACTTGCTTGTCATCACTTCCAAGGAGCAAACGATCACACACACACCCCGCTCAGCTCAACAACATGGTGTTGGGCGACATGCCGAGAGGCCCGACATCCGGTAGGGTCGCTCACCACTCAAGAACTCCTCGTTCTGGGCCGTCCGCATCGAGGTAGCAGGCTGCGATCGTGGCCGCCTGTAAATCCATCTTCTCATTTCCTTACTGGTCTGTTGGCCTCCTTCATGTGTGTCGCCTTTATCAGGAAGGAGTGAATCTCTCAACTTTGTAGCGCTGTCCTCGAACAGCCTTGCGATGGACTCTGTAGTCACATGTCTGGGTACAGACATAACAATATCCGTTGCACTCTCTTCGAGCCCGTACTCATTTCCAATCTCTTCATTAACTTCAACTCCCAGGAGTTCTACTACAGTCTCAATGTTTCCCTCATCATCCTCAACTTCACGGCCACCTTCCTTGTCCAACTTAAACAAAGCCTGGCGCTTCTGCCGCTCTTCAGTATGATGCCGTTTCATTGCTTCCTGCAGCTTTGCTTTAAGAATTGGGAGCTTTTCAACTGGCTTTCTCTGAATTATCTCATCAGTTGTTTCAGCAGACACAATGACAGATACCACATCTGCCTTTAGCTCCTCCTTTCCATCTGCCGTTGTCCCTTTGTGGACGATATTTAGGTTAACTTTCCTCTCAAACCCAGGCTTGGCTTTATGCAGGGAGTACTTCAGAAAACGCTCTTTCCAAACTTCTAGTCCTTTATTTTGCTTATGTTTATCCAACTTAACAAATGAGCCATCATCGGGGCACCAACAGGGCTTTTCCAGCTTGGAAAGCTTTGCTTTATGTTGTTTTGGTACCGGATATTTAGAGGTCTCCTCAACAGTCTGAGAATCCAGTAGGGGCACAGGGATTTCCTGCTGGATTTCACAAGTAGGATCTACATCTTCACTTACAGGCCTCGGAATGGACTCTGGCTTATCCACCTGGTCCTCCGAATCCACTGTGTGCCAAGCCCTGGGTGGCTCATCAGAACTCTTGGCAGGCTCACTTCCTCCAACTTAATTCCTTCTAATACCTCGCCCGTACAAGCCTGTGATGCTTGGGTGGAATTATTTGCATTCCCTTTAGATTTTTCTGCTGGAGCAGAGTCTCTTGTTTTGACTTCTTTTTTATCACTCATGACCAACTTGCGTTCCAAACTGCATGGCTGTTACTTTGTTGATTTAATAAGCTGCAAGTCATACCCTTCGCAAGGTAGCCCTGGCCGATGCTTGAAGAAAGCATGAATGCTTTCTGCAGGCAGTTCCTTTGCTGCCTCCTCCATCAGATATGTAAATTCTTCTTCTTTACCATCAGCAGGGATGATTTCAGGGAGTTTTTCGTCAAGTGGTGGCACATTTTCAATTGTGCCAATAATTTCAAAGCCCACAGTATTCGTTTCCATAATGTCTACTACATGATGTACAGTTTCTGCTTCTACAGACAGCTTTGTACTTTCTGCCACTGCTTGAAGGATGTGATCAACAGGCTTCTGTTGTTCTTCCACCCTCTTTGCCTTGTCGCTTTCCTCTGGCGCAGGTGTAGCTTCATCTGTTGTTGCAGGTTACTCTTCTAATTGGGGAACCGCCGACAACATTTCAGTGGTCTCTTCAGCACACAAGATTTCGATTGCCTCCTCCAGAGCTGGTAATGCTCCTGAAGTTAACTCTACCTCATGGGTTAGAACATTCTCAGTTTCAAGTTTATTTTTGTTTGTAGACAACTGAAGTTCCTTTGCTTGCTTAGCCGCATCAAACTCAACCAGCGGAACTACGGTTGGTTCATCAGAGTCGTCATCAAATCCTTCTGCCTGTGCAGCTTGTCCAGCTTCCTTAAGTGGCGTGTGCTCCAGTTTTGATACAGGAACAGTCTTTTCTAAGGTGTTCACATCGGACACTGGCCTAGCAACACTTCCTAGCTGGTCTCCATTAGACGCCTCTTTGTTACTTTCCCCACTGTCTAAGGTCAACAGTGGTATTCGTCGGGGCTTCTGTCGAAATTGAGAGATGTTCTCCTCTTTATCACTGTGTGGCCGCTCCCACACCACTGATTCGATCAACTTAGGCTTTGGGGGACATATCCTCCGCTCCCAAATAGGCATCAATTTCTCATTCCTGTAGGACACTGGGTAGTCCTCGAATGTCGGCTTCCTCCGCCATTCAGGGATATACTCGGGCCTCATTTTACCGTGGGCTTGTCTTTGGAGCCTTACAAAGCGCTGTTTCTCCTCCTCTAAGGCCATTCTATCTGCACCAGCAGGCTTTTTGGGGCTCTCAGCGACCTCTTTGGGGCTCTCAGCGACCTCTTTGGGGCTCTCAGCGACCTCTTTGGGGCTCTCAGCGACCTCTTTGGGGCTCTCAGCGACCTCTTGGGGGCTCTCAGCGACCTCTTTGGGGCTCTCAGCAATCTCTTTGGCTGGATCGGCCGACTCTGCGGGCTCTCTCTCCGACTCTGCGGGCACTCTCTCCGACTCTGCGGGCACTCTCTCCGACTCTGCGGGCACTCTCTCCGACTCTGCGGGCACTCTCTCCAACTCTGTGGGCACTCTCTCCGACTCTGCGGGCTCTGGGGAGCCTTCTGCGGCGCCCTCTGCGGACTCTGGGGTGCCTTCTGCGGCCTCACTCGCGGCTCCTGCCGTCTCACTCATGGCACTGCAACTGGTGGCTTTTTCCACTCTCGGTTTCTCCTTGTTTACTACTAGGTGAGGTTTGGTTGGCCTTCCCTTAACAGGGAAACTGTATCTTATACTTGGCCCGACAAGTATGTCTCTTGGGTAGCGATACGCTTGTCTGGCAAAAAAATTCCAGGGGTGCGCTCTCTGTACTTTCTTTACTCCTATACGATCAAGGATCTCCTCTTTCAGGGTGCAAAAATTGGTTGCTATTTCTTCAGGCAAAAACCCATACGCTTCCTGTGCTTCTCCACACAGATAGGGACCCAGGACTGTGGCCCAATGCTGTTTAGGCCAACCTTCCCTGGTAGCAATCTTCTCAAAATTCAGGAGGTAGGTTTCTACATCATCTTGAGCTGTCATTTTCTTTAGAAAGCAATTAGGGTTCATAACCCTGCTTGATTTTGAACCCACAATGTTCTCTGTAGAATTCAATCGCTGCAGCTGCACTTTCTGTGCTTCTAAAGACTCTCTCATTTGGACCCTGTCGACTTCCATTTGTCTCTGCCATTTCTCTGTGGCCTCTCTAAATCTTGCAGTAACCTCTCCAAAACCTTTATCTTCCTCTTTTGCGGCCTGGATGCTATGCTCTGCAATCATTTCTCTCTTTTCTGACTGGCTCTGACCAAGCTTAGCAGCCAGCACTCTGTTCAACTCGGCTTGCTGTTTGTTCAACTCCCGCTGGGCTTCTATAAAAGCTTTAAAGGCCTCTTCCATATTTATGCTGCACGGTGGGCTGTCTTCTTCAACACAGACATTTTTCAATCCCACAAATGACACCAGTGTGATCAGGATGGCCGCGTATAGCGGTGGTTTCTTGAAATGAGGGCTGATACGGCTTGGAAGTGCAGCAAATTGGTTTATTTACAGAAAAGAAAATAACGGCTGTAGCAGTAGCTCTGCTTAAATTAACGGAAAACAAACAATTATGTCTCCGTGAGGTGGGAGAATGCCACCTTGTGGCCAGGTATATACAGTCCTTTAAACTTGGGAGTAGTGCCACCTTCTGGTCAGGAAGTAAACAGTCTCTTTACTGGGGTAGTGCCACCTTGTGGCCAGGAAATAAACAGTCTCTTTACAGGTGAGGGTCCCAGCGAGATTAGGTCGCCCTCTTCAGCAACCTCTGGGACCCAGCTCCACTCTGGGTCACAGCTCCGCTCTGTGGGACACAGCTCTCCTCTCTAGCTCCTCGCTCTGTGGGACACAGCTCTCCTCTCGGGGACACAGCGCTCCTCTCTGGGACACAGGGCTCCTCTCTCGGACACAGCGCTCCTCTCTCGGACACAGCGCTCCTCTCTCGGACACAGCGCTCCTCTCTCGGACACAGCGCTCTTCTCTGGGACACAGCGCTCCTCTCTCGGACACAGCGCTCCTCTCTGGGACACAGCGCTCCTCTCTCGCTCTGTGGGACACAGCGCTCCTCTCTGGGGCACAGCGCTCCTCTCTGGGACACAGCGCTCCTCTCTGGGACACATCGCTCTTCTCTGGGACACGGTTGCAGGTGAAGCATAGGGCCCGCCCGTCTCTCCCGTATGCTCCACCCCAGGGACCCTTGCATACACAAACTCACTTGTATTCACTTCTCTTTATCTTCACTTCTTCCCTGGGGCATAATACTTCAGCAACAACCGTGCCTAGGCCTTTAAGGCAAAACTCTGCCTGGGATTCTTCACTAATCCCCTTCACTTACGTGGCTTCCTTGTGACTTTACCTCCTGAGTCTGAAGTCAATCTTCCAGCTCATACGACTTGCTGTAGTCCCCGTTCTCCCAGTACAGTCACTTGGCGATCCTTTACAGGGTAGTTCACAACTTCACTGTATTTCCACACCAGATCACCTTCCACTCTGTGCTTGTTCCTCTCAGCAGCACAGCTGCCTAGGGCCTAGTCAGCCCCTCCTCCCCCTTTCCATGCCTGCTTTCCAGTCTTTTAAAGGGGAGTTGCTCCAATTAGGAGTTCTTTCAGAAGTGTTAACTCCTTCACTTCTGACAAGAACTCACACTCCACTTGCTTGTCATCACTTCCAAGGAGCAAACGATCACAATATATATATATATATATATATATATATATATATATATATATATATATACAGTATCTCACAAAAGTGAGTACACCCCTCACATTATATCTTTTCATGTGACAATTTGCTGTCTCCTCAAAATAACTCAACACACAGCCAATAATGTCTAAACCGTTGGCAACAAAAGTGAGTACTTCCCTAAGTGTAAATGTCCAAATTGGGCCCAAAGTGTCAATATTTTGTGTGGCCATCATTGCGTCATCCAACCTGCAAGTTTGGTGCTTTGCAATGATCTCCTTTGGCGCTCATCACAAGCCCCCCCCCCCCCCCGTGTAGTCCCGCGTGGCTGGCGTTCGGCTAAGTGTTCCTAGCTTGGGTTAAGTGTTACTGACTTGAATTAAGTTTTACCGGCTTGGGTTAAGTGTTACTGGCTTGGGTTGTTATACTGGCTTCAGCCTCGTTTTGTTCTTGTTTGAGAAAATTTAAGTTTTTTCAGACCCCATGTTTTTCCTCGCTTAGCCGTTTTTCTATCTCTGAAAAAAACGGCAGTTAGGGCTCAAATTAGCTGTTACTGGCTTTGTTTAAGTGTTACTGGCCTCGGTTAAGTGTTACTGGCTTCCGCTGTTACTGGCTTCGGTTAAGTGTGCCTGGCTTCGGCTATGGGCGTCTCTCCATCCTTCATCGGTGGAGCGTAAATTGGGGCAAATGACATCTCTGACGGGACAGAGGACCCTTAGAGGCACAATGAAAAGGCACTATTGCGAGAGCTGCAATGAGCGCCTTCGGCGTTAATTGCAGCATATTGCTGCGAGCCTCGGCTAAGTGTTACTGGCTTCGGCTGTGTTACTGGCTTCGGCTAAGTGTTACTGGCTTGGGTTAAGTGTTACTGACTTGGGTTGTGTTACTGGCGTGGGTTAAGTGGTACTGACTTGGGTTGTGTTACTGGATTGGGTTAAGTGTTATTGGCTTGGGTTAAGTGTCTCTGGCTTTGTTGCAAGGCCCTCAGTTGCTTCGCGAGGCCCGCAATTTTTAACATTGCATGATGACAACTTGCAATTATTATAATATGTGATATACTGTATATATATACAGTGCCTTGGAAAAGTATTCAACCTACCTTGGCATTTTTCGCGTTTTGTTGCCCCACAACCTGGAATTAACATTGATTGTTTGAGGATTTGCATCATTTAATTTACAGAACATGCCCACAACTTTGAAGATGTTTTTTTATTTATTTTTTATTGTGAAGCAAACAACAAATAGGACAAAATAACAGAAAAAGTCAATGTGCATAACTATTCACCCCCCTAAAGTCAATACTTTGTAGAGCCACCTTTTGCGCCAATCACAGCTCCAAGTCACTTTGCATAAGTTTCTATAAGCTTGCCACATCTTACCACTGGGATTTTGCCCATTCCTCCTTGCAAAACTCCTCCAGTTCCTTCAAGTTGGATGGTTTGCGCTTGTGAACAGCAATTTTTAAGTGTGACAGATTTTCTATTGGATTGAGGTCTGAGCTTTGACTAGGCCATTCCAACACATTTACATGTTTCCCCTTAAACCACTCAAGTGTTGCTTTAGCAGTGTGTTTTGGGTCATTGTCCTGCTGGAAGGTGAACCTCCGTCCTACCCTCAAATCACGCATAGAGTGGTACAGGTTTTGCTCAAGAATATCCCTGTATTTAGCACCATCCATCTTTCCCTCAACTCTAACCAGTTTTCCATTACTGGCTGCTGAAATACATCCCCACAGCATGATGCTGCCACCACCATGTTTCACTGGGGGGATGGTGTTCTTTGGGTGATGTGATGTGTTGGGTTTGCGCCAGACATAGCGTTTTCTTTGATGGCCGAGAAGTTCAATTTTAGTCTCATCAGACCAGAGCACCTTCCTCTATACATTTTGGGAGTCTCCCACATGCCTTTTCGCAAACTCAAAACTTGCTATTTTGTTTTTTTGCTGAAAGTAATGGCTACTCTGCCATGAAGACCAACTCAATGGAGCATACGGCTTATTGTCGTCCTATGTACAGATTCTCCAGTTTCTGCTGTGGAACTCTGCAGCTTCTCCAGGATTACCTTAGGTCTCTGTGCTGCCTCTCTGATTAATGCCCTCCTTCTCCGGTTCATGAGTTTTGGTGGGCGTCCGTCTCTTGGCAGGTTTGCTGTGGTGCCATGTTCTTTCCATTTGGTTATGATAGATTTCATGGTGCTCCTGGTGATCATCAAAGATTTGGATATTTTTTTTCTAACCTAACCCTGACTTGGTCTTCATGGCAGTGTTTAGTTAGTGGTGCCTCTTGCATAGGTGTTGCAGCTCTGGGGCTTTTCAAAAAAGTTGTGTATATGTAATGACAGATCATGTGACACTTAGATTGCACACAGGTGGACATCATTTCACCAATTTTACTTTTGCAAGGCACTGTGTATCACATATATAGTTGTCATAACTGCAGGTTGTCAAAAGTTGTTGCTAACGCTGCGGCCCATCGCGAAGCGAGGTCCGCAGTTGCTGTCATTGAGCGCCAAAGGCGCTCATTGCCAGCAACTGCAGACCTTGCACGATTTACGGACTTACGACACAGAAATACGAGACGCAGGACTTAGAAAAAAAAAACATTACAACCTCGCAAAATTACGACTTTAACGGCCGACCCGTGCGAACCTCAAAACATTCAAAACACAATAAATACACACAACAAACACATAAAAAGCATACCCACAGCAAGAGGGGGCACCCAGGACCTCTGCAGGTGAAGTTACACCTCCATTTAAGTCCAAATTGAAGAGTTTAGACACCTGAAAATCACCTAAGCGAGATGGCCGCCGAAAAAAATGAAAACGAGGCTACAGGACCTTAAACGAGCAAAACACCACCAAACACATACAGATTTTCCGAAAAAGCCAGATGAGGTCCAAGAACAAGGACGCTAAATCACCAGCAGCCGCGTACCACACATTAGGCGCCATTTTACAACACTAACTTACAGAATGCTGAAGTACACAGCTACCCTAACGGATTTTCCTCGCGCACGCACACCATTTACACTACACACTGCACACATTGCTGACACTTACACAGCAGCTCCACAACACTCAAAACACACATTGTATACTGCAGCAACATGAAAACAGATTGTCAGCTCTTCAGCATAATGCTTCATACATTTATTACTTAAAAATAGGTAAAGTATATTCCTTTATTAATGTATTATTTAGTTCATTACCATACACCAAACAGCATTAGCTCACAATTTGATTCCCGTCATTTTTTGACGGGCAATATTCTAGTATATATATATATAACTCTTGAATTTGTACTTAAATAGAGGTGTAACTTCACTTGCAGAGGTCCTGGGTGCCCCCCCCCCCCCCCCCCCCCCTTGCTGTGGGTACGCTTTTTATGTGTTTGTTGTGTGTATTATTGTGTTTTTAATGTTTTCATGTGCGCAGGGTTAGGGAGCTAAGGTCGTATTTTTGCGAGCTCGTAATGTTTATTTTCTAAGTCCCGCGGCTCGTATTTGTGGATGCTAGGTCCGTAAATTTTACGGTGTAAGTCCCGCCTCCGGCTCATTGCATTTCTCATATACTTTTACTTACAGCCTTATTTAATTGCAATTCGGCCAATTGAATAGGGCTCTATTTAAGCAAGTAGCATATTTTTTTACAGAAGTTTTTAGTTAGTGAACTTCTATCCAAAAGCAAGGTTTTCACTAACTAAAAACTTCTGTAAAAATAGATATGCTATGTACTTATATAGAGCCCTATTCAATTTGCCGAATTGCAATTTAATAAGACTGTTACTTGCTTAATGTTACCTATATAATAAAGAAAGGACTAATGTATCTTTATATAGATAAGTAAGACTCCTTAAATGTGCAGCAGTTAATGTTTATAGTGTATGATCTAATAAATTGAACATTTATGCATAATATTTAGATGTAGTAATGTCATCTGGTATAGAAGCCAGGGAAGTAGATATAATTCTGCCACTATACAAATATCTAGTACGCTCTCATTTGGAATATGGAGTACAATTTGTGGCACCACTTTATAAAAAGGACATTTTAGAGCTGGAAAAAGTACAGAGAAGGGAAACAAAACTAATTAGGGGAATGGAGGGGCTAAGTTATGAAGAAAGACTAACCAAACTAAATGAATTTTCTCTTGAAAAAAGGCATCTAAGAGGGGATATGATTACCTTATATAGATATATCCAGGGTCACTATAAGGCTTTGTCAAGTGAACTTTTTGCGCCAAGAGGACATCCTTTGAGGTTAGAAGTAAAAATAGTTCACCTTAAAGAAAGAAAAGGTTCTTCATAGTAAGGGTGGTTAATCTGTGGAATTCTCTACCAAAGGAGGTGGTGACAGCGGATTCAATAGATAACGTTCATATATGAAATTTAATTTCATCTGCAGCCTGGTAACCTAACTCAGAGAGCAGCCTCTTTTGGCTCAGTTGTGCTCTTCACTGACAATGCCCAATCAAGGCTGAAATGTACATCTGGGGTTTGCTGTTTCTCTTATTCAGGATAGAATTGCCTGGTATTTCGGGGCTGGGTCACTCTTTTGAGTGGGACCAGACTGATATACTACAGGATATTTCTCCATGTGAAGGGCACAAGTGAGCTAAAAGAGGCTGCTCTCTGAGTAACCAGACCGATAGAACAAACCTAGTTAGGTGTTGTTCTTTCTCAGATTGATCGCCTATCAATCTTTTTGTTTAGTTTTTCTCACCCTAAGAATTATAGGGGGAACCAGACGTGTAAAGCCAAAATGTATGTCTGGTGTTTGCTGTTTCTCCTGTTCAGGGTAGAATTCACGTGGTATTTTGGGACTGGATTACTCTTTTGACACAGGATATTTCTTGTGGTGAACGGCACAAGTGAGCTAAAAGAAGCTGCTCTCTGATTACCAACTTAGGTATTGTATGTTCTCAGATTGAGCGCCTCTGTCTCTTTGTTAGTCTATGACATAATGCATGCTTTATACTTTTAATATGAACAAAAATAAAGTATTGTGGTTTAATAATGTGTTTTTTTAGATATACTAAGAAATTGCAGTTTTTTAAGGATGTATCAGACAACATTAAGAGCTAAACAACACAATTATGTCTAGAGCAAAACAAAGTGTCAACAAATAACACCAATCAAGACTTGTTAGATAACATTAAAGGAGCACTGTTACACAAGGAAAAAATTTATTTGTGAAATATTTAACAAATTAACAACATTAATAGCTGTGTAAACCTTGTACATTAAATTTTTTTTTGGCAAAATCAAAAATTTTAAGACTCTTTTATTAGAAATGAATCTATTTTCCCCCTCTTTAGGAGACCACCTGAGACCCAGGCGGAAATATTTAAACTCAAACAACAGTTGCAGGAGATTTTACGTAAAAAAGCGGTAACACTACTGCAAAGAACCCAATCTCAGTATTTCACACTCTCGAATAAGCCAGATAAAATGCTAGCCAGAAAGCTCAACCAGCAACGAGCAAACTCTTTTATTCCAAAACTAAAGATGGAGAATGATAAAATTATCTATAAGCCACGTGACATTACGGAGGCATTTGAAAAATTTTACGCCAATCTGTATTCTGCACCTGCTAGGTCGGGCTCGATTGATCATATGACCCAAATAGACACTTTTTTGTCTTCCATTAATCTCCCAAAACTAAATGCCGGACATTCAGATCTGCTGGATGGGCCCATAGATCTAACTAAAGTTAAGAGAGCTATAAAAGAGACCAAGGCTCATAAAGCACCCGGCCCGGATGGGTTTACAAATTTTTATTATAAGCAATTTATAGATAGGTTAGCACCCCATCTTCAGCGGCTTTTTAACGATTTTTTGTCTGGTAAGCCTATGAGGGCAGAATTCCTGGAAGCCAAATTGATAGTAATACCTAAGGAGGGTAAAGACCCATCTCAATGTAAAAGTTATAGACCTATCTCCTTGATCAACTGTGATGTTAAACTCTACTCTAAAATCTTAGCAAACAGGCTATCTCAGGTGCTGCCGAGCCTAATACATCCAGACCAGGTTGGGTTTATCCAGGGTCGTGAAGCGCCAGACAACACCAGATGGATCATAAACTTGCTTGATTTAGCATCATTCCAGAATACGCCCTTAATGCTGTTATGCCTTGATGCGGAAAAGGCCTTTGATAGGATCGATTGGGTATATATGGCTGAGACACTACACAAATTTGGCCTAAGCGAGAAGTTAGTAAAGGGTATTTTAGCATTATATTCGGCCCCGACAGCATATGTTGCATACCAGGGGTTTAAATCTCGATCATTTAAAATCACGAGAGGGACGCGGCAGGGGTGCCCTCTATCTCCTCTCCTCTTTGCTTTGTGTATTGAACCTCTGGCGGTAACCATCAGAGAGGATATGAATATAAGGGGAGTTAGAGTGGGAGAGACGGAACATAAATTAAGCCTTTCGCGGATGATGTCATGCTTACTATCTCCGAACCATTAGTCAGTCTCCCTAACCTGTTCCATGCTCTTGAACTTTTTGGTAGGATCTCTGGCTTTAAAATTAATTCGAGTAAGAGTGAAGCGCTAAATGTCTCCTTACCAGAGCAGTTGAAAGCCCAGTTATCAGGAATCTTCTCCTTTAAGTGGGTCCAAAACCACATTAAATATCTAGGGTTTTTTATCCCCAGACAATCTGGCCTAACGTACTCAGCAAACTTCCCGGCGCTCATTAAAGAAATAATTACGGATTTAAATACGTGGTCGTCATACAAAATTCTGTGGTTAGGGAGGATTCACGCTATCAAAATGAATATTTTGCCCAAGCTCCTGTATCTCTTCCGTACCATTCCAACGGCTGTTCGTTCCAAGGATATCTTGGCTATTCAGGGGGCAATCTCTCGCTTCATTTGGGACCGTAAAAGACCTAGAATAAATAAGACAGCCATGAAGGCTGCAAAGGCCAGAGGAGAGCTGGCCATCCCAGACCTATTGAAATATTGTAAAGTCACTAGATTAGCCCAAATCACTAAATGGTTTGGTACAGAACAAGTGCCAATATGGGTAGAAATAGAAACAAATATCTTTGAACAAAGTGGCCTCCACATTAAACAGGTTATTTGGCTTAGCTTACATTCTAAGTTGGGGAATGCCTCCTTTACTAACTGCATGGTCCAGTCTCTGGCAGTTTTGACTCAGACAAACAAGAGAATCCCACTGTTTGAAACAAGCTCATGGATAGCCCCATTGTGGGTATACCAAAGAACGGCACTAATTGATAGACTCTCGCAATTTAAGTGGTGGATAGACAATAAATTTACGGTGGTGGCTGATCTGTTGAGGGGTAATAGACAGTGGTCTATTACAGCATTTAGGGAAGAACACCATTTACCATTAAGGGAATGGCTTAATTTGTCCCAGATACATGTCAATATCTCCAAAGTAATCAAATGTAATGCCGCTGCCAGGACTACTCCATTTGAGAAATGTTGCCTTGAGAATCCGACTGGCAGACGGAATATCTCTATTATTTATAACTACCTAACAGACCAGACCACACCACCTAAATTACATCATCAACAATCTTGGGAGTCGGAACTTGCCATTGACTTAAACGAGGCTCAATGGAATAAAATACATAAACAGGCGGCAGGCTCCTCATTGAACGTAATATTGAGGGAAAATTCACACAAGACTATTTTGAGGTGGTACCTAACACCGGCTAGGTTGAAGCTTTCCAATCCTTCTTTGGAAGGTAATTGTTTTAGGGGGTGTACTGATTTAGGTACTCTTAAACATGTCCTGTGGGATTGCCCTAGGATTGCCCACATCTGGCTGGGGACATATGATATCTTGGAGAAACTCTGGGATTGCAGGATTCCCCAAAAAACGGAAGAAGCTCTTTTAGGTCTATCCATAGAGGGCCTTAGTAACCAGGCTCAACTTTTGTCACACCAAGTGTTTTTGGCAACTCGAGTTACGCTATCTAAAGCCTGGAAATCGGGAATACCCACATATAGTGAAGTTTTACGTAAGCTTAAGTTCATATATGATATGAGCGTTATCTCAGCTGACCTGAATCAATCATACAAGAAATGGGCTTCATGCTGGGACACCTGGATCCTTAAGATCGGATGGTAAAGTTACAGAGTTCTCTAATTCTTAGGACAATCAGGGTGTGGATCCTGATTTTACATGTCCCTCTCTTCTCCTGTTCTCCCCCCCCCCCCCTTCCCTTTACCCTAGGCGTGTTTTTTCCTTTGTTTTTAGGTTACAAGTTCGATAACCTGTATTTTTATATGTAAGTAATCTAAATTCATATAACAAAAAACAAAAAAAAGAGAGAGAAAGCAAAAAGTCGATAATTGAAGTTAAAAGGTTATTTATTTGTATGTTTATATTTTTCAAGGACATTGTCTATATCATTCTTGTTTTATCGTTGAAACATGTGTATTATTGTATTACCTTGATACTCTTAAAAAAATATATAAAAAAAAAAAAAAGAAATGAATCTATTTTGTGTTTATTATATCACTTCCTGAGAGCTGTATCATGTGGGTGTGTTTTATTTTATATGTGGATGGAGAGATGAGTGAGCAGTGCGAATGCTTTTTTAGATAATTGAATCTGTCAGAAATTGACACCACACCCCTTCCTCCCCACAGGGTCAGTGAAGTGCTCTCCAGAAATGTAAATGTCCCTTTTACACACAACTTCCACCAGTATAATACAGAGCTTGAAGTCCACTCTGTGAAGTTGGGTGGGACATGCAAATTAGCTCACAATATGTTACACTTGTTAAATCCAATAGTTATTTTGAACATGCCCCTTTATAGCATATGCTTGCCATTATCACATACCTTTTGAGCACAACAGAGGGTGTACATGCACGAGTCAGGAAACCTACCCACATACAGTATTGTTTTGATCTTCTCGATTACATCAGTGTAGAGCTGGTTCCTAACTCATGTGATGAATTTTGGGGAAAGCCTATGGCACTGAATTATTGCCTTTATGGAAAAACTTAATGCCAACACTTTCAATAATAGTAATATTACATAATGTTGTTAAAAATAGCCTAATCAATGCATCACTGTCTCTGAATATCGGTAGACACTTGGATCATGCACACTTGTATTAGGCACACATCTCTATGTCTATACTGAAATCAAGAATATTCACCTCACCATTCTCACTTTACAACCACAAGGTCATATAACCAGAATGTAGCCTTATGTATAAGCAAAGAGGAAAATGACTTTCATAGTGTGTTTATTTTTGCCATCTGTTGAGTTGTTCTACATCTTATTAGTCACTTATGTGTGTCTCTCTACATCAGTTGATAGCTGCCCCCCCCCCCCCCCCCCTAACAAAATTCAAAGTTTGTCACTGGATATTCATTTTCTTAAGGTCTGCTAGGTCATCCCTTTATCATGACAGTCTAACTTACCATAGGTCATAATGTCACCAACTTCAAGAGGATTTAACAATATGACCACCAACCATTCTGGTCACTTTTACTTTCAAGCCACTGTCTCCATCAATCAAATAACTCTTAACTTTCCGTCTGAGTCAATTTTATTTCACATATTACTTTAACCTGCCCCCCCCCCCCCCCCATGCCTACATGTTATTTTGTCATGTATCAGTAGGAAAACTTTCACTTTCTCCTCCAGTTCAGTTACAAGACCTAAAGTTACCACATTTCACTCACTAAACATTCACCATGTACGACAGATATTTTGTAGCGTCCATATTAAGTTACTATCATTAGAGGTATGCTTTGTATACATAAAATGTTTCACAAAATATTGTATCTCGATCTTGCTTCTCATGCCTGGATATGCAATTTCTGATGTATCCATTGAAAGATCAAAATTGTAACAAACATAAATGGCCTTAAGAGCTAGGTCTAAAAATTAATACTCAATAAAAACTGTTCCAAGTGAAGTCCGAGAATAAACTATATCTTTCTATCCTCTATGAAAACTCTGATTGTAATGTATTATTATTAAAACTTTGAAAATGCCTTGAAGAGCTTTTAATACAGTGTATAATTGTTAATCAAGTGTTTGAATATTTAATATTGCAAGTTATTTCTTCTTTAAAGTGAGTAGCGTAATGATATGTGGTAGAATGGCTGATTGGCATTATCTATTTATAACTGTTTCTGCATTAATAACAATTATTTCTAAAAATATGTCTGTCAAAACTACTAACACAAGCAACAGCAAAAATCTCACTAGTGTAGCTACTACTTGTAGTTAGTTTGTTTATTTGTCATTTGTCGTTTTTTAATAAATACAATAAAATTCTTATGATATTAAAACCAAGCTATTGGCATCTTTAGTCATACTTGTATCTTCCCTGTTTAGTGCTATGTAATGTGTTGGTGCATTACAAATAAAGGTTAATAATAATAATACTGACACCTAATAGGACTAATAATGAAGATAATTTTGACAGTCTGGTGAAGGGGGTATGGGCACATAATGGGCAATCCATAGGGGATCTGAAATTGTATAAAGGTTAAGAACTAGTGGTGGAGCTACAGAATAAAGAGCCCTGGTGCAACAAAAAAAATGGGCTCCCCCTGGTACCAATTTGTCTGCACTGCCCCCCTGCTACCAATGCACTCAGTGCCCTTCCCCAAGACCCCTTCCCATAACAGCTCCCATCCCTATCTCCTTTGCTCCCCACTCACAGACCCCATCCCCCTGTACTATGCTGTCACTTTGCAGTCTCTGCTCTCTCACCTCTTCCCTGCTACACATCCCCCCTGTGCTGATCTGCTCCACATTGCCACCTCTTGGAGCTTCAGTAGAAGTGCACTTTTTTTAAAACAGGCACAGACAACGTGCCGGATGTGGGTGTGTGATCAAGGAGAGAAAAAAAAATTACACAGCACTTGTCTTCCGCAGAGGAGGGACAGGGTGCACTGCACCACAGATAGCTCCACCCCCAGTTAAGAACCCCTACATTAGAGGTATAATCCTATAGATATAAAAATGCATACAGGTATACAGGTAGTATATGCTACAGTTCAAAGTGTGTCCTTCCAACACGGGTGATGTAACTTAACAAACAAATGATTGCAAAATCAATAGGGATTGTGGCACATTGACTCTTGAAAAAGTTTAAGCTTACTTTTTTATTTTTATTTTAGTTACTTGAGTCAATTTAACCAGTATATTGTTTACATCAATAGAGAAAAGAAGATTTATGAATGGACAATATTTTAGAAACTGATTTTCCAGAATTGCTGTATGTTGTTTTAAACAACTTGAACTTGATAATGGGCAAAATCTTTTTAAGTTTAATAATAACAGTATATAAATATATTACCTACTGTATGAAATACTGGGTAGTTCCATCACTGTATATAAGATCTCCTTTACCTGTTTACATTTTTACATAAAAACCTCATGCTTGTTCCATCTTATCAGTGTTAGAAAACTATAATGTCATGAAAAGCCACAAAATAAACACTCTTCAAAATGTAATAGTCTGCAAATATATCACAGCTGCTTGTGTTCTTGCTCAGATATTAGTAGATATAAACCAGTAAGATTGTCTTGGTTAGATAAGATGAAATAGGAATGTTGATTCTTGTTTTCCTCATTGTTTGTGCTCATGAAGCGGCAGGCCAGTCTTAATACATAATTGATTTAGTACGTGTAATCCTTCTGCAGCATCTAATCAAGTCAGCTCACCTACCATATTCCTGGAAAATCCTATGAGAAATTGGAAATGATGTGTCGCTTCATTCCACTGATTTCCTTCTTTAGAAAATTATTAACCATTTCATTGTCAACCACATGAAAGAGCCAGTTCTGTATATTTTTTTCTGGTTATCTAAATTTGGTGAAAGACAAAATGTATTTGCAATAGAAAATAAAAATATGAACACAACCTTAACATTTTTATTTTTTATATGCAATTACTCTTTACTTCAGGAGTCCATTTTGTGTTTTAATCTGCTACTTTTTGTGATGGCATGCCCTTGTAAACTAATAAACTTCCTTTTGTGTTGCTGCAAGCAGTGACAGATGCAGTCTGAACATATGTATTCAAAGTCTACTCAGTAAGTTGATCTTTTGAAACCAAAAGAGTAGATATAACAGCAACATATTGCATATAAAAAGTAATATATTAGAGGCTGTATTGTTTTTTACATCTTAAATCATGGTGCATATTTTTAGGTCTAGTCGCTCAAAACAGGAAATATTAAAAATATGACACAGTGGTCCTTTAAACTAACATGGCTATCTTGGAACACTGAGGCCAGCCATGTTAATTGTATGTAATGTAGTATAACAGCTGATCCCTTATTATTATTATTACTAGCGACTTGCCCATCAAAAAACGACGGTCAATAAAATTTGAAGCCATGTCAGTGCTGTTTGCCACACCGTGTGAATGTTTTTGTACTGTGAGGACCTTCGGCGCTCATTTCGAGCCTCTCCTCTGGTGTACCTTTGTTCCTCTGAGCAGCCTCTGCGCTTGTGACAAAGACAGATACATGTGTCTATATTTTTGTAACTAATAATCAATTAATTTGTTGCTTAATGAATTTTCGAGTGCCGAAACTCTTTAAAATCTACTTAAATTTTTTGCAGTTTGGCCGTTAAAATCGTATTTTTCCAAACTCGTAAAAAAAAAATTCTAAGACCTACGTCTCGGATTTTCTTTTTTCTAAGCCCTGCGTCTCGTAATGTTTTTTTTCGAAGCCGCCGTTTGTCAACTGCTTTTAGCCTAACAGCCTTATTGAATTGCGAATGGGGCAATTGATTATGGCTCTATATAAGCACTTAGGATATTTTTTTTCTAAAGTATTTATTTAGTGAACTTGTATGCAAACGCAATCTCTTCATTAAGTAAAAACTTATTTTTAAAAAGGATGCTATATGCTTATATAGAGACCTATTCCATTTGGCGGTCATCGCCCAAGTGCTGTGCATGTAAGTTCCTTAACGGCTCGCCTCGGTAAAAGGCCTGGAGGCGGGAGTGAGAGGAGGTGACAAGAGTTGTAGAAAGAAGAAGGTCATTAGCAGAACGAAGAGGGCGGGTGGGGGAGTATTTGGAGATGAGAGCAGAGATGCACAGGGGAGCGTTATTGTTGATGGCTTTCTAACTTAGGGTCATAATTTTAAATGTTATTCTTGAGGCTAAAGGAAGCCAGTGGAGTGATTGACAGAGAGGTGATGCCGACACTTGTGTATGGAAGATGAGTCTAGCAGAGGCATTCATAATGGATTGAAGTGGAGATAGTCGGGTGGTGGGTAGGCCAACAAGGAGCGAGTTGCAGTAGAGAGATGATGAGAGAGTGTATTAGGATTTTAGTTGTGTCTTGTGTAAGATAGTGACGAATTCTGGAGATGTTTTTTAGATGGAGACAAGATTTAATTAGTGATTGTATGTGAGGGATGAAAGACAGAGCGGGGTCTAGTTGAACTCCAAAACAACGAGCTTGGGAGGTGGGGGTAATAATGTTATTGTTCACAGTAAGAGAGATGTGAGGAATTGACGCTGTGGGAGAGGGAGGAAAGACATGTTGAGTTTGAGATGTGGGTGGGTGGACATCTAATAGGATATACTAAAGAGGCAGTTGGAGACGTGTGTTAAAAGAGAGGGGGATAGAACTGGTGCGGAGAGGTAGATTATGGTGTCATCTGCATAGATATGATAATGAAGCCCAAAAGAGTTTATTAAGGTACCAAGTGAGGATGTGTAGATGGAGAAGATGAGGGGGCCTAGGACTGATCCTTTGGGTACGCCAACAGACAGGGGGTGAGGCGAAAAAGAGGTGTCAGAAAAGGAGATACTGAATGACCAATTTTGTAGGTATGATGAGAACCACGAGAGAGCAGTGTTTCGAATACCAAGGGAGAAGAGGATATGGAGTAGAAGTGGATGGTCGACAGTGTCAAAGGCAGCAGAGAGATCTAGAAGAAGAATTGAAAAGTGACTTTTTGACTTGGCGGTAAGCAGGTCATTGGTGACTTTAGTGAGAGCTGTCTCAGTGGAGTGTTGGCGCCGAAAGCCGGATTGGATGGTGTCAAGAAGGGAGTTAGAGGGAATAAAGCTGGTAAGGCGGCTATAGACGAGCCGCTCCAGCAGTTTGGAAGCCAGGGGAAGCAGAGAGATAGGGCGGTAGTTAGATGTGATCTCAGAGTCAGATGAGGGTTTTTTGAGGGTGGATATAACTATGGCATGTTTCTCCTGCAGCATTGGAGAGATAGTCTGCTTTATTGGCAATACAGTGCACAAAACACTGCCAGACCTTTAAATAGTTGAAACATTAGTTTAAAAAATACCTTTTACCTTCTAATTTACCTATCAGATGAATGACTAAAAATAATATGGTTAAAGGTATATATAGGTTTCCTGGGATTCACATTTTTGGAAAGAAACAGGAAGCAATTATCAGAAAAATATGTGTTATATTGATGAGTTCAGTGTACTTGCAAAGTTATAGGCAGGAAAGTAAAATACAGCTTTGCACGCCCTCTGGGAACCTATATAACCAAGTACACTGAGGAGAAGCAGTCAGGTACATTTGACCTTTTTGGTAGAGAGACTTTAAAGCACAACCAGAAACCCCAGAGCTTGATACAAATGTATCATCTGCCTGAGCCTCCTCCTGATCGGCCAAAACAAATTATGAATTTTATGTTATTTAGCCTGGGGGTGTCAACTGTCAGAAATTACAAGATATTTTTCTAACTTCAAGGTAAGTGTTTACATGCTTATTCTGGTATTTTTTGCAAAATATGTTTTCATACACTACTGATTCCCCTCTATCAGATGCACACATAATCCTGGAAATTTAGATATGACTTTAAGATCACTGTGTGCTCTTTGATTATAAATTTGCTCTGTTATTATAATTATTATTACTGTTTATTTATAAAGCACCTGCACTTCCTGTTGTGCTATTTATAAGGGTACATTAAAAGTATAATGGGTATAACTTATTCTACTGATAAAGATGGTAGGAGGCTTTGGAAGCAGATAATCAATTAGCAACTTTGGCTGAAATGTTGCAACCATTAGTGTTTTTAACAGAACTAGAGGATATCTCATAATTTACATAGTCCCTCTGTGTTGAGAAAGCAACTGAAAAAAGATGACAAAAAGTAATGACTGCCAGCAGGAAAGAATAAATCCATGTAGTCGTTAATACACTAAATAGATGATGCTGAGGTTATCTGCAGCCTTTTTGATCCATTAGTATTCAATTGTAGAATAACATTAAAAGGTGTTGTGGTTTCTAAGGTGATATTAAAATATAATCTGGGCAAAGTAAAGTTACCAAATTATTTAGACAATCCATTAGTCCATCCAGTTGACGGCTGCAGCTCTCAGTCCCTGCTATGCATTGCAATGGCGTTACCAAGGAGACACAGTGGTAACAATTTCTGCGACAACATCTCTATATGTTTCTCCCACTCTAGGGCTTTTTTTAGGAGGGCTCCTGAAAAAGTTCCATTGGAAGTGTTTTTAATGTCATCTGACAAACAACAGCACAATTTAATATATTATTGGACCAAAGTTAATGCATGAAATAAAAAAAAAATTGTTTTAGTTTCTGAAAACATACTGTGCAAGGTCTCATATTTGATAGCATATTTGATTCTAGTGTTATAGATTATAGTGTAAATACAGTTAAAATCCTATGCTATACAGACAATAATGTACATAAATATGATATTTTTGCTTTACACAGTTGTTAAATAGCAATTCAAGCACACGGCACAGAGGGTTAGCACAAGCAATACATGATAAAGAATCTGAGCCTCATTCAACAACCATGTGATGATCCCTTTGATGTAATGGTTTACAATGCAAAGCTTTGGGGTTAAAAAGACGAATATCTATAAAGAACCAAATTTGCCTCTGGAGCTCAAATCTGTCAGCCTTAAACATAAGGCACAGTTGGGTATTTCTGTTATCTCCAAAGCTTCGGTGACTTAAAAGCAGTGATTTACCTGCCATGTAGAGAGATGTGACCCTGAGGTAATGAAAGCTTTCAGCGTATGCTAGATTGGGCCTCATCTTAATTAAAATGCATACATCTGTGTGAATTAGAAAAAAAAAATGGTTTGGAGCAAAACAAAACATTTATAAAATAGAAATTGTATAAATGCTATTTTCTTTAATAAAGAAAAGAAAGCAGTTGGATGCGACCTGTCCTGACACCATAACAGGATACATCCAGTTTGCCTACAAAAGCTACTTTAGGAAAAAAAATATAAGTAAAGAATATTAACAGTACAGAAGATAAAGACTTGGGCAGATAATCTCCCTCCTTCTGGATGCATGTTAGAGGTAGAGGGCAGCATATACGTTGAAGCCTAAAAACATTATTCATATGTAATTAAAAAAAAACATTTACAGAATATGGGATAAATGTATCATCCTAATTTAGTGCAGAAAACATTTGTTCCATTGAATGTGCCCTTTTCAACAGTACTCAATAGAGAATTTGAACCTTTCCTGATATCTGCCTGTCAGCAGTGGCAGCCAGTTGCCAGTAGTTGGTGTGGTGAAAATTTTGTTCAATTGCCTAGGATTAGGGTAAGGTTTAGGGGTTAGGAGTTAGTGTTACGATTTAGGCTTATGTTTAGGTTTTAGGGTAGTGACAGATGATAAGCTTTATATAGTAAAATAGTGAGCGCCACTACATCCTCCACTACCCTAACCCTAAACCCTAACCCTAAACAAGAATTTGAAGAAACCCTCTGCTAGCGGGCAGGTAACAGGAATGGCCTGAGAATCCACAATTCCTCCCATTTGTCTCAGGTACATAATCCTTTTTGGAACAAAAGTCTGTCATCATAAAAAAACAAAAAAAAACAATTGTTACTAATAAAAAATGGCATTTATTTATTTTAAACATTATAAAAGCATTTTGCACATTATGAAGTTCTTCAAAGGATAATACTATAAATATGATTTATCATGATGGAACAAGGATAGGGGTTTTAGGCAAAATGATGGTTAGTGTAAGATTAAACAAAAACTATGTATTACATTTTTATAGAATAGGGATAATATAAACTAAAATAGGCAAAGCCTCATGTTCTCTTAAATATGCCCTTGAAACGGTCTTTTAAGCCCATGTGTGCATGTGATCTGTGATTACAAACAGGGGCAGGCTGGTGAAAAATTAGCTTGAGAAATTGTCAGATGGGCCTGCAATGGACACAGCTGTTACAGGCTTGTGCAAAGGCAGAAGACATCACTAATGTACTGCAGGGCTTCTTCTATCTAATTTTAGGTAACCTTCTGTACGCTCACAGCGTTTGCTCTATAAAAAAGAGAACAGGAAAAGGCCAGGAAAGAAATGCCTCTAAGGCATCAATGTAATGCAGCAGGGAAAATCAGAGTATAATTAACTCCAACTGAAACTAATGCTTCCTTCCCTAGAGAGAGTAGCAATGAATTGGCTATAACACATCCCAAAACACCTCCTTATTCTTTCATTACCACCTGACAAAAAATAGAGAGATTTGAAAATGTATATATTCAACTTGATTTGGTCCATTATTCAATATTCTCCAGAGATATATTTAAATAAAGAAAAATAAATAGAAGTTTTAACTCTCCAGTTAACAAGCATTATTTGTATTTTAGTTTATATATATATTTCATGAGCCTAAAGTTTGATATGATGACGCAGCTATTGATCATACCACAAACATGTCATATATATATATATATATATATATATATATATATATATATATATATATACTAGCAACTTGCCTGCCAAAATGATGGGGCAATACAATTGGAAGCCATGGCAATGCCATGTAAAGATTTTGGTTCTTTGAGGACCTTTGACGCTCATTGCGAGCTTCGCGCTGAGCGACTTGGGTGCTCATTGCGAACCTCTCCTCTAGTGTACTTTTGCTCCTCTGACCACCTTCGGCGCGATATATATAAGTGCAGTGTAAAAAAAAAATTTTTTTAGTGTAGTGTTAAGTATACATTTTTATTTTTCATTACTAATTAATACTTATTAAATTGATGTACGTTAATAATTAATTGAATGAATGAATAAATGTATTAGGAAGTCCGAAGGACTAATGTACCGTATATACTCGAGGATAAGCCGAGTTTTGCAGCCCTTTTTTTAAGGCTAAAAAGGGCCCCATCTGCTTATACTCGAGTCACTCTCCCCCCCGTGTCTCTCTAACCCCCCCGTCTCTTCCCCTCCCCCGCCTCATTCTAATCCCCCCTCCTCACTTTACCCCTCTAAATACCTCCCCCTCTCTCTTTCCCCTCACTTACCTTCATCTGCAGTTTCTCCTCCGACCTCCACTCCTTCCTGCGTCAGCACCCGGTATATGCTAATGAGGTGACGTAGGAAGGAAGGAGCGGAGCCCGGAGGAGAAGCTGCAGATGAAGGTAAGTGAGGGGAATGGGAGAGGGGGAGGTATTTAGAGGGGTAAAGTGAGGAGGGAGGTTGAGGATGAGGAGGGAGGTTGAGGATAAGGAGGGAGGTTGAGGATAAGGAGGGAGGTTGAGGAGGGAGGTTGAGGATAAGGAGGGAGGTTGAGGATGAGGAGGGAGGTTGAGGAGGGAGGTTGAGGATTAGGAGGGAGGTTGAGGATGAGGAGGGAGGATGAGGAGGGAGGTTGAGGAGGGAGGTTGAGGAGGGAGATTGAGGAGGGAGGTTGAGGAGGGGGGTTGAGGATGAGGAGGGGGGTTGAGGATGAGGAGGGGGGTTGAGGATTAGGAGGTGGGTTGAGGAGGGAGGTTGAGAATGAGGAGGGGGTTGAGGAGGGAGGTTGAGAATGAGGACGGGGGTTGAGGAGGGTGATAAGGGAGGGGGGAAGAGACACAGGGAAGGGAGAGGGGGTAAGAGACACAGGGAAGGGAGAGGGGGGAAGAGACACAGGGAAGGGAGAGGGGGGAAGAGATGCAGGGAAGGGAGAGGGGGAAGAGACACAGGTAAGGGAGAGGGGTGAAGAGACACAGGAAAGGGAGAGGGGTGAAGAGACACAGGGGAGGGAGAGGGGAGAAGAGACACAGGGGAGAGATAGGGGGGACACAAGAAAAGGGCACACAAGAGGGGGACACAGAGGGCACAAGAGGGACACAGGGGGCAGCACATTTCCCACCCTCGGCTTATACTCGAGTCACTCATTTTTCCCAGTATTTTGTGGTAAAGTAGGTGCCTCGTCTTATACTCGGGTCGGCTTATACTCGGGTATATACGGTACTCATAAAGTAACAGCAATGTAAAATATGCTATTTAGCGTTTTATATATATATATATATATATATATATATATATATATACTGTATATATATATTACTATTAATTAATTAATTAATCAATCACTTAATACATTTATATATTTTACCTATTTCTAATTAATATATCCAGCAATCAATATCCTGAAGAGCTAAATATCTCTTTTGATTTTCCTGCAGCATACAATGTAGATTTGGACTGTTGCTGACGTGAGGAGAAACTGTTAGCAATGTGCAAAGTGTGCAGTGTAAATAGGCTGAGTGCGTGAGGCTAAACCATTTATTTATTTGGGTAAATCATTGAGCCTGAAAGAGTTTTACATGTTTTTATTAATCCAGGGGGAGGGTGGGGCTTTGAAACGCCATATTAAACTGTATTTTGTTAAAAACTTCAAACACTTATGTAAATATGTAACAAAACAACATTAGCATGTATGCAAGACATAAACATAAAAGCTATTTTAGAGAAAATCTTACTGTCTGCGTCATGGCCATTTTTATTTTACACTGCAAATGTGTCTATAGTTTGAGGAGAAGGGTTATCTTAAATGGTCCTACTCTAGGACTGAGTTCTATTGACAAAGGTCTATTAGATTGTAAGTTTGTGAGTTTTCAATGGTGCAAGGTTCTTTAGAGAAAGCACTTTGGACACTGGATATTAAGCTCAAAAAACAGGGGAAGGGAGAGGGGGGAATTAACACAGGGGAGCGGGGGGAAAGACACAGGGGAGGGGATGGGGGAAGAGACACAGGGGAGGGGAGAGGTGGGAGGAATTGACACAGGGAAGAGGGGGAAGAGACACAGGGGAGCGTCAGAAAAGACACAGGGGAGGGGAGAGGGGGAGAGACACAGGGGAGTTTGGTGAAGAGACACAGGGGATGGGGGAAGAAACACAAGGGAGGGAGGGAAGCAGTTAGAGAGACACAGGGGAGAGGGAGAAAGAGACACAGGGGAGAGGAGAGGGAGAAAGAAAAACAGGGGAGGGAAGGGGGAGAGAAACAGGGGAGGGAAGGGGGGATACACAGGGGAGGAAAGGGGGAGAGACAGAGAGAAGGGGGGGAGATACACAGGGGAGGGAAGGGGGGAGAGACAGAGGGAAGGGAAGGGGGGAAGAGACACAGGGGAGGGAGGAGACACAGGGAGGGAAGGGAGGAGACATGGGGGAGGGAAGGGGGGACACAAGGGGGGGAGAGGGGAGAGAAAACATAAAAATTATACTGTCATTTTTGACGGGTAATTTACTAGTAATAATAATAATATTTGGACATAAGTGGATTCAATTCTTATACGTGCACCCTGTTCCTAACAGTCATTCTAGGCTTCTACTAATTTTACAAACAACGGCAAAATGTCCATCACCATGAAAGCAAAATTGACTGCAACAGTTTAAAAGGATGTAATTGTTTATTTTAAGCTGTTTAAACATATTTTGTTCATTATCAAGTCCTTCAAAAAAGCAACCTGTAACTTACTTTTCTGATATTCAGAAGACAAACTAAATAAAAAATTGAAGAGAAACATTATTCAATTTTGTCTCCCACAGGGAAAAATAAATGCTTTCATGACCTTAAAAAAATCAATCAGATTTTTGCTTGGATACCACCTTTGTTGTGTTAACTGGCATGACCCCGTGTACAGCTCCACTTGATTGCTTCATATAAATAAGCTCTTGCTCAGCTGAAAGTGAAGGCTCCTTTCCTCTAAACGCCAGTGCAACCTGTTGTCAATTATGTATTGTGCTTATGTATAATTGCAAGTACAGTTTTAGAACATTTCCTCATAATATAAATTCAAGGCCATTACTAATTTTCTCTCTAAACTGTTTTTTTACCAAGTTTTATGGCCTGGAAACAAACTGTACGGCAAGGTGATAGCGTATTGAGGATTTGTATAGTCAGTGTTTATGCTGCCAATTCAAGACAATGACCAACTCAAGTGATTATGGATCACCTTCCAAAGTCAGCATGTTGGACTGTCTTTAGGACGGGATTGGTGGACAGAGGTAGCTAATTCAGAGTAGATAGGAGATCGAAAGTTAAGTTTTTGGTGGAGATATTAAAAAGATGATGTATAAAAGTCAAAAGGAGGGGGTGGAAAAAAGGCCAAAAAAGTGAGTTGAGGAAAGAATGAAGGGATGGTGTAGGCATCTGAAATAAGGATTTAAGGAGAGACCAATAGAAAGGAAAGAATATATACCAAATTTGTGGGTGTAGGAGAAGAAGTAATGTGGGATACTGCAGTGGAAGTGTTTGGTGTAATAGGAGATGAACAAAAGAATTGGGAAATTAAAATACAGTATATTGATGAGAAAAAAAGAAAACATAATGTCTAAATCACACAGTGACACTTTGGAGTATACAATAGAGCTCTATGTATTCCCTGCCTCCCAATGAAGAGAAGAGTGTGAGAGAATGGAGATAGATGAAGAGGGGGTGCAGACTGGGAGAGAAGATGTCTTGGAGTGAATGGAGAGAAAGAGAAAAGAGGTCATGAAGGGGAGACATAAAAGAGTATATGGAACACAGAAGGAAGAGAGACATTGGGAGTAAACATTGGGAGAAACTAGAGGATTGAAAGGAGGACACATGCACAAGGTAGATATATTATTTAATACTCTATGTTGGATGTTTACATGGCACACAAACCTCAGTTAGCTCAAAGCACTATTCCATGAAAAGCCCAACCTTAACCTACTTCACACTGATGTTAGCACTTTAGTATTTGCCTACAACAAATCAGTATCACATCAGCCTTAGTCACAGTGCTAACAGAGACAAAGATGTTGTTTATATATATATATATATATATATATATATTATATATTATCGTTTATTTGTAACGCAAACATATTCCATAGCGCTACGCATGCATTGAGTTCAAGGCAAAACAATATTAACACATTAAAAAAATTAGGGTCCTGTCTTTGAGCTTAGAATCTAGTGTCCATAGTGCTTTCCCCAAAGCACCATGCAAGATTGAAAACTCACAGACTTACAATCTAAACGTTTGTGTGTGGTACAGAAGGGTGAAAGATGCATTGCGAAAGTTATCCGGCACCCACAGGGATTGGCAGATGCCAGATAAATGTAGTTTCTGGTTGCTTGAGAGCTACTATTAAAAGAGGCCTAGATTAGCTGCACATACGATGCTCTGCTAAGTATATTTGTCAGTGAGGGTTGTTTTAGCAGCAGCAGCAGCAGCTTTCACTTCTCACACACAGGTACATTCGGCTGGAGGGTGTGGTACTGAACGTTGGCAATGTAACGCCAACACTGCACTGCCTCAGTCACTCATGCCTGTCTGCTTCCAGGTAAAACTGAATTGCAGAGACGTACAGTGCATGCAATCTAGGAGCCTGTAAGCATTTTGTGGCATGACAACCTGGCTCCTGGCATTTGTTGAGCCCTGTAAAAAAAATGTTTTATTTAAAGTATAGTATTTTTTTTCTGGTTGCTTGAGAGTTCTGGTTCCCTTTGTTCTGGTTAACTGATAGTCTACATATAGTCTGTATATATACATATCCTTTGTGGACACATTTGCATGTCCCTGCCAAGGTGCCCAGAATGCAGTGTAATAACTGTATTTCTCAGACTTCTGGGCATGAAACAAGATTTTAACGTATTTTAGACATTCAAATGTGTACTATTTATTAACTACAGTATATATATAAATCTAGATAACAGATGGCCCCTACCCAGTTGTGTATCAACTGGCACTGGCAATAACTCTGCTACCAGGTCTAATGTTTAGTTAAATGGATACACCCACAATATACTTGTATATTTTCAAATGCACTTCTATTCGAGACGCACAATGCTGATCACACACACACCTCAACATATTATGTTTGTATTTATTTATAAAAAAAAAATTTTTTATTTTTTGTATGCAAACATAATTTAACAACGTGTTGGAAACCATGCAGACTATTGTCCTTATATTCATTCTATTAAAAAAAACTACATTTCTACATCTGTCTCCATGAAAGAACCCTTAAGGCAGCATGTATATTTTTGTATCCCAAAGAACTAACATTTACATTACATAGAAACAAATTATTATCTATCAAATATGAACTAAAGGCTAATCCAGACTGCAAACTTTTTTTAACATTCAAACATTATCTGATTTTACCTCGTCCTGTATCCAGATATAAGCCAATGTAATGCATTAATTCTGCACTGTTGAACATAACTTAGGGATAGAAATGCAATTCACCTTGAACTAGGGTAAACATAAAGCAACTAATATACACAAAGAGTGGCTGAACAATGAAATAAACATTTACTAATATCATCACATATATAGTTGTCGTAATTCCGTGTGTTGGTCACGCTATGTTAACATTTCTAGCCTTGCGCACGCTCATTGTGGGGCTCGACATAAGCACCAAAGTTGCTTACCATGAGGCCCGTAAGTGACGGGCTTGACGGGGTTGCAATGAGCGCCAAAGTTGCTCATTGCGGGGCTCGCGATGAGCACCATAGGCGTGCATCGCAAGGCCCGTAACCTGAAGGGGGGGAAGGCTTGCAATGAGTGCCAAAGGAGCACATCGCAAGGCCTGAACATTAGGGTTGTAAGGTAGAGGGGGGGGAGCTGCTGCAGCGATCTACCCCCGCTGCTGCAGCCAACCCTGAAGATGCGGCGGAAGACACTGACCTGTGGGGCCCTTGGATGGAGGATTGGGTGATGGGGCACCTCGGAAGGCCGCTGCTCCTCTCATGGATGCTGCAGTGGCGTGGATCCAGCACTGGAAGAGGATGGACGGCATAGGAAACCGGTGAGAGGGCCAAAGAGAGAAGGTGAGGGGGAGAGGCACCAAAGAGAGACAGGGGAGGGAGAGAGGGGCAAAAAGAGACTGGGGAGTGAGAGAGGGGCCAAAGAGAGACTGGGGAGGGATACAGTGGCCAAAGAGAGACTGGGGAGGGATAGAGTGGCTAAAGAGAAACTGGGGAGGGAGAAAAGGGGCAAAGAGAGACAGGGGAGGGAGAGAGGGGGCAAAGAGAGACGGGAGGGAGAGAGGTGGCAAAGAGAAACCGGGGAGGGAGAGAGGGGGCAAAGAGAGACCAGAGAGGGGGCAAGAGACACCGGGGAGGGAGAGAGGGAGCAAAAGAGACACCGGGTAGGGAGAGAGGTGCCAAAAAGAGACTGGGGAGTGAGAGAGGGGCCAAAGAGAGACTGGGGAGGGATACAGTGGCCAAAGAGAGACTGGGGAGGGATAGAGTGGCTAAAGAGAAACTGGGGAGGGAGAAAAGGGGCAAAGAGAGACCAGGGAGGGAGAGAGGGGGCAAAGAGAGACCTGGGAGGCAGAGAAGGGGCAAAGAGAGACCGGGGAGGGAGAGCGGGGGCAAAGAGAGACCAGAGAGGGGGCAAGAGACACCGGGGAGGGAGAGAGGGAGAAAAGAGACACCGGGTAGGGAGAGAGGAGCAAAGAGACACCGGGGAGGGAGAGAGGGGGCAAAGAGACTCCGGGGAGGGAGAGAGGGGGAAAAGAGACACCTGGGAGGGAGAGAGGGGCAAAGAGAAACAGGGAAGGGAGAGAGAGGGTAAAGAGAGACAGGGAGGGAGAGAGGGGGCAAAGCGAGACTGGGGAGGGAGAGAGGGGGCAAAAGACAGGGGTTAGAGAGTTTGTTTGTAACGCTTGCAAATTTACGAAAAATACGAAGTCAACGGCCGAACCGTGAAAAGAAAGATACATGAAAAACACAATAAATAACAACAAAAAAACAACAAAAACATCACACACAGCACGGGGGAACAGCCAGGATGTCTGGAAGTGAGGTGGATTGCGAATTTAAGTAGATTTCAGATTTCCCCTAAGCGAGGGGGAAAAAAATGAAAACGAGGCTACACGACCCTGCACTGCGCAACACAATGCCAAACGCATAACATTTTCACACAGGAACGCACACGGTACAAAATACACTACTACAAAGGACGCCAAATACTTGCGAACCACGTAGCACATAGACAAACGATGCTGCTTTACACTCTGAACTTGCAAATCACAACATTACGTATCTACAGTAGCGCTTTACACAAATAAACCACTCACGCAGCCTATTTCTAATGCACAGTTGGGACATTCATAAAAATATCTCCACAGGCCAGCAAAAGTCCAACTGAACATTATATGCTGCGGGAAAATGAAAAAAGATTATTAGCTCTTCAGTCTATTGATTGATGGATATATTAATTACAAATAGGTAAAGTAGATTAATTCATTAAGTAACTAATTAATTGATTATTATTTATAAAAATATAAACATATGTATCTGTCTTTGTGATGAGCGCAGAGGCTACTCAGAGGAACAAAAGTACACCAGAGGAGAGGCTTGCAATGAGCGCCGAAGGTCTTCACAGCACAAAAACCTTCACATTGTGTGGCAAGCAGCATTGCCATGGCTTCAAATTTTATTGACCATAATTTTTTGACGGGCAAGTCGCTAGTTCTTATATAAACTGTGATTTATTTTTAAGTGTCTTGATATATTTTCATTTTATATGCAGATTATATTACTATTGAAACCATGGTTAAATGTTGTTAACATATTAACCGAGAACATTTTCACCAGAAGTAGTAGTATTTTTTCACATTACTTTTCGTTAATACCAGAATAAATATATTCACTGTATTGTTGTTGTTTTGTCATTCAGTTGAGTGTGATCCTATGGACCACAGCACGCTAGGCACATCTTGTGTCCGGTTGTACCAATCCATAAGGTTTTCATGGCAAAGATACTGTGGTGGGTTGCCATTTTCCTTCTTCAGTGGACCATGATTTTTCTGACCTCTCTGCTATGACCTGCTCATCTTAGGTGACCCTACATAGTATAGCTCACAGCTTCATTAAGGTATACAAGCCTCTAGACCACGACAAGGTAGCAATCCAGAATTGTAATCACTGTATATTTATAAAAGAAAAATACAGGCAGACTCTCCACTATCTGTAGGCCTCATTCTCTGCTCTCTCACTCTCTCTGGAACAACAATCAAACACACTGTCTGAAGTTTTGCTGCAGTCTCTCCACTATCTGTAGGCCTCATTCTCTGCTCTCTCACTCTCTCTGGAGCAACAATCAAACACACTGTCTGAAGTTTTGCTGCAGTCTCTCCACTATCTGTAGGCCTCATTCTCTGCTCTCCCACTCTCTCTGGAACAACAATCAAACACACTGTCTGAAGTTTTGCTGCAGTCTCTTCACTATCTGTAGGCCTCATTCTCTGCTCTCTCACTCTCTCTGGAACAACAATCAAACACACTGTCTGAAGTTTTGCTGCAGTCTCTCCACTATCTGTAGGCCTCATTCTCTGCTCTCTCACTCTCTCTGGAACAACAATCAAACACACTGTCTGAAGTTTTGCTGCAGTCTCTCCACTATCTGTAGGCCTCATTCTCTGCTCTCTCACTCTCTCTGGAACAACAATCAAACACACTGTCTGAAGTTTTGCTGCAGTCTCTCCACTATCTGTAGGCCTCATTCTCTGCTCTCTCACTCTCTCTGGAACAACAATCAAACACACTGTCTGAAGTTTTGCTGCAGTCTCTCCACTATCTGTAGGCCTCATTCTCTGCTCTCTCACTCTCTCTGGAACAACAATCAAACACACTGTATGAAGTTTTGCTGCAGTCTCTCCACTATCTGTAGGCCTCATTCTCTGCTCTCTCACTCTCTCTGGAACAAAAATCAAACACACTGTCTGAAGTTTTGCTGCAGTCTCTCCACTATCTGTAGGCCTCATTCTCTGCTCTCTCACTCTCTCTGGAACAACAATCAAACACACTGTCTGAAGTTTTGCTGCAGTCTCTCCACTATCTGTAGGCCTCATTCTCTGCTCTCTCACTCTCTCTGGAACAACAATCAAACACACTGTCTGAAGTTTTGCTGCAGTCTCTCCACTATCTGTAGGCCTCATTCTCTGCTCTCTCACTCTCTCTGGAACAACAATCAAACACACTGTCTGAAGTTTTGCTGCAGTCTCTCCACTATCTGTAGGCCTCATTCTCTGCTCTCTCACTCTCTCTGGGACAACAATCAAACACACTGTCTGAAGTTTTGCTGCAGTCTCTCCACTATCTGTAGGCCTCATTCTCTGGTCTCTCACTCTCTCTGGAACAACAATCAAACACACTGTCTGAAGTTTTGCTGCAGGTATCTAAAGACAACGTGGAGCCATTTCAACTTGTACTATATGTAATATTATCAATATTTGTATGAATGTTTCTGTGATATAATATCTGATGAGATAGAAACTTTTCCTAAGCAAATCTATACCTATGCATTTGTCTGAAACCCCCCTTACCTTGCCTGCTCCCCCACCCCCCAAGCCTGGTTTTATTGCTTCTTATCTGTGAAATAACATTTGTCCATCCTTCTCATTTTCTGTTGCAGTCTCTCCACTATCTGTAGGCCTCATTCTCTGCTCTCTCACTCTCACTGGAACAACAATCACTTCCCACCCACCCCTGCCCCTCACCCACCCGCCCCTTGTTTCTCTTGATTTATTAAGTCACTCAAATTTCCTAGAGCTGATCAATTAGCAACACCTGCTAACTATACCTAATTAATATATTACTCAATGTTTCCTCATGCCTGTTCCTTCCTCATTACATCCTGTCTTTTCCTCAAGCTCCTCTTCTCAACTTTTCCACATCATGTCTCCAACATAACCATCTCACCTTACATGCTCTCCTCTCCTCTTTTATGCTCCTATGAGCTACTCTCATACCTCCATTTACTATCTCCTCCCCCTTCTAAAGCTCATAAGCAGAAACACTTCTGCAAGTCCAAATCCCACTACCTCTCCCTCTCTCTCATTCTTCTGTTGGCTTCTTGGGACATACCTCCTAACACAGGCCCCTTACCTCCCACTCGCAGATTATACAATATGACCACTAGGGCCAGATAAGATATTACATACTAGGATCACTTACCAAAATACTTTCTCAGATGCTTTCCTTTTCCTTCTATATGAAAAAACATTCTAACTTTGCATACCCTCCTACATAATGAAACTTCACTTCCTGACCCTTGCTATTTCTTATCTGCCTCTTCCATCCCCTTTAGATTGTAAGTAGAGAGTTTTCAATCTTGTAGAGTGCTTTGGGAAAAAAACACTTTCTACAAAGATTCTAAGCTAAAAACAGGGTCCTCCATTTTTTGCAGTTTGTTAAAATTATATTTTTCCTTGTTCTCTTCCTCTGTATAGCGCTACGGAATATGTTGGCGCATTACAAATAAAAGTAATAATAATAATAATAATAATAATAAGTCAGCCTTGCAATGTGGCTCAATTTAGCAGTAGGTTACCATCTACAAACACAACTACAATCTTTAGGATCCAAAAGGGAATGAGGTAGGGGGTTAAAAATAAATAAAATTCCTGTTTCTTATGACACTTAATAACCCTTCTGTGTCACAATTGTGGTAAAAATACGTAAACAATAATGGTAGCCTTTGGGATCCATGCAGAACCCACCGCCATCTGTATTAGTGAGCACTTATAAGAAAAGTAATGTGCACCAAGTAAAAGACCATTGAGTGGAGGATTTTAAGACATCTCCTCCAAGCCCAACCCTTTTGCCATGCGGTAAGCTGTTTGGTAACTGGGAATGGGTAGGTGGCATTAAATAAAGTAAGAAATAAGAGACCTACCCACCTTCTCTTATTGGCTAAAACAATATGCATTTTTGAGCAACAGGATATTTTTTTCAAATGTGCCTTTGTGCCTGGGCCCAAAGAAAGGATAAGAGGGTGGCATTTTACTACATGGGAAACAAGATATGTAAGTATTAGTCTTTCCCTACACAGGATTTCCTATTTTATAAATTTGCACACTTTCTGCGACCAATCAATTTAGAATAGGTTAAGGGCAACTGGTTGAGTCTCCAACCTTATTCCCTAGGGCCCTCATTCAATTGGTATTTGGCCAATTGAATAGGGCTCTAAATAAGCACATAACATATTTTTTTAAAGAAGTTTTTAGTTAGTGAAAACCTTGCTTTTGGATAGATGCTTACTAACTAAAAACTTCTTTAAAAAAAATATGTTATGTGCTTATTTAGAGCCCTATTCAATTGGCCAAATTGCAATTGAATGAGGGCCTAAGGATGCAAGTAGGAGATTATTGGCCCCTCCCATGTAGGATACCAAACCGCACCTCAGGGGGTAGCTTTGTAGATCTCCCTATATTTAGAGGCAGGTTATAGGTCACCAGGCTCAAATAATGTTAAACTAGTTCCCAACAATTTTAAGTTTGTTCTATCTACCTTCATAAGTATTTCTGTCAGGTGATCTATTACTTGCCTTTAGTTTTAAATTGTGCCACTGCTAACATACCACTAATCAGCCCATAAAATGCTCAGATCATGGTGGCTTGCAATGTGTCAGCTTGGGCTGTATTTTTTGAAGGTAGAAGCCTTTAGTAAGTATCCTGATGTTTTGAAATGCTGAGTCTCACAGCAACATCATCCATCACAGTACATTACAGCCACCTGTGATGTCTTAGTAAATTCCTCTCTCTGGTTGTTTCATGATATCTGAAAGTAAGTATAGTTTAATTGATTATAATTAGTACACAGGAAAGGAGGGCACAGACACATAAGCTCATTAAGCTAAAACATCAAATTGCAATTTGCAAGTATTTCATCTTGTAACTTAATGTTCCACTGAAATTAGATAATAATTCCCAACTGTAACTATAATAATAGAACATATCTGTCCTTTCTTGCACCCCACACATCCATCTTTTGAAAGGATAGCCCACTTTTAAGAACAAATACTTTTTAGACTGGCCATGTCATTCTTTATTTGTCTGTTTCCTCTCCTAATATTTTCTCCAAGATTTTTTTTTTTGGGGGGGGGGGGAGTCCAGGAGTGTCTATACTGCAGGATATTGAGCAGTATGCTCACATTATGCAAATACTGTATCCCTAACAATTAGGTACATAGTAAATTGAATATCCGTTGAAAAATGAATATCCAATAGAATACCAGTTCAGCTTTTGTTGTGTTATTCATGGACAAATCTGTCCCATGCTGTTTTGTACTGGTTTAATGATCCAGGTGCTAACTTACCCTGTTCCTCGTATGCCAGTGGGACTATGTACATCTTGTATCAACCCCTTATTTCAATATTGTGCTGGTGACTTGTATCTATATCATTGTGAATTGCTTTATTGGAAAATAGTATATTCTAAATACAGTAAATCTAATCACCATGCACATGATCAACATCTGGAAGAAGGCGAAGAGATTGTAGTGTGTAGAAAAGAATAGGGAAAACTAGGAAGTTTAGAAGGGTTATTCCAGGGTAAGAGTCCCATTTGCAGCAATGTTACACATTTATTCAATGTTTCCCAGCTATAACATTACAGAGCGCAGTCACAACTCCTAAATCCAAACCTTAAAGTTATAAGACTCAGGATTCATGCACACGGTGGAGGGAATCCCTAAGATGCCCCTTCCCTGAGCGCTCCCAGATCGCCCCCTTCCCCAATCACTCAATTTACATATCCATGGGGGTACATTGAGACACCCCTTGGCATATAAAAATGTTACCCCATGCAACAGGGGTCCATAAAGGACCCCCGTTGCTCTTAAAAGTTAACCCCCACCATGGGATTCCCTACAGTACCCCCGTGGCACGTAAAATTAACCCCTCCATCTAAAGTGTTAACCCCTGCCATTTAAGGACCTCCTCAGCACATAATGTATTATCTCCTGTATAAACCCCCAATACTAGGTAGGAGTTAATGGGATACCACAGGGGTTGGTATAGACCCCCATGGTATTCAATGGGCTAATAGGAGTACCATGCATTGTTATGCAGATGGCTTCTTGCCATCAGGTGGTGATCGGGTAATGGAGGGATAGAATTTGATCAGGGAAGGGGGCAATCGGTAATGCCCGGGGAGGGATTGTTATGCTTTTGTGAGCGTTTTGGGGTACTCACAATATTTTTATAAAAAAAAATTAGGAATATTAGGAGTTGCGAGTGCTACGTAAGCTAATCAACTCGTAATATTCCTGATGCTGGAAAATTAATGGAAAATCTTGCCATACTTTGCGTCTCCGTCTTGCTGTAGTCCTCAGGGTTAGCGCTCTCACAATCACGCTGAGAGGGGGGAATAGAATATTTAGGGAAAGTTACTTGGCACTTTTTGCCATAAAGGTAATAGAATAGAGCTCTATGTTAGCATACAACAAAAGGGCTTTGCTGATTGTCACCTTCCTTATTTATAATAATAAAGCATAATACATAACATGGAAATATATATTTATAAACAGCAGGTAGGAGCCCTAAAGAAAACCTGGAGGCAAATAATTACAGTGTTACTCATCCAAGTAACAGGATGTCAATTACTCAAATTAGTGTACACATCAAAGTGTTTACAATCAATTATATAATTACCACCGTGGAACTCCTACAGGTGATTGAAATATAAGTCAATAGAGCGAAGCCTGTAATCATACATAAGACGATTATTTACAAACCTAAATGGATAAAGGCACATTCAGATAGCTTTCTAATTACAGTATGTGTTTACAGAAAATCAATAACTTCATGTACATATTCATGTTAGTATTAATAATGAAAACAGAATACACTAACATAATATAAATCATTAATAAGGAATGACCATTCTATAAATAGAAGTCCCATTCCTTATTTAATCCCATAGAGCTGTTTTAGGTTAAAGGAGACTTTACAGCACCATCTCTCTCCTAATCATCACTAAAAGTCCTCACATATCCAATCTCAGTCTTTTATCTCACTGAACACCTCCACACACCTGCTAACACTTTATTCTCCCTTTATAGGACATTTGTTAGAATAATAATGTTTATTTTTTTTCACTGCAAATACTATATTTTAATGCCACTGTATGCAGGACTACTGTTATTTAATACACACTTAACTAACTACACTTGTAAAGTACATAATAGTGGAAACAGTCCATGAACACAGAGGGTTAAGGTTTCCAGACCAGTAAAACTAAGTATATACATTATTTCCAGGATTGGCAGCACTGGTCGATTAGCCTCTTAAGCATATCGTGAAAAAAATATATTAAAAAGCAAGCAGATGTCAGAATACATGAAACTAGAATTTAATTTAATTTCCTTTAAACCATTCATCTCCAATCAGACACAGTGATGTCAACAAGCTGAAACAATTCCTTCTGTTTCCATTAGACCTGTCTATACCCTCCCTTGTGTGCTCTGTGTTTTTGTGTCGTCCAGTCGTGTTTGACTCTCTGTGACCTCATGGACCGTAACACACCATGCTGATCCACTTGGTAATTATGGCAGAGATACTGGAGTGGGTTGCCAGTTCCTTCTCCAGTGACCAGTACTGACCAGATCCAACCCTGCTCGGCTTTAGGGTGGTGTGACCTCTTGGTTCCCTAACTGGAATCGAAACCAAGTAGCAGTGGTGACTGTCAATGTTGTTCATTGAAGTACACAAGAGAATAATCATCTGGAGGTAAACTGCCAGGATTTGGAGAGGACAATACAATACCTCTTTTTAATGAACTTGTGAGTGTGTGTTTTTGATTTTTTTTCATATATGCTTACAAAACACTACAGTATATTGACATTGAACTACACTTGAACTGATCTTTTACATGACCCATGCATGATCCATTAGGCTTAAGTTATTAAATAATGGACACAACAACCGAGTGGAAGAAAACAATGGGCCACAGCTTTATTTAAATAACCAATTAAACATATCCATAAATACCAGATGTATATTTACATCAAAACAAGGGGGAGGAGCCCAGCCACGGACAGGGCCCTCACGCCTTGGGCCCTGCCTAAAGCCCCCAATGCTTAAACTAAGCACGCTCCGTGAGGTAGGGCCAAGTCCATTTAGGCCAGTGGGCCAGGCAACTCATCTCCCGCCAACAATAAATACAAAATGATAACATAGACAGGGTCAATACTCCAAAATCACTTACTTTTCTTATAATTTACTCCCTCTTTTTCCACTTGAGAACACCACAGGCCTCGAATCCCAAACCATTGTACGTGCCAGTCCGTGACAGGAAACCCCAGTTGTGCCTTGTTTTCGGTAACTGACGCTAACCTGTGGGGCCAGTACACCTACAAATGGCCCACGATCCAAAGTTCCTGAAAGCAGAAAAGAACATCTGTTAGGCCACTGCTCTAGGCCGTACATAGGACCTAAAGGGGTCCTATTCTCATCTACCGATATGCTTCACCACGGTGTCAGGCAAGCCTAACCCCTCGCTGCTCCCACTTCGGAAGGAGTGAATACTGAGTTACGACTTTTCCAAGCCCAAACAAAGTAGTGCACCCTTTAACACCTTCTCAAATTGATACCGGGATAAGGTCGTAGCAACAGCATGAATCAACAGCGAACACAGTCCCACCGGTCGCTGGTTAAGGTACTCTTCCACAAACACATGGGGGCAACACTCTGTGCCCACTCTAAGCAGTACCGCATCTCTACCTTATCCAAGCTGGTCCGTCCTGGACCTCCGCAACCATATTACCACTGTGTCTTCCCTCAGACAGGTATCCACTAACTAGAAACCCCCAGAACAGTGTCTGCTATTCGCTAATAACTCCCCTATTCGGAACGCTCTGAAGAACACCAGGGAAAAAGCTGTACGGAAAAGTAGAGATTCAAAAGGGGTCCTGCAACTTACCACCAACACCTGCGCCAGTCACAGTAACAAGGAAAAAGTAATCGGCCGTCTACTATCCTGTCTGCGATCACCATAAAACATACCACGTACTATACTACTTTCGTACTATGAACTTCTTGGTAAGGTCCCTCTGCCCAGCCAGCTTAAACATAAAAGCCAGAGCCGTGACCTGTCGCCCCACTACGACGTTTGACTCGCCTTTCTTGACACATCGCAACAAGAACCAAAGTAGAATACCCGGTGTCTTTTCCTCCGATGTAGCCCCCCCGGCCACCATAACCAAATCATTCCACTTTGACCAAACTCTTCTGCACGCGGCCCACGTCGTCGGGGCAACAGACTGTCTCGTTACCTGATCGCTCCAAGCTCCTAAATCTCCCTGGGAATGGTCTCGCCTTCGTGGCCAACTCCCTTCCTGGAATCGAGAAAGGGCGTCAGCAATACTGTTTTCTAACCATGGCACATGCCTGGCCTGAAACCATATATTCAGGCGTAAGCAGCATAATACCAAGTGGCAAATTAGACGTACTACTGGGAGTGATGTTGCCTTGAGGCTATTCACCACCTGTACCACCGCCATGTTATCTGTAAAGAATAACGCACGACGGTCTCGGAACTCCGAGCTCCATATGTGAACTGCCCCTTCGTTTTGTCATGGGCCAAAAGCACTCCAAAGTCTTGACAAAGTCCGGTGAAAACCTCCATAATGAAATGGCACGTATCTAATTTTTCAAGATTCCCTCAACACTGGGTCACTACCAGAGGATTCGAGAAAAGCGGAGGTGATACCTATATTTAAGAAGGGGGCAAGAGCAAACCCGGGGAATTATAGACCTGTAAGCCTCACTTCTGTAGTGGGAAAGCTTTAAGAAGGGTTAATAAGGCATAATATACAAGAGTATATCTATTCAAACAGCATTATAAGTAGGAGCCAACATGGATTTATGAGGGATAGGTCGTGTGAAACAAACCTAATTAGTTTCCATGAGGAGGTTAGTAGGAACCTGGATCAGGCCAACTCAGTGGGGGAAGTATTTTTAGATTTTGCAAAGGATTTTGATACAGTGCCACATGGGAGACTACTGTGCAAACTAAGTACGACAGGAATTGCAGTAAATATATGCACAAGGATTGAGAGCTGGCTAAAAGACAGAAAACAAAGGGTTGTTGTAAATGGAACATACTCAGATTGGACTAATGTGGTAAGTGGGGTTCCTCAGGGCTCAGTATTAGGTCCTCTCCTTTTTAATATATTTATTAATGACTTAGAAGTAGGATTGGGAAGTAGTGTCTCTATTTTTGCTGATGACACAAAGTTGTGCAAGGTAATTAAATCAGACAATTCTGTACTTTCCCTCCAAAGGGATTTTCAAAAATGAGAGAAATGGGCAACTAAATGGCAGATGAGATTTAATAGGAATAAATGTAAGGTTATGCATCTGGGAAGGAAAAATAACCATGCAATGTATAAACTTAATGAAACAAATCTAGGGGTTTCAGATATTGAAAGGGATTTGGGAGTGCTTGTGGACAACCACCTACGTAACAGTTCCCAATGCCAAGCTGCAGCTGCAAAGGCAAATAAACTATTAGCATGTATTAAGAAGGGTACAAAAATCCCTAATACACCCTCATTTGGAATATGGAGTACAGTTTTGGGCACCAATTCATAAAAAGGACGTTTTAGAACTGGAAAAAGTACATAGAAGGGCTACAAAACTAATAAGGGGAATGGAGGGGCTAAGTTATAAAGAAAGACTATCCAAATTACATCCAGGGTCAGTATAAAAATTTGTCAAGGGAGCTTTTTGTGCAAGATGTTTTCAACTGACAAGAGGAAATCCTTTGAGGTTAGAACGAAAATGATTCCACCTTAAAGAAAGAAAAGGTTTCTTCACAGTAAGGGTGGTTAATCTGTGGAATTCTCTTCCAAGTGAGGTGGTGACAGAGATTTCAATAGATAACCTTGAAAAGGGATTGGATATATTTTTAATTAAAAAGGACATACAGGGTTATCCTGGTTAATTAGAGAGGGAGTATTGATCCAGGGAGAAATTTAATCGCCAGTATCTGGGGTCAGGAAGGAATTCATTTTTTTCCCTTTTGAGACAATTGGCAAAGTTTCACTGGGGTTTTTTTGTTTGCCTTTCTGTGGATCAATTAACAACTAATCTGCATATTGCAGACCAGAGGAAATCTGAAAAGGTTGAACTTGATGGGCTAAAAGTCCTTTTTCAACTTCAATTACTATGTAACTATGTAACTATGTACCTATGTACCACACTGTTACTGTGTCCCTGCTAAGCACCAAAAGCGCTGTTAGTATATGAACTAGAGGGGACCGCAGAGTCGACATAGTGATGAGCTGTAGGAGCTATTTTGGAGCTCCCGGTTTTTCTTATTACCCCCTGCACCCCCTTTATGTGGTGGTAACGGGGTGTTCTTTGCCCTCTGATGTGGGCATTACCCTTTGGGCAAAGTGACAGGCAGCGGCCGGAGTTCTAGGCCCTCGCCCTCACCGCCCATGGGCCCGGTCCTCTCTGGTGTGGGGGTTTAGGTCCCTGACTGCCATGACCTGTAACCCTCCTGGACCTACCATCTGCTGGACGGGAATCTACTGGCTCGGTCATTGTGGGATGGGGAATTAACCCGTCCGCCCTTCCAGTATTGCCCAGGCCACTAGCCACCATAGGCTGGGCCTGAGCAATGTGCTAGGGGGCCTCCACCGAAGGCATGGGTGGACCCAGCCTGTTTTGTACCCATCGGACCCCTTGGCATAAGGCCTTAGCCCTAACTTCAGCCAACAGTGCTTCCAACTCATTAGCATCCATCATAGAGGCCCACAAGCACCACACTCCACAGATGAAAAAACTGACAGGACAGAAAAACAACACACGCACCAAAGACACACAAAACACACATTGCCCCTGATGTGCTGTTAATAGCTGGGGTTGTCACTTCTCAGTTTTGACCTTCTACTTGGTAAACTGTGAGAGCCCTGCAGACCTCCGTCCCGTCCCCCAACGCAACTTTATTGGTCAGAGACCTGCAGGCTCCACTGGGTCGTGTGACGCTCCGTGCTGACCCCGGGAGCCTGCGCAGCCTCTCCGTCGGCAGTATCTCTAGATTATAGTCATTTATTAGATTCAATGGGGTCCTAGGAAGAAATCTTCTTTTATGGACAATGCACAGATAAAAATAAGATTTTCTACAAAATTATTTTTGTCTGTCTGAAGACTATTTTATTAACCCTTCATTAACTAAAAGTTCTCCACTACAGTATGAACTGGAAATATAAACTATTCAGTAAATAAATGATAAGAAGACATCCATGCTATCAAATACATTTAATTCTAAAGAGCTTTTTTTGCTTCAAAAAGGTTATTCCATATTATATAATGAATAATACACAGATTTATTTATACAAAACTCCTGGAGTGCTTACTTTCTTATTGGATTATATATATAAAAATATATAGTGGGAACACATATCCCTTGGGATTTAGATTTTGACCTGGAAAATAAGTGTACTATTTTGTGTACTGAAATTTTGTACAGTGGAGGGTTTCTGTGACGGTTTTTTCAATCTTAAGCTAAAAGAATTTGCAGTTAATAGCCTTGTCACAAAACTCACAAAATGAGTTACATTCCTTTCCCTTACTGATGAGATCCAAAAAAGAAACAGTGCTATCTCTCATGCATACCCATCCTATGCTATTCTCAAAAGCTGGTTTGTAACAGCAGTCATATGTTATAAATGGGTCATATTAAAATGGTTTGGATTAAACAATGAAACGCATTGAGAGCTCATTTGCATGTCCATGCCCAGTTTCCCAGAATGCTATGAGAACTTTTTTTAGGATTTCTGAGCTTGAAAAAGGTTTTCTGACCTGTTTTAGGCACTCAATTTCACATACAAATGTATATACAGTGGGGGGAAAAAATATTTGCTCCTCTTCTGATTTTGAACGTTTGTCCACTGACAAAGAAATGATCAGTCTATAATTTTAATGGTAGGTGTATTTTAACAGTGAGAGATAGAATAACAAAAAAAATCCAAGAAAAACTCATGTCAAAAAAATTATACATTGATTTGAAGGTCAATGAGGGAAATAAGTATTTGACCCCTTCGACTTAGTACTTGGTGGCAAAATCCCTTTTGGCAATTACAGAGGTCAGACGTTTCTTGTAGTTGGCCACCAGGTTTGCACACATCTCAGGAGGGATTTTGTCCCACTCCTCTTTGCAGATCCTCTCCAAGGGCCTCATTCTATTATCGGCCGTAGGAGATGCGGGGCCGCAAGGACCGGCCGCAAGCTATTTGCCTATTCTATTCCCTTCAGGCTTGCGGCCGGCGCCTTGTTATCCCTTGCAGCCGCACGCGCCGGAGGAACCCTCTCTGCAAGGCTAAAACCGAGCCGCAGCTTACTTGCAGCAAGGACGCAGGCACACAATTAAGCACATTATAAAGCCATAATAAAGCCATCCTGCACTCTGAGGAGACTATAAAGTGATTATAGGTGTTAGCATTCATAGCACAACATTCCCCTACACTCAAATCCGTAAATAATTTTTTATTTTATTTATGTCAAATATCCATGGAAAAAGTCCAGAGGGCTTTGAGCACCTCAGACCCGCCCACGCTGCGGCCGGAAAATAAACAGTTAATGTAATCTCGGATTTGGGCTGATGTGCAAGCTTGAGAGGGGGTTGCTATTAATCCTCATGTCCCCCATTATGATCCCTAGCATTTACAGAGCTTTACAGTGCCGTCTTGAATTAATTTTTGCTTTAAAGATTTCTGAGTTTGCGGCCGGTTGCAAGATATACGGCCGGCCGTAAGGGAATATCCTTGCGGCGCCGTATAATTGAATTGCAAGGTAACGGGAGCCCCGCAAGGAATCGCAGCTTTGCGGCCGATTTACGGCCGATAATAGAATGAGGCCCCAAGTCATTAAGGTTTCAAGGCTGATGTTTGGCAACTCGAAGCTTCAGCTCCCTCCACAGATTGTCTATGGGATTAGGGTCTGGAGACTGGCTAGGCCACTCCAGGACCTTAATGTGCTTCTTCTTGAGCCACTCTTTTGCTGCCTTGGCTGTGTGTTTGAGTCGTTGTCATGCTGGAATACCCATCCACGACCCATTTTCAATGCCCTGGCTGAGGGAAGGAGGTTTTCACCCAAGATTTGACGGTTCATGGCCCCGTCCATCGACCCTTTGATGCGATGCAGTTGTTCTGTCTCTTTAGCAGAAAAACACCCCTAAAGTTTCCACCTCCATGGGTCCTTGGAGTCATAGGCAGCATTCCTCCTCCTCCAAACACGGCGAGTTGAGTTGATTCCAAAGAGCTCGATTTTGGTCTCATCTGACCACAACACTTTCACCCAGTTCTCCTCTAAATCATTCAGATGTTCATTGGCGAACTTCAGACAGGCTTGTACATGTGCTTTCTTGAGGAGAGGAACCTTGCGGGTGCTGTAGGGTTTCAGTCCTTCACAACGTAGTGTGTTACCAATTGTTTTCTTGGTAACTATGGTCCAAGCTGCCTTGAGATCATTAACAAGATCCTCCCGTGTAGTTCTGGGCTGATTCCTCACCGTTTTCATGATCATTGAAACTCCACGAGGTGAGATCTTGCATGGAGCATCAGACTAAGGGAGACTGGCAGTTATTTTGTGTTTCTTCCATTTGCGAATAATCACACCAACTATTGTCACCTTCTCACCAAGCTGCTTGGCGATGGCCTTGTAGGCCATTCCAGCCTTGTGTAGGTCTACAATCTTGTCCCTGACATCCTTGGACAGCTCTTTGGTCTTGGCCATGGTAGAGAGTTTTGAATCTGATTGATTGATTGCTTTTGTGGACAGGTGTCTTTTATACAAGTAACGAGCTGAGATTAGGAGCACCCTCTTAAAGGGAGTGCTCCTAATCTCAGCTTGTTACCTGTATAAAAGACACCTGTGAGACAGAAATCTTGCTAATTGATAGGGGATCAAATACTTATTTCCCTCACTGACCTGCAAATCAATTTATAATTTTTTTGACTTGAGTTTTTCTTGGGATTTTTTGTTGTTCTGTCTCTCACTGTTAAAATACACCTACCATTAAAATTATAGACTGATCATTTCTTTGTCAGTGGACAAGAGTTCAAAATCAGCAGGGAATCAAATAATACCCCCCCCCACTGTATGAGATATGATAGATATGCTGTATTATTATGCAAATAAAGGACTCATGCATACTAATTATCTGCTTTAATGTGCTAATCAGGATTACATTCTGCTTGTCTATTTCTGTGCTGGCAAAATAATGCCCCTTTAGTTATCATGCAGATCGCTTCCCCCTTTTTTTTCAAGCATTCTGAACCACAAATTTGCATATTGAGCAGTGTTTTAGCATACAGAAGGCTCACTTTCTATGCTGTATATGTCAGGAAAGACTAGCTGTAGAGTAGAAAAAGGGTGAGTACAATGCACACACAGTTTTTAATGCATTTTATGATTAAACTAATGTCCTGTTGGGATGAGTGTTCCTTTAAATTCTCATAATCATTATTGCCCTATGTTTCAGTTTTGGGATGGATATTACAATTATTATATTGATATAGATGGATATTATATTATATTGTACAATCAACAGTACCAACAATCTAAAAAATAAAAGGGAACACCAATTCTTGGACTGTTAATGCTATTAAAAGATCAATCCTGCACTGTAAATAACAGGGAAAGTGATGATAGACATTAGAATTAATTGCACAAGACTCAAGGCCGCAGATCGGCAGGAAATACATTTTAATTTTATATGTTATTTTGGGGTTAAATCGATCTTGGGTATCAGTGAGTTAATACATATCAGGCCCATATGGACTAGAACAGAATTGGCATTCATTTTCATAATTCTGTATTTTCTATGTCTTGTGAGTCTGATTGCATATCAGACTTCCAAATCTAATTGAATGACAGGTAACCTCCATGTTTTACTGCCGTAATATTGACAGTCTCATTTCCATTTCCATACAGGCTTACTTAATTGATCATGTTCCCGCCCTCATCTGCTCCGAACCAGTGCATGGTTTACGATTGTCGTTTAAACCCGCAACCTGCGAGCATGAGCGATAGAATAGCCTTACAAACGAAGACCAACGGGAGCCTGCAACTCACTCACAGACAATCGTCTGTCTGCGATCGAGTTACGGGCCTGGAATTAAATGTGGCCCATAGTATAGACGTGGAGAGAGTGTCTTCAGTAGCTGTACATTTTCTTCCTTTTTGGCAAAGATACACTTGTTTGGGTTGAATCCCACGATCAAGTACTTTTAGACCAGGCTGCATATTTCATGTTGCAGCTGACTGAGTTTCTCAGCTTTAAGACACTCTACTTTATTACAGTTTTCCTTGCCTTCCTTCTACAAAGGTTTGCGTGAGATGTTTAATTGGATCTCAAACAACATGCCACATAGTTATGTAGCGCCCACCTGTCCCCTGAGATACTGCATGCAGAAGCAGTATAATGGGGGGCGTGGCTAAGTAGCCGAAGTGAGAGGACGCGTTGAGCTGGAGCTCCGTGTCTGCAACGAGGAAAAGGCTTGAAAATTGGCCTATACTGGCAGCTAGAGCTGCACCTTTGCCCAGAGGAGGCTCCCCCACTTCCAGAGACTCTCTGGGTGCGTTCTCCCTGCTTCCGGGGACCCAGTCGGGAAGACCCGCTAACGAGGCCTGTCGGGGCCTAGCAGCACAGACCCCCCCCCAGATCCCTTCCAGCTCTCCCCCGTCTACCAGCGTGGGGGGCTGAGCAGGAGAGGCGGCCGGACGCCCAAGAAGATCAGGCACCGGAGTAGCACCGGATTGGGGGCGCCCAGAGAGGCAGCGGCAGAGGAAGTGGTGGCGAAAGTGAAGGCAGCCATTAGAAGCCAGGAGCCGGCGCTTGGAAGCGCGCCAGGGCTCAGAAGGGCGCCAGGAGGCTGCTTCTCCCCCCCCCCCAGCCACCTCAGAGGACCGGGACAGGCGCTGGGAACCCCGAAGACCGTCAGGGGGTAAGAGGGCAACCTGGCCCTGTGCCTGGGGCCCCCTGTAAAGTGCTGGGAGAAGGTGTGAGGGGAGGAGTAGGAAGAACAGAGACACTGTACCCCAAGGCCCTCCAGGGGTATTTTGGCTGACTTGGCCATAGACAGCAGCAGCTGTGAGAGCCCCTAAGAATAGCTGGGGCAAGATCCCCAGAGACAGCAAGAGGGGAGAAAGAGAAGCAGGCTACAGCAGACGGTGTGCAGGGCAGAGGATTGGCATAACCCTCACACTGGGGCCTTATTTCCCTGCAGCTTTAAGGCAGAGGACTTATCTCCCTAGTTTATACCCTGTCTCACTCTCTAGAAACCCACAACAGGGGGGAGAAGGGTAAAGAGGAAAAAGAGAGACAAATAAAAAAGGAGAGACTGAATGCTTGATACGGTTCTTTGGAGCTGGGTGAATTTTGTGCAGAACTTTTCTCATTTGCCAAGCTGTACTACAGTTTTTATATTTCCTGCCACACCCTAGGAGTGTCTTCAGCAAAACAACAACCTTATCTCCAGTCTAGAGAGCGACACTGCCATCTAGTGGCACCTCTGCTACATTGCGAGCTGAATTTCTCCAAAATTTCCTCTCTGCCGTCCTGCAACCTGAAAGGGGTATGCTAATGCAGTGAATAGAGCTGGCCGGTAGGGGCTAAGCGTGCTCCTGAATATGAACTGAATCCTTTTATGCAATTCTTTGAGAACAGCCTGCTCGGGCCTTGTGAGGGGTGCTACTGCAGTCCCTGCCTTATTTCTTAACCAGGACTTTCCATCGCCACCACAGCCAATATACGCGAGTCAAGATCACAGGCAAGATGGGAAAAAACAAGAAAGCCCTGCCTTCCAAAAAAATTGAGGAGCACTTCAGGATAGCCGGGGCCCCGTAGACATCAACGCAAGCTTCCTGTCCGGAACATTCGGATCAATCTGACTCTGAATCAGTATCAAAAGCCTTACACTCGGAGGTCAACATAGCTGACAACTCTATGGCGAAGTTTGAGGCCCTTCTAGAGTCCCATATCAATAGGGCTGTCACGGCTCTACAAAAAGAACTACATGACATTGGGCAGCGGACCAATCTTCTGGAGGAGACAATGGATCAAGTGGTGGAGGCCCAAGAAAAAGATAGGAGTGCCATTGGGGAGAATACCGCTCGTATCACTTCCCTTGAAGACAAACTGGAAGACTTGGAGAACCTCTCCCGAAGATTCAATATCCGGATAAGGGGGGTGCCAACAGCAATAATTGATCTGCCCCGATATCTCAAAGCCACTATAGACCAGATCCTGGTAGGCTTTCCGGACCATATATGGGAAGTGGAGCGAGCCCACAGGGCCCTGGGTGGAAATAAAAACCCTGATTTGCCAATGGACATAATAGTGAGACTACTCCGTCAGCAATCCAGAGACTTGATTCTTGCCACCACCCGTAAAATGACAACCATCCAGGGTCCTGATGGATCCTCTTTGCAGTTCTTTGCAGACCTTTCTCCTCCAACCTTACAAAAACGGAGACTGATGAAGCCTGCTCTGGAGATTTTTATTCAGCATGGCATCAGGTACAGATGGGGCTTTCCTTTTGCCCTTTTGTTCTCTTATAATGGCGCATACCACACCGTGCGTTCCTTGGAGGAATGTCTGGATCTTCTACAGAGACTGAACCTGGCCACTGGAGAAACAGTCCTGACACAGGTGACCCCTTTGCCTCCCTCTCTTCCCCAGAGACAATGGACTCCTTCCTCCAAACAGAAGAGAACAGTAGATCCAACTCCCCAAACAGTTTCTCGGAGACCGAGGCAGGAACCGGAGGCCGTGGCTACATGACTCGAAGAGCCGGGCAGGGTGCCGGGAGGACAGGCCGGCCTATCGATGCACATAATCCCTTTTCTGACAGAGACTATACCACAGGATTCTCGTATTGGTTATCATGTTTTATAACTATGCTGATTGTCTCTTTTGTGCTTTTTCCATGTTTTTTTTTTCCCTCTGAGAAGGTCTAGTTACTCTAAGTTACGGTTATAGTTTCAGGGCTTTGAAGAGAACAAAAGATATAAGAAGGGGGGGGGGAGGGAAGAGGCCCCCCTGTTTGTGGTTCCTGCTCTCTTTAGGTTAAGGGCTTTTCTGCCCCAAGTTGTAATTAAAGAGTTTCCGTGCTCAGCCAGGTTCATCCCATATTGTTTTCTAGCCTTTTTTTAACACCCCTACCGGCTAGAATTTAGACTGATATAGATTAAATTTGAGAAAAACGGATAGAACTAGGCCGGGCTAGACTAGTTCGTTAAGCTAGGAATATCACGATGGTAAATTGTATTTTCTCACGTTGTTGTACTGCTCTTATTTTCTTTTTCTTTTCTCTAATAGACTTGGGCAGGCTAATTGCTACTTATCTTTATTCTCTGGTCCCCACAAAGCCTTGGTCCCATAGGCTACTTCCCTTTCTACACCCTCTCTCTTGCTTCTCCATTCACCCTGTGAAAGCAGGCCTGGAGAGGTATTTTCTTTTCCAATCTATGGTAAAGTCAGCTCCATGTCCGCTGGGCGGATGGCTAGGTCATATGGGACTTCTACAGAGCAGACTTGTAAGGGCGGAATTTCCCTTGAGTAATGGCTTTAGAATTTGGTGGTTACCACTGCTAAACCCAACTAATATATGCCTTTTTGTTCCCACTCTCGTCACCATCAGACCAAATCTGTCCAAGGAGATCCGACACGACCCTCCACCTCCTCCTCGTCCTGGCCTGGGAAAGCCGCTCCTCGCTTCCTCCTGGGCAGTCGCTACTAAAGGTACGTTGCTATTAGCTATTCACATGCTTACGCCAACAGCACACCCATGACATCTCCCACAAGGATACTCACCCACAATGTAAAAGGGTTTAACTCTCCCTTTAAGCGAAGGAAGGCTTTTTTGTATTATAAAACCCACAAACCAAACATTATCTTCCTCCAGGAAACCCACTTTGCTAGGAATAAAACTCCTGCCTACCTGAACAAAGATTATCCCCAATTCTTCTGCAACACCCAGGCTTCCAAAAAAGAGGGAGTAGCGATCCTATTGCACAAGGATTTCCAGTTCCAACTAGACTCCAAAATTATAGACCGGGAAGGATATTATATTATCTTGAAAGGGAAGGCTCTGGGTACCCCTACTTCGCTTGCCTCTTTTTATGCCCCTACCGTAGCCCCACACAAAGCGTTGATTAGACTTTTAAGGACACTGGAGGGAGGGGAGTGGGGGAAATTGATAATAGGTGGAGACCTAAACTTGGTCTTGGACCAGAGCATGGATAAATCCACCGTCTCAAAGCAAATCCGCTTTTCTAATAAGATAAACAAATCAAAAACTGCTCCATTCTTTGGACCTAGTAGATGCTTGGAGGGGCCACCACCCGAAAGGAAGAGAGTACACCTTCTTCTCCCCCACACATAAGTCTTACTCCCGTATTGACGCTCTTCTCATTAGTGCCTCGCTTTTCGACAGCTCGGATAAGGCAGATATAGTTCCCTGCACGTGGTCTGACCAAGCTGCAGTTTCTTTAGAGGTTGATCTGGGATCTCAATCCAGATTACCTTTCTCTTGGAAACTAAATGAATATTTGCTCTCAATACCCACATACCATGAACAAATTGCTTCTGAATTGGCAGTCTGGATGGCCCATAAGGCTTATATTAGGGGTACATGCATTAAATTGGCTTCACAACATAAGAAATCAATTCGACATACTGAGGAAAATCTTGTTAAAAAATTAGCTTGATTAGAAAAACAGAATCAAATTTCCCCTTCTTCCTCGTTAAGGGACCAAATTGACACAGCTAGATTGGAGCTCGATGGTATTCTATCTATAAGAACGGATAAAGCTCTGAGAAGAACACAGCACCTCTTCTACGCTAAGGCGAATAAACCAGACAAATTATTGGCAAAAAGTCTGAGGGCAAGATACTCACAGTCCAAAATCTCCCAAATTAGAACCAAAGAGGGAATACTTACGTTCAGCCAAAATGAGATACAAAAAACTTTTAGGGAATTTTACCAGCACATTTATTCCTCCCACAACTCCCCTCCAGGGAACTCTATTAGTTCCTAATTGAATTCCTTAGATCTGCCTAAAATATCTGCGTCGGACCTACTAAACCTAAACAAAGAGGTATCAGTGGAGGAGGTTAGGAAGACAATTAGAGACTTAAAAATGGGGAAATCTCCTGGCCCTTATGGCTTCACTAACATTTACTATAAAAAGTTCTCGGATATTTTGGCCCCACACTTATGCAGCCTTTTCCACATGATCTTGAAAGGGGAACCAACTCCCCCAGAACTTAATTTCGCGGATCTGATCCTTTTCCCCAAAGAAGGAAGGGACCCAAAGGAGGCAAAAAATTACAGACCGATCTCGCTTCTAAATGGGGACATCAAACTCCTAGCAAAAATCTTCTCACAACGGATTTCTGTCTTTCTGCCCTCCCTAATTCACAAGGACCAATCTGGCTTTATCCCTTACAGGCAGACAAGCGATAATATAAGAAGGACCCTAAACATCATCCATTTGGCTAGACATAGAAATACCCCGATTTGCCTGCTTGCATTGGACATAGAGAAGGCATTTGATACCCTGGAATGGCCTTTCTTGTACTCCGCTCTGGATAAATTTGGGTTCAAAGGCCAATTTTTAAATTTGCTTCGCACCTACTACACTCTTCCCAAAGCTAACTTAAAACTTCCGGGCTCCCAGAAGGCTGTAATAGAGATAGGGCGTGGAACGAGACAAGGATGCCCGTTATCCCCTCTCCTTTTTGACCTAGCAAATGAGCCGCTGGCTCAAGCGATTAGGGCAAATCCCTCTATAGAGGGGATGCGAGTGGGAAACCAGCATTTGAAGTGCTCCTTATTTGCTGACGACCTATTGTGCACTCTAACTAATCCTGGCCCCTCCATTGAAGCTCTTTTGGACACAATTGGTTTATTTAGCACTCTTTCTGGACTTAGATTAAACCAGGACAAGACGGAGGCACTAAGCATAGGCATACCCTCAGATACTCTGTCCCAGTTGAAAACATGCCACACGTTTATTTGGCCGGCCACTCATATCCACTATTTGGGGATAAATATCACTAGTTCTTTAGCGGGAATTTATAAGGCCAATTTCCCCCCCTCTTCAGGGATCTCCAGGGGGACTTGAACATTTGGATGAGGAAGCATATTTCTTGGACGGGTCGGATAACCTTGGTTAAGATCAATATCCTTCCGAGGCTCCTGTATCTAGCCAGAACCCTTCCTGTCCAAATAAATAACTCAGAATTAGCTCGCTTTCAGTCCCTGGTGTTCAAGTTCATCTGGAGGATTAGACCCCCGAAAATAGCGAGGAAGGTCATGTATAGAAATAAATCTAAGGGAGGCTTCTCATGCCCGAATTTCTCTAGCTATTTCAGAGCGGCACAACTGGCCTTCATACCCCTGGCACACTCCACTCCCCTCCAGCCTAATTGGGTGTTCATAGAGGAGGCACAAATGCCCCCCCTCACGTGCGGTATTATCCTATGGGCACCAAATTCGAATACTCTTAATTCTTACATAAGTAACCAAATCACTAAATTTACTTTAAAAATCTGGAACTGGGCCAAGAAAACCCATAATCTAGCATACCCGGTAACACCTCTCACCTCAATATTCACTTCTCCCACTCTCTCGGCTACCCTCTCTTCTAACTCTAAACATTTTTGGACTTTGCAAAAATTGGATAAATTAGGCTCATGGTTGGAAGGGGGGTAAATTATCTCTCTAGAAACAGTAAGCAGAGGGAGGGAGTTTCCTGACAAGGAAATATTTAACTATATTAAAATCAGGCATTGGGTGGAAGAGGTATACAGGGAATATGGCCCACCTAAAGACTCCTGGCTCACCATAGTATGCAAAAACTCAGCCCTTACTAGGGGGTACATTGTGGGCAATATATAACATAATTAATACTCCCCCCCTTGGTTCACCAAAGCCTTCCTTTATGCTGAAGTGGGAGTTGAACTTGGAACAGAACTGGGATGAGACCTCCTGGTCTAAAGCTTTCTCTAGCCTTTCAAAAGGCTCCCTTAATTATAGCCTGCTGGAAACCTCGCTGAAAATCCTACATAGGGCATATATGACCCCCGCTAGACTAAACAGAATTTTGCTTACGAACTCGGATAAATGCTTTAGGGGATGTCAGGAACGAGGGGACTTCATTCACACGTGGTAGAAATGTCCTTTAGTCTCTGAAATCTGGGCTAAAGCGACTAATCTAATCTCAGGATTATTTAGAACCCCACTTAAACCATACATAGTGACATGCCTCTTAGGCATGAAATATACTGAATTAGGAGGGGAGGGCAATAAATTGACACAACTGATTTACCTGGCAGTAAAAAACATCATATCTAGAAGGTGGAAGGACAACTCCATTAACTTCCAGGAAATTAAAAACAAAATAAACTTCCTATTTATAAATGAGAGAATGACTCATACACTATTGGACACACATCAAATATTTTTGGAAATTTGGGGACCCTGGATCTCTTCCCCTGACTGCATATCATAGGTAGTGGGGGGCTGAGTGGAATCTTAGCTAAGTAGGCTCTCTGCATTTGTAAGAGAAGTGGAGCGGGGGGCGGACTGGAACAGGCGGAGCGGGAGAGGATACTGGAGGCTTCGTCAGACGGAAGGTAACGATAGTAAAATTAAGATTGGGTTGTACGGGAATTGGAAAAGCCACGTTAAAGTCAAAACCTGACCCTCTGAAGTAGAAAAGCTGATGGGAAGCAATTGTCTAGTATGTGCTCTTTTCCTTATACTCCTTCATTTCTTTGTTTATTTGTTTCTTCTTCTCTTCTTTTCTTTATTTCTTCTTCTTTCTCTATTTCTCCTTTTTTCCTTTCATATATATTCGTTTAATATTCTGATTGAAACACTATTTTTTAATTATACCAATATGTGCACTGAAAATGTTAAAAATTATATTAAGGAATAACTCAACAAAGAGGTGCAGATGTTTAGGAAAGTAATTTTCCTTTCTTGAAATGCGAAGTTATGTTTTATAAACTGTGCTTATTTTTGTACAAGTAATTATAGATTACCCTTAATAAAAACTTTATGAAGAAAATAAATAAATAAATAAATAAAATAAAAAAACAATTAAAAAAAGCAGTATAATGCACATTAATGAGTCTCGTTAGCTAATTAGAATACTTTGTTACTCTGTTTTGCAGCTGGGATCACTAACCATGGTCATATTTCACAATTATAAAATAATAATAGCTTTTGCTGTGTTGTTTTCAAACATAAACAAAGGTAACAGGAATTTCTTACCTAACTAGAATATTGTCTTCTCTGTGTATCACTTTATACAGACGTAATAACCTTAGAAAGTGTAAGAATACTCAATTGCAAAACAGAAAGTTCAGATTTTTTTCAGAATAAATATTAGGGACTTTTGGTTCAAAGAGATATACATAAAAAATGTAGACTTTTACAGAAGAAATCAACTTTTATTGAGGAAAATATATATATATTTTAAATAATGGTTTTGGTAGAAATAAAAGTGGGAGATTAATTGTAATTCTGGTATTACTTTCAAGAATGTGACAGCAGAGACATTTTAAGAATAATAAATGCAAAAAGAAAGGAAGGAAAATAATATGTAGTTATTTATCATGAAACTAATGTTCAAGGGACACATATTGGATAGGTGGCCTCATCTGTGTCTTTTTTTAAAATGTTTTTCCTTAAAGTTGTAACTTGTGACTTAATACATGCCTACTCCTCCTTCGTTAACGATTGAAAGTAAGACCATTTGGGTTTATTGGTGTTGGCTCATTTGGATCGGAGGTTCTGCTTGATAAGTTTAAGTGTTTAACTAACATTATGAGCCTCATTCAATTAGAAGTCTGCATCTTGCAGTATACAGACTGTATGTCTGCAGGCCTGCTGCGGGCTCGCACTCTACTACAATTCCGGTGCTATTCAATTAAACAAGGGCACAAGTTACAGACCGAAGCCTCAAGCACATAAACCCCTCCCGCAAGCTGTCTATGGGATGGAATAAAAGCGGCCCGCAAATACGATCCAATCACGGAGTGCGACACAATCCTCTCAGCCAATAGAAAGTGGTCAAGCCAAAGATGATTGACAGAGAGAAACTATAACGTTGCGTTCCATCCCCCATGTGTTGTAGATTCAAACGAAGTAGCACGCAGGTCCTGAAGTTAGTGGTTTGAGCAGAGTGAGAGAGAGTAGGAGAGTTTTCAGAGCAGTATCTCGAGTTTTGTTATTTTATATTCATCTATTTACGATTTTACTCTTAATCTTTGATTACACATATTTACATATTACACATAATGCCAATACACATAAATTAAATTACACACCTAGATACACATAGAGCTAGGTCACTCCATACACACCCATCCCATCCCCCACACCCCATGCCCATGCCCTAACAGTTAATAAAATATACATAAAACACACATTTTTCCCATCATATGTATACTCTTACACTTATTTTTATTTATCGTTATATTATTTTTGGGATTGTAATGGAGGGAGTAGAGAGGAGGGGAGAGGAGTGGAGAGGTGGGGAGGAGGAGAATAGGAGAGGTGAGTAGGAGAGAGGAGAAAGAGGTCGCCTTGGGGATGAGGTGGGGGAGGTGAGGAGTGGTGGAGGAGAGGAGGTGGAGGAGGTGAGGAGTGGAGGAGGTGAGGAGTGGCAGAGAAGAGGAGAAGGAAGAGAAGGAGGAGAGTGGCAGAGAAGAGAGTGGCAGAGAAGAGAGTGGCAGAGAGGAGAGTGGCAGAGGAGTGGAGAGCGGAGTAGAGGAGGATAATGGAGTAGAGGAGTAGAGGGGGATTGTGCCCCTGATGCTAGACGGAGGAGGATGTAGGGACTGCACATATGTTTTGTGCCTTCTCAACAGCACTCTTCAGGGACAAGCTATTGGTCCAAATGTTAACGTAATCTACCCTGGCTACAGTCTTGGATCTTGGCCTATGTGATGGCGATATTTTGTACGCAGATGGCTACCTCCCATCACATGGTCCACGATCCTCTTCTCTGTGGACACATAGGGTTCTGTGTAACATTTCACCAATTGATGGTCACTGAGGAATGCTGTTGAGAAGATATGCTGCAGTCCCTATATTTTTTAAGGCTTTATTTTGCAGGTGTTGTTTTTGTTTTGTTTAGTTACAGGTACAATTCAGGTCCATGAAGACATCTTCAGCATCTGCAAGCATTGTGAAGGAAATGTATTAAGTGTAAGATTTTGCCAGTGCCTCTCAGGTAGACATTCCTTCAATGACAACCCCCCTTAACATGTAGATCACTTAATATTAAAGCTATCATATAGCCAGATATCTAAGACATGATTGTTGTTAGCTTAAATGTAGACTAATACCGCTATAATGGTGGACTTGCAGAGTCTCACAATGGCATGTTGATAACAGCCAACATTAATATATGCACTACTGAAGCATGTGATCATGACCTCAATATCAGTCTGAAAACAGATCCTTGGGTCTGATGTAAGTGACATTAAATCTGACTGTTGACCTTTGTGTCCTCTCAATATTAATGGCTATTTGTCCCATATTGCTGATATCACTTAACATGTGCTAACACCTGTATAGCTGATGGATTTGATATCAATGTTGATGAACAATATCCTATTGCAAAGCTTATAGTACACCTTGACCACTGACGCTGGTCACAGGTAAGCATTTATTGTGTGATGACTAGTGATGTCGCGAACATCAAATTTTGGGTTCGCAAACAGCGAACACGAACTTTACCAAATGTTTGCGAACGGGCGAACATCGACAAACCGCCATAGACTTCAATGGGCAGGCAAATTTCAAAACCCACAGGGACTCTTTATGGCCACAATAGTGATGGGAAAGTTGTTTCAAGGGGACTAACACCTGGACTGTGGCATGCCAGAGGTGGGGGATCCATGGCAAAACTCCCACGGAAAATTACATAGTTGATGCAGAGTCTGGTTTTAAGCCATAAAGGGCATAAATCACCTAACATTCCTAAATTGTTTGGAATCACATGCTTTAAAACATCAGGTATGATGTTGTATCGATCAGGTAGAGTAAGGGTTACACCCGCTTCACAGTAACAGACCAATCTCCCCGTTTAATGCACCACAAACAACCGCAAACAGTCCCTGTGCACAACCGCAAACTCCCCATTTGCACAAGGTTGGATACCAAGCTAGCCATGTCCCGTTCCTTGTCCTCACTGATGTCATTGAAGGTCTCTTCCTCCACCCAGCCACCAAGGGTCCCCGAAAGGTGACAACAAGCCCCCTGGGACGCCTGCTGTGTTTGGTCTTCCACCTCCTCAAAGCCACCTTCCTCCTCTGACTCCTCTTCTTCAGACTCCTCTCTCTGCGTTGCCTCTGTCTGCATTATTATAAGGTGTGTACTGTTAATTAGTACTATTCCTATCGGTTTAATCCCTGTTATGTCCACTATTAGGGGACGTGTATATGGCATTGATTTTTGTAACAGGGAGATGGAAAAAGATGCTTGGTCGGTCCTCCCACTTCAAATTTGGGGCACTGCACGTGCAATCTAAGGTGCCACCAGATAGGAGTGGTGTGTTCAGTTGTACTATTTATTCCTATCAGTTTGATACCTGTTACGTCACCTATCAGGGGATGTGTATATGGCATGGATTTTTGGAAGCAGGAGATGGAAAAAGATGCTTGGTCGGTCCTCCCACTTCAAATTTGAGCCACGTATTTCATGCTTGGCAGCCGTCACCAGGTTTACCCAATGCGCAGTGTAGGTGATATACCTGCCCTGACCATGCTTTGCAGACCAGGTATCAGTGGTCAGATGGACCCTTGCCCCAACACTGTGTGCCAGAGATGCCATTACTTCCTTTTGCACAATTGAGTACAGGTTGGGGATTGCCTTTTGTGCAAAGAAATTTCAGCCGGGTACCTTCCACTGCGGTGTCCCAATATCTAAAACATTTTTGAAACGCCTCAGACTCCACCAGCTTGTATGGTAAAAGCTGGCGGGCTAAGGGTTCAGACAAGCCAGCTGTCAGTTGCCGGGCAAGGGGGTGACTTTGTGACATTGGCTTCTTACGCTCAAACATGTCCTTGACAGACACCTGACTGTGGGCAGATGAGCAGGGACTGCTCAGGGCGAGACACGGATGGTTGAGAGGGGGCAAGCAGGGCAGCAGTGGTTGACGTGGCTGAAGATGCTGGACCAGGAGGAGGATGGCGGCTTTGACTTTGTGTGCTGCTTGTACTCATGTGTTGATCACATAGGCGTTTGTGATGTGACATCATGTGCCTTCGCAAAGAAGTTGTACCTAGGTGGGTGTTGGACTTCCCACGACTCAGTTGAGCTCTTCAATGACGGCATTCTGGTGGTGGCAACAGCATGCGTTGACTGGCGTGCTGTCTGGCTGACCCCGGGTGCCGATGCATGCTGTCTGACTGTGCCACTAGCTACTTACTTGCGACGCCCCCCCCCCCCCCCTGCTTCCAACTCGTCTCCTCCTCCTCTCTGTCTCCCCATCTGAACTTTCCTCCTGTTCTTCTTCTCTTATAGCGGGCACCCACGTGACATCCACGGACGCATCGTCATCATCAACCGCTTCACTTGTATCTGACAACTCAACAAAGGAAGCAGCCCCGGGTACAACATCATCATCATCAGACCGTACGTCCATGTGTGTAATGCTGCCTGACTGGGACATATCCCTGTTATCTACATCCTCTGGCACTAATGTTTGCGCATCACTCATTTCTTCCAACGGATGGGTAAATAACTCTGCTGACGGATTAAGTGAAGCGGCTGTGGTGCTAGTGTTGGTGGTGGCGGCAGCGGAAGCTGTAGAAGATTGGGTGTCCTGTGTTAGACAGTCAACCATGTCCTCAGAATTTTTAAAGTTCAGGGTACGTTACCTCTGAAAACTGGGCATTATTCTAGGGCCAAAGGGAATCACAGCACCACGACCACGACGGCCCCTGCGGGGTGGCCTGCCTCTGCCTGTCATTTTTTTTCCGATTAGTGGTACTATGCGTGCAATAGGCTTCACACACACGCCTGTAGGCAGGCAATTTTTATTCAATCTATTACAGTCAAAAAAGTGTTGTTTTATGTCACTGTACACTACGGTTGCACCAGATATGACGTATCACTGTGCACTGGCAAAAGTTGGCAGAGTAGATGCAATAGGCTTCACACACACGCCTGTAGGCAGGCAATTGCTATTCAATCTATTACAGTCAAAAAAGTGTTGTTTTATGTCACTGAGCACAATATAAGCTGTGATCCTGACACAGGCAGGCAACTGAAATTAGATTACAGGAAAAAAATGGATGTTTTCAATGTATGTTACACCCCTAGGTATGAGTAGTGAAAATAAGCAATATAAGCTGTTAGGTGTTAGCCTGTCACACACACACGCTGGCAGGCAGGCATAGATTACACAAAAATAATTATAAAATAAAATAAATGATGTTCAAAGTTTCCTCAATGATAAAGTATAGGGGGCGAACCGAAAAGCGCATGTGTTCGCCGGTCGCGGCGGACGCGAACATGCGAAAATCGCCCCGAATAGTTCTCCGGCGAACTGTTCGGGACATCACTAGTGATGACACATCATTATTAATGGTCATGGCCAGTGAGTTATCCTGAGAACTAGCTAATGGTTAGTATTGCTTGCAGATGGGAATCAGGTGTGCTGGTATATTGTTACAGTAATTAGCACTGTACTGTGCATGCATGTTTTTTTTATCCTTCTGCAGATTTTTTTTTGTAGTGACCACATGTGACCCTGGTATGTGCTATGCATCATGCTTATTCTAGACTATGACATTATGCCCTTTAGGTATTAACATTCCCCCCCCCCCCCCCCAAAAAAAAAGCCTCTTGATCTTCCGGGATCCACCCACACCACACCCATGATATTAATGCATAGTCTTGTACATTTCTGATTGTGCTCTGTGTATAAAATAAAAGCTTTGTTATACCGTTTTTCACTGTGTCGGTATGTTTTCAATGGTTGGGGTTTTGAGACATCCACATACATCACATTTGTGTCACATTCCTATATCTGTAAACTAATGAGCCTCGTTACTATGCAATACATTACTATATATAATAATAATAATAATAATAATAATAATAATAATATCATAAGATACCATATAATAATACATATCATATATAATAATAGAGGGTTAATAAACATGCGAAGTACAATTTGTGATACTATAGAGTAGCAACATTCCCCTGAAGGCCTTATAAGAATATGACAGATGATAATGTCAATTGATTGATAGCAAGACACTTAATGGGATGTCACCAAATGGTATACATCTTGGCACATAGCCACCAGCAAAGGTGTTTGACTTTCCAGGATGGGCGTAGCCGAGATTATCCCTGATGGAGGTGAGTTGGCTGTTGCTCCACGTGTCTCCATGTGTTTTTGCGGCCCTTCCTGATGGGTTAGATTAGTGTAGTGTATGTTCCCCTGTTCCCCTTCAGGATTTCTAACTGGTGGTGGTGAATGAGCGTGTGAGATATACCATGCAGGGCCACTGTAGGTGAGCAGGTCATAGCAGAGAGGTCAGACAAATCTGAGTCCACTGCAGCAGGAACCGGCAACCCACTCCAGTTTGTTTTCCATGCAAACCTTATGGATACGCACAGAAAGAGACATAAGTAAGTGTGCTGCAGTCCATAGGCTCACAGAGAGTCGGACACAACTGAGGGACTGAACCACCAAATCTTAAATGTTCCCCTGGTACTTGATATTTGTGATGCAGCGGTGTAATTTGGCCACTATTTGTTACCAATGTAGATGTGATGAGTGAAATATACAGTATATCAGATGATCTCTGTATTTTTAGGGTCCACTTTAGAGCCTTTGTGAGTGAGAAAGGGTTAATATGGCAGCCATTTTCATGCATCTGTGTTGCAATTTAATCAGGTAGTGTCTCTTTAATTGTTTTCAGCATCTTGCAGAAGGACTTTTCATATTGGCATATGCATGACTATTACAACATATGAAGAAAACATTGTTTTAAGCTATTTGTGCAATGAATTCTAATGTCTTCTATTGTTTTGCCCATATTTTAAAGTCCATTGGTTGGTTTTTATTGTCTTTTGCAGTGTTACAAACTAGTCTGTAAATCCATTGGGGGTCTTATTTGGAACCCGTAAGATTTTGGCCGACATTTGCTGTTTGCGCGCTTGACTGTGTTTGCGGTCTTGAGGAATTGTAGCAATTGAATAGCGATTTGCAATTTTAACAGCTGAAACTCTGGTCAGACATGAAAGATTCAAGGCTTCAATGGGCTCTAAGTTCCGGTTATAACACCGCAGGATTTCAAGCTTGTAACACGCAGTCAGTTTGCGGCTGACAAAAAAATGCCAATTGGATAGCAAAATAACTTACAGCTTCCATTACGGGCACGAGTAACTTACAATTGCTCCATTGAATGAGGCTCTATGACCGTGTGGTTCACCAACAACTCACAGGATTGCAAATATAGACTGCAGGATATGTGGTCTGTCAAAATATATAACTTGTATCTTAACAAAATGGTTAAAGCATCACTGTACATTGAATACAATGATATATGATTGAAAACCTTGTGTCTGACTGAAATCATAATTAAGCAGGAAAAAACGTTATAAAGCAAGTGGTATAAGGGTGTTTGTGAGAGGGCATTTACATTTCTTGAGAAACATTGCATCTGTAACCGTGAAGAGAAATTGGAGTGGACTGCTAGCTGAGCCCTTGCCAAACGGAGGAGGTGGACAAGGACGTGTTAGTAGCCAATCGTGACCTAGTGACAGCGGGAAGTACCCTGTAGAGGGAAGTCCGCAGTGGAGCGGCAAAGCTCACCAGGACCTGGAGAGAGTTGGGGTGAGCTGTGAGCAGCTGGAGGAGTTCCAGCCAATAGAGGTGGTCATGGAACCAGAAACAGATCCGAAATAAGGACAGGGTGCATTTAAATATCAAGTTGATAAGCCACAGAAGCATGTGGCTAGTGTGACCAGCCTAAGAACAACTGCTACAGTCAAAATGGTAGCAGAGAATGCGGACCACGGCAAAAAAAAAAAAAAACACCACTGTGGATCTACAACAGGGTAAGACTAAACTACTCTGATGGCTTGCCAGGAAATGGATCTGGCTGATCCACAGCTACAGAGACTATTCAAAGGGTGATCAGGAGAGAGAGCAACCCCTGGGACCCTGATGCCGAAGCCAACTCATGCTCCACCCACAAAGCCTTACAGAGCAATACCAAAAGCAGATTCACCACAGAAGCAAGAGGCTACCACTACAGGAGGCCAGACTATAAAACCGCCCCCGTCTTGGGAAATTGTAAAGGCGGATGATCCTCTGGTGTCACTGAAGGAACTGCTCTCCATCACGGATTCAGCAGAGCAGGTTGATAACCAGAAACTTGCATGACTAAGATGAGTGACAGCAGAGCAGGTATACCTCAGCAAGTGCCCTGGAGTTACAACAGAAGCAATGATTTGTCAAACCGCTACAGACAAGGTGGTAGATGAGCAGGCCCAGACCCCAGTAAGAGCCCTGTCACCATGGAGCTCCCGAGGGCAACTAACAAACTATTCAATTAAGATTTAGGGAGATCCGGTAGCACGTAAGTGAGGTTGCAAGCTAGTTTGCTATTCCATTGGCGTCTTTTTTTGGGCTCAGATCAGCTTCCGAGTTATGGCCTTAAGACAATGACAATGGTTAAACTCGTAACTTACAGCCTACAGAAGTCTTTGATCTTTCACTTTCGCAGGGCTAAAATCGCAAATCGCTATTCAATTGCTCAATTTCCCCAAGCCCACAAATGTTTTCACACCTGTAAATGGCAAATGAAGGAGAAAATCCAAAAAATGCTAGAGAGGACCTGCAAGGGGGTTAAACACCTATTCGTAGCACTGTAAATGCAAATAAAAAATTACTACTGCACTGTAAAAAACGGGGAAAGCAATGACAGACATTATAATTAATTGCACAGTCTTATGCCCGCAAATCTGCAAGATCTTAGATATTTTTATGTTTAATTTCGGGGTTAAATCGATCTCGGATATCAATGAGTTAATACATAGCAGGCCACACATATGGGCTAGAAGAGTATTGGCATTCATTTTCATAATTCATTATTTTTTCGTTTTGCGAGTTTGATTGCATATCAGACCCCGAACCTAATTGATTGACATGTAATGTCAATGTTTTACTGCCGTAATAATGGTGGTCTCATTTTCTATTGGCTGATTCAAAATGGGCCGGTTATGGGCTTGCTCAATTGATGTTCATGTTCCCGCCCTGAACTGCCCTGAACCAGTGCGTGGTTTACGGTTGAGACGAAAGAGAGCCGGCAACACACTCTCAGACATTCGGCTGTCTAGCGATTGAGTTGAGGGCTTTAAACTGAATATGACCCTAATCCTGATGGCTTGATATGTGAGTACCAAATGTATATATATTGTGGTGAAGTGCCACCAGGGGTCAGAAGAGAGCTCTTCAAGACTTTTCCACAGGAGTGAGAGAGTTAACAACCTGCTCAAAAGGCAGGGGTGTGGCTGCAATCAAGGGCTGCTACCTTCAGTTGGAGGATTGTTTGGAAGTGTGGAGCCTGTGAAGAGGAAGCCTGAGACAGCTCTGTGTGGCGAGAGAGAGGTCAGGGAGACCTGGAAAGCCAGTCTGGCTGCCCGGAAGTGTACAGCCAGCTCAGTTGAGAGACATTGAGAAGAGTGTCAAAGAGACACAGCACCTCTGCAGATGGAGTGCAGATCCTGAAGGGAGTGGACTCTAAAATAGGCAAGTGTGCAGGCCTGTGTTTTGGACTATATTATGAATTACAGAGCAGAGCAGTGAGGGAACTGCAGATAAAAGTATAGGTAGTGCTTCAAAGAGAAGTTAGGATTTATTTTCTGTTTTGATTATTTTCTTTTATGCTGACAAATAAACCGCAAGTTCTGTTAAACCTTACAAAAGGCTCCAGAGTACTCCATTGTGGTGCTGGAAATCAAGGCACGGATCCTGAGAGTGGCAGTGAATCTGTCACAATATATACAGTATATGGTATCTCACCAAAGTGAGTACACCCCTCACATTTTTGTAAATATGTTATTATATCTTTTCATGTGACAACATTGAAGAAATTACACTCTGCTACAATGCAAAGTAGTACGTGTACAGCCTGTATAACAATGTAAATTTGCTGTCCCCTCAAAATAACTCAACACACAGCCATTAATGTCTAAACAGTTGGCAACAAAAGTGAGTACACCCCTAAGTGGAAATGTCCAAATTGGGTCCAAAGAGTCAATATTTTGTGTGATCACCATTATTTTTCAACACAGCCTTAACCCTCATGGGCATGTAGTTCACCAGAACTTCACAGGTTGCCACTGGAGTCCTCTTCCACTCTTCCATGATGACATCACGGAGCTGGTAAATGTTAGAGACCTTGCACTTCCCCACCTTCCGTTTGAGGATGCCCCACAGATGTTCAATAGGGTTTAAGTCTGGAGACATGCTTGGCCAGTCCATCAACTTTACCTTCAGCTTCTTTAGCAAGGCAGTGGTTGTCTTGGAAGTGTGTTTGGGGTAGTTATCGTGTTGGAATACTGCCATGCCACCCAGTCTCCTAAGGGAGGGGATCATGCTCTGCTTCAGTATGTCACAGTGCATGTTTGCATTCATGGTTCCCTCAATGAACTGTAGCTCTCCAGTATCGGCAGCACTCATGCAGGCCCAGACCATGACACTCCCACCGCCATGCTTGACTGTAAGCAAGACACACTTATCTTCGTACTCCTCACGTGGTTGCCGCCACACACACTGAACCAAATAACTTTATCTTGGTCTCATCAGACCACAGGACATGGCTACAGTAATCCATGTCCTTACTCTGCTTGTTTTCAGCAAACTGTTTGTGGGCTTTCTTGTGCATCATCTTTAGAAGAGGCTTCCTTCTGGGACGACAGCCATGCAGACCAATTTGAGGCAGTGTGCGGCGTATGGTCTTTCCCAAGACAACCTCTGGATATGACACTGAGCACGTGTACTCGACTTCTTTGGTCAACCATGGCGAGGCCTGTTCTTTGTGGAACCTGTCCTGTAAAACTACTGTATGGTCTTGCCCACCATGCTGCAGCTGAGTTTCAGTGTCTTGGCAATCTTCTTATAGCCTAGGCCATCTTTATATAGAGCAACAATTATTTATTTTTTTAGACCCTCAGGGAGTTCTTTGCCATGAGGTGCCATGTTGAACTTCCAGTAACCAAAGTGTGAGAGCGATGACACCAAATTTAAAATAGTTGAAGCACGCAGTTCGTTCAAACACGTAACTACAAAAAAAAAAATAATAATTATAAAAAAATAATAACACACTCACACACAGCACAGGGGGAGAGCCAGGAAGCCTAGGAGTGAAGTTGCAAACAAATTGGAAACACATTTGCCGTTTTCCGCCACTCGAAAATCGGCTAAGCGAGGGAAAAAATGGTGGATGAAAAACGGAATTTTTTTTAAACAGGCTCAGCAACGCCAGGCACGCCGAATGTAGAAAATAAACAATGGCGAAAACAGTAACACTTACACGAACAACGGCAGGCACATAGGACTTTGAAAATAAAACCAAAGAGGACCAAAAGCCTCACATTGTATGCCAACTACCATTGGCAGCCTTACAATTTCATTCCCGTCATTTTTGACAGGCAATTTTCTAGTATATATATATATATACTAGCGTATTGCCCGTCAAAAAATGACGGCAATCAGATGTGTATGTTTTAAAAGTTGTTTAGTTATTAATATACACATGGAATTGTAAGGTAGCTAATGTTTTTTTTTGTGTACTACTGAAATATAGAATTCAAATTAATAAATGAATTCACATATTTTTATGCATTGTGTTGAAGAGCTGGCAATCTGATTTGATGTTGCAGCAGCATTAGTGGTGTGGAGGTGCTGTGTAAGCGTGATGAATGTGTGCAGTGTAATAGTGTGCTTGCGCGATCCTAAACCGTTAACGTAGCTGTGTACTTCCGCATTATCCTAAAATGGCGGATAATGTGTGGTATGCGTCTTAGCGGATTATCGGTACGTGTTTTCCGTGGTTATAGTGCTGTAGCCTGGTTTTCGTTTTGTTCGTCCGGCATTTTTTCTGCGTCGCTCATTGCCAAAGTAGTACGGTTTAACGGCTCGCCTGCAGCGCTCATCGCTAAGCCCGCTAAAGTACTACGGTTTAACATTAAATTTGTTTGCCACACAACATGACACTACATTTGTCCCTTTTTTTTTTTCTTAAAATAAATACAATTTTTTTTTAATAAAATTAATATTTTTGTAATTTGCAACTTATATTTCATCAAATGCGTTGGTTTAGGCGTTAAATCCGATGTTGCGCGAGACAAAGTTGTTAAATCTGTGTTAATGCGTAAATCTGTAATTGCGTTTCGTAAAATGTACTCACTACTGTCTTTTTAATCTTGTTATTTTTCAAACACATACGTCTGTGGCTGTGTTTTACGCAGTTCGTAGTAGTATAGCCTCGTTTTTATTTTTTTCGGCGGCCATTTTTTTCTCGCTTAACCGATTTTCGATCTTTGTAACTCGACAAAATCGCTGTAAATTGGAGTTCCAACTCACTTCCAGACGTCCTGCCTGGTTCCCCATGCTGTAAGTGACCTTTATTTTATTTTTTAGTGTGTATTTAGTGTTTTTTTTAGTGTTTTGGTTCCGCCGCTTATGTCGTAATTTTTTTTCAGCTCGTATTTTTTTTCTAAGTGCTCCGATGTAACAGCTCGCCTCGCTGCGCGAGGCTCGCCTGCAATGAGCGCCTGCGGCGCTCATTGCCCAAGTGCTACAAAGTAACGGCCAAAGTGGTACGATTTAACGGCTCGCCTCGCTGCGCGAGGCTCGACGGGCAATAAGCGCCTGCGGCGCTCAGCGCAAAGTCGTACGTACTGCGCAACGCAGCGTGACGACGTCTCGTAGTTAGACAATTATAATATGTGATATATATATATATATATATATATATATATATATATATAAATATGTGATGTGTGGCTCCCGAAAAGGGTGTCCTTCAGAGATTCATTGGTGATATGGTGTATCCGCTTTATATGAAGGTATTGCCGCCTACATCATAATCGGAGAGATTGATTAATCATATACTACTGCACATACCACGCGGCCTCTATATATAATTTATCCACTTCCCTTATTTTTTTACTTTTTTCATCTAGCTTTCCTATGATTTATGTTTTACATGCTATGAGGAAAGCTTAAAATAGATGTCTGTGAGTAATGACTTTATAGTATTACATATATGGGATATTATTACTATCTTCTCAGAAATATCTATACAATATGATTTAGGATCATCTTATTTACACGTTACAGACACATAATTAATTCAGTAAGGAGATTCCTGTTTACTTCAACACACTAGGTACATCACTTTATTCTAATCAACACTAGCATACTCATATCAAATTTAGTTTAGGTGCCCTTAGGGCTCTTATATCTTATTATTCATCTTTTATTGTATTTGTATTTGTCTTACAAATGGCACTATTATTTTTCTCTATTCACTTACCTTTATAGGTTTTCTCTGTGGTCCTGACATATACATATGTAATATACACTCTTTTATACAATATTTGTTCTCCTCATTTCGCAAGTAAGTATTATTATCTTTAAAAACTTAAGCTATGTATATATCCCTCTTGTATGCGGCAAACTAATTATTTAGGCTTTATGTCTAATAAAATCCCCCTCTTCTTTCTTTTTGCTCTAATTAATATAGGTGTTTATGCACCAAGGGATTGTTTACATACAATTTTTGTTAGCATATATATAAATATATGAAGAGTGAGGTAGCCGTTCATGTTTAGTAATCTAGACGAATAATCAGAGTATCGCAGTATATGGTAATACCTTTTTTTTATTAGACAAACATATTAAATGAAAAACGACAAGCTTTCAAGAGTGACCTATATTTTTCCTGCAAAGAGAGAATTTGCAAAAAGAGGAGTTTGTAACCAAACTTCTTAGAAGCAACTAAAAGGAGCTGCAAGAAGACAAGGAGAGATAAAGACAAAGAGAGAAAAGTGTTGGTGGTTTTGGGCTGAAGAAAAGGGACCCACCCACAGACAAATATTTAAAAAGAGGAATTGGAGCAGTGATCTAGAGGAATGGCCAAAAGACAAGACACAGAGAGAGACTGGAATCTTGGACTTATGGATTACAGGTCAGTGACTTTTTATACAACCTACTGAAATGAGTATTTTCTGTTTACTGTGAGTGTGCCTGGTTAGAGAGGGATCTACTCAAAGTAAAGATAGCGCTCTGACAGAGCTATGCTTTTTATTTTCATTGTTTGTTTTGATTTACATGGAACTGTTTGAACAAAATACATTTAAAGCCTCCTGCATAATTGTGTACCTGCTTGAAAAGTGTCAGAAATACAGCTGTAAGAGAAGGGAATTGTAGTTTGCCACAATATATATATATATATATATATATATATATATATATATATATATATAAAACAGTTGTGGTAATGACGAGGCCTGCAAGTTAGACAGGGGAGAGCCTCGCATTGTGTGGCAAACAGCATTGCCAGGCTTCAAATTTTATTGCCGTAATTTTTGATGGGCAAGTCCCTAGTATATATATATATTAAATGTGTGTATACAGTATATATATATATATATATATATTGCATCTAATATAATAAGAATACTATTAGCCTAATTAAGTAACATAATAAGTTATTTCTATTTTTTTTTTTCCTTCTTCTCACCTTCTATTGCAGAAACTAGCACCATATAACCATCAGAGCAAATCATATTGTGTGCATTAGAAGATATAATATGGATATTCATAGCTGGCTGCCCACCAAGCTCACACAGTAATAGTGTGAGATGAAAGGAGGGAGGCTAATATGGCAACCTCTTGGAAGCAAGCAGACGGAAATTAATAAAATAATCATAATTCAAAACTTTACATAACTGTTGAAAAATACTTTTAAAGGACGAGAAATTATTTTACCATTGGTGTGTCCCTCTAGAAACCTGGTGAAAAATTGCTGAAAAATAATTAAGCATTTCTGCCTCAGATGCCTTTTAAATAGAGCACTGACTAGTGATGTCGCGAACATCAAATTTTAGGTTCGCGAACAGCGGACGGGAAATTCATCAAATGTTCGCGAACGGGCGAACCAGGCGAACCGCCATAGACTTCAATGGGCAGGCGAATTTCAAAACCCACAGGGACTCTTTCTGGCCACAATAGTGATGGGAAAGTTGTTTCAAGGGGACTAACACCTGGACTGTGGCATGCCGGAGGGGGATCCATGGCAAAACTCCCAAAGAAAATTACATAGTTGATGCAGAGTCTGGTTTTAAGGCATAAAGGGCATAAATCACCTAACATTCCTAAATTGTTTGGAATAACATGCTTTAAAACATCAGGTATGATGTTGTATCAATCAGGTAGTGTAAGGGTTACACCCGCTTCATAGTAACAGACCAATCTCCCCGTTTAATGCACCGCAAACAACCGCAAACAGTCCCTTTGCACAACCGCAAACTCCCCATTTGCACAAGGTTGGATACCAAGCTAGCCATGTCCCGTTCCTTGTCCTCACTGATTTCATTGAAGGTCTCTTCCTCCACCCAGCCACCAAGGGTCCCAGAAAGGTGACAACAAGCCCCCTGGGACGCCTGCTGTGTTTGGTCTTCCACCTCCTCAAAAGCCACCTTCCTCCTCTGACTCCTCTTCTTCAGACTCCTCTTTCTGTGTTGCCTCTGTCTGCGTTATGATATGGTGTGTACTGTTAAGTAGTACTATTCCTAGCGGTTTAATCCCTGTTACGTTCACTATTAGGGGAAGTGTATATGGCATTGATTTTTGGAACAGGGAGATGGAAAAAGATGCTTGGTCGGACCTCCTACTTCAAATTTGGGGCACTGCGCGTGCAATCTAAGGTGCCACCAGATATGAGTGTCACTGTGCACTGGCAAAAGTTGGCAGAGTAGATGCAATAGGCTTCACACACACGCCTGTAGGCAGGCAATTGCTATTCAATCTATTACAGTTAAAAAAGTGTTGTTTTATGTCACTGTACACTACGATTGCACCAGATATGACGTATCACTGTGCACTGGCAAAAGTTGGCAGAATAGATGCAATAGGCTTCACACACGCCTGTAGGCAGGCAATTGCTATTCAATCTATTACAGTCAAAAAAGTGTTGTTTTATTTCACTGAGCACAATATAAGCTGTGAGCCTGACACAGGCAGGCAACTGAAATTAGATTAAAGGAAAAAAGGGTTGTTTTTTTTCAATGTATGGTACACACATTCCTCAATGATAAAGTATAGGGGGCGAACCGAAAAGCGCATGTGTTCGCTGTCCGCCGCGAAAGCGAACATGCCAAAATCGCCGCGAATAGTCCGCGGGCAAACTGTTCGCGTCATCTCTAGCCCTGACCTTTACATTTATTTTGCACGATTACAAGCTATCAAGTTTGTGCAGGCCCACAACACAAAAAGTCTCCAAATAACTTCTGTTAAATGAGACTGGTCAGAACATACAGTTGTATGAAAGGGATTTCACAACAGTCTGTGAGTCTCCAGTGGCTCAACATCACGGATATATACACTATCCTCTGAAGAACAATATCTTGTAAAATCCCAGAGATTTTTTTCTATAAAATGTTAATGAAGTTGATTACCAAGATAATCAGCTAGTGTGTTCCATGCGGAAGCACAGAAGAGATTGTTTTGTCTGAGAATAACTGATGAAATTAGACATCTCTGTACAGACGGCACTGCACAATACTGAGGTATCAATGCCACACATATAAAAGGTCAGATTCAAATTCCAAAAGTGCCATTTCTCACAAGTTGCATGAAGTCCAGAGTAAACAGCAGGTAGTGCGGTAGTGCAGGGGTGGGCAAAATAAAGAAGACAAAGAACAGGCTATTTATTCTATCCAGGATTCAATCTCATAATATCCTCACTTTTTTAGATTCCTTGATTTTAAAAAGATACCTTGTTCCAACATAAAGGTTGCCCCCACAGGTTGAAATACAATGAACATAACTAATATAATCTACAGTACATTTCATGAATATCTGATGGTACTCATATTGTATTTCTGTATTTCTGAGAAAGAGACTAATTATAAAGATTGTTTACACAAGGCTTTGTGACTTTTTTGTGCACAGTTGATTTACAATTAATTGATTTTATAACATTTAACAAGACTACCTAAACAATATAACATTTAACATGTCAGGACATGAGGAGAACAAGAACTTACCTGCGCCCCATTGATTTACGTGTTCTAAACATCGGATCACTGATAGATAGATAGATAGATAGATAGATAGATAGATAGATAGATAGATAGATAGAGTTATACATATGTATTACTGTTGAAGGAAAAAACATTGAAATGAACTACAATAAGTAGTGCACAACTTCTACTTCTATATTCTTTGCTTAAAAGATGTGTCAGGAGTTTTGCTGAATAGCACAGAAATTGTAGTGAAATCATGAGAAGTAGCAATCTTTTATGAATTTTCTGCTAGATTTATATGCTTAACGTAACAATGACAAAAAAATTAGATTAAACGGATCAGGATTATTAAAATTAAGTCTGTGACATTTCTAGAATGTCAGTAATTTCTAGAATGGAAGTAATTTAGCACATACATTTTCCATTAGATTAGTTGCTTAGTACCACAGCGGACTTCAATATGCCAGCGAGATCTCAAGTTAAGCCCCAACCTAGCGTTGAGTTAATACAGTAGGTGTAGTAATAGTAACCCTCTTCTAACCTGATTTGTAGAAATGCTTGCAATGTGTAACTGTAATTGTTAGAAAGCAGGATTTATTCCACTGCTAGGAAAAACAGAGACCTGGGGTTGACACCTGTTATCCACCTTCCTCTCTCTGTCTCTCCCTTCTCTTGGCACAGGGTCTGAAAAAAACAAATGTTGGCTATGTCTCAAATGTATTGCCATGACAGAGGAGTTTATATAAGAATAAGCAAGCAGTTCAACATAATGCTAAATCACATATTATAATTGTCGAACTACAAGACGTCGACACTCTTTGCGTGGTGTGTAAGATGAGAGCGCCGCAAGGCGAGCCATTTACTGAGAGCACTTAGGCGATAAGCGCTGAAAGCCAGCAGTTAACTTGCAGCACTTAGGCGATGAGCGAGCCTCACATAGCAAGCCGAGCGTTTAGGCACTAAAACTCGCTGCACTTGGGTGGTGAGCGCCGAAGGCACTTATCGTCTGGGAGCCTCGCATATGAGGCTTGCCGTTAACTTACAGCACTAAAACTTGCAGCACTTGCACGATGAGCGCCGAAGGTGCTCATTGCCTGTGAGCCTCTTGACAAACACGGGACTTAAAAAAAAAAATATGAGACGCAGGGCATAGAAAAAAAAAATATGAGATAGGAAAAATACGAAGTCAACAGCCGAACCGCGCAAAGCAAAAAACATGAAACACACAAAAAAAAAAAAAATACAACAAAAACATCACACAAAGCACGGGGGTACAGCCAGGACGTCTAGGAGTGAGGTGGAACGCAAATTTAAGTCCATTTCGGCGAGTTTGAGCACTCGAAAATCGCCTAAGTGAGAAAAAAAAATGGCGGCCCAAAAAAATTAAAACGAGGCTACACGACCCTGGACCACACAAATGACTGCCAACTGCGTACCACTTTACAAGATGCTGCACTTAGAAAAACAAAGTACAAGATAGTAAAAATATGATAGTAAAAATACAGCCGAACCGCACAAAGCAATAAACATGAACCACAAAAAATAAAAAAAAAAATACAAAAACATCACACAGCCAGGACATCTGGGAGTGAGGTAAGTCGATTTTGGTGAGTTTCGGACCTCAAAAAACGGCTAAGCGAGAAAAAAACGGTGCCCCAAAAAAATGAAAATGAGGCTACACAACCCTGGACCGTGCAAAACAACGCCAACTGTGTACCATTTTTACACAAGAACCTACGATGCACAAAATGCAATATTACAAAGGACAGCAAATGCTCGCGAACCGCGTAGCACATAGACAAACAATGCTATTTTACAATCCTAACTTGCCACTAGCAACATTATGCATCTACAGTACCGCTTTACACAAATAAACCAACGGTTTGCCCTCTCGCACGCAGCCTATTTCTAATGCACTGTTACAACATTCATAAAACTATCTCCTCAGTCCAGCATATGTCCAACTGGACATAATATGCTGCAGGCTATTGATTGTTACATATATTAATTAGAAAAAGTTAAACTATGTTAATTTATTATTTAATTAATTCATTAATTATTATTTTAAAAAATATAGAGACGAGCCAAAAGACAGGCCAGGAGAGGCTCGCAATGAGCGCCGAAGGTCCTGAGACTATAAAAAGCTTAACATTGTGTGACAAACAGCATTGCCATGGCTTCACATTTTATTGACCATCATTTTTTGACGGGCAAGTCGCTAGTGTAGATATAATTGTGAAATGTCCGGTCTATAACAGAATGTTTTTCACTACATATGTTACATGGGGTTACACAGTTAGGCAAAACACAACCTACATAGTTCCTGTAGACATAAATTAGTAAGTAACAGCATTTACAGGAATATATTGCATATGCTTTCCTGAAAACATATTAAAAACATCTTCAGTGTCACGTACTTAATGAAAGTGGAAAAATACAATGAAGCTGTCAGATTAAGATCTTTAATGCATTAAAGCCCCCTAAAAACCCTAATAGTAATACAAGCCATGGTCAGCCTGAGAATTAGACAGATGCCTGGTGTAGTGGCAGGCAACCTATTTTACTTGCAGGGCCACTTATACAGCCATCAAGTCTTTAAAGCACTGCTGTAGTCTAAAAAACACCTCACATTTGTGAAGGATGTAACAAACAAACAACATTAGCAGCATTTATAGAGCAAATATTAATTTTGAAGATTTTTTGTATGTTGAAAGTTTGTATTTTTTCTCACTCAAGTATTATGTTATAGATTATAATATTAGGGTGAATTTACTTACTATTACTTACTAAAGTGGAGGAGGAGATTGGAGAGAAAGAAGAGTGGTTGGGAGAATCTTTATTTCACTGAACCTTTGGCAATATAATAACTACCCCTGCACATGGTCAGAGGCAGATGGCTTGAAACAATAATTAGAAGCCCTGTTCCGCAGTCATGTAACCCCCCCCCCCCCCCCATAGGTGTAATCTTCACAAGTATAAGTGGTGCCCCCAGGGAACAGCAAAGGCATCACAATTATTTATTTATGTGTAAAATGTGTACAAAATAGCTTTATGACATACTGCTGCCTAATTATGCTCTTAAGCTAAGATATTTTTAACGTGTGAAATTTAGGTTAATAATATCTTAGTAATCACATTCTGTAAATTAAAAAACTTAAAATGTCTATGCGTTGCGAGTGTTCCCACCAAGAATATCCTGACCACATACTGACCACATGAGACCCAATAATCTAACGTGAGTGTCTGCAAAGATTTGCGGCTACTTGCTAAGGTACTCTGGTCACCGTGACTTATCAAGTTGTCATACCCCATCACTATTACTATTTTTGTACACATCCATTATTTTACATAACAAAAATTAAAAAATACTTCTGAATAAAATAATTAAAAATTAAAACCTATAAAAATATAAAGGTTATTTTGTACTTACAATACCTTTTACAGTGTGGCCAAGCAATGACATTGATCCTCTCTTTAGCTATCAGCCCTGGAAAATGGGCACATCCACATTGACCACAATCCTCATGTTTCCATGCTTTGGGTCTATGGAAAAGGCAACATCCAAAAATCCTACTGCACAAAAAAAATCTAAACCAACATGTGGGCCTTGCTCCCACTTTATATAAAGAATGTCTAGGATTCTGATTTGCTGGAATTGGTGCCAATCAAATTGCAGCCAATCAGATCAAAGGAAATTAAATCCAAGCAATGAGAGAGGACTACCACCCCCTTTCTTAATAGATACGTTATACTCAGACACCTGGCAATCTCTAATCGGCGAATGGCACAGACAATCAAATTATGCAACAAAAGATTTATGGACCCTCAAGGGTGTTACGGTAAGTGCACATGGGAGTCTTTATAGATGCTCAAAGGGGATTGGGTTCAGGGGCCATGGGGATCCTTTCTAAGCATTTTAGACAGACTCATAGGCCCTCATTCAATTGCGATTTGGCCAATTGAATAGGGCTCTAAATAAGCACATAACATATTTTTTTAAAGAAGTTTTTTAAAATATGCTATGTGCTTATATAGAGCCTTATTCAGTTGGCCAAATCGCAACTGAATGAGGGCCATAGAATTTAGGCTTTAATCAGACACACGTTTTGCATCCATTTTATATATATATATATATATATATATATATATATATATATATATACATTTTTTTACATGAGAGAGAAAGAAAGAGATTTCTACAACGTATATTTTACATTTTGTACACATGCCCCGATTAACTATAGTTGATTTGATATTTTAGTTGACTTTCTATTATTTTTTTTAAAACAAAACTATGTGGAATGACATCCTTTGTTTTTCTTATGTTATTGATTAAGGGTACCAATACAATTCTAACAATATTATTCTATGCTTCTTACTTTACGCTATTTAAAATTTGAATTCACAATGTTTTTCTTCTATTTATAATTTTTAATGAAACATACAGCATATCTGTGGCTTCAAGACTCATGCATTTATTTTTCTTGCTTCAGAGATGACAGGACCCAAAGGCCATTGCAAAAGCACTACATGGTGTATCTAAGAGCAAATAGAAAAGTGAATCTGACAGCAGAACAGCTTCAACAAGGACATCACACTGATACAACGGCAGAGACACTGTGGATGTGAATGTTTCTATGGAAAGTCACATTGCAGTGAAAGAAAATATAAGTAAATCAATCTAACAAGGATGGATGTCACGTCAAAGGTGTCCATGCTAAAGTAAAAAAAAAAAAAGATATTACCCAGTACCATTGACTGCATGTCAATCCCAAATACAGCAGCATGACTTCAAGTCATTGTTAGCTGAGAATTCAAATTATTATTATTTATTATCGTTTATTTGTAACGCGCCAACATATTCCGTAGTGCTATACATAAGTTAAGTTACAGGCAATGACAAGTTCAAGATTCACACATTGCAATGAATGGAGGGCTCTTTGAGCTTGGAATCCGGTGTCCATTGGGCTTTCCCTAAAGCACCTTGCAGGATTGAAAAAAAAATGACAGAATACAAATAAACAATGATTTGTTCTTGTAGAAGTTTTCACAATGGTTAAGCAGTTATTTGCAATTTAACTATAAATTTTTAGAAAATAATTTAAAAAAAGTAAGGTACCGTATTTTTCGCCATATAAGACGCACCTGCACATAAGACGCACCTAGTTTTTAGAGCAGGAAAACAAGAAAAAAATATTCAAACACAAATACACTTCACACACATATACACACCTACATCACACACACATATATATATATATATATATATATATATATATATATATATATATATATATATAAGGATTGTATTTTAAAGTTTAATTTACTGGCTAAACATGAAATATCAATGAGCAATCCCAATTTCAAAGCAACATGCCTGAGTTAGCAGAATATGGCTGAAATAACTAATTTACTGTAGATGTGCCACTGATAAAAAATTGGACAAATATATTGAAAATGATATATTAATTTTTACAGTCAATAAATGAAACAGACATTTTATTTAGTGCATTTACTTATTCACAGTGACCTATAGCATACCAATATATATATATATATATATATATATATATACACATACATACATACACACATACATACATACACATATACATACATACACACATATACATACATACACACATATACATACATACACACATATACATACACACACATACATACATACACATTTTGGAGCATTTGGGAGCCTCCAGGAGCTCCTGACCCTCCCTGACCCTCCTGATCCTCCCCTTTCTTCTCCCCTCTGCCCATCCATGATCATCCCTTGGCCCATCTTGATATCACCCCATCGCGCAGAGCTTCCTACCAGCACTCCTCCTGTACTGCAGCCTTCCCTTGCGTCGCGTGTGTGACGTCACTAAGATGCACCGGCCGACACAATGCAGTTTAGAGGCATGCTGCTGGTGCCGTAGGAAGCGCCAAAGGGGGGGGGGGGGATCAGGAGTGGGTATCTAAAGGGGGCCAAGGGAAGGATCAGAGGGGTCGAAGGGGAGAATCAGGAGGGGGAGAGGATCAAGAGGGGCTGAAAGAGGCAGTTTACACATTTTGCATGCATTCATTCGTAGTATAAGACGCACCAACTCCCCCCCCCCCCCCCCCCCCCCCAGTTTTGGGGAAGAAAAAGTGCGTCTTATACGGCGAAAAATATGGTATATGTATAAGCCATCACAAGTACTCTCTAGAAGTATTTAAATCTCGTGAATAGGCATGAAGATCACTGTTCCGCTAACCTTCTGATTAAGGGTTTCTTTACATTAAAGAACTAAAAGGGGATTATAATATTGGGCCTAGGGGGGAAAGAATATGCCTCTCAGGGTTCATAATTCACAGATCATCCTCTCTTTCTTCTTCCTGGGTATTGGAGGCAGGGTAGCAATATGCAAAGTGCTGCTCATGTTGCTACACAAATTTATATGGAAAACTCCAACTGTGTATTATAAATGTAAAAATTTTTTTTTTCCTTAAAAATTGAACATCTGGAGCCTCATTAAACTGAGCCGTTCGGGAGATCAGGGCTCATAAATGGTGCCCATAACTTAATTTGCTATTCAATTGGCATCTTTTTGCAGGCTCTGATCGAGGTGCAGGCTCCGATCGAGTTACGAGCTGCGATTCATATTGATTTTTTAAATTGCAAGTTGCTGCTCTCCAAGCCTTTGATCGCTATTCAATTGCTCCGGGTCTCACTCGCTAACCATTCCATCAAGCCCGCAAATGGTAAAAATCGAACTTCAAGTTACTGTTACAAAGGAAATCTCGCGAAGGGCTTACTAACGTACGGAGCACTGTAAATGCATATATAAACACTCTACTGTACTTTAATTAAAAGGGAAAGTGATGTTAGGTCTTAGAATTAATAGCGAAACATTCTCAAACTCGCCAATTGTCCCAACAACTTTATTTCACGTTTAATTTCCATGTTATATCAATCCTGGCAATCAATTTGTTATTACATATAATGGAACTCGCATGTAATAGAATATCATATTTACGGCTTTATCAATATTGCATTATATCTGGAATGTGGGTCCGATCGTAACTCATTATTCAAGCCCGTAGGACTTCAATGAACCACGAGTCACAATCGGACCCACATTGCATTGGCTGTTTGTAACCAGAAGTTACGGCCTTGCGTCAGCGATCATATACAAGCCAGCAAATGCTACTTTCGATAGCATGGTTTGCGATGTGCGCTATCAGGCCAGGACTAGCGAGCCCGGCCAATTAAATAGCACCATAAGTTGTGACCGCTGCAAGCTCACAACATTCCCACAGAAATACGTCCTACTCCGATTGAGTTGTGGCCTCTGAATTGACTGAGGCTCCTGGTGTCCACTGAATTAAATAATAAAAGATAATAAAATATCCTTGACTTCAAAAGAAATCCTGAGCAACATTCTTTCCTTTATACTCTTTTTGTATATACAACCATGGATTGGAAATAGCATCATCAGCAACTCTTGTGTTGCCAATATTCTTCATAAGTAATATAAACCATTATCCGTTCATTGTACAGCACTAAAAAATATTTAATATTCATGACATTATGTCAACATTATCTAAGTTAATAATATTATCAATACATAAAGAATATATATATATCACATATTATAATTGTCTAACTACGAGATGTCGTCACGCTTTGCGCGGTGCGGACATCGCTTGTGAGCCTCGTGAAGCGAGGCCAGCCGTTAACGCGTAGCACACAACTACAACGCACTACAACTATCAGCACAAACACAGAAACAATGAAACACGCTGGACTTCATAAACGCGGGATCACCTTGGTGTGCAAGTGGTTGAAAAACGCGGGACTTAGAAAAAAAAAATACGAAAAAATACGAGATTAACGGCCGAACGACGAAAACGGAAAAACAATAAAAACAAACTAAATACACCCCCAAAAAAAACAAAAAACATCACAGACAGCACAGGGCAACAGCCAGGAAGTCTGGGAGTGAGGTGGAACGGGAATTTAACTCGATTAAGATGATTTTATATACAATGCTGTTTTACACAATAAACCAACGGCTTTACCTTGCGCACGCAGCCTATTTTGAATGCACACTTGGAACATTCATTACACTTTATAAGCAGGGCACCAACACTCACAATGTACAGTATATTCTATGCAGATGCAAAATACAAGCAGATTGTTAGCTCTTCAGCCTATTGCTCAATGCATATATGAATTATAAATAATTAAAGTATATTCATTTATTGAATAAATCATTAATTATTACTTAACTACATATACATAGAAATATATATAAATATATCTCTCTTTATCATGACTCATGAATGTGTTTAGAGGACCAAAAGTACACGACAGGAGAGGCAGAAGGCGCTCAGCGTAAGCCTCGCAATGAGCGCTGAAGGTCCTCACAGTACAAAACGGTTTACATTGTGTATCAAACAGCATTCCCATAGCTTTACATTTTATTGCCCTGTCATTATTGATGGACAAGTCGCTAGTATATATATATGCAGTGCCTGGGGTCCATAGGGTCACAGAGAGTCAGACACGACTGAACAACTTGACAATACATATACATACATACATATATATATATATATATATTTATATATATATATGTACAGTAGTACTCAAAAGTTTGCATACCCTTTTGAAAGAAAACGTACCATTTTTAAAGAAAACATGAGTGAGCAGGCAAAACACATTTCATTTATGTCTTATGGGATTCATATTGAACTGTAGGTTATAATGGAATGCCACAATCATAAAACAAATCATGGAAACAAAGAAAAAAAAATGACCCTGTCCAAAAGTTTACATACCCTTAGTACTTAATACTGTGTATTGCCCCCTTTAGCATCAATGACAGCGTGCAGTCTTTTGTAATAGTTGTCTATGAGACCCCTAATTTTTGCAGGTGGTATAGCTGCCCATTTGGCTTGGCAAAAAGCCTCAAGGTCATGCAAAATCTTTGGTCGTCTTGCATGAACCGCACGTTTGAGATCTCCCCAGAGTGGCTCGTTGATATTAAGGTCACAAGACTGTAATGGCCACTCCACAGCCTTCACCTTTTTCTGCTGTCACCACTGGAGGGTCAACTTGTCTTTGTGCTTAGGGTCGTTTTCATGTTGGAAAGTCCAAGAGAGCCCCATGAGCAGCCTTCGTGTAGAAGAATGCAAATTGTCTGCCAGTGTTTTATGATAATATGCTGCTTTCATCTTGCCATCAATTTTCACAAGATTCCCCGTGCCTTTAGAGCTCACCCCCCCCCAAAACATCAGTCAATCACCTCCATGCTTCACAGTGGGGATGGTATTCTTTTCACTATAGGCTTTGTTGGCCCTTCTCCCAAAAAATGCTTATGGTTGCGACCATAAATCTCTATTTTGGTCTCGTCACTTCAAATTATAGTGTGGCAGAAGCTGTGAGGCATGTCAAGATTTTGTCAGGCATATTGTAACCAGGATTTTTTGTGGCATTGGTGCAGTAAAGGCTTCTTTCTGGCATCTCGGCCATGCAGCTCATTTTTGTTCAAGTATCATCGTATTGTGCTTCTTGAAACAACCACAACATCTTTTTCCAGAGCAGCCTGTATTTCTCCTGAGGTTACTTGTGGGTTTTTCTTTGTATTCTGAACAATTCTTCTGGCAGTTGTGGCTGAAATTTGGCTGATTTCTTTTATCATTATGATTTAAAAAGGAGCCAAACAACTATGTGTTAATAAATGGCTTCATATGATCACTATCCTTTAATAAAATACTTTTTTTTTTTGCATGATCAGTCATATGTTCAAAATAAATGCCAAAATGTCACAATTTCTGCGAGGATATCCAAAATTTTTAGCACAACTGTAGGTTGATTATATTGATTACATTTTAAATTGTGATTAATCACATCCATACCTAATGCACTGCATTTAGAGTTTACATCTCAGAAGACCATTTATCTTCTGTGAAGGTGCCCAAGGAATAAAATAGAAGTTAATATTTTCCCTACTTATGGTGACAATCACAATGTTCCAATACAGACCTTCTGATGGAAAACAATGCATTACAAATTTCAAATAAATGTGTATCGAAAGTAAAATATAGCCCTTTTCCTTAAATATGTCATTGTATTTATTATATTTGGTACATATCATATTGTTTACCTAATATGAGAGATGAACCAAACTGATCCTTAATTTAGACAGCTTTGTCAGGAGTGATACTATGTTTAACTGATGTTTTTGGCCTCAGAATTTAACAAAAGAATATTAAGTCAAGAATTAAGGAGATTACACTCTAGTCCAGTTAAAATCGCAGTCATAGGGGGCCAACCTACATATAGTCTATGTATGTTGTGAAGATTTCCTAGGTGTGAGCTAGAGTTAAAGGATCAGTTTACAATATCTATATACCTACATATGTCTAGGTTAGATAGATAGATAGATAGATAGATAGATAGATAGATAGATAGACAGACAGATAGATAGATAGATAGATAGATAGATAGATAGATAGATAGATAGATATGGATGAAAGAAAAAAATTACTGACTTCAGAAAAAGTGTTATTGTAACATTACCTGTCTGGCGTGAGACCTGACTGTCACCAACTGACTTCCTGACAGCAAATCATGTATGTTGAAAGTGCCTCATGATGATGGATGACTCTTGATCAGGAGTGGGCCAGGGTTCCTGAAGGGCCACGCACATGCCTGGATTTGATTATATCCCTGCTGCACACAGGTGAGTCAATTACTTATTCCGTCATCCTGGTTGACTCCTGGTTGACTGTGCACAGAAAGGATATCTTCAAATCCAGGCTTGTGTTTGGCCCAACAGGACCGAACTTGCCCACCCCTGCTCCTGATGGTAGATTGGGAACTGCAGGCACATTTGCTTGTCTTTATATCCATCCAAAAAGGAATAAACTAGAGGTATTCCCATAAATCCAGTTGGTTATGAAATAGATGGGCTTTTGTGGGACTTCAAGCCAGGTAAATTACTGTCTCACGTAAAAGGAGACCAGTCTATTGATTGTATCCAGGATTCAATCTCATAATAACTGATTCCTTGATTTTAAAGTAGATACCTTGTTCCAGTATGGAAGTTGTCCCCAAAGGTTGAAAAGGATAAAATGAACAGAACTACTAGTCTACAGTAGATTTCACAAATATCTGTTGTTACTCGTACCAGGCTGTATATTTGAGAAAGAGGTACATTATAAAGATTGTTGCACAGCTGATTTATAGCTAATTCATTATTTATCATTCAGCAAGGCTACCTACACTTTGAATCTTTTAACAAGGAGAGAAGAAGAAAAAGAAAAAGAAGTTGTCTAATCTTCATTGATTTACTCATAAATAGATAAAGAGATAGATGGCTAAAATACTCACTCACTTAATTTGATTCAAGCTAATTACTGATATAAGCACATCTCGCTAAGTGTAACGCTCACTAAGAGCGTTCCCCATGATAAAGAATCTCACAAAACCTAACCAGCCAATCAGAACAATCTAATACAATGTTTATAGGTTCAACTAACTGAAGCACTCACTCAACTAATGTTATGATAACAGTAGTAGCAACTGTTAAAATTAATGTGTGTGGGGGTTATGACCCCCTTCATCTATCCCCGGAGGGCACACGCAATAACCGGGGGATGGGGGGATTTGGCCTTCCAATCCTCCACCCTGCAAACATTCAAGTTGGGAAATGTTAACTCTGTGTTCATGTTTTTTTACATCCCCTATAGTTCTGTTAGGGTTCCCTGCTAGTCCAGTGGTTAGGATCCGATGCGTCCACCACAGCGACATGGGTTCGATTCCAGTCAGGGAACCAAGAGGTCACACCACCCTGAAGCTGAGTAAGGTTTGGCCTGATCAGTACTTGGATAAGAGACCACCTAGGAATACCAGGAGCTGTATGCTGTGGGCCACTGGATAAGGAATTGGCAGCCCACTGTAGTATCTCAGCCATGAATACCAAGTGGATCAGTATGACCATGGACATACGTGCCTGGTATGTTACAGTCCATGAGGTGACTGAAAGTAGAAAATGACTAAACGATGCAAAAGAAAAATAGGTCTGTTATGTATAAAAAGTGTGGGCTATGAGAGCTACAGTATATTTCTTGGGTCAGGAGATATACACGTATTTGCTCCTGGACTAAAGAAGCCAGAGCAGAGTGGTTGACAGTAGTTCTGAGAGTAATGGTGAGGGCTCTTGATCCTATTGATGATGATGAAAGCAATCCGTTTTTATTGTCTTTCAGCAAATTAAACATTGAAAATTAAATTTCCTCTGCATAGCATCTTTATAGAATTTATTTTGCCACTTAAATGGTTAACATTCATCCACATTCCTTTTTATAATTAGCAAGATTATTCAGAATATTGAAGCCTTTTATAGTCACACATTTCTACTAATATTAAGACTGTAAGTTTATAATTTGTTTGTCACTAAATGTTTTCACTCCCTGTACTTTAAATTTGGATATTAGAGACTGCTATGTCTTGTCATTTAACTCCTCTTGAAACATATAAACACTTGATATCAATATTCAAAACAAATGTAATTTCAAGTTTAAAATTTGAAATCAATTTTTTTACATTTATACTGTATAATACCATAAAATAATACATCTTTGTATCAAATACTGAAAATTCCAAAACAGCTAGACAAACCGATATAGATAGATAGATAGATATCAAGTTTTTAATAACAGAAGGCTCGCTTAGCAAGTGTTTTTTTTTTTATATAAAAGCTAAAGATGTCAATGTGAAGCTGACCCTCATTAACTTATATCATTAAATATGGTGGGGGGTTTTTGCTGAGTGTGCATGCTTGAAGGACATCATGTTAAAAATGGGATCCAGTTTATTGCAAAGCTAGGATAGGGAAAACTTATTTTAGCAAGTTTTTTTTTTTTAGTTAACCTGCCCTAGACCATAATCAGATTGATCTCTTAAACAGAGAGATAAATAAACAGATACGCTGTTTTTCGCATGCTCTGAATTTACAAGATCATTGCCCATAATTCCAATTCTAAGCTTTTAGGGGTCTGAAAAGTGATCCACTGAAGCAGTTTTCTAATAATTTCCCATAGCAGACAGCAGTGCAAGCCTCAGTGACCCACTTTCCAGCCATTGAAAAGCTATGTGGATTTTGACTATTGAATGTAATACTGTTGTGCTATTATATAAAAAATGTTAACTTGGTTTCATCCCTATGGATATTTGTTGGATCCCTACAGATATTTTTTTTACTCAGTGTGACTAGTTCAACATTAAAGGACTTTGCACTTCTCTTTCTTGTCGGTTTCATTTAAATACACATACTTCTCCAGGCTATGCTAGCTTCAGATGGATATAAACAAGGTAACAGTTTAAGCTGATGACCTCTAGAAGCTGCATTTGGCTAGTTTTCGGAAAACATAAATATATCATAAAGATTCATGCAAAACATGTTAACATGTCATTCAAATTGTATACTATATTGCATTGATGAAAGGACAAGCAGTTGTTAAAATTTGGCATAAAACGTCACCCGGTAGTAACTTTATGAGTTGGATCAAACATTCAGCAAGCACCAATTTCCCATCCATAAGTAATGCTAAACTTTCAGTAGTCAGGTTAATCATGATCCCAAATTAATTTACAAGTATAATAATATTTTTTAGTTTACATCAGCATATTTCACAGTTACATCATCACAATAAAAATAAATAAAAATATGAATAAAAATATAAATTAACTCACATGGTTTACCTATTAATATGTTAAAATTAAGATATATAAATGATAATCTATTTTTTTTATTTACTCTTCCTTATTAGTTTATTACTATATAATTCATACTTATTCTGCCTGTGCACAGAATTACATTATGGTTTAATATAGCAGAGATCAGTGTTAATATAAAATAGACTATATCTTGGTACCATCATGTGGTACTTATCCATATCGGAGGGGTAACCCATTATCAACTCATAGTGGATTGATATTCTTATGGCTCACATCATTACATGTTACGTTACATTATTACATCTGCTATAATGCCACTTTCTACATACCTAGTCAGACCTCTCTTAGAATGCTGTTCTCAAGGCCATATCTTCAAAAATTGATAATAAATAATTACTGGCCAGACAGTAGAGCTGATTAGAACCAAGTGGACAGGTTGTGGAAGGAACTATTACATTTAGAAAAAATCGTATTATTTTATTTATTACGAAACATGTAGACACGTAGCTCAGTGGTTAAGAACCTGGGCTGTGAAATGCATGTTAAGCAAACAGTATAGAAATCAATAAAGCTGAAATAGTACCAAAGTGACAGTGACAGACTAAACCTTAATAACTATGCAGATTATTGGGTTTAAAATCACAATATCTATGTCAATCACATATTATAATTGTAGTATTGCAAGTTGTCGTCAAGCAATTGTTAAAAGTTGCATGCCCGACAACTTGCAGTTACGAGTTGCGCATGTGCATTGCACTGCATCAGCCGCGCAAGTGCATGTGCTTTGCACCGGGGGCGCATGCTCACGAGTGGACGCGTGCACTCACAAGCGGGTGGGAGGCCGGGTGCAGTAGCGCGCGCACAAGCGGCAGTGTGTGAGACACAGAGGAGGGGGGGAGAGACACTGGGGAGGGAGAGGAGGAGGAAGAGACACGGGAGGAAGGGGGAGAGACACAGGGGAGGGAGATGAGGAGGAAGAGGGAAACAGGGGAGGGAGAGGAGAGGGGAGAGACATAGGAGAGGGAGAGGGGGAAGAGGCACAGTTGAGGGAGATGGGGAGACACAGGGGAGGGAGATGGGGAGACACATGGGAGGGAGATGGGGGAAGGAGATATAAGGGAGGAAGATGGGGGGAGGAGACACAGGGTGGAAGTAAACAGGGGAGGGAGAGGAGGGGGAAAAGACACAGGAGAGGGAGGAAGTGGGTAAGAGACACAGGGGAGGGAGGAGGGAGGAAGAGACACGGGAGGAAGGGGGAGAGACACAGGGGAGGGAGATAAGGAGGAAGAGGGAAACAGGGGAGGGAGAGGAGAGGGGAGAGACATAGGAGAGGGAGAGGGGGAAGAGGCACAGTTGAGGGAGATGGGGAGACACAGGGGAGGGAGATGGGGAGACACATGGGAGGGAGATGGGGGAAGGAGATATAGGGGAGGAAGATGGGGGAGGAGACACAGGGTGGAAGTAAACAGGGGAGGGAAAGAGGGAAGAGACACAGGGGAAGGAGAGGGGGAAAGAGACATAGGGGAGGGAGAGGAAGTAGTGTAGGGAGAGGCTTGCAATGAGCGACATCCATCAAGTAGAGGGGTTGAGTGGTAGAGGGGGTAGAGTCTTGCAATGAGCGCCTCCCATCAAGTAGAGGGTGGGACAGGTAGAGGGGGGAGAGGCTCGCAATGAACGCCTAAGGAGCTCATTGCGAGGCCCGATTTAAGCGCCAATCGCGCTCATCGCGAGGCCAGTAAAGTAGAGGGGGGAGAGGATCTCAATGAGCGCCTCCCGTCAAGTAGAGGGTGGGAGGGGTAGAGGGGGGAGAGGCTCGCACTGAGCACCAAGGCGCTCATTGCGAGGCCCGTGATGAGCGCCTAGCATCAAGTAGAGGGTGGGAGAGGTAGAGGGGAGGAGAGGCTTGCAATGAGCCCCGACGGTGCTCATCAAGAGGCTTGCAATGGTCACAGAAGGCACTCATTCAAAGGCCTGCGATGAGCGCCAAAGGAGCTCATCGCGAGGCAGGCAGGTTAGAGGGGGGAGAAGCTCGCAATGTGTGGCAAACAGCATTGCCAGGCTTCAGATTTTATTGGTGTCATTTTCGATGTGCAAATCGCTAGTCATATAAATAGTTGTGGTAGTTACGAATTGTTCGGCCATGCCATGTTTAAAGTTACGGGCTTGCACATGCACAATGAGTGCCTTAGGAGCCCATTGCGAGCCTCGCACGGCTTTGAAATGAAGGCGCTCATTGCCAGGCCCACGATGAGCACCAAAGGAGCTCATAGGGAGGCTCGCAAGTCTTTGAAGAAGACTTTTGCCAGGCCCACAATGAGCGCTGAAGGTGCTGATCGTGAGGCCTGCAAGACTTTGAAAAAGGCTGGCAATGATCGCCAAAGGTGCTCATTGTCAAGCCCCTGATGATCTCAATTCATGCAACACTTTATAAAAAATACGACTTTAACGGACACCATTTTTTTCAAGCTCGTAACTCGGAAGCCGTCGGAAGACCGCAAAAAGATGTCAATTACTTAAAAAATGAACTTACAACCTAATTTGTGGTTTAACTGGCATTTTTAGGAGATCGAAAATCGGCTAAGCAAGGAAAAAAATGGTGGCCGTAAACCAGTAATTGTTTGGAAAAAGGCTGAAAACGAGGCCGAAGGCCGAAAGACTTAGCCGTTCAACACGAGCCTCGCAAGACTTTGAGAAATTAACCAACAGCACTAATCGCAAGGCACGCAAGACTTGAGCAGGGAGAGAGAGGAGAAAGACACAGGGGAGGGAGAGGGGGGAGATGGTGGAAAGAGACACAGGGTTGAGAGAGGGGGAAAAAAGACACAGGAGAGGGAAATAAGGGGGGAAAAACACAATGCATGGAGAGGGGGGCAGGGAGAGATGGGGAAACACACACGTGGAAGGCAGAGGGGGGCGTTCAGCGCGAGGCACAAAAGTGGCAGGTTCGTCGATGCCTGCAAATAGGTCATCGCGAGGCACATAATGTAGACAGTGGGAGAGGCTCGCAATGAGGCGAAGGTGCTCATCGCAAGGCCTGCAAGTTAGAGGGGGGAGAGCCTTGCATTGTGTTACAAACAGCATCGCCAGCCTTCATATTGCATTGCCGCCATTTTTGACAGGCAAGTCGCTAGTTCTTAATAAATGTAAACATTTTAAAAACATTGTCACCCCCCCCCCCCCCCCAACAACTTTATTTTAATGTATGCAAAGGAGGTATAGAAAATCATCTGGTTCTGGAAGAATTGTGGGTAGTGATATGTAATATGGCAGTGAGGTAGGAAGATGGTGAGTACATTACTACATCCTTTTTTCCTTTTCAGTGATATACTACAATCAGAATGAATTAGAGTGCTGTGTAATATCTTTAACACAGAGACAATCAGAGGGGGATATAGGTACACCTAAAGGCCCATCAATCTCAGCTCTGTGTTAATTTATTGGAGTATTATTAGCACACTTAAACATATCTTACTGCAAAATTGAATCAAGTTTGAGCTGACAGTAGTGTTATGCAATAAAACCTATAGGTCTTGTGTACTCTCTTTTGAACAATTAAATTTTATACAAGGAAAAATGTTTAAGAACACACATAATAAATGGTCTTGAACTTGTTGATCATTATGTGCAATAATGACGTAGTGTGGGCAGCCTTGTCTCTATGTCTCTGTATATCTTTTTCTGACGCTCACTCTGTCATTCTCTACCTCTGCTTCTCTCTCTCGACATCTCTCTCCTAGACTTTTTTCTCACTGTCTCCCTTTCCTTGTGTCTCTTTCTCTGTGTCTCTCTGTGTCTCTGTATGTTTGCTATACTGGATAAAGATAAGGTTATGACAGACACATTCCTTACTGCTAAAACTTTCAATAGAACTAACCGTCCCTTATCTGCATCTAAGGTCATATACAGTTGACAACCAAGTTAAAAAATATAACTATGGCTCCCACATTACAGTATTATTGCAAATAGTAGTTAAAGTAACACTTTACAACATAAAAATACTAAATCTTTACATTTGAATGATAGGTGGGGGGGGTTATTAGTGGAGGAAAGGGCATTTCGGAGGAGAGAACCGGGAGATGTCAAAGGGATTTGTTAGTTGGATCAGGCTGAAATTGACATCACCCCCTTCCCACTCATTGAGCCAGAAGTAGGAAGTTTGCATCAACAGATGTAACCACAGCTCTCCAAAAATAAAAAATAAATAAAAAAGATTATAATAATATAAATATAAAACTTCTAATTAAAAATAGGCTTAATTAAGCTCTTGATCAGACTCAAAGCATTAAACTTATATATAAATTTTACTGTGCAGAGGTCTTTGAATACATTAAAGACTGTAACTTAATTTTAAAAAAATAGTTTGCTCATTAACAAGCATAGATCATCAAAACAACATATTATAAATATTACAGTGTTACAGAGAGAAAATGTTTATGCTTTGAAATAATGAGTAATGGCTACAATATTTTTGGAAGTTTTGCTTAAGAGGTGACCGTGTAATGATTAATGATCATTATTTTAGATTAGTTTGCATCATGTTAAATAATCTAAATTCGGGAAAATAAATGAAAATCATCCCAAAAATGTATATTTATTTTGAGTCCATCATTGCTGGAAATTGACGAGTTTCTCATTATTAATTCAGCCCAGCAGAGCTCTCACACTGTGACATCCTCTTGTCTGCTCTCAGACTGTCAGTAAACCTTTGCACGGAGCTGTCAGCTTCACTCTAAGAGTTTAGACTGGATTGTAGCAGAAATAATTACTCCCTAATGAGCCATATTTAATTCATCCCATTGTTATCGTAACAAGGGGAAAAAAAACTAGTTGAGGAACAACAGTGGATTGTTTTGCAACTTCTCTCTTAAATTATATAGCAGCAGAAACATAATCTGAATTAGCAAGAATGATTTATATTTATCACATATTATAATTGTCTAACTACGAGACGTCGTCACGCTGCGTTGCGCAGTGCGTAAAACTTTGCGATGAGCGCCGCAGGCGCTCATCGCCCGGCGAGCCTCGCGCAGCTCTGTTGCGTAGTGCGTACGACTTTGCGATGAGCGCCGCAGCGAGGCGAGCCGTTAAATCGTAGCACTTTGGCAATGAGCGCCGCAGGCGCTCATTGCAGGCGAGCCTCGCGTAGCGAGGCGAGCCGTTATATCGTAGCACCGTTATATCGTAGCACTTTGGCAATGAGCGCCACAGGCGCTCATTGCAGGCGAGCCTCGCGTAGCGAGGCGAGCCGTTACATCGTAGCAATTAGAAAAAAAAATACGAGGTGAAAAAAATTACGAGATAAGCGGCGGAAGAAAAACACTAAAAAAAAACACTAAATACACACAAAAAAAATAAATAAAGGTCACTTACAGCATGGGGAACCAGGCAGGACGTCTGGAAGTGAGTTGGAACTACAATTTAGATCGATTTAGCCGAGTTACAAAGATCGAAAATCGGCTAAGCGAGAAAAAAATGGCCGACAAAAAAAATGAAAACGAGGCTATACTACTACGAACTGCGTAAAACACCGCCACAGACGTATGTGTTAGAAAAACAACGAGATAAAGGATGCGGATTAACCGCACAATGAGTAAAAAGACAGTAACGAGTATATTTTACGAAACGAGATTACCGATTTACGCATTAACACAGATTTCCCGCCTTTGTCTCGCGCCACATAGAATTTCCCGCCGAAAACAACGCATTTGCCTCGCGCAACTGCGGATTTCCCGCCTAAAACAATGCATTGGTCTCGCGCACAAAGCCTATATATAGGGCACATTTCACACAGGACTGACACTTTCTCCTCAGGTGATGACAGTCTGGATGTTTTCGGATGCAGGGAAATCGCAATAGATTGGGAGCTCTTCAGTATACTGCTTCAGCATTATTATATTAAAAAAGGTAAATATATTATTTCTAATTATTAATTAATAAATTGGTAATTACATATTAAATAATATATAAGAAAGTTAATTAATAGAAAAATAATATTGTTCCTATTTTTTATAATTAGTAATTAATAAATTGGTACTTAATTAATAAATAATAGATAAGAAATTTAATTAATAGAAAAAGAATATTGTGCTTACCTGTGTGAAAGAATTGGTAATAACACTCATAATGTACATTAATTAATTAATTAATTAATTAATTAATTATTAATATCAAAATTAAGAAGGACAATAAAAAATGTTTTATTAATTAATTATTAATGTACATTAATTTAACAATTATTTGGTTATATGTCATGATGACATTCATAATGTACATTAATTAATTAGGAACACATTGATTCATTAAATATTAATGTACATTAATTTAAGAACTATTTGGTGTTATGTCGTGATTACCTGTGGGTAAGAATTGTAATTAACATTCATAATATCATTACTAATCATTAATTTTAAAAAAGGTTAAGAATGTCCAATATTTTGTATAAAATAAACCAAAAATAAAAAAAAAAAGCTGATATACTCATGCTTACATGTTGATGTTAGATTGAGTCACACATTAGTTTTATATTAATGAACAGTAATTGATTCTTAGTTCATTAGTAATGTACATTATTTTAAGAATTAAGTTGTAACATACTCATTTTAAAATAAAACTAAAAAAAAATAAAAAGGCTACATGATTATGTGTTGATGTTATATTTAGTCAGACATTAATTTAAGATTAAGACAGATTCATTGATTCTTATTGAAAGAATAACAGTAATATTGAGTGTATGTTTAGAATCTATGCTTACATATGTGTGTTCATGTTGATTTATTGATATATTTATTTCATGTTTTTAATCTATGCAAAAATAGGTATGTTAAGCCTCATTGATTAATACAGATGAAGTAATATATTATACATTAATTACTATTTTGTATAATTGCAGGGAAATCTACGTGAAATACCAGAGATAGTGACATTTGCACACATTGAACAGCATAAGGATCATTTGGACAGGTACAGAAATTTAATTATATTACTATGTCAAAATATTAAAAATTAGGAGGTTTTTAATGTAGCCAAATATATGTATGTTGACGTTCATTTAATGATATTGATGAAGCAAAAGTTTAAAAATATTATCTATTTGATTTTACAGTTTATTCGGATCTGCAAGGGAATAAACAGACAGCGTGACGTTTGCAGCCTTGGAACAACATCAACATCATCCTCACAGGTATAAAATTAATTTTGTAGTGATGCATAGAAGAAGGCTATATATCACATATTATAATTGTCTAACTACGAGACGTCACGCTGCGTTGCGCAGTGCGTACGACTTTGTTGAAAATAGAGAGTACTTATTGAGTCATTAATGTATGATATTTAGTCAAAACTTGAAAAAAAATGAAAAGACAATACTAATTAATAATAATATTTAAAGAAAATAAGAAGCTTACAACACTTGCAAAAAAAAGACATTGATGGTATGCTGTGAATTCAATCAAGAAGGAATGTAATTGAAGGATTAATGATATAAAGATAGATATGTTCAGCTATTTACGATTTCATATATGTCAATAAAATACTTTAAAAAATTGTTTCATTTCTTTCAGTCTAAAGTGCAACAATTGAAAATGTTTTATTTATCTACTTTCATCGAACAGTACAAAAAGGAAAAAAAATGTAGACAAAACAAAGAATAAACAATAATTGCATTTCTATTTACAATTACAGATTAACATGGCGGACAATGGAGAAGACAAAGTTGAACGCAAAAGAAGATTGGCAAGGGAAAGGAAGCAAAGGTGGAGAGATGCTCAGACACCGGAGACTTCACAACGCTTGCGAGAAGAAGATCGACAGAGACTTTTAAATAAAAGAAAGATGAGTAAGAAAGCCGCAAGCGAGTGTGTTGGGGCTTCCAAGAAACGTAAAAGTAAACAAAAACATCTCTCTGAACCATTGTGCAATGATTCTATTTTGCAGAATGACTTGAATGTAGACACACAAGAAAAAAATGTACATATAGAATGTGGGTCTGATATTTATGTTGAAGAAATGCATGATAATGTGTTTACTACTGCAGTAGAAGTAGATACTCATTATTGTGGATTTCTTAATGTGGTTTGTCAGTTTTGTGGGGCCTATCATTTTATAAAGGAAAGACCTTATGACGGAAATTTCATTAGTTGCTGTCAGAAAGGAAAGGTCAAACTTCCAGTAAGACACCCATTTCCATATTATTTAGAATGCATTATGAGTGATTATGAGTGATCCAACATTTCCAAATTATAATAATTTTAAACAAAATATAAGGTCTTATAACAGTGCAATTTCATTTGCTTCAATGGGTGCAACATTAGCAGAAAATGTACCAGGACATGGTATAGGACCTTATTGTACCAGGACATGGTATAGGACCTTATTGTTTCAGAGTTCAAGGTCAAATATACCACAGAACTTCCCATTTACACCCACAAGAAGGACAGCAAAGGAAATTTGCACAGTTATATGTGTTAGATACGATGGAAGCTGTGGAACAAAGAATGACACTTCCAGAAAATAGACAGTGTTTGCGCATAGTCTTTGAACAGCTGGATAAAATTATGGAAAAAAAAACATATAGTCAAGCATACAAACAATTAGCACAGCTTGAAAAAGAACAACAGGAACATGCTCAAAGACATCAATTGCCTACACCAAGAGTCAATATGGTGTTAAAAAGAGATCGCAACACTGATCAGAGAAGATATAATTTACCTACTGTAAATGAGGTTGCCATGGTGTTTAAAAATGAAGATGGTGAACCACCTTTTCAGCGGGATATTAGAATATATCCACGCAATGAAGAACAACCATTTATTAATATCAATATATTAAGCTGTAATTTAGATCCAATGACATATCCCATTTTCTTTCCAAATGGGCAACCAGGATGGGAACCAAAATTAAAATTGGAAAGTTATCCCAATACTAAACTTCGTATTCGATCTAATATTTCCATGCTGGAATATAAAGTGGCACAAACTGCTATCCGTGATTGTTTTAATCCAATTTTACATGGAGGAAAACTCACTCAACAATGGATTATTGATTCATATTTACAAGTTGAAGCCAATAATCTAAATTTTATTAAATATCAACAAAATAAATTACGAGTAGAACAGTATTGTGGATTAATGGATTATGTGGCAGATTTAGCTGCCAACAGAGACATTCCAGCTGGAAGAGCAATTATTTTGCCATCCTCTTTCCAAGGATCTCCTCGCAATATGCGAGAAAGGTATAATGATGCCATGGCTATTGTTACTAAATTTGGAAAACCAGATTTATTTATTACATTCACCTGTAATCCACAATGGCCAGAGATCAAGGAGAATTTGAATTTGGCACAAACTACTTCTGACCGACCAGATTTAGTGTCAAGAGTATTTAAAATCAAACTCAATTCATTAATTCATGACATCACTAAAGCACATTTATTTGGACAATGTGTGGCTTTTGTTTACACCATTGAATTTCAAAAAAGAGGATTGCCACGTGCTCACATACTTTTAATACTGCAGGAAAAAGACAAGTTAAAAACTGCAGAGAGAGTGGATTCAGTAATTTCGGCACAATTGCCAGACCAAGAAATATATACAAAACTTTGGGAGATTGTTACACATAGAATGATTCATGGCCCATGTGGAGAGATGAATCCGAATTCACCATGTATGGAAAATAAAAAATGTACTAAAGAATTTCCAAAACAATTTCAAATGCAAACTTATGCAAATTGTGATGGATATCCTTTGTATAAAAGAACACAAGGACAAACAGCTATTATCCGGGGCCAAAAGGTTGATAATAGATTTGTCGTTCCATACAATCCACATTTGCTCATGAAGTACAATGCACACATCAATGTGGAAGCTTGCACTTCGATTAAATCAATTAAGTATGTGTATAAATATATATACAAAGGATATGATGCAGCTACTGTTGTTGTACAAGGTGCTGGAAATGAAAACGAAAATCCAATTTTACATGATGAACTATCAAATTATTTAGATGCTCGGTATGTGAGTGCTCCGGAAGCAATGTGGCGCCTTTTGAAATTTGAGATGCATGATCGGTCACATGCTATCTATCGTTTAGCTGTACATTTGCCTGAAAGTCAGATGGTTTGCTTTACTGAAGGAAATGAAAGAACTGCATTATATCAAAGTGAAGACAGAGATACTACGCTTACTGCGTGGTTTAAATTAAACTGTCAGGATACGCATGCCAGACAATTTTTATACATAGAGATACCATATCACTATGTATTTGTAAATGGTCTATGGCGACTACGAAAAAGAGATACCCATAAAATCATACCACGAATTTATACCGTCAGTCCAAGGGACATTGAACGTTTCAGCTTAAGATTACCTCTGTTACATGTTCCCGGTGCACAGAGTTTTGAGCATTTACGTACAGTGAATGACATAGTTTATGAGACATTCCTATTAGCTGCAAGACATCAAAATTTCATAGCTGATGATACAGAATGGGAGAGGTGTCTGGAAGAAGCAGCACTATGTCAAATGCCTAAGCAAATGAGACAACAATTTGCATTCATTTGTATATTTTGCAATGTACCTGATGCTTTCACTTTGTGGGAAACATTTAAATTAAACATGTCAGAAGATTTCTTGAAACGTTACAGAGAACCAATAGCTCTGTTAAAAACATTGTTGGAAATCCAAGAAATATTGTTGGCTCATGGATTAAATTGTGCAAGTTTTAATTTACCAGATCCAGGACTTATAGATGACATCAATTTTGATGATTATGACACTGAGCTTCAAAAACAAAAAAACCAAGAAAAACTGGCAACTTTAAATAATTTACAGTTAGAAGCATTTCATGCTATCACAAATGCTACAGATGATGAAATGGTCAAAGACCGGTATTTCTATCTAGACAGACCAGGTGGATCAGGAAAAACTTATCTGTACAATTGTTTGATGAGTTATATTCGATCACAGGGTCAGATAGCTTTGCCATTTGCAACAACTGGAATTGCTACACTTTTGTTAGATGGTGGTAGAACTGTGCATAGTGGATTTAAGCTGCCAGTTCCCATTTTGGAAACATCAGTCTCAGATATTCGACTCAATTCCATACAAGCAAAAAAATTCAAACTAACTAAACTAATTATCATAGACGAGGCAACAATGATGTCATGTCATGCACTGCAATGTATTGACAGATTCTTAAAAGAAGTGATGGATAATAAGTTGCCATTTGGTGGAAAGGTGATGCTGTTAGGAGGCGATTTTAGGCAAACATTACCTGTTGTGCCACACGGAAATAGAACAGAGATCATTGAAACATGTATCAAGACCAGTAAACTGTGGCAAATATTTACACATCTCAAATTAGAATTAAATATGAGATCTGAAGGCCAAAATGAATTCAATGACTGGCTCATTAAAATCGGAGATGGAAAACATCCAGAAATACAGCATTTACCAAATGATACCATTGAAATTCCATCAGAAATGGTTTGCAATGAATCACTCATATCAGCCATATTCCTAAACACTCTTAATAATGAGGATTACACAGACATTGCAAACAAAGTAATATTAACATCAAAAAATATTGATGCCTTGAATGTAAATAACGAAATTTTAAAATACATCAATGCACCACAAAAGAATTATTACAGTGCAGATTCGATTCTGTCAGATGATAAAGACAGTGAATCGAATTTTAGTATCGAATTTATTAATTCGTTAACACCATCTGGAATGCCCCCCACATATTTTACAATTGAAAAAAGGTGCAATTGTTATGTTATTGCGAAATATGAATCCAAAAAAAGGACTTTGTAATGGGACCCGATTAATTGTGCATGAGTTAAAAGATCATTTTATACATGCAGAAATTATAACTGGGACCCATAAAGGTGAACGAGTTTTTATACCAAGAATTGATTTAGCTCCAAGTGAGAGTGGTTTGCCCTTTGTCCTTCAACGGAGACAATTTCCAGTTATCATGGCATTTGCTATGACCATTAATAAATCCCAAGGACAAACTTTTAAGTCAGTTGGGATTTTTTTAAAGGAACCAGTTTTTGCACATGGACAAATCTATGTGGCTTTTTCAAGGTGCACTAATCCAAAAGAAATTAAAGTGCATGTTGAAGAAAATGAAACTCAAGGTCATTTATTGGACGATGGATGTGTTTACACCAAAAACATTGTCTACTATGAGGTGTTGGAAAGATAGTGGACAATGGTTTCATTTTACTGCCAACATTTTATGGGACTCAATATGATTGCACAAAAACAATATTTCAAGTAAAACATCTAAAGAATGGACAAAAAAAGATAGAGAACAGTGGTTTGACTTCCAGTACTAAATTAAAGTACTCTGGGACTCTTTAAACAGGGGACCACTATTTCAATTATGAAAATATATCTGATATTTGCAGAATGGACTAAATGAAAAAAAAAAACAACAGTAAAATATCCTGAAACAGATTGGAATGGGTTCAAAGTTTTATATTTACATGATTGGCCCCACAAAAACAATTCACTGATTTTTCCATAATTTACAAAAGTTAAATGTTATTGTTTGAAGTTACAATTTAAAATGTTAAATATGTGTTTTTGGAATGTTTACAAAAGTTGGGTAAATATATATGTTGTATAGTCAAATATGTATTGTTACTATAAAGTTGAAGTATTTAGTAAGAATTTGAAATGTATTATTTAAAGACAAAGTATTGATTCAGGGAGAAATCCGATCGCCAGTTAATGGGGTCAGGAAGGAATTAATTTTTTTCCCTCTTTGATACAATTGGACAAGTTTCAATAGGGTTTTTTTATTGTTTGCCTTCCTCTGGATTCAATGCTAATTTAGTTTAACAACAGTTTAACAAATATGTTACAAATGAGAAAAAGTATGTTATTGTTAAAACAATTTAATTACTCTAAGTTAATATAATCTGCAGTTACTCAGTGATAAATATGTATTGAAAAGTGTTAGTATTGGTAACAAAATGTTGCACAAATGTTTCATATACAAGTTGCATGTTACAAAGTTTAATGTTTGGGAAATATAAGTTGAAAGTTAAAAAAATAAAAAGTTAAAAATAATTATGTGTTTTTATTTTTAGAAAAAAAAAAAAGGACAAATGTAGCTGACTCATTTGGAGATGCAAACAAATTTCACAACATTTAAATTTTATTGACCGTCATTTTTTGACGGGCAAGTCGCTAGTATATATATAGTCACTGAGGTTTGGTGAGGACTTTCTCTAGGAAGAGCTCTGGTTGTGCTTTATTCTTACAATTTTTTAATAATGGATTTAATGGTGCTCAAGGGGCTATTGAAATTTTGGGATATATTTATAACACAACAGTGATTGGTTCTTCTCCAGAAATGTATTTTGGATGTGTTGTTAACTCCTTGGTCATCATGATGTTGTTTGTTTAGGTATGCTCTCTAACAAACTCTGGGGTGTAAGATCATGTGACACTTTAATTGCACACTAGGAGACTCCACTCAATGAATTAATGAACTTCAATTGGTTGCTCAAGAGCGTATATAGCGGTTTCACTATGTATTTTCCATTCTATCTTTCATGTCTAGTATCTTAAATCTATTTTTTTCCTCCACTGCATATCCATAAAGGATATTATGTATTTTGCATCTGCTTGGTCTGATGTTTTTCCTTTTTTTATTCAATTGGGTTCTGAACTTTGAAATAAGAAACTCATGATCTGAGCCAAAGTCAGCTCCAGGTCTTGTTTTTGCTGACGGCATAGAGTTCCTCCATCTTTGGCTACAAATTATATAGTCAATGCGATTTCTATAATGTCCATCTGGTGATGTCCATATGTAGAGTCATCTCAGAGGCTGTTGGAAGAGGGTGTTTGCTATGGCCAGAGAATTATCTTGACAGAAATCTACTAATATCTGACCAAACTTCATTTTGTACTCCAAGGCCAAACTTGCCTGTATTCAAGGTGTTGTTTGGTTTCCTTCTTTAGCATTCCAATCTCCTATGATGAGAGTAACATATTTTTTTGGTGTTCTATCTATGAGGTTTTGAATATCTTCACACAACCTCTTCAGCATCTGTGTTTGGAGCATAAACTTGGATCACTGTATGTCGGAAAGTTTGCCTAAAATTTGAAATCATTCTGTAATTTTTTTGGGTTGTTACCAAGCATTGCTTTTGCTATCCTTTGATTGTCTATGAGGGCTACTCCATTTCTTCTGCAGTAGAAGATCTGGTGATTGTCTGATGTGAAACATTTCAGTCCATTCAAGTTCACTAATTCCCAGGATATCAACATTTAATCTTGTCATCTCATGTTTGACCACGTGTAGTTTGCCTCGGTTCATAGTTCTAACATTCTACGTTTCAGGATCCTGCTTAGCTACATCTAAAAACATGTGGTTTGTAACTGGACTTGTATACTGAGGAGTATACTATCCTCCAGGTTCACTAAGCATTACAGTGGCTATGAAACAAATTGTTGAAGGCCACAGTATTTATTTCTATTTGGGAAAGATGTCATTGTAGGCCTTTTACAATTCTTGTGATAGCCTACTGAACATATCCCTAAAATAGCATGTTTTAAACATTGGGGGGGAAAAATTAATAGAAAAATATCTGTCAAAACTTGTGTAAACTTACTGGAAACTAACAGTAAATGCCACACTCTCTTCAATATTCACAACTCGCCTTTCAGATCCAGCAAAAAAAAAAATGCCTTCAATGGCACTTTAATCCTATTGTAAAGTAATGCAACATCGTGCCAACATTTCAGTAGAACTAAATAGAGATCTTGTCTGCATTCAAAGTTTCGACTGGCTAATCGTATTAGGAACAAGAGCAAATGTCTTTTTGCAGTAAAGAAAAAATCTCTATTATAACTAAAAACATATTTTTTATACTTTCTGAAAATATTTTGCCCTCCAAAGGAGCATACTATATATAGTCACTTCAGTGAACATTTGACAGTTTTAACCCACACTCATCCCGACTGTATAACTTATTTGTAAAGTATACTCTATGGTGTCAATAAAATAAAAATAAAAATCAAACAAAGGAAGTAAAGTAGACATAATCTACACTACATGTACTACATTTATCTAATACAAGTAAACAAATTAAAACAATACCAGTGGGGTAGCAACCGCAGGTGGAGGTGGTGCAAAGCACTGGGGCCCTGCCTCTGGGGGCCCCAGTGCAATCTAATTACCTTTTCTGTATGATTATTTCCGTAGTGTAGGGCCCCCCCATCCGGACCTCCACCATATATGTGTGTGTGTGTGTGTATATATATATATATATACATATATATATAATTTTTTTTATATATATATTTATAATCCATCTAGTTATAATCTAACAGATATATATATATATATATATATATATATATATATATATATATATATATATATAAAATCTATATTGCATATATACATTTATAATTTGTTGAGGAGGGGGGTTGAGGCGGGGAGGTTGAGAAGGGAGGTTGAGAAGGGAGGTTGAGGAGGGGGGTTGAGGAGGGAGGATGAGGAGGGGGGTTGAGGATGAGGAGGGGGGTTGAGGAGGGGGGTTGAGGAGGGGGGTTGAGGAATGAGGATGGGAAGGGAGGATGAGGAGGAAGGTTGAAGATGAGAAGGAAGGATGAGGAGGGGGGTTGAGGAGGATGATAAGGGAGGGGGAGGGAAAGACACATGAGGGAGAGGAGGGGAAAGAGACACGAGGGAGAGGAGGGGAAAGAGACACAGGGGAGGGAAATGGGGGGAAAGAGACACAGGGGAGGGAGAGGAAAAGAGACACAGGGGAGGGAGAGGGGGAGAGACACAGGGGAGGGAGAGGAGGAAGAAACACAGAGGAGAGAGAGGGGGACACAAGAAAGGGGCACAGAGGGCACACAAGAGGGGGACACAGAGGGCACAAGAGGGACACAGGGGGCAGCACATTTCCCACCATCGGCTTATACTCGAGTTACTAAGTTTTCCCAGTATTTTGTGGTAAAATAGGTGCTTCGGCTTATACTCGGGTCGGCTTATACTCGAGTATATACAGCATATATATATATATATATATATATATATATATATATATATATATATATATATATAATTTGTTATTATAAATTCTATATCGCATATATACATATATAATATGATTTACAATATCTCACATTTTTGTACATATTTTATTATATCTTTTGTTGCCAACGGTGTGTTGAGTTATTTTGAGGGGACAGCAAATGTACACTGTTATACAGAGTGTGAACTTACTAAAATAAAAATTGTAGCAGAGTGTAATTTCTTCAGTGTTTTCACATGAAAATATATAATAAAATATGTACAAAAATGTGAGGGGTGTACTCCCTTTTGTGAGATACTGTATATACTGTATACAGTATCTCACAAAAGTGGGGGAGCGCAAGGTCTCTAACATCCACCAGCTCTGTGATGTCATCATGGAGGAGTGGAAGAGGACTCCAGTTGCAACCTGTGAAGCTCTTGTTAACTCCATGCCCATGAGGGTTTCACTTTTGTGAGGTACTGTATAAATATGGCACCGGAAGAGGGGTCAAACGGAGGACGGAGGGGACCCAAAATAGCTTTTTGCACTGTGGCCCTCCTTTCACTAGCTCCTCCACTGAACAATACCTAATAGTAATTGGAATTTTCTGAGCTATATTTAATTCCCAAGAGAATCTAAAACAAATTGAGCCAAATAATTCTGCTTACTATGTCATTCTGTGGGTTTTATTTGTCCCGCAGGCCAGATGTACTAAGGTGTAAAGTTTAGCAAACTCTCCAGATCCACATTATCATATAGGCGGATTTTCTGTGTCAAAATTTTACAAATTGTAATAGGCTTTCTAGAATATCATACAAAGGAATTAACTTAACTTTAAAGGACCTCTGTGGTTACAATTTTAAAATAAACTATTTTGAATAACTAAATATATGCAACATGTTTTAAAAATATATTAAGAAAAATAATATTGCTTCTAATGTATCACCTTTTACAGTTGGTCCCCGGGTTAAGGACAAAATTCATTCCTGGGAAGATTCTTAAGTTGAATTTGTATGTAAGTCAGATCCTTTGATGAATAATAATAATAAATAATAATAATACTTTCATTGTAATAATAATAATAATCATAATAATACACCTGTACTTTAATAATGTTACAGAAACTATTGTGCTCTTTCTTTTCATTTTTTTTTATTGTGAGCCCATTCTTAATAAATTCTTAAGTAGGGGTAATCTGTAAGTCGGTAACCCGGGGGCCGCCTGTATATGTAATTATGCTGCTGGGGAGTCTACCATTTTATCTTCAGCAGATCAAATTCTTGAGGTGAGACTTTTAACACAACATTTCTAATACAAGTACATATTTTGTTATTTTACTGTCAATTTGTGCTAATTACTGCAAGTTCTTATACCGTGAACACATGGTTTGCCGCTGTTGTATAAGGTTTACATCACCATTAACTATTTCCAAACTCAGAAGAGCCTTCCTTGATGTATCTGGGTTCTCCTCACCTTGTTGGATGTTTCTGCCTATTAGTATTCTAATGTTGACTGTGACAGCCTTCTAGCCACTGATGCATTGGTTCCCTAGCAACCAACAGGTTCACTGCTATCTGCTGTCAATTGAGCAGTTTAAGTCTAATATCTGCTATGCAGTAAAAACACTGCGGACCAACAGTATAATTAAAAGCTACATTTATTGGCCCTTTTGTTAACTACAGTTACATTTTAAATAACTGGTCAGTTTTCAAACTCCTGTCTAAACATAGGAATCTATGCCTGTTAATATAACCCACCAATGTCGCCCTCCCTTCTCCATATTATCCGTAATTATACAAAATATACGTTGTTTAAAGCATTTTCCTGTTTTGTCCCCAACAGCAGTGGCATGCAATGACAAGTAGGTGGTAAGATAGTGGCGCGCTGAGTATGCTCAGTTTCTACTTAGAGTAAGGGCTAGAGTGAGGGTTAGGGTTGGAGTTCAGGGTTTGGGTAGTGGCACATGACAAGCTTTTCATAGTGGTCACATTCAAGCTATTATGGTCCTAGGCTAAGAAATAATTAATTATATTAATAGCATCTCAATCAAGGAATGGGAGTATGTCAAATTATTAATAAACATTTATCAAGATATTTCAAAACATTGCTATTCGTTTTATAATAACTTTCAAAAGCATAAAATTAATTCTATCAGGGAGAAGCCAATACCCTAAGGAGTTATCAGGATAATAAGCCAAAGCATAAATATATTTATTTTGAAAACAGTCTATTAAATGGTAAATCATTTTTACAAAGCCTTTCCCTGCTTCTACTTTACTGGCCATGCAGTAAGCGCCTTCGGCACACATAACGGGCCTCGCAATGAGAGCTTTCGCCGCTCATTGCAAGCCTCTCGCCCTCTCTACCTCTCCCCCTCTACTTGACAGGAGGCACACATTGCAAGCCTCTCCCCCCTTCTACTTGATAGGAGGTGCTCATTGGAGCCCTCTACTTCCTCTCCCTCTCCTGTGTCTCTTTCTCTCCCTCTTGCTCCCCTGTGTCTCTTCCCCCTCTCCCTCCCTTGTTTCTCTTCCCCATCTCCCTCCCCTGTGTCTCTCCCCCCTCTGCCATGTATCTCCCCCCCCTTCCACCCCTGTGTCGCTTCCCCCTCTGTCTCTTCCCCGTCTCCCCCCTCTCCCTCCCCTGTGTCTCTTTTTTCCTCCTTCCTCCCCTGTGTCTCTTCCCCCATCCTGTGTTTCTCTTTCCCCCTCCCATCCCCCCTTCCTTTGACGCTCATTGCGAGCCTCTCCCACCCTCTACCTCTCCCCCATCTATTTGACGGAAGGCACTAATTGTGAACCTTTCCCCTCTTCTACTTTAATGGCCTTGTGATGAGCGCCTTTGGCACACAGGCCTCGCAATGAGCACCTTCGACGCTCAATGCGAGCCTCTCCCCCTCTCTACCTCTTCCCCCCTCTACTTGACAGGAGGCACTCATTGCAAGCTTCTCCCCCTCTCTACTTTACTGGCATTGTGATGAGTGCCTTCGGTGCTCGTCACGGCCTCGCAATGAGGGCCTTTGGTGCTCATTGCAAGCCTCTCCCCCCTTCTATTTGACAGGAGGTGCTCATTGCGAGCTTTTCCCCCTCTACTTCCTCTCCCTCCCCTGTGTCTCTTTCCCCTGCTCTCCCTCCCCTGTGTCTCTCCCCCCCTCTCTCTCCCCTGTTTCTCTTTCCACCCTCGCCCTCCCCAGTGTCTCCCCCCCTCTCCCTCCCATGTATCTCTTCCCCCTCCCTCCCTTGTGTCTCCTTCCCCCATCTCCCTCCCCTGTGTCTCTTCCCCATCTCACACCACCCCTGTGCCTCTCTTGTCTCTCTTTCCCCCCTCTGTCTCTTCCCCCCTCCATCCCCTGTGTCTCTTACCCCCCTTCTATTTGACGGGAGGTGCTCATTGCGAGCCTCTCCCCCCTCTACTTCCTCTCCCTCCCCTGTGTCTCTTTCTCTCCCTCCCCTGTGTCTCTTTCCCCTCCTCTCCCTCCCCTATGTCTCCCCCCTCTGCCTCCCCTGTGTCTCTCCCCCTCTCCCACCCCTGTGTCTCTCCCCCCTCTCCCTCCCCTGTGTCTCTTCCCCCCCCTCCCTCCCTTGTGTCTTCTTCCCCCATCTCCCTCCCCTGTGTCTCTTTCCCATCTCCCTCCCTTGTGTCTCTTCCCCATCTCACACCACCCCTATGTCTCTCCCCCTCTCCCTCCACTGTGTCTCTTCCACCCTCTCCCTCCCCTGTCTCTCTTCCCCCTCCATCCCCTGTGTCACTTCCCCCCTCTCCCTCCCCTTTGTCTCTCCCCCACTCTCCCTCCCCTGTATCTCTTTCTCCCTCTCCCTCCCCTGTGTCTCTTTTTCCTGCCTCCCTCCCCGTGTCTCTTCCCCCTCCTCTGTGTCTCTTCACCCTCCCCTTCCTCCCCTGTATGTCTTCCCCCCTCCCTCCCTGTGTTTCTACCCCTCTCCTCCCTCCCCTGTGTCTCTTACCCTCTCCCTCACCTGTGTCTCTTACCCCCTCTCCTGTGTCTCTTCCCCCTTCCTGTTTCTCTCCCCCCTCCTCTCTCTACCGTGTCTCTTCGCGCGCATGTAGCCCGCTCATGCGTGCACAAGCCCCTCCTGTCTCTCCCCACTCCTCTCCATCCTAGTGACTCTCCGTGCGCGCCCACTTGTGCGCCACTGCCAGGCTTGCGCACCCGCCCACTATATTTGAACATCTAAAACAAGTTAAAAAACTCCCTGCTCAGAATTCTGAGAAATACAGTTATTACACTGCATTCTGGGACATATAAATGTGCACACAAAGGCTTTGCTCTTGTAACCCACTACCATTTTAAACATGACTTCCTGTAAGAATATGCCTACTGTTTTATACAGCTTTTAGCAAAGCTCAGGTTGGATTAAACAGAAGCTATAAATCCTACCCACGTACAGATGTTTCTAGCTTACTGCCTCTCATTAGTGTGGGGCAGGTTCCTTGTCTGTGTAGTAGATTTTTTAAAGGAGGCAGTTTACCACAACAATCATTTAATTTTTGGTCAGCAAAAGCCCTCTACCATACAGTAGTACAGTAAATAAATAGTACATTTGTGTACTAAATATACAGTGGACCCTCTGTACTCAACTAAACCTACTACTTCCAAATTCAGCAATTTTGTATTCTAGGCATCTGGATAAGCAAATAACCTTGGTACTCATTGTGCTACCTTAGTACTCGTCGCATTTGCTAAAACCAATTTCCATTACTCCTTATGGGAGTTTCGTACCAATGGTCCACTGCGTATTCCAAAGTGTATCTCTATGAAGGACTTTCTTTGAGGCTCCCGGAAACTGTCTGACTCTTGTAAAATTTTCCTGGCTCCTAGGTTTTAGATATTTTTGGCCACCTCTGTAAAGATAGATATATCACATATATAGTTGTGAGCGTATGAGTTGTTGCTAACGCTTGCGGGCTCGCATAGGGAGCCCGCGGCTCGCGGCAGCAACTGCGACCCTCGCAAAATTTACGTTCCAACGCAAACAACCACACAACAACTGGGACCACGCAAACAACACGACACACCAACTACGACCCTCGCAAACTTTACCTCGCAACGCAAACAACATACGAGACACTTTAACACACATTACGACCTCGTAACAATCAGACGCAACTCGCGAACATTACAAAATTCAAAACCCAATAAATACACACAGCACATACATAAAAAGCTTACCTACAGCAAGAGGGAGCATCCAGGACCTCAAAAAAGCAACTTACACCTTCATTTAATTCAAAATAAAACAGTTTAGACACTAAAAAATTCGCTAAGCGAGAGAAAAAAAGCCCCCCGAACAAAACGAAAACGAGGCTACAAACGCAAACAACATACGAGACAGGTTAGCACACATTATGTCGTCGCAAAAATCGGCCTCAACCAGCGAACATGAAAAAATGTAAAACATAATAAATACACACACCACATACATAAAAAGCTTACCTACAGCAAGAGGGACCATCCAGGACCTCAAAAAAGCAACTTACACCTTCATTTAACTCAAAATAAAAGTTTAGACACTAAAAAATTTCTAAGCGAGAGAAAAAATGGCCGCCGAACAAAACGAAAACGAGGCTACAGCACTCTAAACACGCAAAACACCACAAGAAACTCGCAAAACACCACAAAATACCTACGGATATTCCGCTAAGACGCATACCACACATTACCTGCCATTTTACGACAATGCGGAAGTACACGACTACGCTAACGGTTTGGTCTCGCGCACGCACACTATTACACTGCACACATTCATCACGCTTACACAGCAGCTCCACACCACTAATGCTGCAGCAACATCAAAACACATTGGGCCTCATTCTATTAGCGGCCGCAGCCGTTGCGGGGCCGCAAGGACCGGCCGCAAGCTATTCTGCTATTCTATTCCCCTCCGGTCGGGGATTCCGGCAGGCTTGCCGCCGGTGCCTTGCTATCTCTTGCGGCCGCTCGCGCCAGAGGAAATCCTTTGATCTAAAACGGCTGCAAGGAAATTGGCCGTAAGAAATTCCTATTTGCAATTCAATTGCTCCGGGAACCCTCTCTGCAAGGCTAAAAGCGAGCCGCAGCTTACTTGCAGGAAAGAGGTCCCGCTAGCACCAATTAAGCACATAAAATAGCCCAAATAAAGCCATCCTGCACTTTGCAGAGTCTATAAAGTGATATTCGGTGTTAGCAAAAATAGCACATAATTACCCTATACTCAAATATGTAAAATAATTTTTTTTTAATATACGTAAAATATACATGTAAAAAGTCCTGAGTGCTTGGAGCACCTCAGACCCGCCCACGCCGCAGCCGGAAAATAAAGAGTTAATCTGAACTCGGGTTTTGGCTGATGTGCAAGCTTGAGAGTGGGTTACTTTTAATCCTCATGTCCCCCAATATGATCCCTAGCATTTACAGAGCTGTACAGTGCAGGCTTGAATTTATTTTTGCGTTTTTATATTTCTGAGCTTACGGCTGGTTCCCAGATATGCGGCCGGCCGTAAGGGGAGATCCTTGCGGGGCCGTATAATTGAATCGCGAGTTAACTGAACCCCCGCAAGGAATCGCAGCCTTACGGCCGATTTACAGCCGGTAATAGAATGAGGACCATTGACAGCTCTTCAACACAATGCTTCAAAATAGGTAAAGTATATTCATTTATTAATGTATTATATATTTCATTATTACACACCAAACAGCATTAGCTACCTTACAATTTCATTGCCGTCATTTTTTGACGGGCAATTCGCTAGTAGAGTTCTAAATAGTGTAAACCCGGCCCTGGTGACAGTTCAGCAATAAGTAAAGAATGATTTGTACAATAAAGAAGGATGCCTCGATTGTTTTACTTACTTTTGATGCAGAATAAAATAGTTTTTTAGCAAATAACATTCAGTTGGCAAAGCACTCATTAATATATATAGTTCAAATTATACAATATTTAGAGCCTACACTGTTTCCCTTTAAAAATCGTTTTTTTGTAAAGATATAGTAAGCAGAAGTTTGAAAAAAATTATAACTAGAAGGGCTAGTAATGTAAAGATAGTAATGTAAAGGGTCTCAAGTGCAAAGCCATGATAGATGCAGACAATTAAATTAATTATACTGCGCAAAGTGTTTTGGACAAAACAATAATATAAATATTAAATGTATTCTATTCACCTACTCCTATAATTTGCCTCTATAATCCTTTCTATTTCACCATAACTTTCTATACTTCATTTAAACATTTAACAAGACAAGGTATTCCTTATATTTAATTTAGCAAAAGCAATGTTCTTATATGGTTGAAACCCTTAGAAAAATTGATTTATTTTTTCAGAATGGCCTTAGGTTATTCTTATGTTTGGCCAACAGTGGAAAAACAAAACGTGCTTGCTGTATTTTATGGAGTTATTTTAGTCTACATCCTTACTGTCACAGAATCAGCTTTGATGCTAACCTTGCAGTGTCCTTGGCTATACATACATACAATTGGTGATGAAGGGATTTCATGGATAAAATGTTGCCTTTGGAGTTAGTAACCAAATGTTGCACTGTGGTTTAGGATTTATATTCAGAGAATAAAGGCACCAATCCTGTGCATTGTCTCATGGCAACATTCTGCACCATACTGCTGAGAGATGGTCACTGATTGGCTAATTTGAAACACTGCAATGCCCAGTCTCTGTATTCTTGATCTGCATGAGCCACAGAGAGTAGATTATTATTATTGTTTTTTTGTAATGCACCAACATATTACGTAGCGCTATGCATGGGATGAGATCAAGGCAAAAAACAATAGCAATATTAACACATTGCAAAGGATGGAACACCCTGTCTTTTTAGCTTAGAATTCAATGTCCAAAGTGCTTTCTCCAAAGCACCTTGCAAGATTGAAAACTCACAAACTTACAATCTAAACAATCCAAACGTACAAATTCTATGGTTTTATGCAGACAAAAGCAGAGCTTATAAGCACTTCCTAATCAAATAATTTATATATATAACTAAATAGATACATAGGTATATTATATTCCTAGTGAAATCCAGAAACCTTCCATGTCCCATTATCTAAATATGATAGTGGGCAAAATGTTATTAAACATTTCTTCATTTTTTCTTTGCTGTAAGCATTCATCTTGTGTTCTTGCCTGCTGCTGCCTGCTACTTCCTGAAGCAGAAGTGTCCGTGTAAACTAGTGACTTTTCCTATACTCTTGCTGAGCTTACTGACACTTCATACTACCATTATGTTGACACAAACTTCTTGTACATTCAGTCTGCTACAGGAAACATTGCAGATTGCACAGCAACGTCATTGCATATAAAATGAAATAAATTAGAGACTGTGTTATCACATATATAGTTGTGAGCAGCAGAAAATGTTGCTAACGCTGACATCATAAAGGGGGCGTGGCTATGATGTAAGTGGGGGTGGGCCTAACACCTGATCTTAACAGAAGCGTGGCGGCCATTTGCATTTCAGAGAAAGACAGCAAAGTGAGAGAGGGAGACAGGTACAGAGAGAGAGGGAGACAGCTACAGAGAGAGAGGGAGACAGCTACAGAGAGAGAGGGAGACAGCTACAGAGAGAGAAGAAGACAGGTACAGAGAGAGAGGGAGGCAGGTACAGAGAGAGAAGGAGACAGCTACAGAGAGAGAAGGAGACAGCTACAGAGAGAGAAGGAGACAGCTACAGAGAGAGAAGGAGACAGGTACAGAGAGAGAGGGAGACAGGTACAGAGAGAGAGGGAGACAGGTACAGAGATGGAGACAGGTACAGAGAGGGAGAGAGACAGGTACAGAGAGAGAGGGAGACAGGTACAGAGAGAGAGGGAGTCAGGTACAGAGAGAGAGGGAGACATAAAGAGAATTACAGAGCAAGAGCACACACAGACAGTGAGGGAGCACAAAGACAGCGCAGAGAGAGTTCACAGATAGAGCGCACAGAGAGAGAGTGCAGAGAGATTGACAAAGAGAGTGAGGGGTACAGAGACAGAGATTGCACACAGACAGCAGTGCAGATAGGGTGCAGATAGAGAAAGCGTACACGCAGAGAGCATGCCCAGCCGGTACATCTACACATTATATAGTAATAATAATAATAATAATAATGCACAAGAGCATGCCCAGCCGGTACATCTACACATTATATAGTAATAATAATAATAATAATAATGCACAAGAGCATGCCCAGCCGGTACATCTACACATTATATAGTAATCACATATATAGTTGTGAGCGTACGAGTTGTTGCTAACGCTGCGGGCTCGCGTAGCGAGCCAAGGCCCTCGCAAAGCGAGGGCCGCGGGCTCGCTACGCGAGTCGCGGCCCTCGCATAGCGAGAGCACTGGGCGAGGGCCTCAGTTGCTGGCATGGAGTGCCGTAGGCGCTCCATGCCAGCACCTGAGGACCTCGCAAAGCGAGGTGCCGCAGTTGCTGGCATGGAGCGCCGAAGGCGCTCCATGCCAGCAACTGCGACCCTCGCAAAGTTCACGTCGCAACCCAAAGAGCACGACACACACATTACGACACTCGCAAACAACATACGACACACGTTCACACACATTACGGCCTCGCAACACTCGGACGCAACTCGCGAATATTACAAAATGTAAAACACAATACATACACACAGCACATACATAAAAACCTTACCTACACCAAGAGGGAGCACCCAGGACCTCAAAAATGCCACTTAGACCTTCATTTTACTCGAAATAAAAGAGTTTAGAGACTAAAAAAAACTGTAAGCGAGAGAAAAAATGGCCGCCGAACAAAACGAAAACGAGGCTACAGCACTCTAAACTCGCAAAACACCACAAGAAACTCGCAAAACGCCACAAACGACCTACAGATATTCATACCACACAGTGCACACATTCAGCATGCTTACACAGCAGATCCACACCACTAATGCTCCAGCAACATCAAAACAGATTGCCAGCTCTTCAACACAATGCTTCAAAATAGGTAAAGTATATTCATTTAGTAATCTATTACATATTTCAGTATTATACACCAAACAGCATTAGCTACCTTACAATTTTATTGCCGTCATTTTTTGACGGGCAATATTCTAGTATGTTTATATTCTAAACACATTTCATATTTTCAAGTGTAGTTATTCAATCATTACATTTTACAAATATTAACAGAGTGGTCCTTTAATGTTTTGGAAGATAAAATGGACATTCTATTGTTTCCATATTTGCCCAATCAGGATTGACACCAAAATATCCTACTATTGTTTAGTCATTCACTAATGCATGTATCCCCTTCTGGATCATTATCTTGTTGTGGTGAAGGGTCTTGTGTACCTCAATGAAGCTGGGAGCTATATCATGCCGGCTCACAAAGACGGGCAGTTTGCAAATTTATTAATGGAACCCCTGGACCCCTTAATGGTTCCTGTGAAATAAAATGAAATGATTACCTCTCAGTCCAAAACTACTTTATGCCATAGCTGTCAGAAGAATTTCAAAACTCTACTCATTGCATCAAACACCCTGACTCAGACCCTATTAAAGTTATACCTGGCATGATCCAAATATGTTATAAATTAAAACTATTAGTAATAACAAGTACGTATAAAACTGACAAGAACACTATGGCATCTGTTGCTAATGGGAGACCACTGTCATTTATTGCTTCTCATAATTTATCTTCAGTGTAACAAAAAAGACTCCCAGACCCAGACCCCAGGGAGTAATTTATCTAAGCAGCTTGGTTATTCCCTGGGTCTGAGGATATCCCAGCCTTTTTATTTACACCTGGCTTATAATGTAGACAATATATTCAGAGTCCCAGGGGGTAATCAGTTATTATTGCTAATAATCTCACATTAGCAAGATATACCATAGATCTGTTGATGGTAGATCAGAAAACTGCAAACTTCAATGTATGTTTATTTCATGAAAATGCATTTTTAATAGCATACAACTGATAAGTACTTGTTATTACGTATAGTTTTAAACTATACTATATTTGTATAGAGTGTTTGAGTGTTGCTTTAAGTATACCAAAAGGTTTGGCATGGAGGAGAACTTTTCTGGGGTAATTTTCTTATTGAATCTTTAATAACACAAAATGAAACCTCATGAGAGAGTTTAGTTTTCTAATAAATATATGAATAACTATCGACTTGCCGGTCAAAAGATGATGGTCAATAAAATGTTAAAGCTGTGAATGCTGTTTGCCACACAATGTGAGTCTCTGACACTGTTAACCTTTTTGTTATCTACAAAGAAGTACAACAATTATAATATTTATTTTTATTTTTTTTAACATTCAACTTGTATTTTAACAACTGTTAAGCCATATTAACCTTTTTAATTGTCATGTATGCAGTAATAATATAACATTGGATGGAATTTGTATGAATACATATTGTGAAGCATTACATAAAGCTTTGTTACATGCAACTTATATTGGAAACAGTGGTCAACCAATTATTTTTAACAATACTAACATTATTTAATTCTATGCATGAGTAACATAACAATAGGTCAACTTTGTATGAATGAGTATTTTAAACCATTACAAAATGCTTCTTAACATGCAACTTAAAGTTGAACTACTGCTAAAGCACATAGGTATTGAATCCAGAGGAAGGCAAACAGTAAAAACCCCCATTGAAACTTAGCCAATTGTATCAAAGGGGAAAAAAATTATTCCTTCCTGACCCTAGTAACTGACGATCGAATTACTCCCTGGATGAATCCTGTCTAATTAATTATACATTTAAATGTTGAACAAGTGATTATGCTCCTACTGACATAAACACTTAATAACATCCAATAAAACAACTTTTGAAACCTTGTAAAATACAATGTTAACAATGCAAACATTAACCTAATGTAATCAAATTTCAAAATAAATTTTTTAAAAATACAGTAATCTTGAATATTGAATCCAGGGGAAAGTAAATAAAAAATAACAAAAAAACAGTGAAACTTGTTTGAAAGTGGGCAAAATAATTAATTCCTACCTGACCCCATTAACTGGAGATCGTATTACTCCTTGGATCAATACTCTCTATGTAATTAGACATTTAAATTTTACCACAAATGATCATCCTCCTACTAACATGAACCCTTAATTACATACAATGAAACAATTTTTCCATCCTTGGAAAACAGAATTTTAACATTCCAAACATGAACTTAATGTATTAAAATTGAAACAGTAAATTTAAGAAAATGCAAGGTAACTGTTTTGTGGGGCCAATCCTATCAAAAGTCACTTCCAAGAAATTCCAATTTGTTTTTGTTTTGTATGTTGAAGTGGTTCCCTTAAAAAGAGCCCAGCAGACTTGTAATGTAATTTAATGTTTTTTGTATTCTTGTAGTTACTGAAAATGGCGCATAGAGTTTCCTATGTGAAATAGTGGTCCTCTACAAAGAGACCCCCAGACATCAAAGTTAGTCCGCGGGGTATAACCACTGTTCTCTATGTTTTTAGCCACTTTATAGAGTTTCCTTAGGGATATAGTGGTCCTCTAAAAAGAGTCCGAGTGACATAAAATTGCGTCCTCGAAATAAAACCACTGTTCTCTATATTTGTTGTGGTATTTTTTGTGAATTTGTTGTATTTATAAGAGCACTGTTGCTTTTTTAATGGGGCTATTTGTAGATTAGTTGTATTATTATTATTTTTTCTAATTTAATTTACAGTACTTCATAGTAGACAATGTTTTTTGTAAAAATTCGCCCACCGTCTAATAAATCACCCTGACTTTGTTTTTTTTCACTATAAACTTTAATTTCCCCTGGATTCTTGCATCTTGAAAATGCAACATACAGTTGGCCATGGGCAAATACCAGTTCTTCTAAAAAGATTCCAACGGATTTAAAAGTTTGTCCATTTATGAATGGTCATGGCAAATGCCATGATGATGGGAAGTTGTCTTATCTGAAGTACAAAAGGCAAGCTACTTTCACTTGGTGCCAAATCTATTCTTGGTATGAAAACTCTTTTACATTTATGGGTACCATTGAGAATTTCTGCATTTATGAAATAGTCTTTTAATTCTTGAACAATTAATCTGGTCCCATTACATAGTCCTTTTTTGGGTTTATATTTTCACAGTAACATGACAATTGCACCTTTTTTAGCTGCAAAATATGTGATGGCATTCCAGATGGAGTTAATGAATTAATAAATTCAGTTGAAAAGTTTGTCTGAGTTTGTTATCACCAAGTACACAATCAGCACTGTGATCATTTATTTGTGGTGCATCTATTAATTTTAATATTTCATTATTTAAAAGCAATGCATCTTTATTTTTTGATGTTATTATTACTTTGGTTGCAAGCTCTGCATGATCATCGTTGGTTATTGTATTTTGGAATATAGCCGATATAATGTCCTGTTTGCAAATCATTTGCAATGGAATTTCCACGGTATCATAGGTTAAATTATGAATTTTTGTTCTGTTTTTCCTTCTCCAATTTTGATGAGCCACTCATTGAATTAATTTTGTCCATCTGATCTCATATTTTGTTCTAATTTGAGGTGAGTAAAGAGTTTCCATAGTGTACTAGACTTTATATATGTTTCTACAATGTCTGTGCGATTTCCATGGGCAACAACAGGTAATGTTTGCCTAAAATCGCCACCTAACAACATCACCTTTCCACCAAAAGGCAAATCATTATCCATGACTTCACGCAACAAACAATCAATACATTGTAGCGCATGGCATGATATCATTGTAGCTTGATCGATTATAATTCATTTACTTTTCTTCATTTTTTTTGCTTGCAAAGATGTCATTTGAACATCCGACACTGATGTTTCCAGAATTGGAACTGGCAGTTTAAATCCACTATGCACAGTTCTTCCACCTTCTAACAAAAGTGCGACAATTCCAGTTGTTGCAAATGGCAGTGCTATTTCACCTTGTGTGCGAACGAAACTCATCAATAAGTCATCCTCTAGTGCACTTTTTATGGCGTTAAATGCTTGCAATTGTAATATATTTAAAGTTGCAAGTTTTTCTTGTGTTATTTGGTTTTGAAGCTGAGTATCATAGTCTTCAAAGTTTATTTCATCTATGAGTCCTGGATCTGGCAGATTAAAATGTGCACAATTTAATCCATGAGAGAAAAAGACCTCTTGTATTTCAATTAATGCTTTTAATTCTGCAATAGGCTCATTGTATTGTTGCAAAAAGTCTTCAGACATATTTGTTTTAAATTTGTCCCACAACGCTAATGCATTTGGAGCATTTGAGAAGATGCAAATGAATGCAAATTGTTCTCTCATCTGCCTGGGCATTTGACACAGTGCTGCTTCTTCTAGACATCTTTCCCATTCTGTATCATCAGCCAGGAAGTTTCTGTGTTGCACAGCTAAATGAAATGTGTCATAAAATGTGTCACTAACAGTTCTCAACTGTTCAAAACTTTGTGCACCTGGAACATTTAAAAGGCGTAAACGTAAGCAGAAACGCTCAAGGTCTCTTGGACTTACAATGTAAATTCTAGTTATAATTTTATTTCCACAGGGTTTTCTTTTCTGCCATAATCCATTAACAAAAACATAATGAAATGTTATGTTAATATATAACACTTCCCTTGCCTCCAGGTCAGTACAATTGAATTGAAACCAAGCAGTGAGTGTAGTTTGTCGATGCTCACTTTGTGCCAAAGCATTTCTTTCATTTCCAACATTGAAATAAACTAAGTGTCTTTGGGGCAAATGTACAGCTAATTGATATACTGCGTGTGATCGATCATGCATTTCAAATTTGAGAAGACGCTACATTGCTTCTGGCGCACTTACATAGGGAGCATCTTCATGAGATGCAAATTGATCATGTAATAATTCAGTTTGTTCTGGCTTTTCTGCACTTTTGACCACTACAGTAGCTGCATCATAACCTTTGTAAATATATTTGTAGACATATTTAATGGATTTGATAGAAGTGCAAGCTTCCACATTAATGTGTGCATTATGCTTCATGAGCAAATGTGGATTGTATGGCACCACATATCTGTTATCAACTTTTTTTTCCACGAATAATGGCATTTTGGCCTTCTCCTCTTCTATATAATGGATAGCCATCACAATTAGTATAAGTGCTGTCTCAATAATCTTTTGCAAATTCTTTAGTGCATTTTTTATTTTTCATACATGGTGATTGTGGATTAATATCTCCACATGGTCCATAAATCATGCAATGAGTTACAATCTCATATATCTGGTAGTTCAGCAATAATCACTGAATCCATGTTATCACCAGTATCTAATTTATATTTCTCTTGAAGGATTATAAGCATATGTGCATGTGGAAGGCCTCTTTTTTGAAATTCTATGGTATGAACATAAGCCAGACATTTGCAAAATAAATTAGTTATGGTGATGTCACGTATTAATTCAGTTTATTTGATTTTGAAGACTCTTGCCACTAAATATGGTCTATCGGAAGCAGTTTGTCCAATTAGCAGATTCTTTTCTTTGCTCCCCTTCTTGTGGATGTAAATCAGAAGTATGATGGTAAATTTGTCCTTGTACTTTGAAACAGTAATGGCCATGTCCTGGCACATTAGCAGCTAATGTTGCACCCATAGATGCAAAGGATATGGCACTATTATACAATCTTATGTTTGTTTTGAAATGTTGGTAATTAGGGAAAGTAGGCTCACTCATAATGCTTTTTAAATTTGTTGGAAAGTGTTGTCTTTGTGGAAGTCTTACCTTGCATTTTTGACAGAAACTAACCAACTGGCCATTTCTGGGTCTTTCTTGTTGGAAATGATAAGCCCCACAAAACTGACACACAATATTCATAATACCACAATTATGGACCTCTACTGTTAAAGATTTAAGTAAAGGGCAATTCTGAGAACATATATCAATATGACTCTCTAAAGCATCATTAGAATTCTTATCAGATTGTTCAGCAACATTTTCTAAATGCTTTTGTTTTTTAGTTGACTTCTTGGGTTTGGATGTTAGTTTGTCAGCCGCTAATCTTTTGCTTGCGAGTCTGTCCCGTTCTTTTTGTCGTCCAATTTCCTTTTGCTCCGGCGTCTGTTGATCTGCCCATGTTTTTTGACGTTGTCTAGTTTGATGTCTTTTCTTTTCCTGTTTATTTTCAGTATCTGCCATATTAATCTGTAAATAAAAGTAGTACATTAGTACTTTAGCTCCTTTGTAGTTTTTTTTGTTTCAAGGAACTTTTTGTTATTTTGTTTTGGTTATTTTTTCTCCTATCCTGTTTTGTGTGCACTAGTGTTTGCATTATGGGGTTAGCTTTATGAGGTTGGACTTAGCAGATTAATTAGGCTGTAGTATATTTTCGAAAAAGGCGCTTAGCAAATATGATAGGTCCTTCTATTTTGTATATGTTAACAGCATTTCTTGTGTTATCCTGTTTTGTGTGTGGCAGTGTTGTCATTATGGGCCTAGTTGGTTTTTTTTATATGTGTAAACAGCAGTATTTCATGTATTTTTTTTTTTTTACTTTTATAGATAGGATAGATCATGTTTTTTTTTTATTTGTTATACTGTACCTGTTGTCTTGAATTTGTTGTCTATAAATGACAGCAGGGGAATTTTGGCAGCAGGGGAATTTTTTTCCCCTGCTGCCAATCTTCCTGCGACAGTCTTCAGGCAGTATCTGTTGAAAATGACAGACAGAGATGCAAATGTTGAAATAACTTTTCAATCATTTTTTTTTTTACTAAGACCATAGTATTTTTGTTAAGCAAATGTATTTTTTATACAATACCTGTTGGGTTTAATTTGTTGTCTGTAAATTTCTGCAAAGTTTACAGTCTCTGTGAAACCGTGCAGTGCTGCAAATTAGTCAGTGACACTCTTCAGGCCGAATCTGTTAAAAATGAGAAAAATATGGAAATGTTGAAATCCACTGCAAATATTATTAACATAAATAATTTTTTCAAATATGTCTTAATAAAAGCTATTTTCTTCTTTAAATTTCTCCTTTTTTAGTATTTTAAAATGTACACCATTTTACAGCACCCAAACATTTATCTGTCTTTTAAATCTTACTATACATGAATAATGTCTATTAATTGCTTCTGTAAATTAATATTGTTGTTTTTGCGAATATTTAAAACCCTTTTTTTTTATTATCAATTTATGAATTAATTATAAACAAGTTGCTTCTGAAATAACTCCACCAGTGAAATGTCCAGTCACACTGTTCCTCACCTGTGGAGAAATGGAGAAAATTCTAGAAAGTTTACAGTATTTATAGAGTGTGAGCTGAAGTGGAAACCGTTATAACGCAATGCGCATTCGCTATTTGCCTTCCAGCCATCAATTTGCATTCCAGCCACCATTTCGTGCAAGGTAGTTACTTCTTCCATAGAAAATGGGTTTGATTTTGTATGTGCTATTTGCCGCAGGATGTGTTACTGAGTTTGGGTAAGTGTTCTGAGTACGATTTTGAATTTGACGTGCTTGGCCTCGTTTTCGTTTTTTTTACGGCCAACATTTTTTTTTCTTGCGTAGCCGATTTGTAAGTGACAAAACTTGTGAAATTCCACTTAAATTTGCATGCAACCTCACTTACAGATGTCCTGGCTGTCCCCCCGTGCTGTGTGTGATGTATTTTTTTATGTTTGTTGTTTATTTTTTTGTGCTTTTTGTGTTTTTTGATGTGCACGGTTCGGCCGTTAACTTCGTATGTTTTCGACCTCCCGCAGGTCCTATGTTTCTTTTTTTGTGTAAGTCGTACTTTTTATTTTTTTTCTAAGTCCCGCGGGTAGTATTTTTTTCTAAGTCCCACTTTCCTTTGCAAAGTGTAATTTTTAAACGCAATTTTTTCAAACTGCTACTGGGCTCGCACTGTGAATTGGATAATTGAGATTTCTGTTGTTCTGTAGTCCCGGGGGTCATAGGGGAGTAGTGCCTATGGCGCTCATCTCCACCAGCCCAATGAGCTCCTTCGGAGCTCACTACCTCAGTCATTTGGGGTCGTAAGGATTAGCACCTACGTCGCTCATCTCCAACAGCGCAATGAGCACCTTCAGCGCTCACTGCCTAAGTCGTATGGGGTCATAGAGATGAGCGCCTATGGCGTTCATCTCCACCAGCTTAAGGAGCGCTGTGTCAGCTCTCAAGCATCAGCAACAACCCGTATTGCTCACAACTATATATGTGATAGCCAAGTGTTATGGGAACAATTGTTCCTTTCTTTGTTTAGCAATTTTTGAAACACGTATTGCTCCTGAGATGATTGGTTCGACAGAGTTAGTGTAATAAACAAATAGCCGTGACCATTTATTCCTATAAGCACCATTTGTTTGTCAGTCATTCAGTTGTGTCTGACTCTCAATGACTCTATAGACCACAGCACGCCAGGCACATCTTTCAGTCACTAACCCACTGAGTTCCATCAAGTTCATAAGCAGTTTCTCCAACACAATTCACAATTCAAGGGCATCAATTCTACAGCACTCAAACTTCTAGGGTCCAAGTCTCATATCTATATGTTATTACTGGGAATACCATAGTTCTGACCATGCAGGCCTTTGTTGATATCTTTACTTTTAATCGCTTGTACAAACTTGCCATAGCTTTCCTTCCTAGAAGCAAACATCTTTTAATTTAATTTTAGTCTCCACTTCTTCCTTGTCTATTTGTCAGGCACTAAAATTGCTGCTTGCCATAATCCTCCTATAATAATATTTTTAACATTGAGCAGCAGGCTAGTTTTTGCACCTCACTTTCAGCCATCAGAGTAGTATCACTGGCTTTGGATTCGTTCAGAACAATGTATTTGATGTATAAAATGAATAAATAAGGTGACAATATACAACCTTGTTGCACTCCTTTCACTATCTTGATCTAGTCAGTTGTTCCATGTTCAGTTCTAACCCTGGCGTCTTGGTCCGCATACAGATTCCTCAGGAGACAGATGAGATGGTTTTGCCAGATTTTGATCCACGCAGTCAAAGGCTTTAGAATAGTCTAAGAAGCAGAGATAGTTGTTTTCCTGGAATCCTCTTGCTTTCTCTAATCTCCAGCAAATATCTGATAGTTTCCGGTCCATATATTGCTGGAGCTGAGGATTTTAAGCATTACCTTGCTGGCATGTGATTTGAGAGCATAATTTCAATGATTGGAGTACTCTTTGGCACTGTTTTTCTTGGGATTTGGATTTAGATTAACATTTTCCAGTCCATTGGCCACTGTTGAGATTTCCAAATTTGTTGACATAAGGCAAGTCACACTTTCACAGAATCTTCTTGTAGGGTTTTGACCAGTTCATCTGGGATTCCTGAAGCCTTGTTATCAGCCAGGCTTCCTAGCGTCCATCTTATTTCACTCTCCAAGATATCAGGCTCCAACTCATTGGACATTGAGATTATCAATGCTGTTATCCTTCCTGTATACATATTTTGTGTATTCCTACCAACTATTCTTTGTCTGATCTGCTTCTGTTAAGTCCCTACCCTTGTCCTTCATCACACCCACTTTGGCATGACAGGTTCCCTTTAGATCCCCAATATTCTTAAAGAGACCTCTTGACTTTCCCATTCTGGTATCTTCTTCTATCTCTTTATAGCAGTCAATATAAAAAGTCTCATTGTCATTTCTTGCTTTCTGGAATTCTGCAATAAATTGGACAAAGAAATTCTCCAAAGGGCCATAGGAATGAAATATTGCTTTGCCCATTGCCATATACTTGACTGAGTTAGTTAGCCTGTATGACAAATGAGTATATAATATCACATTTCGTACTTGACATCAGATACTATTAATAAAACATGTATGACCTTGAGTTATCTGGAAAGATAAATCCTTAGTGGCTTATTTTGCCTGTCATATTAATAGTGAACTGTTTATACTAAATATTTTGATGCAGCATTGAGCATTTGGTTATTAACTGGAATAATATACTTTTCTAAATTACAACACATTAAAAGTGGACATTGCCACACCATTTAGAGCTACATTTCCAAATTAACTTGCCACATTTCAGTTGAAGTAGCTGAATGATCATTTTCATTCAAAGTCCGTTCCACTTGTAGAAGCAGATACATAGAAAAAATAGTGACTCCCAGTAGTTGACTCTTATATATAATGGACTTTAATAAATTGCTTCTATTTTAAAATTCTCAAATACCATTACCCATTGTTAAGTTTATTGTTAAATATATGACAGCAATTGCATCCATCCAGTTGAACTCAGTTAATAGTTATATATTTCAATGATATTGTCACTTTTTGACTTTCCAGTGTATCTACATCTCTTATTTTGCCTTTTCCTTTGTAATTGCTTCCTCTAAAGTCACATGTGATTGATGACCTGCTCTCTTCTATACAATCCTCGTTCTATCTTGGTGTATAACATTTATCCTCTGTGTTGCTTTCTGCCTTGTTGAAATAACCTCCAAAGTCTTCACAGCTAAAATAAATGGTGAGCAGTCAATGAATAAGGTCAAAGGAGTGACGTAAAAGGGAGGACTGGATCATTGAACCAGATAATTGTACTGGATATCAGTTTTTCACTTGAAATTGAATATCAGTTTGAATTTGTGGATTGACTTGTCCAATATTTAGACTCTATTAATGAAAGCAACGGATTACAAAAAGGATTTGTATTCATCCAGACTTAACTGTGTCCAAATTAATACATGGGTACGGTTATAAAAACCATAGAAAAGCTACTTCAAGTTCTTTTACTGATAAGGTGCACCTGTTGCTACTGTGTAAATCTGGTTTAATTTCATATTGAAAACCTTGTTAATACATGTAATGTGTTTTTAATAGATATTAATTAATATATATATTTTTATGCCTGGGAATTTGCCAACTGAACTCATTCTGAGACACTTGACAATATAAAACTTTTGTTGCTCCAGGAGGTGTCGACAAGGATTAATGGGGAAGTAAGATTGAAACAGTGCCAGCCTGTTTTTGGCCTCCAAAGTGAGTATCACATATAATAGTTGTCAAATTGTGAATCGTTGTCACGCTTTGCGTGTTGCGTACCAGTTAGGTGATAAGCACTGAAGGCGCTCATTGCTTGCGAGCCTCGCAAAGCGAGGCAAGCCATTAACACGCAGCATTAGGCGATGAGCGCCAACGGTGCTCATCGCCTGCGAGCCTTGCAAATCGAGGCGAGCCATTAACTCGCAGCACTTAGGAGATGAGCGAAAAGGCGCTCCTAGCCTGTGAGCCTTGCGTAGCCGGCGAGCCGTTAAGGTACTAAAACTAGCAGCACAAACGCTTAGTAAATGCGGGATCGCCAGCCTGCAAGCAGTTGACAAACGCGGGACTTAAAAAAAAAATTATAACGAGACGCAGGACTTTAAAAAAAAAAATACGAGATAGGAAAAATACCACAAAAAAATAAATCACACACAGCATGGGGGAACAGCCAGGGCGTCCAGGAGTGAGGTGGAATGTGAATATAAGTCGATCTTGCCGAGTTTAGGCACTCGAAAATCGTCTAAGCGAGAAAGAAAATGGCAGCCCAAAAAAATGAAAACGAGGCTACACGACACAGGAACGTACGAGGTACAAAATACACTTTTACGCAGTAAAAAAAAAAATACGAGATACGAAAAATACAAAATTAACGGTCAGACCATGAAAACCAAAACACACAACCCCCCCCCCCCCCCCCAAAAAAAACAATAAAAATAAAACAAAAATATCACACTCAGCACGGGTGGAAAGCCAGGATGTCTGGGAGTGAGGTGGAACGCAAATTTAAGTTGATTTGGACAAGTTTTTCCATTTGAAAATCGCCTAAGCGGAAAAAAAATGGCCGACAAAAAAAATTCAAACGAGGCTACATGACCCCGGACCGTGCAAAACACTATCAACCACATAGCACTTTCACACAGGAACATACAAGGTTCAAAATACACTATTACAAATGACAGAAAATGCTTGCAAGTCGCGTAACATATTAATAACATTACCAATCTACAATGGCAATTTACACAATTAAACTAACAGTTTACCCTCTTGCACGCAGCCTATTTCTAATGCCAAAGTCGCTCATCATGCACCAGGTAAAGTAGAGGGGGGAGAGGCTTGCAATGAGCGGCGAAGGTGCCCAGTGCGAAGCATGAAAGTGGCGGGTTGGCCAAGGGCTGCAATGACGGAGGAGAGGCTTGCAATGAGCACCAAAAACGCTCATTGCAAGGGCCACGATGAGTGAGGCCCTCAACCAGAGGGCCTCACATTATGTGGCAAACAGCATTGCCAGTCTTAAAATTTTATTGCCATCATTTTTGACGAGCAAGTCACTAGTAGATATTTAA